>OX438923.1:10372020-11589520 GCA_949316025.1 Lapara coniferarum | reverse complement strand
GCGGATAGACAACACTGCATCCACACAAGCATCTGTCAGTAATTCCGCAATTTTTGCATGGACCTAGAAAAATACAGTGGGTATTATTGTTTATAATTTTTTTTTTATTATTATTCATAATTATGCATTTTACATAATCAAAACTTAAAAAATGTATATAAGGTGGATTTTGAAGATGGGGCAGCAAGAGGTACCTTATCCGCTGTGGCTACAAGAAAACTTTCTTAAGAGACCTAGTAGTAATAGCTTTCTTGTTCTTGTGTTCATCAGTTTTCACAATAATTGATCCTGCTGCTTGTAAGGATTAAAAGACTATGGGGCCATTAGATGTTTTAGTACTTTTGACTCGTCAAGCCCTGCTATGGACGCTGGCGTCCAAATACATAGGTTTCCCCATTCATCAATATATATAAGCAGGGTTTGACGGGTTAAGGACTGAAATTGCAAAACACTATTTTCATACATTTTATAGGATATGCAACTCCAATTTGCTCTTATACATTAACAATACTTGTATTCAGGGTCAATATAAATGTTCAAAATACATCAACAGACATGCATTCAAGATCCACTCAGTATAGTTTCACTGTGATACATAAGGAGTTTTGTAATATTTCACCATACTCCATGGAATTCTAAAAAAAATATTTTGCCTGCCTTGATAAATGTTAATGCATGTATGTTTTTTAATAAGACAAGAAGCTTGCTGTTGTGACACTCACTTTTGTTTTGAGTGATGTACGTACAACATCTACCAGGTTCTCTCTTTTGATCTCAATTGGTATCTTCATAGAGTCCAAAACTTCCAAAGCTTTATTGCGAGCTGCATCGAATCCTTCAGTTATAATCCTTGGATGCAGACCTATATTTAATGAAAATTTATAATTACAGTAACAGATAACAATATCATCACACATCCATTTGCTTGCTATCTTTAGAGACCCAGTAGCACACCTGAATATTATTTTTTTATTTTAAAGGAGAATTTGTTGGTATAAGTTAAAAAAGAAATAGCTTTAAATAAAGAATAATCAAGTACCTAATATTACATAACTAACACCAAAGATTTACCTTCACTGATGTAAATGTCTGCTTGCTTGAGCAGTTCTCCAATGAGGAGCACAGTGGAGGTGGTGCCATCTCCAGTAGCATCATCCTGTGCTGTAGAGGCACGAGCTATCAATGAAGCTGTGGGGTGCTGGATTTGCATCTCATGGAGCAGGACATTGCCATCCTTGGTGATTTTAATATCACCCGCTCCAGACACCAACCTGTAATGACGGATTTCAAACATTATTAGGTTATACTTATAAAAGCTATGCATCTAAACTCAGTAAGGAATGTGGGGGAAGTATGATAATATGTGAACTGCTGACAGATGGTTCAGAAGTTTACTCTTATTTACATATATTTACTACACCATAATATAAGCAATATGAAAATTCCCTTTCATAATGAAGTATTTTAAATTTATATTAATAATCCTGATTGAAGAGATAGTGTTAGAAAATAGAGCAGATTAAGCCAAAAAACTAAATGGATGATAGATCCGGTATGTGATTAACGCGGATCCCATGAAATCATATGACTTTTCTAACGTAAAAAACTAGCTTATTTGAAATAAAACATGGGATAAGTCATTGTAAGTCGAATTATATGAGTAAAAAATATAAACTTATAAAACAAAAGACAAAATCGTACAAAACTTACATTTTTAGGGTGCCCTTAGGCCCGAGGTTAGTTTTCATCACATCTTGTATACCTTTGGCAGCCGATATATTTACCGCTAAAGCCTGAGCGGCTCTTGCAAATTCAGCTTTGGGGTTTAATAAGCTAATTGCAGCCATATTACAAAGTACCTAATTATTTGGTATATAGAAAATAATGCACGAGGAATCCGAAACTTCCCAGAGAACGATCATCAAACCAAAGACCAGTGTTGCCAGATGTTTGACGGTTGAAGCCGCCGAAAATTCATTGTGAAGTAGCTTATAGTCGCCTCTTCGTATATGGAGAGGTGAAGGAGCAAAAAAAAGAAAACCTCCCTTATTTCTAATTTATAGTGGTCCAACGTGGAAAAAATTCGAGGTAGCCTAAAGTCACCCACTTGGACGCGGAGAGCAAAAAAAAGGGTCCCCAGTTTTCAATAATTGTCTGTAAGGAGGATCTGAGTACATATTTTGTGCCCTCAAAGCTATTAATATCCTCAAATTCGACAAAAACAATGCATAAAAGACGAACTTTCCGAAGTAGCCTAAATTGGCGACTAATCACCATTCGCGTAGCCTAAACGGCGACCAGTCGCCATTCGCAATTTTTGGTCGTCCCGACACTCTTCAAGATAGCCTAAATAGCGAAAAGTCGCCTAATCTGGCAGCACTGCTAAAGAGGCACGACAGGGAGACAGGGTGACCATCTCAAAAATGGCGAATCTGCCCGACTAGAGGTGGTGCGTATTTACGCAACTAGGTATTTACTTGCAAGTACGCCGACCAGCGGGGCTATCGGCTAATTTTGACGTTTCGAGTGAACAACGAAACATTGATGTCAACCGAACTTTGATGTCAACCGAAATTTTGTAGCCATTGGTATTGCGTATGATATTATAGCTACAGTCAATACGAGTGCCTATCAACGAACCATATGACATCTCTACTTTTTTTATCGACGTTATGCGGCTAAGTTATACACACATATTAGACGTACAGCCGTAATGGATGAATTGGTCTTTTTTATTTAGCGGCTTGACATTGTCAAAATCATTGCCTGACAGCGATGGAGCCATAACTTAAAAATATGTGAATTGAGTTGAAATCTTCAGAATAATATTATGAAATATGGTGCGGAAATCATAACAATATGAGAATTGTTTGTGCTCGAATGTGAAAGTACTTTTGGGTTAGATATAATTATACTGTGATATGTTTTTACGAAGAAAAAAATCCCAAAGCCCATTTGGCCCCCAATCGAGTCAATATACTAGTAATTATACAAACTTGGGAATCAGACGCTTTTAAACTTAATGCAGTAGCAGACAGTGTAAATCAATCAACGTAAGTATTAATATTATATTCAGTATGAAATAAAATTAATTCTTGTAGGTAATAATATCGTATGCCATATCAGCCTGCTAAGGGCGTGGGCGCTTAACCATTTTTGTCTTTGAACTAAATAAACTATTCCACTTACTCAAGTGGTACTCACCAAACCGAAGATCAACCCACTTACCTATTTATTCTATGTGGTTGCACCAGTATTCTCAACTAACCTAAACTAAAGGTTCATTCAACATTCATGGAGAGTATTGCTTTTGTTTGCTGTTTTCATTTTGAGTATGCTGTATCTGTTGTGTAGGAATGTGCCAAGTCTCTTAATTGTAAACAACGCAAGACTTGTTTCAACAACAATACAAGTACAATACAAGTACAAGACAAGTACAATAAACATAACGGCATTGTGTAATGTACGAAAAATTTATGCATTTCTATAATTTTTAGAGTTGAAGAAGTGGAGGGACGGATTTGAGGCGGCTTCGATATTGAGAAGCACATGGCTGTCTTGAAAAGGATTGCTGTAGACCTGTGGTTGTGAAAAGACCTAGTACAATACATAATTGACAACAACTGTATACCTCAATATATAGAATTATACGTTATTATTGTGCCTTAATAATTTTTTTTCTCCCGACGTATCGAAGATAGAAGACTTTACAGCCTTCATGGTCACTATGCAAATTTTGGCGTCAAAGAAAATATAACTTAAAAAACCGCGATAAAATCCGCAAAATAGTTTTATTTCCAAGTCTAACATTTGCGTAAATAATATAAGAAATCATTAAATCGACAAATATTCGCGCTCACATATAAATAAAATAAAGCTTGCGATTATAATCATTACAAATTAAAAATCTTAAATTTCTAAACGTTTCTATTTAGCTACTTTACTACGTTACTCGGCCGGATAATAGTGTTAATCACTTTCCGAAGCAAAAACACTGCTATTGAATAGTGGCTTTCAGAAAAATGTTGACAGATACGGTGTCTATCAATTTGATGTCAACTTTGCTTAGACAATACCAATAGCTACAATTTTCCATAGCAATCCACACTATCGATATCCACCGTGACGTCACCGGTGACCATCAATGTTCATGAGCACCGCGAGTTGTCCACCGGTGTTAGCCAATACGAAATCGGTGATTTGACAGTTAATTGATGTACACTTCCACCGGTGCTTATCAGATTTCGATGTCAACTGAGATACATAATAGCCCGGCAGATGCCGACCCGAAACATTTGCAAGACTTGAAAGTATTTTACGCCACGCTACGTCCGCGCTCAGGCGTCATCGTCCGCAAATGCAATTATGGTTCTTATTTCAACAAGCTAGTGAACAATTTCCTCTGCAAGTATTGAAGTGTTAAAAGTATTATATTTGTTAACGCGATTGTGCTCCTTATTCGTACCGAGACATGGGTCAATATCCTATGCAGTAAAAAATACTTGAAAGTATTTCGAATTAAGACTATCCAAGTGCTATAAGTACTTTATTTGCAAACGCGAAAAATCGCCTAATCTGGCAACACTAGCTAGCATTCATGGCCACCATAGACATTTTTTTTTTTTTTTTTTTTTTATAATTTTCCCTTTAGGGAAGGCAAAGGGTTCGAGCCCATACAGCCTCGTCTTAAGTAATATTTTTGGTTGACTTTTTTTTTTTTTTTCCTACGTACTATGTCGTAGTAAAGCAGTGGCTACCTTACCAAGACTTTATCAAGGAGTTTTGGCGGCAACGAAAAAACACTTGATTGGCACAGTTATTTCAATTCACTTCATTTGAGCACTTTAATAGAACTATATTGGATAATATACCACCATAATTATGCAATATAACACTAAGTATCACCAAAATAATGAATTAAAACAAGAGCACCTCATGACACTTCTACGTTCCCGCCAAAACTCCCACCATAGACAAAATAACATTTTACGAAAATAAAACAAAAACGTTTTGTTATATAGAATGCATGACATATTTCGTTCCACAAAATATTTTTAAAATTCCCATGAATTACATTATATTGCTAATTTTATAAAATGATTTTCAAGTAATGCAATGATATCACAATAGTATTTTCTTAATTTTATAATTTCGAAAATACTTGTAAATGCTTTCAAATATCGACTGTCAGACGTATCGCTGTACATACCTACTATATGTTATCTATTTCCTCATATGGAGCACAAAAATAAAGTTCTATTTTAGTTTGTGCTTATGTGAGATGAAACCACGAGATTTTGCTAGAAACATCCGCACGTGAATCAAGCATATTATAAAAGAAACGCCGGCTATATTGCAACTAGAAACAAATTACTAAAGCTGACGAAACTATGGTTGTTCACAACGACGAAGCAGAAAGTTTCAAAAATAAAGGCAATGAGTCTTTCAAAGCAGAAAAGTTTGAAGAAGCTATAGGCCATTATACGAAAGCGATAAATCTAGCCGAAAAGGACAGTCGTGATATAGCAACATACTTGAAAAATCGCGCTGCAGCTTACCTAAAAACTAAGGAATTCGATAAAGTTATAAAGGATTGTGATGAAGCTTTACAAATTGTACCTGAAGATCCAAAGGCTCTATTTCGACGATCGCAAGCTTTAGAAAACTTGAAGAGATTTGAAGAGGCTTATAGAGATGCTAAGACTATCTTTACTGTGGACCCTAACAATAAAGCTGTTCAGCCGATATTATCACGATTACACGCCATTGTACAAGAAAGAGCACGGCAAAATGCTCAAACTACCAACAAAGTGGAACAGATGTTTAAACTCGCCTTCTCATTGGAAGAAGACACTGAAAAACGAGAGAAAGCCATGGCCAACCTCCTTGTCTTGGCAAAGGAAAACTCTGGTGCTGAAATAATGCTTAAGAATGGTATAGTGCAAAAGATTCAACAACTACTTAAAGTGGAGAAAAATGCTGAAATATATGTGAATGCTGTGAGGGTTATCAGTCAACTGTGTAAGAGGAGTATTGAGAGAACGAAGGCAGTGCTCAAGGTGGCTGGTATTCCATGGGTATTAGAAATCATTGATAGCAATAATATAGAAAGGGTTAACGCGGCCCAATACTGTCTGCAAGTCATATTGAACACCTTCTCTGGTATGGATACCAAGAAAGATTCTATACCTGATCCTACTTTGTGTGAAGAGAATAAAAGTGAAATTAACACCATTCTTACATGCCTCACTTACTCAATTACTAACAGAGTAATCACAGGGCATGCCAGAGATGCCATCATGGAACTAATTATGAGAAACTGTCATTACAGTGCCATTAACTGGGCTGAGAGATTTGTTGAAATTAAAGGCTTGTATCGATTACTAGAAGTGTGCAGTGAGTTAGAAGAATATAAGTATGAGTCTGCCATGAACATTACCCTCTCTTCAAGCACCATTGCTGCAGCATGCCTTGCTAAGATATATGAAAATATGTATTTTGATGAGGCTAGGGAGAGGTTTAACAGCCAAGTGGATGAGTTTGTTAAAGATAAACTAATGTCACCTGATCTGGAATCGAAAGTACGAGTTACTGTGGCTATAACATCACTACTCAGAGGCCCTCTAGATGTTGGTAACTATGTAATTTCCAAAGAGGGTATAATAGAAATGATTTTAGTGATGGCCCAAACTGAGGACCTACTTCAACAAAAAGTTGCATGTGAATGTCTTATAGCAGCTGCATCGAAAAAAGATAAAGCCCGAGCTATCATAACTAAGGGTATTGATATCTTGAAGAAATTATACACATGTAAAGATGATGCAATCAGGGTCCGGGCCTTAGTAGGCCTCTGCAAGGTTGGTAGTTTTGGAGGTGATGATGCCTCGATTCGGCCTTTTGCTGAAGGATCTACAAAAAAATTAGCTGAAGCATGCAGGAAGTTTTTAGTGAATCCAACTAAAGACAATGATGTCCGCAAGTGGGCAGCTGAGGGGCTGTCATACCTTACGTTGGATGCTGATGTAAAAGAAAAATTGGTAGAGGATAAAGCTGCCATTCAGACTCTCATTGAGCTGGCAAAAACAGGAGACCAGTCTTGTCTGTATGGTGTAGTCACAACCTTGGTCAATTTATGTAATGCTTATGAAAAGCAAGAAGTTATGCCAGAAATGCTGGAACTAGCAAAGTTTGCAAAACACCACATACCTGAACAACATGAATTAGATGACCCAGACTTTGTTAACAAGAGGATTACAGTGTTAACTAAAGCAGGTGTCACCTCTGGTTTGGTTGCTCTTGCTAAGACAGAAAGTCATAACTCAAGAGAATTAATTGCCAGAGTTTTTAATGCTATATGTAGTTTGCAAGACCTAAGAGGTGTCGTTGTGCAGCAGGGTGGTACAAAAGTATTAATACCAATGGCTTTGGAAGGTACAAATAATGGGAAGAAACAAGCAACCCAAGCTTTAGCCAGGATTGGTATAACAATAAATCCTGAAGTAGCTTTCCCGGGTCAGAGAAATTTGGAGGTAGTGAGACCTCTAGTAGCATTGTTACATCCAGATTGTACAGCTTTAGAAAACTTTGAAGCCCTCATGGCTCTGTGCAACTTGGCTGGGATGAATGAATCAACAAGAAACAGGATACTCAAAGAAGGTGGTTTATCAAAGATCGAACATTACATGTATGAAGATCATTTAATGCTGATGAGAGCTGCTACACAATGTATTTGTAATTTAGTGCAATCAGAAGATGTTATAAAGTCCTATGAGGGTAACAATGAGAAAACAAAATATTTATATCTGCTGTGTCAAGAGGAAGATATAGACACTGTGATAGCTGCAGCAGGTGCCTTATGTGTTTTGACATCAGTTAGTAAACCATGTTGTAGAAAATTATTAGACCTTAATAACTGGATAGAATCACTGAGGTGTCTACTGGCAAATCCCAATGATGAAATACAATACAGAGGTGTCTACATGCTATACAACATAATAAATGGTGACAAAGACATTGCTGCAAAAATATTTGAAACAGATGTAATGGAAATTTTGATGGCATTATCTAAACTTGAGGAACCATCAAAGAAAAGGGTTGTAGAGTTGGCACAAAAATGTTTGGATGGTGCTGAAGAGCTGGGAGTAATCAGGAAGCCTGATGAACCAATGATAGATCCTTTTGCTGATGCTGAAAATCGTTGTGATGATGAGGATGAAGATGAAACATAAATTTATTTATTATAAATGTTTATTTGTACTTACTTGTTTTTTGTTTTACTCAATGTAATGAATAAATAAAATTTGGTATTATTTTAGTATGTAAGTACCTTGTAACCTTATCTATATATTTACATTTTTACATGATTGGATTTAAATAAAAGCATTCAAAGTTTATTATTGTTTTTTTTTTCTATTTTATGTTTTCATAGCACTTAATTTCTAAGATTTAGCTATCCCAATACATACTATTTTTTTAACCATGGAATTATTTAAATTTGCCGCGGTTTATATTCCTTCCAATCTTTCCAATGGAATACCGCGTCATTCCCCCTCTGACAATCCTCCCTTTCCCACCATTTTTAAGTGAAGGTGTTTTATAGTGTCGATTTCTTAAAAAAAAGTTTTATTTCTGTCAACACTCTAATGGCCATGTTACTAGTTACTACCTTAAAATAACTAAATTAATAGAATACTATAAATACAATTACCCAAAATATTAATAAAAAATGCGTAAACTTTTACATAAAAATTCAAGATATTATTATAACGGTGGTAAATTTTAAATCAGAACGTGACACACTAAAAACCTTTCAAAATGACAGCTTGATTTGGTTTGGTTTCCGCTACTGTGCTGTTGTGCTATTTTTCAATTTTGGATAGGAATATTTCAAGAGAATGTCGATTTCTACGGCTACAGGTACGAATCTAGGTATAATGCACAAATTTTACTATATTTTAGACATAAATATCTTACGTTTGCTATCAAACCTGGTGTAGTTGTGTTTTCGGAGAAATGCCATGGAATCCCATATGGCGGTCCACACTCCACATGATATAATGACGCTATTTGATAAATCAAACATTTTTTCAAAATGATCATGTCATAAATAGGTGTATTATAGTGAAAAACGGCTTATTTAGCCTAATGTTTTCTGATGGTAAGGTTACTGTAATTACCTGGAGTTTACTGCAACTCTAGCATTTTCGTAATTGCCGGACGCTTGAGAATAGTCAATCGGCTGGCGATTGCTAAGTCTACATATTTAATACTCATAATAAACTGGTATTTTGATTAAAAAACATGTATTTAGAATATCACACTAATACTTTCTTTTGTAGTAATAACGCGTCTTGGACATAAAAAAAAATGCGTCGTCAGGTGTACTTGGTCTCGCGCATTTTTCTCGTTATTCACTGTTTAGGTAATGCAGTGCTAACACATGTTTGGTTATAATTATCATTTAGATTACACTAAATAAAACTAACAATTACTAATTCATTCACATAAGATCATATGTTTAATTATGTAATAATATCAACTAACAAAACTATTACGTTCAGACTAAGATAAAGAGATTTTCTACTATTTGCTCTCACTATAACCACTTGTAAACTTATTTAGTGTAAAAAAGTTTTGAGACAATACACAAGCTTAACATTGTATAATTCTATGTTGTGATGTTTAACCAATTCTCAGAACAACCCATTGGTCCGTTCCCAGATGAACGCACAGAAGGTGACGATGACACATCACAAGGCAGTCACCCAAAGGAAGACAGCAGCGAGTCTGAGAATGAAAATGAGCCACAGAATCAAAATGGAGATTCACCAAGCCCAGAAGTCCATGAAATCACAAGTGACGATGATGATGAGTGTATAGTGACTAATGAAGATGACTCTTCAAATTCAAGTTCAGATAGTAATGATAGTTCTGAAACTTCTCAGCAAAGCAACAAAATGATGGAGGTACAAAAAGAAAATAAACAACTGGAGAATGGTGGTGATGAGTCTGATGTTGAGGAGGTAGCAATGGAAGATCCACTGAACCAAAGTTCAGTTAAAAGCAAACCTATTCTCATAAGTGATACAAAAAGTTTAGCCAACTTGGCTTCCAAGCAAACTAAATCAAATGGAGATCAAAACAAAGAGCCTACAGTTGTTATAATAGACACTAATTCAATACTATCTGGTAAAGGACCTTTGCCCAAGCCAGTCCAACCTCCTGTAACAAGTACTAGCTCCTTAGATGCACATAATTTATGTCAAAGTATTGCAGCTCGTGGAACAACAATTACCCCAATAAGTAACAAAAATACCTCAACTCAAAACAATACCCCAGTACCTCAGCCTAACATATTGCCTTCACTTACTGATGATATGTTTGTAGTAGAAGCTCCCTCATTTATTGTCCCTTATGTATATGAGAAACCTTCACTGAAGCCTTTTAGAGAGTTTGTGGATAAATTAGGGAAGGAATTAGAAGAACTTAAAATAAAAGAAGATCAAGAGAAACTAGAAAGGGAGAGAGAGAGAAAAGAAAGAGAACAAAAGGAACGTTTAGAGAGGGGCGAACCTTTGGAAGATCCAGAAGATGTTCAGAAGGAATCAAAGACCGAAGCAAAAAGAACAGAAAAGAGGCAGAGGCGCAAGAAAAATGAGGATGATGATGACTCTTGGGATGGAGAATCAACATCTGAATCTGATGAAGATGCACTTTCAGATGATGAGGCTGTGATTATTAAATCAAGAGATGACACTATTAATGATATTAAGGATCCTATCAGTTTGATTGCAAAAAGTCTTAGTGGTGGAAAGCCAGACAGCTACTTCGACTGTTCTCTAGGGCAGTTCTTTATTAATATTGGGATAAATTTAGTACAAGAATATGTACAAAGTGACTTATTAAAACAACAAAATCGGAAATTATACAAAGAAAAGAAGTCTGGTCGCAGCACCAAAGCAACAGAATCAGCAATTGCATCACTTACACAAAATCTAGAATTCAGTAAGAAAACAAATTCCCCCTATGCGCTTGTACAGAAGAAATGTGAATTTTGTAGTTTTAAGACAGAATCAATGTTAGTCATGGCTCATCATTTAGAAGCCCCTCATATGAAGAATAATATTTATAAATGTAATACATGTGAGTTTGAAATTCGTAGCCCACATGATATATTGTTCCACATGGAAGCGGAGCACAACATTAGAGGAAGATTAGAGAGAGCTCCTGCTTACCAGCAGTGTGCTAACTGTCATTTTGAGGACAACAGCAAAACTAAACTGGCACGACACCTTATTGCTTGTGCCAAAAAGTTTAAACCAGAATTTAATTTAGGTCCTCCCCTTGAATGGGAGCCACCAGCAAAAATACCAAAGTTAACAAGAGCCCGTAACAACATTGTGGGACCATATCAATCAAACTTCAACCGGCCACAAATGAATATGAACAACTTGGGAAGACCTCAGTTAAATATATCCAATGCGCTTCCTAATATGTCTGTGCTGGGCAGACCTCGCGGCCGTCCTCCCATTAGTGGACCGCCTAGAGCGGCACCTGTCGCCGGAGTGCCAATCATACGCAGTGGAGTTATGATAATGCATAATGCACCTACTGGAACCACAATAGCCAATTACCCGCTCATACAAAATAGTCAAAGTACTCCAACAACACCTAAAATATCTATCACACCTCTTCCTCGGGCACCACAACCATCTTCTTCACAATCTTCCCAGAATTCCAAAGCTACATTTGTAATTTGTGAAATCTGTGATGGTTATATTAAGGATTTGGAGCAACTAAGAAATCACATGCAATGGATTCACAAGGTGAAGATTCATCCCAAGATGATTTATAATAGGCCCCCATTAAACTGTCAGAAATGTCAATTTAGATTTTTCACTGATCAAGGTTTAGAACGGCACTTGTTAGGATCTCATGGATTGGTGACAAGCTCTATGCAGGAAGCAGCCAATAAGGGCAAGGATGCAGGCCGGTGTCCCGTGTGTGGCAGGGTGTATCAGTGGAAACTGCTCAACCACGTGTCGCGAGACCACAACATGACGCTGAAGCCCGCGCACCTCTCGTACAAGTGTACAGTATGCACGGCCACCTTCGGCATGTACAAGCAGTTCGAGAACCATGTGTACTCTGCGCACAGCGTGGTCGCCAAGCGCGTCATGGACAAGAGCAAATCGAGCGCCCCACCCACCAAGCCTGTCGACTCGGATCCATTGTTGAAACCTCTCAAGATCAGTGATGAGATAACTATAATCCCGCAGCCCGCCAAATCCACAGTGACTATTACTGCTAAAGGTAAATAACATTAACGTACGAGGAGTGTGCGGACTGTATTGGCGCCATAGACACGTCGCCCGAGCCTGCTTTGCCAGTGATGCACATCCGTGATGTTGAAGCAGTATTGTGTAAATAAACTTAAGCTACACCAATCTTATTTAATATGTTAACATTGGAGAGCCCGAGATATAGTAACAATTTTAGTAAATGAGCAGTGTGAATGTTATTTTTTAATATAAACCAACTCTGAGTGTACCTAGCCTAAGATGTAAATTTAGTGTATAAAATATTGGGTAGATAATCAAAAAATTATGTACTCTGTAACACTAGCTTCTTTCCACTACGTATACATGTGATTTGAGCGCTGTGTGGTTTGTTTGAATGTCACAAATTAAAATCATTAAAGATCTGTATTGAGTCACTCACTGTATTGTAATTTAGTGGGTGAAGATTTCTAAATTAAAATTAAACATTTCCTCCGCATACTTAAATACTTTATTTATTTGCTAGCCTTTTGGTTGAATTATATAAGTACGTATTCTATTGTAACAAACTGCTTATATGTAATTCTAATCAAACACCTGATGTGTAGCAATCACACAATACAATATAATTGGACATTTTTCCATTACAAATGTATATCAAATATTAAGTAGGTTTAATTAGGTAAGTACATAAGCTTTAGAATAAGACAATGTAGACATAGCAATTACCTATTGCAATAAATACTACTGTTTTTAATATAATTTTTAATAACTACCATATTTTTCCACGTGGTCTCGAGGGTTGTCTCCGTCGCAGACAGCAGTTCAACAATGGCTACATCACCAAGCTTATTTATTTCTGATCTCAGGTCAACACTAAAATGTTGATTTGGTAAAAGTTTACTAAATTGTTAACGTACTTATAGAACTGAAAGATGTATTTTTTTTATTTAATAAAAAGACCATTGTAATTGTAATATTTATTTTATTTTGCATACATACAATACCCCTTAGAACTTGCTATTAATGTTTAATACTCCAGTCAAGTTATGCCTATAATTCCTAACAAGCTGGATAATGGATTTTTGTACAGACCTTAAATACGTCATTACAAATGCTATGTCAAAAGTCCCCATCGACCCCGCTTCTACGTTGTTTTTTATCCGAGGTTAAAGGTCCTAACTTTTAGTTTTTTGCGTATACCTCTGAAATGGTGAGAGCTATCAGCAAAGAGCATTATAATCAGAGCATTATAATACTACGGAAACTATCAGAAAATGATTCAGAGAATCAAAGAGCATCATAATACTACGGAAACAGGGAATGTTTATAGATCGTAAAATTGTCTACAAAAAGGTAATACTTTTTTCTTACAAAGCACCGTTTTCGAGTTATCGCGATTTCAGACCATAGGGAAGTTGTATTTTCAACTTTTTCTATTTTATTTACATACTAGATTTTGCCCGCGGCTCCTCCCGCGTTAAAAAGTTTTTCCGGGATAAAAGTCCCGCTTTATATTTTCCGGGGATAAAAAATGGCCTATGTGTTAATCCAGGACATGATATACCCGTGTGCCAAATTTAATCGAAATCCGTTCAGTAGTTTTTGCGTGAAAGATCCATACATCCAAACATCCATACATTCTTACAAACTTTCGCCTTTATAATATTAGTAGGATTTCCACACTACCTCTGAGGTAGTGCACTCGACTCTTTTTTAACGTGGTTTCCCCAGTAGGAACACTTCACAATATACAGGGTCATTTTGATATTGCGTTAATAAATGAAACCACATACTTATCTCGTTGATAATAGCACTTTCCATTAAGTTATTTTGACCACAGATCTGAAATAAAAAAGTGTAAGTTTCGAACAAAATAAATATCAATAAAATGTAACTTTAAGTCTACACGCTCTAATGCCACTACTATTACTCTAAGAGGACTCGTCGCTGCGGCAACATCATACTTTCAGTCAGAAAAATACTCACGCACACGCTATATTCGCACTAAACTAGAAAATGATAAAAAAATCAGGAAAGTAAAATTGAGATTTTTGGTGAAAATATTCGTTTCTCATGGATGACTTTTCGCATAATGCTAGCAGAGGCAAAGACGAGTATGTGGTTTCATTTATTAACGCAATGTCAAAATAGCCCTGTATATTACGAACGCGAAACGAGGAAACTTAATAGGACAATATCTATCTATACATACAAAAAAGATCTGCTGTTCGTTAATGTCGCTTAAACTCAAAAAGGCAAGGCCAATTTAAATAATTATTTGATTGTTTTGTTCGAGACAGTTCAGGGTAGATTTATGAGCAAAAATAATCAGGAAAGTCTAAGACCAACAGGAAATCGAAAGTTCTAAATGAAAACCCTGTATGAAAATCGCTACTCTTTAGTGTTTTCGCGCAAATAACATCACGCCTTTACGTTTCCAGGGGTAGGCAGAGGCGTAACACGCCAGCACGATATTCGTAGTTCGTACCTCGTGCGCATTACAGCTACGCCACTGCACCGAGGCGATTTATTTCTTACTAACACAAAAAAGCTACAAATAAAAACCCTTTTTAACAAAATACTAAACCGCCTTCAAAAACGACTAACAAAAACTAAAAACCAAATAATTATTTAATCCTACTAATATTATAAAGGCGAAAGTTTGTAAGAATGTATGGATGTTTGTTACTCTTTCACGCAAAAACCACTGAACGGATTTCGATGAAGTTTGGCACACGGGTAGATCATGTCCTGGATTAACACATAGGCTACTTTTTATTCCGGGAAAATATAAAGCAGGATTTTTATCCCGGAAAAACTTTTTAAATCGGCGGAGCCGCGGGCAAAAGCTAGTAGTGAATAAATATACGATAGCATTACTTATATACTGGAAATCAATTTTGGAGTCGGTGCCTAATTAAAATTACTAGCTAAGTTAGGTAGATACATTAATTAATATGCGAAAACAATGTTTAATTTTTAAAATAGGCACTGACTACAAAATTGTTAACCAGTATAGGTATAAATAAGTAATAACGCTATCGTATATTTATTCACTATTAAATTATTTTTTGGTTTTTAGTTTTTTTGTAATTTTAGAAGGCGGTTTAATTTTTTGTTGAAAAGTTTTTAATTTATATGTAGATAGATATTGTCCTATTAAGTTTCCTCGTTCGTAATGTATATTGCGAAGTGTTCCTACCGTGGAAACCACGTTAAAAAAGCGCCGAGTGCACTACCTCACAGGTGGTGTGGAAATAGATGAATAAAATAGAAAATATTGAAAATACGACTTTCCTATGGTCTGAAATCGCGATTACTATAAAACCTCAGAATAATAAGGAATGACTTTAGTTATTATTCTGAGAAGAAAACGGTGCTTTGTAAGAAAAAAGTATTACCTTTTTGTAGACAATTTTACGATTTATCAACATTCTCTGAATCATTTTCCGATAGCTCTCACAATTTCAGAAATATATGCAAAAAACCTGACTATAATGTAAGTGTCATATTTATGCAACTACAATAAAATTGCAGATAAGTCAGGTGTAAGGAAGTATTCGGTGTATATACAAGGTACACCATATTTGGGCAATTTCAAAATTATGTGTACCCTGCTGTAAAATTCGTCTTTTTTTAAATGTTTTTTTTTGTACAAATTTGGCCATGATATAATGGGATATATTGTTTATTATAGAGAAATATAAAAAGGAATGCGGAATTAGAGGCATTTTCCACATAATATCGAAACAAAACGGAATTTGTGGCGAGACTAGTTCCGGTGTGTGACAAGAATTAATTTTTTTTTAAAGAAAAGTAAGATATTAATAAGTCTTTTTAAAATTTATTTAGACTAGAAATACTTGTATTTAATTGATAAATCAAAGAAAAATGGCTTAATTTCAACGATTATCACGAACTGATTGATTTTTATTCAGTTTTGTGACTCCGTTGCTTTTTACTTGATTATTTTTTTAATTTATTCAAAAAACATAATATAATATTTAATATGTATAGCTTTGTTGAAAAGTAATACATTAACTGAAAACATATTTGCGACCATACGGATTTAAAAGATAAAATCTCTTATGATTTCATACATTTAACTCAATGATTTATATATACAAACACGAGGTAGATATCGCACTACCGCGTCAAAACTGAGGCATTCAAATTCGGCCAAGAATTTTATACGTAGATATATTATAATCTTCTTGAATTCGGCCAATTGGTGTAATTCACTGACGTCTATTATACTAGTACGCCTAGTATAATAGAAGTCAGTGGTGTAATTTCATTTTACGCTATCTCTTTCCATCTTGTACTTTCTGTATGATCTGTTTCATGGACTAAACCATGCATAGCAGGACAGTTTTTAAACGTCGTGCAGTATGGATATGCGTCATCTTTATTAAAACATCATTGATTTAACTCCATAAATTTGAAGGGACAGTGACAAAATGGAAGTTTTAAAAATCAAAGGCTTGTGTAAACATCATTTAAAAGTTTCCCGAATAATACACAATATTAAACTTAATAGACAAATAACATGAAAAGATTCTTTAAAGACTGTTAGTTCTACTTCTCAAATTCGTACTATTTAAGCTATATTATTAAACTATGTACTTACAAAATAAAAACGAAGAATAGCGTCGATAAGAAATAAAACAATAATTTAAAATATTCTTATATTTTTATTATTCTCTTAGCTTCCTTACTTAAAATTAATTCCTTAATTTAAATGTCGTCAGCAGCAACTTCAATCTGTGAATTTTAAATTGAAATAAAAAGAATTCAGATTTTATGTAACTTTAGCATACATTAATTTGGTTAGTAAGAATATTCGATTCGATGTGAACTAACTTTATGCATTCCAACCTGTTGTGACTTGCCGTTAATTGCCGAAAATTAATTTATTCTGCTAGGAGTTATTCATTATAAAAAAATAAATGAGCAAAGTCGAGGGACAAGGCTAAAACCGGGGGTACAATTTTTTTTGAAATTGCTCATTTGGAGGTATCCCATTGATAGGCCTATTATGCAAGTGACAATGTGGCAGTTAGCATTGAAGCACAGAAATAATATTTTTTGTAAAGCTAAGTTTAGAATAGCGAGTTCTCTCAGCAACTTTTTGCACAAGAACTTACAGATTTATTTTTTTATTATATTGAAGGATGAGACGAGCATGCCATTCGCCTGATGGTAATGTTAGTCTAATGATGATAAGCGATACGACCACCCATAAACAGTAGTAACACTATCCGGCACCTTGAATAACAAAGTACTGTATAGCATTCCACTGAGCTTGTCATCCTGAGACAACATTTAAGTCTCAATATGTCCAGCAGTTACACGGGCTACAATGTCCTTTAAACCGAAACACAACAGTGCATGCACACTGGTGCTTGGCGGTAGAAATAGCCATTGCTGTGATACCCACCCAGACGGATTCTACATATAAGAGACCTTCCATCAGGACCTTCTTATTTTAAATAAATTGCATATCAAATCATGTTTCATCCAATGTCTTTTCATACGCAACTGTTACTACTAATTACTGTTTCTTAAATGTATCCTCTATGTAATTTCTCTATTGTGGTCTACGCCTTTTTCAAAATACGAGTTGGCAACACTGCTTGCTCCGTTTCCCGTCGGAACTCGGGTCTCGGATGCAGTGTTGCAAAAGTTCTCTATTTATCGGGAAATCTACCGATTTTAACTGTAGTCAGTACCTAGTAGTTAATAGACAGGATATTAGGTCTATAAAAACATCAAACTGGAATTATTTAATTCCAAGTTTTATGAAATAGTTATTTGAATATTAGTGAAATAATATGTGACATAAAACAAAAGATCGGATATTTTATAGGACGAATTTTAATAGGACGAACTGCATTTTAATTTTTACATAATACACCCTTTACTGTAATATTAATCTTATAACTCAGTGATTGTAAATGAACAAACGATTATAACTCTTCTATAATAAACTCTGTTGCGTAGCGTGGTTGGGATGAGGGGGTGGCGGGGGTAGTTTTAGAGAAGCGGCAAAATGTGTAAAGTAAAAGCTTTAAGAAATGGGTGCACGTGTGACTTTTATTTGTTGAAGTTACCGTTATTTGGTGCCTTGAGGCTACAAATTTTGGGTTCACCCCGGGGGGTTACAATCCACACTACGCCACTTATAATAATAAAAACTATTTTTTGATTGCTTTCAATGAAAATATATCTCCCGATTTTTAACTGGAATTTTTCCCGATTTTTAAAATCTCATTTTTGCAACACTGCTCGGATACAAAAGTAAAAAATCATTTAACATTTTGCTTTGCTGGAAGAAGCCGAAGAAAGAAGTCAATTCGCAGTACTCGAAATTCAGGTAACTTTCGTTTAAATCTTAATTCAATGTTTAATGAAAGCAAATATTGTCGCTTTGAGTTACAATAGAAAGAATATGCTAATTAATAAAAGTCTCAATTCCCAAGTTCACTTAAGTTCTGAGCACGCCTCGTGCCACGTGTTTTATTTCGGGAAGCCTTTATTGTCTTAAAAATCTAGTCCCTAATAAATCGATAACTTGAAAGCTCTCCGTATTTATACTTTCCCGATTAGATTATTTGGACAGGGCACTATCGCACCGGGCGTTTCTTGCCGATAAGCAAATAAAGATGCTTTATCAATCAATCAATAGATACAAGTAATCGCGTCTTGTATTGACTTCGGTATGATAAAATATATGATGACAAAAAACACGAGCCGTAATGTGTTTTTATGACTTCAACACATGATATCAAATGATAGGTCTGATTTGGAATTCTAATCTACAATCTTCACCCTTTTATGTATGTAAATCTCCTAAAGATTAAATTTTTACAGGCTTCAGCAACCGGACTCGCACCAGTAATAACCATTTAGGTAAGTTTTCAGATACCAATTAATCTACATTCTTAAACAAGGGGTTCCCCTACGTCCTAGAGATTCTTATATATTGCCAAATTTCAATTATTTATAAGTTTTATTTATTGTAGTCAAGAACATGTGAAGATTTACACATTTGACTCTGTACTGTTATTATTACAATCGCTGTAGATCTAAGGCTTGTACTATAAGTGAAAAGCTTCATGTGCTCCTCACTTTGCCTACAATTCATACTTTTCTCATTCTCCATATGAACCTGTCTTTACAGTAGTAGCCTACAGTAACTTA
Organism: Lapara coniferarum; assembly: GCA_949316025.1. Taxonomy (NCBI): domain Eukaryota; kingdom Metazoa; phylum Arthropoda; class Insecta; order Lepidoptera; family Sphingidae; genus Lapara; species Lapara coniferarum. The sequence continues at coordinate 11,570,036 of OX438923.1, read as the reverse complement.
ACTTTTAATAATAAAAAGTATTAATATCAAAACAGGATGACAAAAATCACAAGTGCTTCATAGATTTCGCACCCAGGCACAGTCTTGTGTCAACGTGGCCCTGCTTATATTCACCTGTCACCACATTTGTAATGTTTAATCGTTAAGCCTAAATGTTTTTTTTATTAATAATGTTTCAATGTTTATAAGCCCTATGTTACATGCACTAGCGCCTATGTATTTTTAGTTAAGGGCATATGACAACTAAGTTCTTCATTGGGTGGACCGAATGTAGCAATACAAACCAATGCTGCTACAATATTTGAGTGTTTCATGATGAGAATTCAAACGAGCCATTTGTGTTGTATGATAACAACATGATATCAAATGATAGGCCTGATTCACATTAAAGTTCATACCAACTTGTGAGTTAGTATAAGGATTTTTTTACATACTTTTTATGTTTCAGGTAACCTGGTTGGAGGTGTCATCTGTGCATCTCATTGTTGGTAAGTATATGATATAAAGAAATTTTGTATGTATGTAATAAAATAAAGGAATATTTTTAAATGCATTGTTTTTTATTCATAACCTTACAGCATATTCCTAATAAAATGGGTCAATAGTACAGTTATTTAACTCTATAAACATTTATATTACATATTTACACTTAAAAATTTACAAGATTAACACTATCAGCCTTTCATTTTTATTTTTATAAATAGAATAAAAAACACCTGTAAGGAATAATTCTAGCTTAAAACTCAATTGTCAAAAATTTGGGTATCATATCTTAAAAAGGGGTTTTCACCCCCCTTGAATTCACAATGGTTGAACATTTTTGAATGTAATAGTGCAGTTAATGATTTTTTATTACCCCTACAGATAAATGCCTGGTAGTTAAACAGGTGGGTTTCTAGGGTTTGGTTCAGTTACATCAGAGAGTTTGATAGTGATGTCCTGCAATCCCATGTTGGGCAGCGCGCTGAAGTCTTCGATGTTAGTAGCAGAGCTCGACGGTCGGTCGAACGGATAGCCCATCGGACGCGCGTCTGGGAACTTCCTGTCCTTCAAGCCACAGAAGCTCGAAGCTTCAACGCAACTCAATTCCTTGCCGTCGGGTTGCTCAATCTGTTTCAAAAGATACGTCTTGGGTAATTTAGAGAAATATAATTATTATTAGAATAAGAAAATTGACTGAAAAATATTCGAAATATTCATTTAAAATTATTATTGTTTGTTCTGTGCAGAGAGCGCATAAAATGTGCACTCAAGCCAATTTCTACATCTACAGGTGTTTATTTTATGCTTTTTCTAGAAATTAGTTTATAGTCCTATATTATGATTTTTATACATGTTAATGGCCATGTAGTGACTGGATAATGTTTTTATAGTTTTTATGGGAACATTGAAAAAGAAACGGTGAAAAGTAGGATTTGAACCCACGACCTCCAGCGTACCGTGCCGGTGCTCTGCCAATTGAGCTATTTCGAATAAAATCAATTAGTTTATAAATTCGATTTTTCAACTATTGGACGCAAAATGTTAATTTATGTTGCTAATTACCTTATCCAGATCGTAGTTGGATAGCATTACAAAGAGTTGGTAGGTAACGCCGGCGACGGTTCCCTTAGGCACGAGCATGTGCTGAGGCCAGCCGCAGCCGCAGTAGTTGAACGTGGCGAGTTCAGCCCGCTTGGGGTCACTCCCCTGGATGGACAGGTCGCGGAATGTTTGTTCGAACGGAATCGTCAGGGACGATTCTGTGGATTGCCGAGTAATAGTGTTTTCACCAGCGCTCACTGAAAAATTAAATTTTTTTTTTGTTCCAAAAATTATGTTCTTCGTGGGAAAGTATCCCTATAGAGCGTGGTATGGTCTTATTGCGTGGTTACTATGTATATTGTAGATAGGGGCGTTTACTAGTGTAGAATCTTTTCAGCAAGAGTAGGCACCTACAAGAATAGATGGACTCCCTCCAAGAGTACGAGTAGGTATTAGCGCATGTACTGCTAAAGTACCCAATTATTTTGACAAACTTACAGGGTCGGTCAGACTGCCTCGGTAGCGTAGTTGTATTATGGTACGACTGCAATGTTGAGGTCTTGAGTTCGATTCCCGGGTCGGGCAAAGTGATATTGAGTTTTTCTATTCAATATCAGCTCGGAGTCTGGAATTTGTGCCCGATATGGCGATAGGCTCGGCCCCTATCACATCATGGGACGGAATAATGGCGAAAAGTGGGTGCACTAGTTGCGCCTCTGCCTACCCCTTCGGTGATAATAGGCGTGAGTGTATATGTATGTATGTACTTACAGGGTGTTACGAATCTATCCATCTCAATGAACATCTTGCGTTGGTCGGACAGAGCCCACGGCAGGTTGCGTTCGTCGTTCTTCGGCGCTATGAAGATGCGCACGGTCGTGCGGCGAGCGGAACCAGTGTTGTTCACCTTTATACTGTTATAAATAAGGTTACCTACGTTATAATAATACTCTTTCGTCGTGACTTTTTTTCATTGAAAAAACTGCGGATTTCCGTAGTAAGTATATATTATAATCTTTGAGCGTGGAGAACCATGCACTAGTTCCTACTTTGCTACTCCTTTGCTGTTATGTATCTTGTTAATAAAATTGTAACGCCTGATATTTGTTGAATAGCAACTTACACGTAACGGAAAGGTCTGTGGTTGAGGTGAGTGAAGCGCGCGTACACCGGCCCACGGTCCGAGAAATCTAAACCTTTAGACAGGTCCACATCGCTCTGCATCCAGAAAGTGCTAAGGACGTTCTGTTGGCCGCCAGCCGTCTCCACAGCAACTGATGTCACTCGAACACCTGGGTTCTCGAGCTACAAGCATTTTGCGGGATAAGAGTTCCGATATATATTTTCCCGGGATAAAAAGTAGCCTATATCTTTTCTAGGGCCTCAAACTATGGCCATACTAAATTATTCGCTGCCCTGGTGAAAGATTTTCCGGGATAAAAGTCCCGGTTTATATTTTCTCGGCATAAGAAGTGGCCTATGTCCATCCCTGAGTCTCAAACTACCTACATATCAAGTGTTTATTTCCTCGAGGTTCCACCCGCAAAAAACGATTTTTCGTGAAAAAATTCCCGGTATATTATTCCGGGATAAAAAGTAGCCTTTGTTTTTCCACGGGCCTCAAGCTACCATTATAACTAATTGCTCGCGGTTTCAACAGAGAAAAATGTTTTTTCCTGTATAAAAGTCTTTTTATACCGGAAAAACATTTTCTGTTTATATTTTCCCGGGATAAGAAGTAGCTTATGTCCGTCCCTGGGTCCCAAACTATCTATACGAAACATCAAAAGCCGTTCGGTAGTTTTTGAGTTTATCGCGTTCAGAGTTCAGACAGACAGACGCGGTTAGGGGATTCGTTTTATAATATGTAAGGAATTTATAGACTCCATGTGATAGTAAATAAAGAATCTATTATTGCCACGTATTTATTACCAGAAATGAGTAGGTATAAACATCTACCAACTTTTCAAATAGGTACTTAATTCGTTTTTTACTCTTAGGGCGCTTTCGATTTACGACGTTTCGTGTCGGACCGCTGCCCCGTTTACAGCTGGTTATAATAGAGCAACTTGAATATAGGGTATAACCCCCTATAACCCTCTATTCCGATACCAAACGCCTAAATTGAAAACGTATCTGACTGCAGTGCGTTTGTATGATAGGTAGTGATGTTTTAAATATATTTGACAGCAGTTATATTTCCCAATGTACATAATACCTACTCTTTGAGTTAAGTCATGGACTCTGAGGAAGAAACATTACTGTTAGTGCTCTTGTTGAAAAACATCAAACAGAAACAAAAACGACACCCCATAAAACATCATCAGCATAAATCGGAAATCCTCTTTTTCACAGAGACTTTCCCAAGCTATTTTTATTTCCTCATTCCTGCGATTACTGTGTCTGTCGCTTTTGGAGTTCCATATATTAGGACGTATTACAAATTAATTTATAATTCTTTCCTCGTTTATATCGTCCATTTTAAGTAAATAAAAAACACAATACGACAAACGCACCGCTTCGGCACTGCGGCGCCGCACTGTGGAACGTCCCCATAGAAAGGGCGTGACATGTACCGGTAGTACTGAATGTCTGATAACTGGAAACTGAAATGCATTGTGGAAAGGGGACAATATGACCTTTCAAGTTTTATAATTTTTACTCCTCTAATCACTTTTACCTAATATATAGCACCAAAGTTGAAGTATCGAACACTGTCGAAAATGACCTCACTATTTAAGAAAGATATTTGTGGTATTCGCAATAGTTTGGAGAAGTATTTTATAAATAAAACGGTTTAATAGGATACACTTATATAAATGCAACTGTTTCTTTTTAAAAAGACGCTATATTTTATGGTTAAATTAAAGTTTAAAAAAGTAATCGAAGTGTTTGATAAAATCTGTCATATAATAAAAACGCCACGACACCCCGACCTAATGATACTTGTATTTGATAGTTCAGAGTAATTAGGAAATTTCGCTAGAACATTATGTACCCCCTCGTCCCCCTTTCGAAGAAAAGTAACAAAATAGGTTACACGCCTTCTAAAAATGCCAGAGCATCTACAAGCTGACTACATTTTGTCAATTATGAATATTTCATCAGGTGTTGATATTACACGAAAACAATGGAGTAGGTTGGTGTAAATAATTTTTAACATTATGCTTTCAATTGTTGTGTCATTTTAATCCATCCTAATATAATAATATTACTCAAAATAAGTTTTTTAAAGTGTTAGGAAACGCCTGACAATTTCTTTTGAGTAAAGTCCTTGAGATCGTAAATTTAGGCGATTTTAAGACATGTCTATTTTTCATTAATTAGGTTAAAATATACCCTATACTGTATTGTATTTCACTTGTCAAATTATTGTGTATCTATCCTTAATTTGGTTTTAAACTCCCTTGAAATATAGGCATATTTCAGTTTTTTTTTTCATAGTCATGTCAGTATTTTTCAAATAAATTACATTGGTAATGCATAGGTCTATTATTCAATAATACATGCAAACAAATTCAAATCTTTACGTTGTTCCGTTGTTGAGTTATCATATGTAAGAGAGATACTCATGTCGCCCTTTCTATGGGGACGTTCCACTGTGCGCCGGTCCGACACGAAACGTATAAATTAAAAGCTCCCTCGACAACCCCTGTATAAGACAGCCATAATAAAAACAAGTACCTAATTAGGTAATAGCTAGACATCTTCAACTTAACATTACTTTTTAAATCACAAAGTACCTGAGAGCGAGTGTATGGGCGAACGTTATGAGGTGCTTCCTTGAATTTCTGGAAGGTGTCATCTACCCATGCATGCACGCGATAGAAGAACGGATCACGCATCGTCGTCGCCTCATCAGCAATCACACCGAATGATTCCTGTGAAACATTGCCACATAAATTATTACGTATGCACGAACAGTGCTCATCCTACAGAATGCGTAGGTAATTCATCGTTGATTTAAAATAGTCAACTTTCTGTGGGTTATCAGCGGTATACCATATAGGTAAGACCTATGATTTATCAAACACAAAAGTTCCTTGAATTTTTCTAAGCCACCATTCACGACACAAGTTTTGTACCTATCTGTTATGGGAGTATGATGCTTGATAGTTGGGACTTAAATATTAATTTACCGAAGAAAACTGTGAGTAAAAAGTACTAACGAGATATCGATGTTCGGGGTCGTGCATGTACGCGCTGAAGCTGTGCATGTTGTTGTGAATGGTGCCGTACAGTTCACGGTTAGGGGACAGAATGCTCGCCTCTATTATGTTGCCGAGGGTGTCGATATCCAGCTTTTTGGTAGTTTTGTCTGGCTGCAAATAAAAAATGGGTTTCACAATTAAAGATATGCAGAATGTACCTATATTATTTATGGAGGCTGAAGAATATTGTATTGTTAATCACTTATCAACGGAATTAAAGCATGCACGTACAAATTGAAACTTACCAAGATAACATTACCAGTAGCAATAGCCTCATCAATATTCTTCCTAAAACGTTCCATGTCATCAATTGTAACGTTCAGACCGTCCACAGGTCGATTCAGGTTTTGCCAACGCATACCAGCTTGGCGTGGCGGCCAGCCGCGGGATGACGTCAAGCTGTCTAGTTTAGGGAAGTACGCCTCCGGGATAGGCTCGCGCCAGTTGCTGAATTTCTTTACTCTCTTTAGAGAATTGCACAAACGCTCGCAATTGTATCTGGCAATGATTTGCTGATGCATGTAGAAGAACAGCTCGCCGCGACGGTCTTTGGCTACAATTTTAATGTCGCTAGCGGTGAAAGGATAAACGAGATGCCAATGCCAATGATGTAGGTTGATTCCGATGTCTTCACGCCAGTAAGCCAGGCGGTGCTCGTCTTCCAAGTCAGTCGCAGTGTAGTCTCGTGGAATAATAATAGGAATTCGCTGAAATTACACAGATTCATGTATATACCTAATGCCATATTTTAGTAGGTAATAATTGAGAATATAGTATTGTGTTTGAAATATGAATACCTACTGACTACCTATCTTAAGGAACTTAGATGTGCAATATTATTAGAAGACCTCCAGTCCTACTGATATAAGAGTTTTGAAGATGTTTGGATGTTTTGAGTCAATCATGCATTATCAATAATTTTATGGATTTGAATGATGCAGATAGCAGGATACACATATTTTGTAATTGTTAGTCTAAGTTTGTAATACGCTTTGTTTGATTCCAATTGATCCTGTTGCTTATAAGGATCAAAAGACTATGTTATTAGTCCATGAAAGGTTTGAGTACTTCTAAGAGCAGATATCGCGAAAGACTACGCTCGCAAAATACTGCCCGTACTGCCCTATCTCAAACATCAACCCTGTATAACAACTAGCCCCTCGCTCAATTAATTGATCCATAATACATTAATTCATTTTTTTTTGTGGCCCTACTGCTAGTAGCCTAACGCGAGTCGGCTTTTCTGGCCACACCGGTCTTTAGGGTGAACGCAGAAGGCGCTCGCAACTCTTTGAATTAAGTGACCATGCTGAGGGCAACCCACTAACGGGTTACGAACCTCGGCTCAGGACGGCCACTGAGAGAGGATGAGACATCAACGATTAGGGAAATATTGGTTTTTAGTCCTAATCCTATTAGATTGTGTTGACATCGGCACGCGGGTCGGAACTGCTAGGAGGGTCGGGGGGGCGACGGTGAACGCGGCGAGGTTCTCGACGGCGAGGACAAAACTGCGGTCTTGTGGAGTGTTGGAGTTTCAAGATCTCGTTCGTATGGTGGATGGCCAGAGTGATTTCGTCCTCTGGATCGGTTAATACTGAACGCGGCCATCCCCATTTGGCGCGGTCGAATGGAGTATATATTGACGCTTTACGAACTTACGTGTTTGGACGATTTACCGCCCGATCGAAGTAACGTCTGCTGGCCATATGCATGAAATGCCTGATGGTCGGCATGTTGGTGTCCACGTGGAGGTTGCGGTTCCGAACGTACCACGAGGCACCAAGAGCATGTCTGAGCATTCTATTTTGTAAGACCTGCATACACTGAAAACGAGCAGGCGGTAAATGGGCGAATACGGGCAATGCGTAGGTACGTCATGATAGGTCGAATGCAAGTCGTAAAGATCCTAATCTTGTTGCGGATTGACATTTTACTTTTCCTGTTTAAGAGCCAATGCAATTGGCCCATCGCGAATGCGGCTCGCGCGCGTACCGCGTTTATATGTGGGATGAAGGTCAACCTCTGATCAAAGGTAACTCCTAGATATTTGGCTGTGTCCGTCCAGGGGATGACCTGGTTGGACATGCGGACTGAGGTGTGGGGCACATGGATTCTCTTTTTCTTAGTGAAAAGGATAACCTGACTTTTGGTGGGATTGACGGTGATTCGCCATTTGCGGAACCACTCGCCGAGCTTGTCGGCGGCGGCCTGCAAATTGCGCACCACATTGTCGGGGTATCTACGTGAGGCGTAGATTGCGGTGTCGACCGCGAAGAGCGCCAGATGGGCGTTCTTTGGTTTGAGGATGTTACTGGTATACAGCGAGAAAAGAAAGGGGGAGAGGGCAGAGCCTTGCGGGACTCCGGCCGTGATGGAGTGTCGGGAAGAGAGAGTTACCTCCACGCGATATTTGAAACCGCGATTCGACAGGAAATCTCGTATGATGAATTCATGCCACCAAATTTCTGTGATGTGCGTGGGTTGTTACCGCCACATGACACCGTAACCCCCGCCCCCGTCACCATTTTAACAAACCTTCACATTAATAAAAGAAAAATAATTGTTAGAAATATGAATAGATTTGATTTGTAAATGAGTAGAGATTTTAAAAAATACATTTAACCGCGTTTTTCTCAAAACAGCCATTTTGCAAGTGAATAGGGAAGGTGCAATATTTTTGTTTTGCTTTTATTTAAATGAATTTCATGTAGAATATATCACGAGTGTATTAGAAAATTAAAATACTATAATTTATTATCAAAAATTGCGATTTTACACTGACAGTAATAATTTTCGCGCGCAAACTGAACTACACGGCTGTGACGTCACACTTGCAAGCTGTCATTCACTGGCATTAGGCATATTTGCTCGCCACTGGCATTCTTTGATGCGTTTGATGCCTAAATGTTGACTTTCGAGATATTGTTTGAATAAATAAGTACATAAATTTTATTATGAAATAATAAAAAATAAACAATCCATCAACATCAGGTAGTCACAACGATGCCACCAATGTTCCGAGAAAACGCCGTATTGATTCATGTTTTGTGGCACTGTGTCCATCGATTTCAACGAAGTTTCTCAATAAAATATTTTAACTGGACCTTCTGAACCGAAGTCAAGAAAAAAGTGGTTCTAAGCTGCGAAGTGCGAAGAGAGAGAAAATTTGCATATGTGACGTCACAAGACGATTAGCTGTTTTTTAAAACACGTTCCTTTTCACGTTACCTTCAATTCGTAATTATTGTTAAAAATCGATGTTAATTAAAATAAAATGTTGTAGTAGCCCTACTTACATATGTTTTTACATTTTTACAAAATACTGATAAATATTATATTTGCATCTTCCCTATTACGAGGCAGTGGTCCCGAAGCTACCGATTTTTCGGTATTTCTACCGATTTTGGGCCTGTCCTACCGAAATGACATGAATTTTCAACGATTTTTTGAAATTTAAAAGATTCTCCCGATTTTTGTACCGATTTTCAGCGATTCGATGCTAAAATCCCCCTTTTCTTTCATATTTTACGAATCCTTGATTAACCGTTCAAGCCCGCTCGGTTACATTGGCCCGGTACGTCATCTGTCAACAAGCGAAAATCGACCTTATACGCACCCACATACATACTACCAAAAAATTGACAATGACAGCTGTCAAAGTATTCGGGCTTGACGGTTGCTGTAGTATTTTTAAAGGGGCGGCATTATTGTTCAAAATTTTTACTTTCATGACCGGGGGGGGGGGGGGGTATGCGCGAGTCTCGTTTGTTGAAATTACCTTCTTTTGATACAATAATAGTCCCTAGAGTTTAACATTAAGGTTTATAATGAAAACTCCAATAAGATTGACCTGTTTGGCACAAGTCTCTTTAAATTTAGAAGGCATTAAAGATAATTAAAACATCTCGGAAACATTTAATAAAGATAAATTGTGTGATGTGTTGTATCTGAAGATTACTGTATTTTTTCTTTTCTCTTTTTAGACACTATGCGCTCTTTATATTTTTTGTATGAAGTGTTCACTTTTTTATGATGTGCACTTACTTTAAGTTAATTATATACTGCATGTTTTTGTGTTAAAATTCGGTGTAGCAAGTGTTTGTGAACCAATTTTTTTTTTAATATAATTCGCCCTTGCAGGGAAGGCAAAGGGTTCAAGCCCATACAGCCTCGTCTTAAGTGATATCTCTGGTTGTCGTAGTAAAGCAGTGACTACCTTACCAAGACTTTATCAAGGAGTTTTGGCGGCAACGAAAAAACACTTGATTGGCACAATTATTTCAATTCACTTCATTTGAGCACTTTAATAGAACTATATTGGATAATATACCACCATAATTATGCAATTTAACACTAAGTATCACCAAAATAATGAATTAAAACAAGAGCACCTCATGACACTTCCACGTTCCCGCCAAAACTCTCTGTGAACCAATTAAAATAAAATAAAATAAATAAATTAAGGGGGTTCTCATTGAATATTGCTTGTTTTTTTGCATATACCGATATTTGCTCCAAATATACAGATTTTTCTTGGCAAATCTACCGATTTCACATTTTGTCGTTCGAGACCACTGTTACGAGGGCATATTTGGTCATTTATTTATCGAAACGACATGACATAAAAGAAAAAAAGTAATATTTATTTATTTATACTTAACTAGGTACCATAAAAAATATACAAATAAAGATTCTTAGCATAAACATTCGTTTATTTTTATAAATCAATGAGTATAAAATAAAATGTTAATGTTACATAAATGTTAATTTGCGCGCCGTGAACAGTGTTGCCAGATTAGGCGACTTTTCGCCATTTAGGCTATCTTGGAGAGTGTCGGGGCGACCAAAAATTGCGAATGGCGACCGGTCGCCGTTTAGGCTACGCGAATGGTGATTAGTCGCCAATTTAGGCTACTTCGGAAAGTTCGTGTTTTATGCATTGTTTTTGTCGAATTTGAGGATATTTATAGCTTTGAAGGTACAAAACATGTCCTTAGATCCCCCTTACACACAATTATTGAAAACTGGGGACCTTTTTTTTTTTTTTTAGCTCTCAGCGTCCCCACACAAGTGGGCGACTTTAGGCTACTTCGAATTTTCGCCGCGTTGGACCAATATAAAATAGAAATTAGGGAGGTTTTTTTTTTTTTTTTTGCTCCTTCACCTCTCCATATACGAAGAGGCGACTTTAGGCTACTTCACAATGAATTTTCGGCGACTTCAACCGTCAAACGTCTGGCAACACTGGCCGTGAACAGAAACGTAAAAACTTGCGAAAAGTCAGAGTTTTGGCGGGAACGTGGTGGAAGTGTCATGAGGTGCTCTTGTTTTAATTCATTATTTTGGTGATACTTAGTGTTATATTGCATAATTATGGTGGTATATTATCCAATATAGTTCTATTAAAGTGCTCAAATGAAGTGAATTGAAATAACTGTGCCAATCAAGTGTTTTTTCGTTGCCGCCAAAACTCCTTGATAAAGTCTTGGTAAGGTAGCCACTGCTTTACTACGACAACCAGAGATATCACTTAAGACGAGGCTGTATGGGCTTGAACCCTTTGCCTTCCCTGTAAGGGAGAATTATAAAAAAAAAAAAAAAAAATTGCGAAAAGTCACGTAGACCACCGCGCCGGGCGCATGTTTATATTTTGTCCAAAGTAAAAAATAACCGCTTTTAATGCTCAGACTTTAAGTGACTGCAATGTTGTCTTCATAGATATCGCGAGATTAAACCATGGAAGATTTTTTAAATAAACCAGGTGTTGTTGTGATACGTGCCAAACCTGAAGGACAACGTAAAACTTTCAAACCAAATATTCGATCAGTGACTAAGATTCCTGATGAGTTATTAAACAATCCTTTATTAAATAGGGCATGTGAAGCTTTACCTCAAAACTATAACTTTGAAATACACAAGACAATATGGAGAATTCGGTCGCTGGAGGCAAAGAGAGTAGCATTGCAGATGCCCGAAGGTAAATATTGTAATTAGTTATGCTAATGTTGATATTATGATTCTGTATGTTATCATGCATGACATAATTATTTTACATTTTGGTAGTGGCTCCACATTTTTTCTGGTCAAGTGCAGCATCCCATTAGAGAAACAATTTTTAGATTAGGACAAGTGTTTCAAACATTAGTAAATTCAACCAAAACCACAACCTTTAAAAAATGTATATAATAGCACAGATCTAGATTACTACAGTACATATTAAATTAATAATTATTTCTTATGTAACTGACACAAGTCATATATTTTAACAATAATGCCTACATATTGTATATAGTGTGGCTGATGATGATGATGCCTACATATTTTGTTTCAGGTTTGACAATGTTTGCAACTACACTGTGTGATATAATAGAATCCTTTACTGATGCCGATACTGTAATAATGGGAGATGTGACATATGGAGCATGTTGTATTGACGACTACACTGCCGTAGCACTTAGTGTTGATCTGCTTGTGCACTATGGACATTCTTGTTTAATACCGATTGACCAAACTAGCAGCATTAAGGTATTATACATATTCGTTGACATAAAAATTGATCCATCACACTTTGTAGATACTATCAAATTGAACTTTGCAAAGAAGACAAGCATAGCTTTAGTTAGTACAATACAATTTGTGACTACTCTACATTCTGTTGCAAAAACTCTTCGCGCTGAAGGCTATGTGGTAACAGTGCCTCAGTGTAAGCCACTATCACCTGGGGAAATACTAGGATGTACAGCACCCAAAGTGACATCAGATATCATAATTTACCTTGGGGATGGCAGATTTCATTTGGAAGCAATAATGATTGCTAACCCTAATATACCAGCTTATAAATATGACCCATATGAAAAGAAATTGACATCAGAACAATACGAACACAAGCTTATGAAAGAGAATAGGCATAATCAAGTTAAGACAGCAGAAATGGCTGGCAACTTTGGCCTAATACTAGGCACATTAGGAAGGCAAGGAAGTACAAAAGTTTTAGGCAATTTAGAGAAACAAATACGTAATTCAGATAAGAAATTTGTCAAGATACTCCTATCAGAGATATTTCCTAGTAAATTAGCATTATTTAATTTGGATGCGTTTGTCCAAATAGCTTGTCCAAGACTCTCTATTGATTGGGGGACGGCTTTTCCTAAACCTTTACTTACACCTTATGAATTTTCTGTGGCCCTTAGTAATAGTAAATGGTTAAAAGAAGATGGAACATATCCTATGGACTTCTATTCGAATGACAGTCTTGGTCCTTGGACCCCAAATCACAAGCCTGTATTTTGTTCAGGTACTGATAAAAAATGTGACAATTGTTGTGAAGGCAAAGGAAAATAGTTACTCACAGGAATAGTTTGTGGGATGACTGCTGCAGATTCACGGGCCTGGGCGAACACTTTAGACTCCAAAAACTTTGCAGGGAAAACCTCTGCAAAGTTTTGTACACGAATCTGCCTTGTGTCGCGCCTGACGAAAGTAAATAATACCATAATAATAGATCAACATTCTTTAAAGATTCATTTAAGTTACTGTTTTGTATGCTACTGTAAAAATATTTATTTATTTATAATAATTTTAAATCTGCTTTTTAAAATATTATCATATTAATTTATCACATGAAATAACAAGATTGAATAGAATAATATATCAAAAATATAATTGTTACTGAAGGTGTTTGTATAATTACCTGTGCATAATTGCAACAGAGTAGCAGTAGTTGAATAGCTGCGGGTTGAGATTAATTCGGGCGAACACGCAAGTGGATAGGAGTTCTTGAAGTTGGTTCTCAGTTACACCTAGAAATTTTTAATATAATTAATGGATGTGGTGTTTAACTTATAATAATAAATAGGTTTTATTTTTGAACGGAATTTTTTATTTCATAACGATAAAAGTTAATAATGCACGGTAATTACAATTCATGAAGTAAGATGTATTTGTACACTGCTGTCGTGACTCGTATGTGATATAGCAGAGGACATAGACAAATTATACAGGTAACTTATGCGATTTAGGTATTAAGAAGTTAACAAGAAACTTGACCGAAATTATAAAATTAAACTGACCCATTAGTACATCAATGACTTCATTAGCCATTTCCTGATGAGCTGGCAAGAACAAGGAGAAATCGGCATCGCGCGGTAATTGTTTAGCTTTCGGAAACTCTGGAATCTTGTCGAGATTCTTCAGTATTATTCTACGAGATACCTCTTCTTCATCACCGAAGCGATTGTTCAGCTCCAGGCCATTGTTGGCGTACTCGGGGGTCTAAAATTATGAAATGTATGATTGTGAAATAAATATGATTGTTGCAGATCTGAGTCCGCTATTATAGTAAAGGATGTCAATTAAATAACTAAAGCTTTCCCTTGTAGGCCTCTTACGAAATTAGGATGTGCCTATGAACAGTATGAACACTATGTGGACAATAGCATAGTTGGGAATAGAACGGTCTGCCGAGACAATGTCTAGAGGTTCAAAACCCAAGGCACACACACCTCTGATTATTTCAAAGTTATGTGTGTATTGTTTATCAATCATCGTTCGCTTTCACAGTGAAGCATTGTGAGGAGACCTGAATACCTAAGAAGTTCTTTTTTAAGAATTTCGTAGGTATGTGAAGTCTGCCAACCCGCACTAGGCCAGCGTGGTGAACTAAGGCCTAAACCCTCTCAGATGTAGATGAGGCCCGTGCCAAGCAGTGAGACAGTATATAATACAGGGCTGGTATTATTATTATATGAACAGTAAATACAGAAATCATAAATAGAATAGAGCTGCTTTGCATATAATAGTTCTGCGTCATAATCTATCTAGATTCTAGAATCACCAGGGGCAGATTTCTCTATAGGCCGAGTAGGCCGGGCCTAGGGCGGCAAAATTTGGTAGTTTTTTTTTATTGTTGCCCACACGCCTACGTGTAAAAACTCAAAAATATGTGCATATAGCATAGCACAAATAGAAATGGTAAAAATCAGTATCTGAAATACACTGATTGAGATAATTAAATCATTTACTGACTATCGTTTTTTTCCATCTTCATTTAATTTCTATAGTATAACTTTTCATGCTTTACAGCACATAGAGAGCGGCAATCTTTCGTAGGCCTAGGGCAGCCAATGTATCAAATCTGCCCCTGAGAATAACACTATCAGGGAAGACATTTTTATACTTAAGGACATCTTATTTCCTAATAAGAAGTTTTGATAAATTTTCCAGTAAAAGGGGTCACATGAAAGATAAAAAATAAAAGTATAAGTACCTAATAATAACAAAATAGCAAGGGAATGAAGTCAGTTGGCATAGTGCTTCTAATAATCTTGTCAAATAATGGTAATACCAGTCGCGCATTATCCAAGGGCATGCACCTCTCACTTCTAAAGTTTTGTGTGTATTATTTGTGAATTAGGATTATTTGTGAAATTGCTTACTTTAACGATGAAGGAAAACATCCCGAGGAAATATTAGTTTTAATTGTTTCAGATTGTATCACTCTAGTATTAAGGGCTGTGGATTTCAATAAATAAATACTTACCAGAAATTGTTCGGTGAGTTCGAAAAGGACTTTGTCATCCCCCTTGGTATTTATCATTGGTTCGCCTGGACGGTCGTACAGGAGTTCGAAACTGTCGTAAATATTAGAAGACATGATGCCTAATAAACTTACTTTTAAATAATATAAAAAAAAACTTTTTATTATACACACTTCACAGAAACTGTGAAGTGGGAATGCTAATGAATATTGTTTCGTGGCCTTTTATACTAATTCCTTGTATAGGACAAGTGCAACCATATTTTGGACGTCGTCGAGTGCAAAACCACAGTATGAAAACTGATAGTACTTATTCTCATGGCTGTTTTATCAAAACCATAAAGGAATTAAATGATAATATTGTTTACATATTTTGTACATAATATTATCTAATACTAGCTTTTGCCCGCGGCTCCGCCCGCATTAAAGTTTTTCCGGGATAAAAGTCCCGGTTTATATTTTCCCGGGATAAAAAGTAGCCTATGTGTTAATCCAGGACATGATCTACCCGTGTGCCAAATTTCATCGAAATCCGTTCAGTAGTTTTTGCGTGAAAGAGGAACAAACATCCTTACATCCATACATCCAAACATCCATACATTCTTACAAACTTTCGCCTTAATAATATTAGTAGGATTAGAAAAAAAAAAAATGTATTTGTAGTTTTTGTCGTAAAATATGGCGGCGCGGTATCCTATTGGAGGGTACTTGTATAACAATAGAGTAGTTGACAATTTTTTTTTAAATACATTTATCAAACATTTATGTCTTCTAAAATCTAGAGGAAAAGAATTTTTACAATACAAGCAATAATAAATTAGTTATAAAGCTTTGAAGTTTGGTGGAAGGGGCATCTGTCAGATAACGGAAACGGCAGAATGTGACGTCACTGACTGTCGCCAGCCATAACGCTGCTTGCGTGCGAAACAAACGACGCGATATCCCCACTACGTCCCCACTTTTGCTCACAACAATATTTCAAATATGAATAACTGCTTTAGTTGTCATTTGTCAACCAATTTTGATTCTGATTTTACAGAAGAATTTGTTTTTCGCATTATTTTCTGTTACATATAAATAACTAGCTTTTGCCCGCGGCACCGCTAGCGTTAAAAAGTTTTTTCGGGATAAAAGTAGCCTATGTCCTTCTCTGGATCTCAGACTATCTCCATACTTATTTTCTTGTGGTTCCATTCGCAGAAAACTATTTTCCGGGATTAAAGTCTCGGCTTATATTTTCCCGGGATAAGAAGTACCCTAGGTCCCTCCTAGGGTCTTAAACTATCTCCCTACCAAATTGCATCGAAATCGGTTCTGTGGTTTGGCTGTGGCGGCTCCACTCGCAAGAACATAATATCCGGGATAAAAAGTAGCTTATGTCCTTTCTCAGGCTCTAGACTATCTGTGTACCAAATTTTATTTAAATCGGTTCAGTAGTTTTGGCGTGAAAGCTTAACAGACAGACAGCATTACTTTCGCATTTATAATATTTTAGTATGGATGTACCAAATCAAACAGGAAGCTACCGTATTCCACGAGTAGAAGAGATTGTCGAGAAAATAGTCCAGATGATTAGGTACTTAGAGAAGATACGCTTGCAATGGTCGCATGCCTTTAGGAAGTTTCCTTTTTTTCAATATCATTGGTTTTCATAAAACTAATGGTTTAAATGCAGTATTCAATGTATTATAGTCGATTATACTATGTATTATGTAGGTATGTTTAGTGGAGACGTGTGCAGTCGCACAGACGGGTGATCACTGATCAGTTCGCCAGTCGCCTCATTGGAACTATTTCATCCTAGAGATTATATCATATACTTAGGTACCTACATCTGTGATGGCCGCGGAACGACCCAGCTTTTTGACCAAAATATGAATGAAATGAAATGAAAATCCTCCTAGTCAGTTTCGGCCACGGCGGCCAATCTCAACGGAGATCAGCCAGTTACGCAGGAGATATTATAGTGCACAAGTGTGTGCGCAATACACAGGTGCACTCGCTATTCCTTCACTCTCATAGTCCGGTGAGACGGCAATCCGACATGACCGGAGAGAGATCAGGCGCAGGACCAACGGCTTTACGTGCTTTCCGAGGCACGGGGGTATCACACCGCCAACTTCCTGACTCCGAGCTGAGACTGAGTAAATTTTAAGATGGAAAAACCCAGTCACAATTTTTTTGGCTCGACCCGGGATTCGAACCCAGGACCTCAGCGCGCAAATCGTACTCGTAATGCGTACGCATACCACTACGCCACCGAGGCAGTCCAAAATATATATGACCAAAATATATAGTAGTGCTCGCGGCTCCGCCCGCGTGAAAAAGTTTTTCCAGGATACAAAATATTTTCCCGGGATAAAAAGAAGCCAATAGCAGTCAGGAGTAGTAGCTTCCTATTAGTGAAAGAATTTTCAAAATCGGTTCAGTAGTTCCTGAGATTAGCGCGTTCAAACAAACAAACTCTTTAGCTTTATAATCTATTCTATACATATAAATAAAATTGGAGTGTCTGTTTGTAATATTGAAATAACCATTTTTTACTACATGTATATGAATATGTATACAGTACATGCACCGAAATAATATTTTTTACAATTTTTGTCTGTCTGTCTGTTTGTTCCGGCTAATCTCTGAAACGGCTGGACCGATTTTGACGGGACTTTTATTGGCAGGTAGCCGATGTAATAAGGAGTAACTTAGGCTACGTTTTATCCCGGGAAAATATAAAGCGTGACTTTTATTCCGGAAAAACGCTTTAACGCGGGCGGAGCCGCGTGCAACAGCTAGTATTAAGTATAGATGTACTGCTGACGCTGTTGAAGATTTCGCTCTTTAGTAAGTATAGGGAGTTGATAACAATTTAAGATAATTTAGTACTTTAAAGAATTATAAACTTGTAAGCATTGGTACTTATGTGAAGTTTCGAGTAGACTTAAACTTTCATGTGTGTTTTGAATGTATGACCAATTGTTCATCCATTCAAATCTTATATCATCTTATAATCATAACTAATTATTATACTTACGATGCCCAAGTAAAATGCAGTGCAAAGTCAAAACCACGGTAATTAGTTTAGGCTCTGTTAAAACACGATTTGGCAAACATTTTAAATAGGTATCTCAATTTTACAATATCTACTACTTAGTACATATACAGTCACCAGCATAAGTAGCTGAACAAATTCAAATTTCATATGGCCTACATACTTTTGTGTTCTTACTAATGTTTTTTTTTCTCTTCACAAAAATAAAATAATACAGGTTTGCTTTACTTCTTACGAATAATTTTTTATTCAGTTTAACTTAACGCGTAAATGTGATTTGAAATTTTGCATTTGTACAGATATTTATGCTGCTGACTGTACATACTAACTCTTGTTTTAACCCTTTGATTAATAATATTCTTAGACTAACAATAATATTATATAAATATTACTAATCATGACTGCCTCGGTGGCGTAGATGTATTATGGTACGACTGCAATGCTGAGGTCTCGGGTTCGATCCCCGGGTCGGGCAAAGTGATATTGAGTTTTTCTATTCAATTTCAGCTCGGAGTCTGGAATTTGTGCCCGACATGGCGATAGGCTCGCCCCCTATCACATCATGGGACGGAATAACGGCGAAAAGTGGGTGCACTAGTTGCGCCTCTGCCTACCCCTTCGGGGATAATAGGCGTAAGTGAGTGTGTGTGTGTACTAATCATGATGATTTATAAGTAATAAAAGTATATTATTAACCAAAGTTTTAACCATATTTGTTCTTTTTAACCCCCGACAAAAACGAGGGGAGTTATAAGTTTAGGGTGTGTATCTGTGTATCTGTATGTCTGTCTGTGGCATCGTAGCTCTTAAACGAATGGACCGATTTGGACGCGGTTTTATTTGTTTGAAAGCTGATGTGACTGCGATGGTTCTTAGCTATAATTTATGAAGATCTGTTCAGGCGTTTGAGGATTATCAGCTCATTTCCAACTTAAAAAATCCGATTGACTTTAAATTTGGTGTAATGTGAGATTCAATATATTTGTAAACATGAGCTGATGCTGCGGCATCAAGTAGTCTGCGGGATACCCAACTCCTTAGCAACTTATAGCAGATATAGTGTGTTTGGGCTCATAAGGATGGGCTCAACGAGTAGGTGATAGATAGTTGATTATCAAGGCCCGATGATGGAGAATAAAGTAATTTGAAAAGTTTGAAATAAAAATTAAATTAAAATTTAAACAACCCCCGACACAAAAAATCTCTAAAAAGTAAAATAATAATAGTGTCTTTGTCGTTTAAGTACCTAGTAATTTTTGACCCAAGCGTCCTCACGTCGGGGGACCGAACTCCGGACCAGGGAGATGAAAATACTTCTTTAGCGGTCCCCCGACGCGACAACGGTTGGGTCAAAATATTACTAGGTACTTAAACGACAGACACTATTATTATTTTAATTTTTAGAGATTTTTTGTGTCGGGGGTTATTTAAATTTTAATTTAATTTTTATTTATGTTTGTTACCTCAGAACACAGTCAGGATGCTTTAGAGAATATTTTCAGGTTGGTCCCATAGACATTTTATTTATCTAAATCAGTTCTGTAGTTTGGTTTTTAAACCCAAATAATCTGAACAAGTATGGTGTTCTAGTAAACGATATTGCGAATTTTGATATCCTCAGATACCTTTGCCTTTGATTTCCATCAGATAATTTTTTACAATACAGCTATTAATACAGCTGGCACCTAGCACTAACTTTGTTGTCAAAGAATTATTCATTTTGGGATTATTGGTTTCCTGTATCAATGACCAATTTACTTTTATACAATTCGCAAAACAGGAAAATAAAAAACAATAACGTATGTCAAATTCATTTTAACGCCTTTCGCTTTATTATCGCTATAATATTATCACTGACTAGTTTGACATTCATAATTATCACATATTTTTTAAATGTCGTCTAACCACATCCAGGTGATAAGACTCGCATTCGAGTTATTCACATTTGTGGGAAGGAAATATTGAACAGAATTTTAGACGATTATAAACAACAACACAAATAAATAACAAAAATCACTAGTCACAATTACTAATATCCAGAATCAAAAGTACTATTCTAAATTTAGAATCATAGGGAGGCAACTCAAGTGAGTTTTTTGAATTGACAGCCAATTTACACCATTTGTTGAATTTGTATTTATTATTTTTTTTGTAGCTTGTATATTGTGTACAGGTGTAGTTTTTAACTTCTAGATTTGAAGTAGTTGTCAATTTGGACACTATGTTCTAATATGTTTGTACCTAATATGTGATTTTATTATTTTTCTTTTAAGAATGTACAAACAATTTCAAGGAATTTTTCTGGTTTTTGACTGTGTTCCCAATGACCAGCACCTTCAACAAACACCAGATCTGCTAATGGGAAGTACTCTTGGATTTCTCGTAAGTCATTCTTTCTGTAAAAATATTTATAATAAAGGAAATGATTATTAACATGCATTGTAAACATTATTATTATATGTTGTAAACATTGTTAATATAATTGTGGCATATAAAATTACTTACCCAATATAATCAGACAGAGATCCACCAATAAATAATGTTGGCCCACAGTACTGTAGACCTCTCAAATTGGAGGGAAAGCTAGATATATGGGATTGGAAATTATCTTTCAAGGCTGGTATATTTACTCTCCAAGTGTAAGTCCCAGAATTTGTTTGAACCAAGTTTGTGATTAGGAAATTTCTTAAGTTTATGTCTGGAGTGAAACCTTTGAGTTGTTCATCAGCCAGCTTTCTTGCTTTGGACATCGCAATGCCTGATCTAATAGACACAGATGACATGGCATCAAAGAGACTTGCCATTGAGAAAATCTGTGGACTTGTTCTCACAGGTGATATATCTACCACTATAAGGCTTGATACTAAGTCAGACTGAAATGAAAAATGTTATAATGAATTTAATGTTTCCTACAAGTTTATCTATAACAAAAACATTTGATGATGTTTAAAATGTATTTGAAGGTCTATAAACAATGGTATCATACGTACAACTTACACAGAGCAGTGACAACACCATTGCTGTGCGTCCGCCCATGCTGTGCCCCATCAGTGACACTTTCGACAGCTCCAGTTTTTTGAGTAGCTTCATGACATCGTGAGCCATATGTACGTAAGTGTGCTGCGAGGAGTGTCTGCTATCACCGTGGTTACGAGCATCAACGCTTATCACTTTCCTTCCAGTAGTTCTGTGGATAGCTTTACTCATACTGTTCCAGTTATTTTTGGAGCCTAACAAACCGTGTAAAATCACCAGTGGAGATTGCGACGAGCTCTCATCAGTCGTGCTTTCGTAAGAAGCGTAAGCCAAGTCAACAGTTTCAGCATTGTCCGATGTAGATCCATAGTGCCTGTGTATATTTGGTGCCAGTATCCTAGCGCTGATGTTGACTAAATAATTTTTATAACATAGTCTATTGAGTAACATTTTTTGTTTTGCTAAATCTAAAATATTGTATAATTTGTAAAGGTTATGTTTTCACGCAGTGTTGCCGTTTGACGAAAATGAAATGCACTAAACCCAAGAATGTTATACCCATATGGATTTTTCATTCCGTTTAACAAACTGAAGACTAAAATGTGACGTCACAGCTATCTGCTGTCTCTCTCTTTAGAGTGACAAAAGTTTATTTTCAAAACCAGGACGTAACATAATTAACTGTCCATAATAATATGATATGAAATAATATGGCTGCCTCGGTGGCGTAGTTGTATTATGGTACGACTGCAATGCTGAGATCTCGGGTTCGATCCCCAGGTTAGTCGGATCGGGCAAAGTGACTATTTTCCATTCAGTATCAGCTCGGAGTCTGGAATTTGTACACGATAAGGCGATAGGCTCGCTCCCTATCACAGCGTGGAACGGAATAACGGCAAAAAGTGGGTGCACTAATTGCACCTCTGTCTACCCGGGGGATAAGAGGCGTGAGTGTGTGAGTGTGTAATAATATGATATCGCACCATAATATTTATTTTTATCTCTATAAAGTAATGCGGTTTAAATTAATTATGAAAACCAACTACAGCGGCTAGTAATAGTTGATATTTAAAAAATATAATTTGAGTTAGAAAGTTTATTCCAAACAAAATTGGCATATTTACATACTTTTTTGGTATGTGTAGTTCGGAACTACTAGTTCCACTTACATAAAAAAAATACCTCACCACGCGGTGGTGAATTCAGTGGCGGCCTTGGAGGAGGGGGGCGAACCAGGCAACCGCCTGGGGCCTCGCAGTTACAGGGGCATCTTGCAGCTCCTTGGGGGCCCGTTTTATGGCACCTTACTTACAAAGCTGTTAAAAAAAATTATTTGCTTCACACGGGGCCCCGCGTGCTTTTTTTTTGCTCGGCACACAGCCTCACATTGTATATGTTTTACTTTCCCCCGCGACTGGATATGTTCACGTTGTTTGCCGGCCTTTATAACCAAATATGGAGACTGTAAGGTTAGACAGAAAAACATTGGGATATTTAAAAATGAAAACTACAGTTATTGTTAAATTTAAATATAATAAAAAAAATAAAAAACATACTCATAAAAGTAAACAATCATACATAAAAAAATAATACACATACCGGGTGGAAGGGAAACGCTCTCTATACCGGAACGGTAAGAGAGAAGAACCATAACATTAACGAAAAACTATATTCATTTGCAAAGCTAAGCGATAATACTTACGATTTTAGTATTTCCGTAATTCATGCACGCGCAATGTAAAGCGTACAAAAAAATGGGCGGCCGCCGCGCTGTGCCGGCACCAGCCCGCGGTCGTTAACCCGTCAGCTGATGTACGTGTTTCATTACGACTTTTTTTGAATATTGACCTTTTTTACTATGTTTTTAGAATGATAGTTTGATTTATCTATCTATACGTGAAGCTGTACAGAAATTTGAGAAAATCCTACTAAAATCGTAACAATGCGATCGCGATTTTTTTAGTGCCATCACGTCAGGAATCACCAATACTATCACCTGTGTTCGTTTTCGAGAGCGTTTCCCTTCCACCCGGTATAGGAAGTTAATAACCTAATTTTCAGTAAGTAATTTTGAAATATTACGAATATCTATTTTGTGTGATTTTACAATTTTTGCGAGTATTCTGCGAACTTTTTTTCTGTAATTATCCATAATAATACATATTGTGTTTTAGAGATATTCTACTATGAGTTGTGTAATCCATGGTTGCAGAATTATTTGCAATCCAACATCCAGTGTGAAATTCCATAGGTAAGTTGACTGTAAACAAAGTTGTGTAGATATTTATAGCAAAAGTAATAAACACGTGGATGTTTTACAAATTACAATACCAAATAAATTCTTGTTTGAGAGCCATGGAATCAAAAATTAACGCTACATTCTGCGGGTGAGGTTTCGTCCTTAAATTTATTTTTAATATTCTAAAACTTCTGTGAAGAAGCCAACAAAACAATTAAAGTTTGCTAAAGATCACCATAATGTGCTCTCTTTCGGCAAATATATCTTTGAATTTATAAAACAAAAATGTTTTCGGCGACTAAAAGTGTAATGTTAAAGCAAAAGTCTTTATGTTATAACTATGTGTAATTTTTCTTTGCTTGCTACTTGGAATATACTTTTTAAAAAAATCTCAAATATTAGCAAAATTTCACTGCAAAATATTTTCAATTTCAGACTGTATAATCATGAACAACTTTAATAAGAAATAACTTGTAATTAATTTTCTTCTTTTATCTCTTCATCTTCTGCTGCAATACTTTCTTTTATTTCTTTAAACTTATTTCACTGGATGTCTTCACATTAACTGATATATTGAAATCTTTCAAGTCTTGACGTTTCAATGGTGGTTCATATTCATTTCGCTGACATGTAATGTAAAAAGTAAATATCAATCAATAATAATATATTTAAGTACCTATATTTTAGACAGAGGCAGAGGTGCCATTTAGTACACTCAGATATCACCCAATGTACCGCCGTTATAAAATTTGGTGGGTCGCAAGCTTAATGCCCTATCCTACTAATCTTATTATATTATAAAGGCGAAAGTTTGTAAGAATGTCTGGATGTATGGATGTTTCTTTCATGCAAAAACTACTGAACGGATTTCGATGAAATATGGCACACGGGTAGATCATGTCCTGGATTAGCACATAGGCTACTTTTCATCCTAGTAAAATATAAACAGTGACTTTTATCCCGGAAAAACACATTCACGCGGGCGGATCCGCGGGCAAAAGCTAGTAAATAATAAAGTCTAAGTGGATCATAATTATACCAGTGAAATGATAAAAAATAATATACTTACAGGATGAGTTTCTGGTAATAAATAATTATTTTTGACATCTACTGCCATATTCCCAGAAGTAGAAGACACATTATCACATTCAGAATCATAATCTTCTGTCTTTAAATGTTGACTAGTAATTCTTGCAGACATCAAATTGACCTTTTAATGGTATTTATATTTAACCACATTTTTGCTTATCTAGATCTTTAAGAAATCTGTAAAGAGAAATACAAACTCGATTTTATTTTAAATAAAAGTTTCAATAAATCAATGCTGGATACACTGAGAACTCGATTGTAACTGTTGATCCTCAGTTTTTATTTACGATGATTATTTAAAGATTAATAAGCTTTATAATATTCATTAGTAAGGCGGCTAGTATTACAAATACTCTAGCACCATTGTCAAACCGGTCCACCAAAGCTTACACCATGGTCACCCTAGCCTCTTGTTTACATACACTATTTACAATTCAAAAAATCACATTTAACATTACGTTAATATGAAAAAAGTAGTCATATATAAAGCAAATCACATTAAGCGAGGTTTTTCTACAGTTCATTTATAAAATATTCACGTATTTTATTACGATTCGTATAAATATTGATAAAATTATAATATTTGCACAATATTGATTACAATGAACTTACCTGTAGAATTTCACACTAAATGATGGATACCAAATATTTCTGCAACCGTGAACTACACAATTCACATTAAAATATCACTAAAACACACTTATTATTGTAGATAATTACGGAGAAAATTTCGAAGTGAACATTTATTTGACAACTATATTGACATCGAACTTAACGTTTTATAACAGTGTTGCCGAAGTATGTATTCGCAATTACCAATTAAATGAGGAAATTTTTTAAACTAAAATGTTAATAGGGATAAAAAACCTTAAGGATATCTTATTCAACAAGAATAATTCTGAAATGAAAATAGTACTTATATCATTATATAAGATATGTTGGAAATATTTATATATACATGATTGAGACGACAATAACGGTATTGATATTTTTTTATGGGTAGGGAAATAATCCGTAAGCTTTGGCAACATAGGTTAAAGAGTGAGTGAGATAGAATACAACACAAAAGGTAATTTTTTTGTCTTCACAAAAATGTGTGTACCGCTCTCTCCATTAGATAATATTATAAACTTCTTGACTAAACCCCTACCAACAGCGACTATATAACCCCTAGACTCCTAATAACAGACGATCGGCTTCGGGCAACACATCTGACAAATAGATCCAATGTAGCTTACCGTTCAAAATCTTCAAGTCAGTTGCGACCACAACTGTGAGCTGTAAATACTTCCGTGTTTGCGAATAAATAACTATTGTAATGAACCCGTGCACAATAAAATGGTGTGGTATAAATAGCCATAATTCAAATTTTCAGATAAATGGCATTACATTTCACAGGTAAGTCAATAACGACACATAATCACATTTTATTTAAAATTTTACGGAGTTCATCTTAGACTGGCCATGTTGTGTTTACGCGCCATCTTGTTATATTTGCATCTCTTTCCGACGAAAGTACTTTTTACATTTTCTATTTCGTTTTGTTTTTAACATTAAAAGTAAGTGATACACCAAAAGGATTTGTCGATAGTTCTATCGATAAAATTAAAAATAAAATAAACTGTCGCCCGAATACTCAAACGCTACTCAACTAATCAATTTATCTTAAATGGTTAGTTCATTAGTAATAGTTAATTCATTTTAAAAATGATTAGGATATATTTTTGACTAGCGGTATCAGAAATAAATGTTATTAGGATAATTTTTTTGTTTTGTTTGTTGATTATAACGATTGTTTTGAGTTATTCTTTGTGTTATTCCTACAAGTCAGCTCAAATATTCTTGTTAATGTCGATGAGACTTACTAAGCGCCATCTGTCATTCGATAACATAAAGAGTTTCGTTAAAATATTAATATGTTTAATAAATAATAATGATATTACTATAAAACTTTATTGCATAAATGTAATATCGATAAAAAAATCGTGTTTTCATTTAACTCGTCCTATCCCTATGCCTATGTTTCCAAGGTTATATTATGCGATAAGGTGTTGGAAGAACCAATCATAATGCAGTACCCCGCTTCCTCAAACCTCAGGTATTTGACAGAATTAATTTGAAGAGAAATATTGAACATTAGGAGTCTAGGGGTTATATAGTCGCTGCCTACCAATAATGCGCTATATATTGTGAAAATCTGGCTTCTAAAATGCACTATATTCCGCTAAACAATGTTATGAATATAAAAATAGGTATCAGAAAAAAGTATAAACACACACGCCCTTTATCTTTTAGGCGCTACTAGTGCACCCGCTATTTGCCGTGCGTATTTTGTTCCATGATGTGATAGGGGGCGAGCCTGTCGACATACCGGGCACAAATTCCAGACTTCGGGCTTATACTGAGTAGAAAAACCCATTATCACTGCCTGACTCAGAGATCGAACCCGAGACCTCAGCATTGCAGTCGTGCCATAACAACCACGCCACCGAGACAGTCTTAAAGTAAAAAAAGCAAAAAATACAGATTTTCATTTATTTCACTTATATTAGGTACTATCAACTAAATTAAACAATTCCAAAACG
The DNA here is from genome assembly GCA_949316025.1 of Lapara coniferarum. Taxonomy (NCBI): domain Eukaryota; kingdom Metazoa; phylum Arthropoda; class Insecta; order Lepidoptera; family Sphingidae; genus Lapara; species Lapara coniferarum. Next base: position 11,542,828 of record OX438923.1, on the reverse strand, counting down.
TCTTCATTGATGCCGACGATGAGTCTGCACTAGCTAATTCCCTTTAATACAGTTTTGGTAACTTTGTCTCAGACATTTTCAGGTAGGTTATAAGTATGGCAGCTTTGCTAAATATTTTCAATTGATGACGTATCATTTTAATGGAGTTTATTTTTTTCAGCTCACATCCGGTTATGGAGCGTACTTTTGAAAATTTGAATAATTATAATATCGGACTGTGACATCAAAAAGTGTCAATAATGCTACGAGGGTGCGAAAGACGTAGCGCGATATCCCCGCCAAACCCCCTTTTTTGCTTATAATATGAACAACTGCTTAATGTTTCAACCAATTTCGATGCTGATTTCACAGAATAATTTCTTTTTCGTATTATTTTCTGTTACATATAAAATAATGTACGAAATCAAACATATAGGTATACAACTACCCTATTCCTGAAGGGAATTAGTTTCAGCCGCATTTTTGTGTGTAAGATACTTGAGCCCAAAACCTCATTGTATAATTAACAGTTTTAGTAATTTTGCACTAGATTCCATTAGATATTTTCAGCGCGTAGTTATGAGATAAAAAGCGCTAACGATTCTACAATTGCACTAGATCTAGCGCCAAATGCACTAAAATGGCAACACTATTTTCACGTCAAAGTCAAATAATGAGCAAATGCCACAATATGACATGTGACTGTCACATGTCAATTATAGAAGTCAATGTCAAAAAGTTTTTTTATTATTATTATGGCATGATGGAAGCTAAGGGCTGAGGGCAAGTCGGTATACTTACAAATGTTGAAATTAGCGGAATAAGCCCAAAGAATATACTGTAATCATAGAATAATAACGCCTATTCTAAGACTGTAATGATAATATTTAAGTCCTTATAATATTGTTATTTGCAAAACAAGTAGGAATAACACGTTGGTACTTGGTACACATCACTTAGCATGACACCTTAATCTCTTTTCAGGGATAGATACAGGTATCAGGTGTATCATAATTCATTATACACATTTCGCCAGCTCTGTTAGATTTTATCGTAGTTTACATGTCCCATAGTCCTCAATTAAAGTGGACGTATTCCTAGTTGGGTATGGAATCTTCTGCCGAGACAATTTCTGGAGGTTCAAAACATAAGGCACACACCTCTCACTTTTCGAAGTTATGTGTGTATTGTTTATCAATTAGTTAACGGTGAATGAAAACATCGCGAGGAACCTCGATAATTTCGAGGGTATGTGAAGTCTGTCAACCGCACTAGGCCAGTGTGGTGGACTAAGGCTTAAAAAATCCTCTCAGTAGTAGAGGAGGCTCGTGCTCCGTAGTGGGCAGTATATAATACAGGGCCACAGAACAATGCTAATATCTATCGTCTATGTACAGGGCTGATTTTATTGCATTGCATAGTCCTCAATGGTATGGTGGGCGTGTCTAATGCAATTTATCGGTCAACATTCCGTACTCTCGGATGATTTTGAGCAGAAAAACCCAATAAATGCACTTTTTCCGACTTGGGATCGAACCCGAGCCGTCAGCTCGCCAATTCCATTGCAATGGTACTATTCCATCAAGGCAGACAATTGGGTGCTACATGTAATAACGTTCCAAACATTTTGCAGACCCTTTTTCAGATGGGAAACGAATCGACACTATCGAGATTCGTGGCTATTTGACAATAATAATTCCTTCTAAGCCGAATATCGGCCACCGGGCCATTCGCAACGGAAATCAGTCCGCTCGTTATTCCTTCTGTACTCTCAAAGTCCGGTGAAACGGCAATCCGACATGACCAGATAGAGATCAGGCGCCGCGCCGGACCAACAGCCTTAGGTACATGCTTTCCGAGTCATGGGGGCATTACACCGCCAACTTCCTGACTCCAAGCTGCCACTGAGTAATTTTGAAAATGGAAATGCTCAGTCAATGTTTTTGACCCGATCCGGCATTCGCATCCAGAATCTTAGCGCGCTAATCGTAGTCTTAACTTGTAAGGAAAACAACTATGCTACCGAGATAGTCATTAACTGATTGAATATAATATATCAGCGGTGATTAGTGGAAGACGCGTAGGAGGAATTTATTACAATCTTAATATTTAAATTTTATCGCGCGATCTCAATACAGTTAACAGTGCGGTTGATCAGTCTCGTTCTGTCATAAAGCTCAACATCGCTGTTGAAATTATAGAAAAGCCAGAACTAAATACGAACACCACCTTATTGCCTTACCTTCGTAGTTAACAGTAAACTAAAGGACTTACGGAATCGATATCCTTGATTCTTTATTGTGTAACTAACTGGGTGTCACTCGCGTGAATGGCCTTCCTGCTAAAAAAGGTTTCTAAAACACTGTGCGACCAGTGCCATCTACTTAAATGATCAGATTAAAAATATCCATTATTTCCCATGGAAGCAAAATTACCGGATAAAGGTAGCCTCTGTGTTAATTCAGGGTATGATCTACCCGTGTGCCAAATTTCATTAAAATTATTTTAGTTGTTTCTGCGTTTACTTCTACAAACGTACAAATATGTTCACAAACTTTCGCATTTATAATATACTAGCTTTTGCCCGCGGCTCCGCCCGCATTAAAAAGTTTTTCCGGGATAAAACTCCCGGTTTATATTTTCCCGGGATAAAAGTAGCCTATGTGTTAATCCAGGACATGATCTACCCGTGTGCCAAATTTCATCGAAATCCGTTCAGTAGTTTTTGCGTGAAAGAGGAACAAACATCCTTACATCCATACATCCAAACATCCAAACATCCATACATTCTTACAAACTTTCGCCTTTATAATATTAGTAGGAAGTAAGAAGTATGATATTTATAATATAAGTAAGAAGTATGATATTGAAATATTCAATCATTAGCACAATTTATTTTGCATCATAAACTGAGTTACCAAATTGTGAAAAGTAGCAGGGTCTTCAGAGTGTACGTTGTGACCAACACCGGAAACGTATTTCAGTTCAACCGAAGCAAAATATCCTTTAATTCCTGATAGATCTCCACGTCTGTAAAAAGGTTATGATAGATAAACCACAATATGCACACCACATTTCAAAGTAGGTACGTTGGTGATGTTAGCTTATTTATAATTTATAATCTGTACCAACCTACCCACTAGGTAGAACTTATATAAGTTTATTTTTATAGAATACAGAGTAAATGAACTCACGGAATATAGTTTGATTGCTCGCCGCCAATGAATAGTGTAGGGCCGGGATATTTCTTTCCAGCAAGTTCAGTGGGGAATGAAGCAATGATTGGAAAGTATTGTTTCAAAACATCTAGATTGCACATCCAATTTATAGTCTTGTCCGGTTTTGTGCCAATGTTCATAAGGATAAAGCCTAGTCCTGCATCGCTGTCCACTAAACCTGATGCAATAATCTTTTTCTTTGCCGCAATTCTAGCATTACCAACGTTGGTAATCCCACTGAAGTCAACAGTTTTCATGACGTCTATGAGTCGTGGAAAGAAATCGTTTAAGATTCCAGCCGTCGACACCGGTGATATGTCTACGATGACCATACCCGCTACTTTTGAAGGCTATAAAATACGATTGTAAATGAATTTATAGAACTGTGATACCTTTACTCGTAGTATTTTGGCCATTTTACAATGATGTTTCCGAATGAGTGTACATTTTTTTTTTTAAACGGCCATCTTCGGCGCATTAGGGACGGCTGCGGGCTTCCTCCGACTCACGTCTAAGTTGTCGTCCGCAACCGCCCCTGCGCGTACCGCTTTTTTGCGGTCCTTTTCCTGTTGCGGGGGCTCAGAAGCCCCCGAAACACCGTACCGTGTCCACCTTTTGTCCATCACGGGGGAATGAGTGTACATAGGATTAGTTTTGCAGGATGTTTATTGTAAATAATTTATTTTCTTCCATGGGTAACTCTACTATCCAATACGAGCTATATCATGGTTCTATATTTGGATTTGATTAATACATACTCTCACTCGTGCCTTTTATCCCCGAAGATGTAGGTAGAAGAGCAACTAGTGCACTCACTTTCTCGTCGCATAACATGGGGAACGAACCTATTGCCATGTCGGGCACGAAATCTACGTAGATACGGAGTTATTACCTACTACACATTAAAATAAATATTACTTCATATGATCCGGGAATCGAATCCGAGACCAATTGTACCACTATGCGAGGCTGATTGATTAGGTAATATTATTTCTTGAAAAGACTTTCACTTGGGCCGAAACTTGAACAAAAGCTATATTATATATGTTTAAAAATTATATTGCAAGGTTATACTGAATTAAAGAGGGCATCTGCGTTTCACTTACATAGGTAAATAAAATTCTGAGCATAAAATAATAAGCCGCAATAATTTTCGCAAGATTACGGCAACCGAGACTTTCACTACGGATTCGAATGTAATTATTCCGTTGAATCGGATTGATAGGCTTTTAACGTACCTCAGTTAAGGCCAGCACCATCGCTGTCCTGCCTCCCATGCTGTGACCAACAATGGTGGCTTTGTTTATCGATAATTTGTTCATAAGTTGCGACACATCTGATGCAAGATCAAGATAGGTGTGCGAACTGTTGTGGGGACTTTCGCCGTGATTTCGCGCGTCTACTGCCACTACCGTCTTTTTAGTTGTAGCAAGGATCTTCTTACACATGCTCTCCCAGTTTTTCTTAGATCCCAGTAAGCCATGGAGAATTATCACAGGTACATTACCTGCAACACTCCCTCCGTGGACCTTATAAGCTAAATCAACAGCGGATCTTGAGATAACATTGTTAATGAGTGGTTTGTAACGTGTATGCTTTGTTAATAAGAAAATCTTCATTCTACATTGGTAATAATTTGTATTGCGACCAGTCAGAGAAGATAATGCAAGATAATCAAGAATTTTATACCCATATGGATTATTCATTCCGTTTAACAAACTGAAGAATAAAATGTGACGTCACAGTTAACTGCTGTCTCTCTCTTTAGAGTGACAAAGGTTTATTTTCAAAACCAGGACGTAACATAATTAACTGTCCATAATAATATGATATGATATAATATGGCTGCCTCGGTGGCGTAGTTGTATTATGGTACGACTGCAATGCTGAGATCTCGGGTTCGATCCCCGGGATGGTCGGGTCGGGCAAAGTGATTATTTTCCATTCAGTATCAGCTCGGAGTCTGGAATTTGTACACGATAAGGCGATAGGCTCGCCCCCTATCACACCATGGAACGGAATAACGGCAAAAAGTGGTTGCACTAATTGCACCTCTGTCTACCCGGGGGATAAGAGGCGTGAGTGTGTGAGTGTATAATAAGATGATATCGCACCATAATATTTATTTTTATCTCTATAAAGTAATGCGGTTTAAATTAACTATGAAAACCAACTACAGCGGCTAGTAATAGTTGATATTTAAAAAATATAATTTGAGTTAGAAAGTTTATTCCAAACAAAATTGGCATATTTACATACTGTTTTGGTAAGTAGTTCGGAACTACTAGTTCCACTTACATAAAAAAATACCTCACCACGCGGTGGTGAATTCAGTGGCGGCCTTGGAGGAGGGGGGCGAACCAGGCAACCGCCTGGGGCCTCGCAGTTACAGGGGCATCTTGCAGCTCCTTGGGGGACCGTTTTTTGGCACCTTACTTACAAAGCTGTTAAAAAAAATAATTTTTGTTTCGCACGGGGCCCCGCGTGCTTTTTTTTTGCTCGGCACACAACCTCACATTATATATGTTTTACTTTCCCCTGCGACTGGATATGTTCACGTTGTTTGCTGGCCTTTATAACCAAATATGGAGACTGTAAGGTTAGACAGAAAAACATTGGGATATTTAAAAATGAAAACTACACACACACACACACTCACGCCTGTTATCCCCGAAGGGGTAGGCACAGGCACAACTAGTGCACCCACTTTTCGCCGTTATTCCGTCCCATGATGTGATAGGGGGCGAGCCTATCGCCATATCGGACACAAATTCCAGACTCCGAGCTGATACTGAATAGAAAAACTCAATATCACTTTGCCCGACCCGGGGATCGAACTACAGTTATTGTTAAATTTAAATATAATAAAAAAAAAAAAAACATACTCATAAAAGTAAACAATCATACATGAACAAAATAATACACATTTAGGAAGTTAATAACCTAATTTTCAGTGAGTAATTTTGAAATATTACGAATATCTATTTTGTGTGATTTTACAATTTTTGCAAGTATTCTGCGAACTTTTTTTCTGTAATTATCCACTATAATAAATATTGTGTTTTAGAGATATTCTACTATGAGTTGTGTAATTCATGGTTGCAGAATTATTTGCAATCCAACATCTAGTGTGAAATTCCATAGGTAAGTTGATTGTAAACAAAGTTGTGTAGATATTTATAGCAAAAGTAATAAACACGTGGATGTTTTACAAATTACAATACTAAATAAATTCTTGTTTGAGAGCCATGGAATCAAAAATTAACGCTACATTCTGCGGGTGAGGTTTCGTCCTTAAATTTATTTTTAATATTCTAAAACTTCTGTGAAGAAGCCAACAAAACTATTAAAGTTTGCTAAAGATCACCATAATGTGCTCTCTTTCGGCAAATAAATCTTTGAATTTATAAAAACAAAATTGTTTTCGGCGACTAAAGGTGTAATGTTAAAACAAAAGTCTTTATGTCATCACTATATGTAATTTTTCTTTGCTTGCTATTTGGAATATACTTTTAAAAAAAATCTCAAATGTTAGCAAAATTTCACTGCAAAATATTTTTAATTTCAGACTGTAAAGTATAATCATGAACAACTTTAGTAAGAAATAACTTGTCATTAATTTTCTTCTTTTATCTCTTCATCTTCTGCTGCAATACTTTCTTTTATTTCTTCTAATTTATTTCACGGGATGTCTTCACATTTACTGATATATTGAAATCTTTCAAGTCTTGACGTTTCAATGGTGGTTCATATTCATTTCGCTGACATATAATGTAAAAAGTAAATATCAATCAATAATAATATATTTAAGTACCTATATATTTTAGACAGAGGCAGAAGTGCCATTTAGTACACTCAGATATCACCCAATGTACCGCCGTTATAAAATTTGGTGGGTCGCAAGCTTAATGCCCTATCCTACTAATCTTACTAATATTATAAAGGCGAAAGTTTGTAAGAATGTCTGGATGTATGGATGTTTCTTTCATGCAAAAACTACTAAACGGATTTCGATGAAATATGGCACACGGGTAGATCATGTCCTGGATTAGCACATAGGCCACTTTTCATCCCAGTAAAATATAAACAGTGACTTTTATCCCGGAAAAACATTCACGCGGGCGGAGCCGCGGGCAAAAGCTAGTAAATAATAAAGTCTAAGTGGATCATAATTATACCAGTGAAATGATAAAAAATAATATACTTACAGCATGAGTTTCTGTTAATAAATAATTATTTTTGACATCTTCTGCCATATTCCGAGAAGTAGAAGACACATTATCACATTCAGAATCATAATCTTCTGTCTTTAAATGTAGACTAGTAATTCTTGCAGACATCAAATTGACCTTTTAATGGTATTTATATTTAACCACGTTTTTGCTTATCAGATCTTTAAGAAATCTGTAAAGAGTAATACAAACTCGATTTTATTTTAAATAAAAGTTTCAATAAATCCATGCTGGATACACTGAGAACTCGATTGTAACTGTTGATCCTCAGTTTTTATTTACGATGATTATTTAAAGATTAATAAGCTTTATAATATTCATTAGTAAGGCGGCTAGTATTACAAATACTCTAGCACCATCGTGAAACCGGTCCACCAAAGCTTACACCATGGTCACCCTAGCCTCTTGTTTACATATACTATTTACAATACAAAAAATCACATTTAACATTACGTTAATATGAAAAAAGTAGTCATATATAAAGCAAATCACATTAAGCGAGGTTTTTCTACAGTTCATTTATAAAATATTCACGTATTTTATTACGATTCGTATAAATATTGATAAAATTATAATATTTACACAATATTGATTACAATAAACTTACCTGTAGAATTTCACACTAAATTATGGATATCAAATATTTCTGCAACCGTGAACTACACAATTCACATTAAAATATCACAAAAACACACTTATTATTGTAGATAATTACAGAGAAAATTTCGAAGTGAACATTTATTTGACAACTATATTGTCATCGAACTTAACGTTTTATAACAGTGTTGCCGAAATATGTATTCGCAATTACCAATTAAATGAGGAAATTTTGTTTAACTAAAATGTTAATAAGGATAAAAAACCTTAAGGATATCTTATTCAACAAGAATAATTCTGAAATGAAAATAGTACTTATATCATTATATAAGATATGTTGGAAATATTTATATATATATGATTGAGACGACAATAACGGTATTGATATTTTTTTATGGGTGGGGAAATAATCCGTAAGCTTTGGCAACATAGGTTAAAGAGTGAGTGAGATAGAAGACAGCTCAAAAGGTAATTTTTTTTGTCTTCACAAAAATGTGTGTACCGAGGCCTCCAGTAGATATATTATAAACTTCTTGAAGATAATGCTACGTATGAGTGACAATTAACTCATGGCAGAGCTTGACAAGGAGTTATTGTGTATTGTTTATGGTAGATTTTTGAGATTTTTGTTCCTCAAATACAAAACTTCTTCAACAAACAGTTGTTCTCCAGCATTGGCCGGAGTGGGCTGGGCTGACATACTCACGATGGAGAAAGGAATATGGGCGCGAAAATAAATGGCAACACAGGGCCGCGCCGACCCAAGACTGCGCCTGTGTGCGAAATCTATGAAGCGCCTATGATTTTTGTCGTCCTGTAACATGTTTCATAAGTTTTAATTTAGAAAATGAGCTTTAGTAAGACGTTTGTAATAATATATCTAAGACTTACCTGTACCTACTGTCTTACCTACTCACCTATCAAGAATATAGTGGTAGTATAAACAAATATAAAATGTTATCCTGATTTCGGCGCCCCTATTGCCTTGGCGCCTGTGTGCCCTGCACACTTCGCACATATGGACGAAGCGGCCCTGTCGCAACACCGCCACCCCCACCACTAACGCTATCATTGCGTATCAATTTAAAGCCGGGCAACGAGTATGAAATTGAAGAGGGACAGGGCTTTAACCAAGATTCTGAAATTAAAATTGCATGAAGATTCTTGTACAAAAGCTAGTATCTTTATAAAAAAGCAAGAGATATTTTATGAAAATATATTTAGTCAATTGGTTTAAGGAAAGATATGGTTAATTCAACGAATGTTTTCGGGTCATCCACATGCACATTGTGTCCAATTTTCAGTAGGTATATACCTACGTGATTACTGCTTGAGGGAATATTTCTCTGATGCTGGTGAGATCATTGCGCATGCAAATAACGTTATTAATATTAAAAATCTATCCTACAATGTGATAATGTAGGAATTCCATTGTGTTAAGGAGAAATGGTTTGACTCGTCAAGCCCCGCCACGGACGCCGGCGTCCATATATACCTATAGTTTCCGATACATCTATATATATAAGCGGGGCTTGACGGGTAGGTACTTCGTATTTTTATGTTAGTTTTAAACATTTTGACCATAAATGTTTTTCATTTTACTCTACCTCCGCGCGAGTTGATGTCTTTCTCAAAATAAGAATTCCGCTGTGCTCTTTTTCGAGATATAGTAGGTAAATTAGCCTATATTATTATGTATCCGGGACCTGCATCGCTTTACCAAAGATTCTAACCCTTTAGAGGATGTGTTATATTCTTCACATTACTGCCTCGGTGGCGTAGTTGTATTACAGTACGACTGCAAAGCTGAGGTCTCGGGTTCGATCCCCGGGTCGGGCAAAGTGATATTGAGTTTTTCTATTCAGTATCAGCTCGGAGTCTGGAATTTGTGCTCGATATGGCGATAGGCTCGCCCCCTATCACATCATGGGACGGAATAATGGCGAAAAGTGGGTGCACTAGTTGCGCCTCTGCCTACCCCTTCGGGGATAACAGGCGTGAGTGTATGTGTGTGTGTGTATTCTTTACATTAACATTTTAATATTCATGACTGATTCTCAGTCTCACTTATGACTGACACATGAAGTAAGCAGAGGCTTGATTATTACACAGCTACGATTCGGTGAGATATAAGGCCACTTATCGGGCCACTTATAAAAACTACCTTTTTACAATAAAACTCAAAAAAATTAGTCCCCGACAAAAAAGAGGGGAGTTATAAGTTTAGGGTATGTATCTGTGTATCTGTATGTCTGTCTGTGGCATCGTAGCTCTCAAACGAATAATTTATTAAGATCTGTTCAGGCGTTTGAAGATTATCAGCTCATTTCCAACTTAAAAAGTCCGAATGATTTAAATGTGGTGTACTGTGACTTTGGAAATATTTTTAAACATGAGCTGATGCTGCGGCATCAAGTAGTCTGCGGGATACCTAACTCCTTAGCAACTTATAGCAGATATAGTGTGTTTGGGCTCATAAGAATGGTCTCAACGAGTAGGCGTTAGATAGTTGGTTATCAAGGCCCCATAAGGGATTTTTTTTTAAAAAGGTTGAATAAAAATAAAATTGAAATTTAAATAACCCCCGACACAAAAAATCTCTAAAGAGTAAAATAATTAAAGGGTCTTTGTCGTTTCTACCAAGACGCTTGGGTCAAAATATTAGTAGGTACTGAAACGACAAAGACCCTTTTATTATTTTACTTTTTACAGATTTTTTGTGTCGGGGGTTATTTACATTTAAATTTTATTATTATAACACTAAACAGTTTAAAGTAAGATTCCTCAGATTGTGACATTTATATTTTATTGGGCTAAAAACGACACTTATTATGATATTTTTAAAAAAGTTAGTTATATATAGAGGGGTCTAAAAATATTTTATACTGGACCCATTATCCATATTTTGCCCCTTTTATATCCCTAAAGTTTGAGCCTAGGTAGATTTTGAGGCCCAAACCCACATATACAAAAAGCGAATATCTCCTTTGTCCTTGATATCATAGGTCAATGATTATTAGAATAATAAAATATGCAAAACTGCCTATATTCCTATATTATATATTACCCAATTTGAGCATATCAATATCAATTAGCTGCAATTTAATTTTACAATTAAATTTTGCAACGCGTAGGCGCCGCGCCGCCGGCTTTTCCCGATGCACATTACGCTATTATGAAGTTAAAAGTTGATTTAGCAACTTACTGCAACCACCCATGACCTGTAATATCGTAGAGATAGGAGACTGGAGAGACATTGGTTTAAATTTTCTGGGAAAAATATTTATTAAAGTGTCTCTAAGCATAGAAGTCCAGAGTGAATACTTTCTTATTGCATTCAAATGACGAGCATACCGCTTGCCTGATTTAAGTGAAACGAATGTTCATAAATACTAGCAGAACAGAATATACAGAACTTTGAATTACAAAACACTGTGTGGTTCACCACTGCGCTTGTCACCCATAGACATAAGATTTTCAGTCTCATGCCCAGTAATTACGCTGGCTATAATGTTCCTCAAACCGAACAGTGTTGCCAGGTGTATGATGGTTGAAGTCGCCCAAAAAATCATTGGGAAGTAGCCTAAAGTCGCCTCATCGTACATGGAGAGGTGAAGGAGCAAAAAAAGGTCCCTAATTTCAAGTGAATGATGGCCTAACTCGCCAAAAATTCGAAGTAGCCTAAAGTCGCCCAATTGTGTGGGGATGCGAAGAGTTAAAAAAAATGTCCCCAGTTTTCCGATTATCTTGAGTAAGGTGATCTGAGTACCTACATGTTTTTTACCCTCAACACTAAAAATATCCTCAAATTCGACGAAACCAAGGTTTATAACATTAACTTTCCGAGATAGCCTTAATTGACGACTGATCTCCATTCGCATAGCCTAAACGGCGACCGGTCGCCTTTCGCAATTTTTGGTCGCTCCGACACCTTCCGAGGTAGCCTTAATGGCCAAAAGTCGCCTAATCTGGCACAACTGAAACCGAAACACAACAGTGCGTGCACACAGCTGCTTATTATTATCTAAAATATTCGTTATTTCATTCGTAGACCTTGGTTTCTATACATTTGAGTAAAATAAGTAATTAGCTGTGTCATAAAGCTACAAAGAAAATAATTTTATTTATCATGATCAAACAAACAAAACTAAATAAACAATGCTTTATCCTACTTTCTACTCATTCCATTATATTCCAATTATTTTCCTATATTCTTATTATGATCTTACGTAAAGCAATGGCATGCTTGTTAACAGTGAACCCGAAATGGATCTATCTTCACGAATACATGAAAAACCTGGAATTCTAAAACTAAATTCCGGTTGTAGCTATGTTTCACTTAGAACTACTAAACTAGGGCTATATTTGTTTAATAGATAAATTATATCAGATTTATTTTGAACTAGTACCTAGTGCTCGCGGCTCCGCCCGCGTGAAAAAGTTTTTCCGGGATAAAAATATTTTCCCGGGATAAAAAGTAGCCTATAGCACTCAGGAGTAAAGTAGCTTCCTATTAGTGAAAGAATTTTCAAAATCGGTTGAGTAGTTCCTGAGATTAGCGCGTTCAAACTAACAAACTCTTCAGCTTTATAATATTAGTATAGATTGCACTTCGGCAATTCCATTGTAGGATGTTGTTTAAGTGAGCCATTGTTACTGATTAACTGTGTTATCTTGTGAAATAATGGGGCAATGTAGGACGGTAAAGTGGTTTGTGACAATGATTAATTAGAGCAATAATTAAATCAATCATAGGCTGAGACTCTAACGGAGAACAGTTGTCATCATCTGTTTTCGATGGGAGAGCACATCCATTGGAATAAGAATGTGAATTATAGTCACCCACGACAGCTTGATGAGCTGCGCGGTCGTACCCTTTCGTTGACTTCGCAGGAGGACGTGGTTTCTGAAAAATAGTTTTCCTGTAAGATTTGTTCTGTGATGGTTGATTGATGGAATATTTGAAATCTTCAGTACTGACATTGAGAGAAGGGGGTTCAGTATACTTTAAAGTGTCTGCATATGATTTTACAACTGGAGGATGTATTTTAGAAGCCTCAGAATATGAAACACAATTTTGGGCCATGTCAATTTTTATATTAGATTGCCTAGTGGCTTCCGGGCAAGACTTGCTGATAGCAAAGTGCTGGCCGCCACATAGACAGTAATAACTATCATTCACCTCACAGTCACAAGATGAAGCAGAATATTCTTGACCACATTTATAGCACCTTGGCTTTGATCTGCAACTAAATATTTTTAGTGTGTCCGTAACGACAACAATTATAGCATTGAATAGTCGGATATATATAAGTCAACTTTGAGTGCATTGTAGTACATAAATATGCGAGTGGGAAGGACCTGACCATCGAATGTTAACACTACAGATTGTGACGGTTTCCATGTAATTGACCCATCATCTGTGGATATATAATTTAAGCGTCTTACTTTAATAATTTCTCCGCAGCCCAAGGGAACTTTTATATTTTCTTTTACCTCACTTAAGGACATGTCACAAGGAATACCCCGTACAAGGCCCATTCTTGTTATATTAAATGTTGGAACATAAGCCTCATATCCTTTTTCAGTCAATGCTGTATGATTCAAAAATGTATTAGCAGATATATATGTAGAAAATGCTATGGAAATTTTATTACGACCAATTCGTTTTACACTACCTTGAACTATATTATCAATTTTGTATTTGTGCAAAAAACGACCAAAGCATATTGGGTGGAAGTCAATATCTTTAGAATTAGAATCTTCAGAAACAGATTTTTGACCATATGTATTACAAAAGGAGATGTATCTGAGGTGGAATATAGCTTTCTACCAACCTCACTAAGCGAGGCGGAAGCAATTGGAAAGGTAGGGGTAGGTGGGGCAACTTGACACGGCAGCACTGGTGAAGATGGATTGCTAGAGTTCTTCTCGTCACTGTCTACACAACAACAGACATGTTTGCCAGAGTTTATTGCCATTGGATTAATTCTTTTTTTTTATTACAGTTTTTGCACACTTTATGTAGGCGTGTCCGTTTTCTTTTATTTATGTTGGGCACTGAGCAGTCAGTGTCCATGCTAGAGGCGGTATTGATGGTAAGCAACTGCGACGGTTCAGGAACGTCACCCCCAGGGTCTGGGGGCTCCTTCGTCTCACTCATAATTAATTTTACTAAAAGAAGAACTTACCAATATTTATGTTTCTATATGTACAATATAAATTAAATAAATAAGTAAAGATATATGCAACTTAACTGACTATCTTTATATACAAAATATTTTTTTTCTTATTGAATCCAAAATAAAACACCCGCCAAGCTCGAACGTTTCGCGCGCTTTTTCAAACTAAAGTTTCCCAATAATTATTTTAGTTCCCGTAAATATTTGACGTTTTAAAAAGCAGTCCATGGCAAAGGACATACAGCATACATCCTCAATATTTCAAATACATTCATTTTAACAATATTTTTTAATAAAACGTACGTAAAAGTATTAAATATTGGAAGAGAAATGAATTTTACTTATGGATAAAGGATTTCAACTGGTAATTGCTAAGATTTTTGTCTTTAATGTTTGTTTTAGCGATTTTTTTGAAGCTTTGGATATCTCTAATGTCAGCTAACATCATTTTTAAGGTCGAACCCGTTACCCAATGACAATGCAATTCTAATTTTAATCCAATTACAATAAATTGCGCTTCAAGAGTACGAAATCATGTGACGTACAAATTGAGATTGGAATTGGATTGACATTTGTATTAGATTTATCTTGTAGTCCCGAGTAACCCAGCAGGTTTGGCAAAAATAGGCACACGAATAGGCCATGTCCTGCACTCACGTATGACGCTATTTTTTATTCCAGAAAATTGCAGTTTTTCAGTTTTACCTGGAAACATTCACGCAGGTGGAGTCGCGAGCTACAACTCATTGTAAATCTTAGACTAACTTGTAAATGTGGAACTCTGGAAACTTATGAAGGTTTTTCTAAAGCGAGGTTAAGATTAGTAAGAAACTTGTAGACTTAGACTAACACTTGTAGAATTTGACTTCCGTAAGGGATTTTTTACGTTTAAACAGTTACGGAAGACTGACTTCTGCAAAATTCGCACGTGTATAGAATTATTGAAATATTAATGCTAGAATTATCGTATTTACAAGTTCTTGCGCTGTATATTACTGCGAAAACTTGCTTAACTTTACTTAGCTTTAGAAATAAAAGCATATGCCTACAATTGAATGGATTTAAACACAATTTCACACAAAGACTTGCGTTCTGGATTGACATAGGTATTACACTAGGTATAAGAAAAATCTTGCATCCGTCATATTTCTAACATTGATAGGCACCATAGTTATGCACAGATGGAAAACAAAGTAAATTTTACCGTATACCTTCAAGATATTATAATTCTTCACACGTATTAAATTTACAACCGACATGGTAATATATTGCATATGCCACGAAGAGTTGTCTTTATGAGCAATAAGCATACTATATCTTCAGTACATAATATATCTATGTGTGTCTCTTAAAGGAGAATTCCCATTCTCATCTCCTTTAAGAGAATTAAATACGGGTCCTGAAATTGGCAATCGATGGCGGGGGTCGGAGTAGCTCAATTGGAAGAGCACCGGCACGGTACGCCGGAGGTCGTGGGTTCGAGTCCCGCCTTCGACTGTTTCTTTTTCAGGATTCTAAAAATATAAAAACATTAATTTGCAATTTTTATTTGTTAAGTAATGAGCAATAGATGATATTTTAAAATTATTTACGTATATTTTTCAGTATAACCCCTTCCTAGCCGAATTTCGGCCACGGCGCGGCGCGGCGGTCAATCTCAATAGAGATGAGCCACATACGCAGGAGATATTATAGTGCACAAGTGTGTGTGCAATACACAGATGTACTCGCTATTCCTACTTCATTCTCATAGTCCAGTAAGACCACGGGCGTAGCTATAGATTTCATATACGGGGGTCCCAGGATACCAACGCATAGGCATTAAAATGTGTACATGGTTCATGGCCCAGATAAATTTTTATATAAGCTAATGGGAGGTCCGGAGCCCCCCCCCCCCCTTATAGCTATACGACCATGAGTGGAACGGCAATCCGACATGACCGAAAAGAGATCAGGCGCAGGTCCAACGGCTTTACGAGCTTTCTGAGGCACGGTGGTATCACACCGCCAACTTCCTGGACACCGAGCTGTGACTGTGTAGTTTACAAGATGGAAAAATCCAGCCACAACTTTTTGGTCCGACCCGGGACTCGAACCCAGGGGCTCAGCGCGCTAATTGTACTCGTAACGCATACGCAATACAACTACGCCACCGAGGCAGTCTTTTCACTATAAGTATCTATTAGGTACTGACTAATAGAATAAACAATAGAAATTAATCGTGACCCGGAGGTCAGACCACGTATGTGCATAATTATAGATTTAATTATTCGCAAATACCAAAACAAGCATACTTTGATTACGAGTAGATATATACAGGGTTATTTTTACATTGCGTTACGAAATGAAACCACATAATATTCGTCTATACCACTGCTAACATTGTGCTCAAAATTATCAATGAATAACAAATACTTTCGCCAAATATCCCAGTTAGTATTCCAATGTTTTATCATTTTGTAGTTTAGTCCGAATATGGTGTGTGCGTAAGTGTATTTCTGACTGAAAGTGTTTCTGTGACGAATTCTCCTAGAGCAGTCTGGCATTATGGCGTGTAGACTTAGTCACATTTTATTGATATTTATTTTGTTCGTAACTTACACTTTTTTATTTTACATCTATGGTAAAAATAACTTAACGGAAAGTGTTATTTTCAACGAGGTAAGTATGTATGACTGCCTCAGTGGCGTAGTTGTATTACAGTACGACTGCAAAGCTGAGGTCTCGGGTTCGATCCCCGGGTCGGGCAAATTGAGTTTTTCTATTCAGTGTCAGCCCGGAGTCTGGAATTTGTGCCCGATATGGCAATAGGCTCGCCCCCTATCACATCATGGGACGGAATAACGGCGAAAAGTGGGTGCACTAGTTGCGCTCTGCCTATCCCTTCGGGGATTACAGACGTGAGTGTGTGTGTGTAAGTATGTGGTTTCATTTATTAACGCAATGTCAAAATGACACTGCATAATCTCACAGTGGATTTTTAACAAACTGCTTCGTCGGTGAAAAGTGGGTGCACTAGTTGCACTGGCTACCCTTTCGGAGAAAAAAATGCGAGAGTGTATATCTTAAGTACCCGCAGAGTAATACCTCGTGTTCAAAACCTGGGTGTTATAATGAATTCGTAAAAACCTGAAGTAACGATGCAGCTTGTGCCGAAATATCGACTATCAGGAAGAACTGTGTACTGAGTTTATCATAATACTAGACATCGAAACATGTACTTTGATAATATTTTCCTCCCGCTATTCCTTAGAAATTGTCCTACTCGTGCTTTCTTATACTACTAACAGACGATTAGATTTGGTATCATGCGACCAATTCGTCACGCAGTACAGTCTTCACGCCACACGATCGAACCGTACCATGCGATGTCCAGTTATATCCAACCAAGTTTGATGGACAAGCCATCGAACCAGCCGTACCAACAATAATAATAATGTCCATCGAACCGTGCCCCACACGATACGATATGGCTCGATGGCATACCATTTTAATGGTTCGGCTGTACCAAATCGCATCGTATGCGCCCACTTTTAGTTTCGAATTCTTGCTGCTGGCTGACTGCTTTACTATTATTTTTTATACAGGCTCGTAAAGTGAGCCTACTACGCCTGATGATAAGTGACGTGGTATTCAGGGAGAGCGTCAACTAACGAGAGATGATCTAATCCTTCACCCATACACAGGCTACACTCAAAAGTTGTAATGTTTCTCAACTTTTGAGTAAATGATCTATGTTTGTAATTTATTACACTCTACAGTTACTTTTTACCTTATTTACCTCACCCCGAGTAAGCAAACAATAACGCTACATAATGCTTCCTCGACATTCCTATCGTTTAAGCAGATTGCTTAGTCATTGTCAGCGCGTTTTCGCATTACATATTCATGCATTCTTTAACGGTATTGTATCCTACTAATAACATTATAAACGCAAAATTTTGTAAGAATAGATGTATGTTTGTTTGTTACTCTTTGACGCAAAAACTACTCAACTTTTTTGATGAAATTTGGCAACTTTTATCTCATGAACTGGATTAACATATAGGCTACTTTTTATTCCCGGGAATATCTAAAGCGGGTATTTTATCCCGGAAAAAGTTTTAAACGTGGGCGAAGCCGCGGGCAAACGCTAGTGCATCAAAATATAGTGATACTAATAGTGCTCGTGAAAAAGTTTTTCTGGGACAAAAATATTTTCCCGGGATAAAAAGTAGCCTATAGCACTCAGGAGTTATGTAGCTTCCTATTAGTGAAAGAATTTTCAAAATCGGTTCAGTAGTTCCTGAGATTAGCGCGTTCAAACAAACAAACAAACAAACAAACTCTTCAGCTTTATAATATTAAGTAGGTATAGATAAAAACGTATCGTAAATATTTTTCAAATATATTTTCAGTATTTACTTGTTGCAACTCACGATTTAAAAAGAGGGGATTAGTGTGTCTGTGTATCTTTGTATCACGTGGCTGATGATGTATCGTTGTAGGTGGTTGTAGGTATCTGTGTGTCTGTCTATGGCATCGTAGCTTTTTTTTGTTTTTTTAT
This sequence comes from Lapara coniferarum, assembly GCA_949316025.1. Lineage (NCBI taxonomy): Eukaryota > Metazoa > Arthropoda > Insecta > Lepidoptera > Sphingidae > Lapara > Lapara coniferarum. The sequence goes on along the minus strand of OX438923.1, from coordinate 11,524,074 downwards.
CGCGGGGAAAAACGCGTTATCGCTACCACCACTGGGGGGTGAGTGGAACGGTTATGTTGGTTTCACACAGTCTTACGGCCCAATGTCGACACTCGGGAGTATAGCTTCATCCGAGCGAGCATTGGACCGAGTCCCTAACACTATGTACACCCTACACCGGCATACCAACCAAAACCTGCGGTGACCTTCTTCGGCGCCTACGGGACGGCCCCGGGGTATCTTGTTGCACAAAGATATCTGCACGGAATCGCCCCTGCGCGATGCCGCATTGCGGCCCCTCTCTAAATGAGGAGGCTGAGAAGCCTCCGAACTCTAAATCACGCTTTGCGTCTACGACTGCAGGAGACCGACCACCCGCATTATCATCCATCTCATTGTCGCTTACATTGAAGTAGTTGAGCGAGCAGACCCCACTGCTCGCCCCGCGACTCTCGCTTACCCCATTTAGTCGCCTCTTACGACAGGCAGGGGATGCCGTGGTGAAATTCTTTAGATGCCCTCGGACCACAGGGCACGAGGCGCCGGTCAGTCGTCCACCCGACGCCTCCTTCGTCTCCTCTGGCTGCGGGCGGGATCGTTCTGCTCACGATCCTGCTCGGCACTCTCCTTCCGCGAGATGACGCACTCGCAGATGGCATCGTAGCTACCCAACGAATTGATCGATTTTGATCAAAGAGTATTTAATAATTGATAGGGGAAACAGTTGACAGCTTGACCTTTGTATTTGGTTACCCTATTTTACTTATATTCGAAGAAATTAGTGTTTCCTCAGACATCGTGAAACAGCGGATAAGATATTTATGCATTTATAAATTACTGGATATGTACTCTTCTGTATTTTTTGTTCGTAGTCAATCTATTTTTATTTTACAGAAGCATAGAATAATATGGAGAAGTATTTAGGAAGACCGTTTTGTCATTTAAAGAGCTGCTTACATTAAAAACTTATAATATTAATATAAGTTTTTATTGTAAGCAGCCCTTCAGTTTAGAAACGAAAGAAATAATTACTAATATTATTAAGAAAATATTTTATGTTTTTTTACTTTTATTTTTAAGTTGTAATGATGGATAAATTAAACTCCAAAAACTTTTTAACTGATCTTGAAAATTCTTTCACCAATAGAAGGCTATGTTTTACCTTCGATTGCTATAGTCAGCATTGAGGCTTTAAAGAAAAGTATGTAATATTTTTAGGTAAGTTTAGCACCTGATACCTGTAACTTGGCCGTCGACACAAACTAGCAAGTATTCATGTACTAACACTACTTTATACCACACATTTTGTTTGTAAGAAAATAATTGAAGTCTGGCGTGCTTGGGATCCCTATGTATAAAAATTGTATTCATGTTTATAAAATAATTATAATCTAAAATTAAAGCTATAGGTTAAAAAAATATTTCGATTACATTATTGACACTCTCTTTAGAATTAAACAGTAATAGTAATACTAGCCCTGTATTATATATTGTCCCACTGCTGGGCACGGGCCTCCTCTACTATTCAGAGGGTTTAGGCCTTCTAGTCCACCACGCTGGCCATGTGCGGGTTGGTAGACTTCACATACTTCAACATTCTTATAAAGAACTACTTAGGTATGCAGGGATGTTTCACTTCACGATGTTTTCCTTCACCGTTAAACCGAACGATAATTGACAAACAATACACAGATAACTTTGAAATGTCAGAAATGTGGCTTGGGTTTTGAACCTTCGGACATTGTCTCGGCAGACCGTTCTATTCCTAACTAGGCTATCGTCCTTAGAATTAAGTAAGGAGCAGGGCCGCGCCGACCCAGCACAGCGCCTGTCTGCGAAATCTATGAAGCGCCTATGATTTTTGTCGTCCTGTAACTTGTTTCATAAGTTTCAATTTAGAAAATGAGCTTTAGTAAGATTTTGTAATAATATACGTAAGACTTGTACGTGTACCTACTGTTTTACCTACTCACCTATAAAGAATATAGTGGTAGTATAACAAATATTAAATGTTATCCTGGTTTCGGCGCCCCTATTGCCTTGGCGCCTGTATGCGCCGCACACTTTGCACATATGGACGACGCCGCCCTGATAAGGAGATATAACTAGACACGGCACGGCACGGTGGCTTCTAGATAGAGTATCGCAAAGAGCATTATGATACTAGTACCTAAGTATCGATTAACGACTTATCTTTCGATAGTCGACACACCTATCCCTTTAGTTATTAATCTGAGATTGATAGTCGACACAATCTGTCCCTTTAGTTATTAATCTGAGATCGATAGTCGACACAATCTGTCCCTTTCGTTATTAATCTGCGATCGATAGTCGACACAAACTGTCCCTTTAGTTATTAATCTGAGATCTGCCCAAACTCTAGAAGGACGTAAGTTGAAAAGGTCAGAATTTCGAAACCTCGTTACCTCTTTTCTTATCTCAAGACTCAAGAATCATAATCATCACCATCAGCCATATAACGTCCACTGCTGAAAATAAGCCTCCCCCAAAGATTTCCAGATGGACCTGTCAAAAGTGGCCAGCATCCAGCGCGCTCCTGCGGCCTTTACCAAGTCATCGGTCCACCTTGCAGGTGGACGGCCGACGCTGCGCTTGCCAGTACGTGGACTCCACTCGAGAACTTTTTTGCCCCATCTGCCGTCAGTTCTTCGAACTATGTGCCCTGCCCATTGCCACTTCAGCTTGCTTATCCGTTGGGCTAGGTATGTCATTGAATTTCGTTCTTCTACGGATCTCCTCATTTCTGATTCGATCGCGTAGAAACATAGCCCTTTCCATAGCTCGCTAAGTGACCGTGAGCCGTCTTAGGCGGCCCATAGTCAGAGGCCACGTCTCAGTGCCGTATGTCATCACTGGTAACACACATTTATTGAAGACTCAAGAATATCACAGTCTTATTATATCGTCTTAATAAATAAGAAACGGTTAAAATAAATTGTAATTTTAATGTGTGTTGCATGATAAAGTATGTGTACTTACTAGGGCTTTGAATCCGAGACTCTCGGTCTCGAAAATTTCGAGAGTCTCGACGATTTTCTGTTTTTTCGAGACTCGAGATTGCTGCCTCCAGTATCGGGAATTACGAGACTTTCAAGACTTAAGTGAAATAATTAAATATTATTGAATAATTTACTAAACCATAAAACCATCCTAAGAAAGGTTTGAAAGTTTCGAAAATCTCGAGTCTCGGAATATAAACACCCAAGATCAAAATCAAATTTTATTGTTAGAGTTCCCGGGACTTCGAATCTTGAGAAGATAAAAAAATTAGAATCAACTTTAATTTGGCGAGACTATTCAATAATATATGACTTTTAGTTAAAATCAACAGTAATCTTATCTTACTAATACTATTTTTGGTATTTTTTTTTATATTTGTTATAACTAAATGCAGAAACAACTAAACAGATTTAGATAAAATTTGGTATAAAGATAAATCATATCCTGGATTAACATATCAGGCAAATTTTGTCCCGGTAATTTGCTCCCATGGGATTAATAGATATTTTTATTCTAATTATTAAAGTAGATGGCGTTGGCGTCGTACTGTGTTTTAGGGATTTTTGTAGCGGGAAAGACTTTTAACGCGGGTGAAGCCGCGAGCAACACTTATTTGAACATAAAACCAAATCCTAGCTTTTATAACATTATAGTTACATCGAAGGTCGCGGAGTGCATGTGCAGAGTTGCGGTAGCATACACATGTGGGTATACTACCGCAACTCTCATAGGAGTTGGCTCTTGGGCTGAGTCCCTCGCAGTTTGAGGAACGAGACTTGAAAAAAATGTCAAATAAACAAGAAACACTACGTGAGACTCCCATTAGCTTTATTTGTACGGTACCGGGACTTCGATCGTCACTCGCCATCTGCACGGCTGCTTTAAGAGTCTTCGTCTCTTCTTCGTCTATTGCGAGAAGAGAGTCTTCACTTACTATAGCGCGACAAGTTTCTACCCTAAAAACCCGGGACGCGAGATGGTTAAAAATACAAAAAGTCCCGATACTGATCTAATCTATACGTACTGCTGGCGTAGAAGTAGAGAGGTTTTTTTATAACGAGATTTACTGCCTTTAATGTTATAAAATAAAGCCCCGCCGCGTCTGTGTCCATGTTTTAACTCCAAGTTACTCACGAACTACCGAACAGATTTTGTATGGAGATAATTTCCTATGGTCTTTCCAGAGACTCTGGAAAGGTGATAGGCTACTATTTATGCCGATATTACACGGTCAAAGCGGCGAGCAAAAGCTATTTTGTAATAAAATCAAATCTTTCTCTGAAAATAAATCCAATTTTGTTTGATTTTTACGTGACAACTATAAATTTTAAAATAGTTTCATAAGTAATTAGTAATTTTACTTACATGAGTTCGTAACAGTATGATTAATAAAGTACTTTATTGATATATCTTGTATTACCTACTACCTGAAAAGTCTGTGACCTATGAGTATAATAACTATTTTTGTAATAGTCTCGAAAGTCTCGTTTTTTTCGAGACAGGACCGAGTCTCTTTTTTTTCCGAGACTCGTAAATGTAACGAGACTGAAAGCCCTAGTACCTACACCATGACCTACTTCTGATGCATCAAATTAACATTAAAATTTTGGTCGCTACACGGGTATACCATGCCTGCGGTCTCTATTAAATCAAATTCTGTTCTGAAAAATATATATAGGCAATACAAATACTGTTTTCAGTATTGGTATCACACCTTCCACTCGTTTCATGCACCATTCCACGCGTACTCGTCTTTGGTTGAATTGACATTATTTTTTATTTTGCATCTCAATGCGTGTATGTCGTAAGTTTAATGTTACGATACACATGAATTCGTTTTATTAAGGACTGCGTGTTGGCCGCGGCTTACTGCTCAATAGTCAATCTTGCCGTAATCACGACCGGGGTAACACGCCTGAACAGGTATTGTGTAAATATATATACGCATGTCTATTAATATGCTAAAACAATGTTGTGAATAAATATAATATTCCTTAAATTCAATCGGTGGTTGAAGGTATTAAGGCGCGAATTTTTCTACCCAAACAGTTGAAATTAAACCATTGATTTAGATAGTTCTGAAAGTGGAAACAAAGGAAGGGAATTTAAAATATGTGGACCAGTGAATACAAAAGTTAATTAAAGGTGAATATGTAACAACTGAGGATTGTATACATAATGCTGTGTTTTTAACGTTGTGTCATGGTTAGCTGTGGGCATCAACTTAGATTAAGAGTCACAAAGAATCCGATATTTTATGAAGTGTCCCGTTTTCACGGATGAATTTAGCCGTTTCTCTTGGTTTGGTGAAAATAATCGAAATAGGCAATTTGAAGTTTTGAATTTGTTCAGCTACTTAATATGTGACTGACTGTACACATGAACAAAATACGCATTTTTATTCCATGTGATTATAGTTGTACATAAATTAACTATATACATATTTTCATGTTTAATAAATTTGTATCTGTCGAATATCAGGTCTCAGTTCCGAAAGATTGGATCAATGATATTTCAAACATACTTAGGTCGCATTCACCCATACTGATCGCGCGCGGATTATACCTGACTAAAGTCATAAATTGAGTCGAGGACAAATTATTCTAAGATATATAGTTAATTTCCTTCGAAATGACAGATCTTTGTTTACACCCGTTATCTTGGTAACTTTTTTACTTAGATCTGAATGCTGATTTACTCTTAAGATGAAAAGGAAGATTATGTAACAATTTAATTGTCATGTATTAAAATAGTTAGTAGTGGTAAGACTGCCTCGGTGGCGTAGTTGTATTATTTATTGAGTTTTTCTATTCAGTATCAGCCCGGAGTCTGGAATTTGTGCCCGATATGGCGATAGGCTCGCCCCCTATCACATCATGGGACGGAATAACGGCGAAAAGTGGGTGCACTAGTTGCGCCTCTGCCTACCCCTTCGGGGATAACAGGCGTGAGTGTATATGTATGTATGTATTGTAGTAAGAGCTATTTGAGACTGTGAATGTTTTATGTCGTCAATCATTTATTGTATAAAGTCTACAGCACGTAAAACAAGGATGCTCAACCCCAGGCTTGCGGGCCATGCTGTCGTTCGAAGAGGAATTTTATATGGCCCGAGCAAGCGAAAAGGATCAAAGTTGAAATGTATTGCATGATGTGGAAAAAACGAGTCGCGCAATAAAATTGTCTCTACCTTTCTTTAATATTGTATTTTTATATTACAAGACTTAAATGTGAATAATAAAGAAAAAGAAAAGAAAGAAGGGAACCGCAAGTGGCTCCCCATTTTTTTTTATCGTACGTTTGGTGCGACTGTTAAAAAAGTTGAGCCGTTATGATATAAATCTTACACCATTTGTGTCTGACCCAAAATCAGTTGCGAAAGAACAAGTAATTTACTTACAAAAAATGTCAACCAAGAGTTCACTGATTCATGTGAGTCTATTGTAGATGAAAACAATGTTTTTCTTTTCAGAAACCTGAGCCCGTACCAAGATGGGGACTTTAATAAATAACATAACAAATTATTATACCTACCTAAATGAAAACTTAGCGGGTGAGTACTTTGCAACTTGTATATAAATAATTGTTAATGAGTGAATTCAAGTGTGTGGGCGAAAAGGAAAATAAATTAATATACTCCGTCCAATGCATTCTGTAGGTATATATTCTATTCTATAGAACTATATTATAGGAGTGCGTAAAAATAACTAGACCGCTATTTTGGGATGCCGAACATATTGGATTTAGAGAGGCCGTTTTATTTTTTGGTATTCTCAGCAAACTCTTTCATTACATACCCATATTATGGACGTGCACAAAAAATAACTAGTTCATCACCATAGGCCGCCCGCCATATTAGATTCAGAATGATATCACGTAGCTAACAATGCATTGTCACCTAAACTGAACGTGTATGCAAGATTTCAACACAATCTATTGAGGGTAACTACTTCCAAATTGACTTACAAGATTCCACCCTAAAACACATACGTACATCGCAAGTTAAATAGAAGCTTTTAAAAAACACCAACCACATGCGTTCAATTTAAGTGATTTTATGGTAAGTGGGTATCAATATATTCATAGACTAGCATTGTTAACGACACGGGTCAAAGTTCTTTAGGAAGTTTATCTACCTGACCTATCATAATTCATGAATACTAAAATACTGTACACATTCCAATGTGCAATATATTCTAAGCAATGAACAAAGAAAGTAAGGAATTAACGTAATTTTCATATATATAATTTTTCTTATACACATCATATGACGCAAACATGAACATTAATGTCAAAAATATATCTGTCGGAGCGTCGGGTAGTTTTGAAATAATAATCGTGCAAAACATGTCGCGATGCTAAAGTATTACTGGGAGTGACAGAGTATAAATAAGGCGCTCGCCATTTGAGGAACACCATTCCGTTCTGAGCAGCCGACCTGAGCGGACCTTTTATCTGTCGTAGCACCTGCTGCGACATTCCATTGTTGCGTCCGGGTACCTGCTCGTTACGGTCCGCAGCGACCTCGCTGCAGTCAAGGTTAAGCAGGTAGCAAAGGGGCAACCTTTTGCTGCTTGTTAACCTATTTCGGGCCAAGCCGCGTCCTTTTCAGGACAGAGTTTAGCCCAATTTACGTTTCTAACGACATTTATTTGCCCCTTCAGGGAATTGGCTCGGTGGTGAACCTAACGGTGTTAACAAGCCGAGTCAAAGCGGTGCCCCGGCCACGCGCTGCGCCCCCTCAGGGCAAGGCGAAGCCGGACGGGTGCGGTTAGGAGGCTGTGGAGACACACCACAGTTTCCTCCGCATATCGTCGTCGGAACTCGACGACGATATGCGGAGATACGCGATACGCTTCACGACTGTGAAGCGCGGGAGAAAGAAGAAGAAGGCCGTGCCCCAAAACCCGGACAACATTGTCCCAAACCCCGCGCCTTCAGCGCCCACCAACTCGCAATCGAGCTCCGCAAATCCCGTGGGCTCGTCGTCGCCACCACCCTCCATCCCATCCCAGCCGCAAAAACCCAAGGGGCCTAAAAAAACACCACGGGTTAACTTGCAGCTCCCACCGGCAAAAACATGCAGGCCCTATTCAAAGAGCTGGAAAGCTAGCATATTTTCATTCCCACGAACTCGTGGAACGGGAGCCAGCAGCTCCTCTCGCTTCAGCCCGGCTCTATCGCAGACCACAGGGCACTCACCAAATACCTCGATTCGAGGAACTACTATTATTATACTTTTGCCCTCCCGGACAAACGTCGCTTTCGCTACGTTATCCGTGGTATCCCAACTCAGATGTCGGCCAATGAGGTCAAAGAAGGCCTCCAGGCCAAAGGTCTCAATGCCTTACAGGTGCACCGTATGCACCGCCAATCCCGCGCTTCTCAGCCAGGCGCTGAACACGAGATGGTGTTAGCCATCCTCGAGACCCCCGCGGACGGCAAACGTCTCTACGAAATCCGCGACATTTCGGGGCTAGGCGGCTTCACCGTCGAGTCCCCTCACAAAAAGGGCCAAATAGGGCAGTGTCACAACTGCCAAAAGTACGGCCACAGCTCTCGTGGCTGCCGCCTCCCCGCCAGGTGCGTTAAGTGCCTCGGTGAGCACGGCACATCTGCGTGCCCGTGTCCTAAAGATCGTTCCCAGTGTACGGAGCCGCCTTCGTGCACTAACTGTAGGCAATCAGGCCACCCCGCAAACTACCGCGGATGCCCCAAAGACCCCAAAAAGACCTTTAGAGCTCCTAAGGCACTCGCCCCTCAGGCACCCCAGACAAATTTCAGACTGGCACCTACGCCAGTCCAAAATGCATGGCTTCCTACCACGCCCCGCATCGACCCACGTCTCGAGGCCCGTGGCGGAGTCATTCCCGCTACCCCGGCCCCAATCACCACCAAACACAATCCCGCTCCTACTCCTATTCCTTCGGCCCCCACGGCTCCTGCCTCGCAGGTAGCCAAGCCGAAAAAACCGGTGGCGACGACCTCTCCTGCTCCCCCTACACCATCTTCTGCGCATAACGCAAAAGTCGAGTTCCTTCTGAACTCGCCTGAGCTGATGAACCTCACAGCTCAGATAGCCGACTGTGTGGCCCGTAGCTCTACGCTTAACCGCCCCGACGTGGATCTGGTTAATGAAATCCTCCGCATCCAGACGCGGAGGTACCAGATCACCGTAGGCGTCCTTTTCTCGTCATCATAAATGGCGCAACCAAACTCAAATCCCGCCAATCGGACCAAACCCCGCTCCCTCAGAGTGGGGTTTCTCAACATTGATGGTATTAGAGGCCAACGAGCCGAAATTTCTGATTTTGTCCGCGAAAACAAATTAGACGTTTTCCTCACCCAGGAAACGTTTCTCAAACCAGCTCGCCGCAATCCCAACATCTCCAATTTTAATCTGGTACGTAATGATCGTACCAGTGGCCTTTTTGGAGGCACTCTCATTTATTTTAAAAGGTCCCTGCATTGCATACCCCTTGACCCACCTGCTAACTTGAGGAACATTGAGGCTTCAGTCTGTATGCTACACATGACTGGACATCCGCCGAACAATATTATATCGGCCTACCTCTCGCCCTTAAAAGAGCTTCACTCCCACGATCTGAATACCCTATTTGCGATGGGGGATTCCGTCATTCTGGCGGGAGACCTCAACGCCAAGAACACTCTCTGGGGCTGTCTCTACACCAACGTAAGAGGCACCGCGCTAGAAAGTTGTCTTGAAACCATAGACATGACTATATTGGTTCCTTCTGAACCAACCCACTATAGTAAAATTGGCGACCACCGACCCGACATACTCGCCATAGCACTCGTAAGGAACGTAAGCCTACGCGTGCGTTCCATGCAGGTGTTACAAGAGTTAGACTCTGACCACAGACCTGTGATCCTAGACCTAACCCCCCAACACGGCCCAACAGACACAGGTCCTAATGTTCCGATGAAGGTGAAAACGAATTGGCGCCTCCTTGGCACCAAACTCGCGGACACCTCATCCCCAAATCTTTTCGCTATTCCGACCAACATCGTGACCCCTGAAGAGACGACTGGCGCGATACGCTCCTTCACCAACCACCTCCAAAACGTCTTGAGCGAAAGCTGCGAGAAGGTGCCAGAGACTGTTCACAGTCACTGGCAAATTCCCGACGACGTTCGGTGGTGGGTGAGGTTGCATAACGCAACGTTCAGAGCCTGCGCGAGGAGTCCCACCCCGGAACGACGACATCTTGCGCGCTACCTCCAACGTGAGGTTAAGCGTCGCATAAATGATGTCGTCGATTCGAGATGGGAAACCCGCTTAGCCGAGATCGAACCGACACATCAGGCCTTCTGGCAGCTGTGTCGTTCCTTCAGGAGAAACGATGTGGTCTCCATGCCTCCGCTCAATCGCCCGAATCAACGCCCGGCGTTTGACGACGACGAGAAAGCGGAGCTTCTGGCAGACAGCCCGGAGTCTCATTGTTCTCTTTCATCAGTACCCGTAGACCCCGACGATCTTGTTGCGGTTAACTCATTCGTCGAAAGTAGGAACGCGGTCCGGCCACCGCCGATCTCTACCTCGCGATCGATAAATCCAGACCAAAGCGATATCATAAATGTCGACTCGGACGTCGAACCGCCGCCGCCCGACCCCCTTGCACCGGCGACGATCGAAGAAGTCATCGCTCTGATCAAGGCACTCAAACGTAGGAAAGCCCCCGGGGGCGACAGGATCCCCACTGGAATGCTTAAGATGCTCCCGGAGCATCTAGTTGTCAAGCTCACAGCGATTTTCAATGCCGCCTTTCAAAACTGCCTCTTCCCAGAGATCTGGAAGGAGGCGGTGGTGATAGGCATTCACAAGCCGGGTAAACCCGCATCTGAATCGTTCTCCTATAGGCCAATTAGGCTGCTTAGCACGCTAGGCAAAATGTATGAGCGGATCGTCCTCTACCGCCTCCAAATAGTCGCCCACAATAACCATCTGATCCCTCCGGAGCAGTTTGGTCCGTTTCCGTCCAAAACACAATTGCGTAAATCAGGTGCTCCGCATCACGGAGCACATTTACGATAGATTCAAAATGGGTATGCCTACTGGCGCCCTCTTCTTCGATATAGAAAAAGCTTTCGACAGAGTGTGGCACAACGGCTTGCTTTTCAAGCTGTACACTCCCAACGTGCCCACACAACTCGTGCACATCATACGAGACTTTCTGTCGAATCGCGGATTCAAATATCGAGTGGAGGGAACTTTCTCTTCCCGGCACATGATTACGGCCGGAGTCCCGCAAGGCTCCGCGCTTTCCCCATTTCTTTTCTCGCTGTACACTAGCGATATCCCAAGACCAAAAAATGCCCACCTGACCCTCTTCGCGGACGATATCGCAATCTACGCCTCACGTAGAGACCCCGATGATGTGGTGCGCCCTTTGCAAGCCGCCGCCGACGAACTCGGTGCGTGGTTCCGCAAATGGCGAATCACCGTCAACCCCGCTAAAAGTCAGGCAATCCTGTTCACTTTGAAGAGGAGAATTCATGTACCCAACTACCAAGTCCGCATGTCCAACCAGGTTATCCCCTGGGCGGAGAAAGCCAAATACTAAGGAGTGACCCTTGATCAGAGGTTGACCTTCTTCTCACACGTAAATGCGGTACGCGCGCGAGCCGCATTCGCGATGAGCCAATTGCACTGGCTCATAAATAGGAAAAATAAAATGTCCGTCCGCAACAAGATCAGGATATATACGACATGCATTAAGCCGATTATGACGTACGCGTCGCCCATATTCGCCCATATTCGCCCACATACTGCCTGCTCGTCTTAAGCGTATGCAGGTCTTGCAACACATCTTACTACGACACGCTCTTGGTGCCCCGTGGTACGTTCGCAACCGCAACCTCCACGTGGACACCAATATGCCGACCATCAGGCATTTCATGCAAACGGCCAGCAAACGCTACTTCGATCGGGCGGTAAAACACCCAAATACGCTTATCCGTAAAGCGTCGATATATACTCCATTCGACTGCGCCAAACGGAGACGGCCGCGCTCTTTTCTGATCGACCCAGAGGACGATATAACTCTGGCCATCCGCCGTAAGCACGAGTTCCTAAAACTCTTACACTCCACAAGACCGCAGTTCTGTCCTCGCCGCGTTCCCCGTCACCCTTACCTCTCTTAACAGTTCCGGCCCGCGTGCCGAAGATCAACACAATGAGTAGGATTAGGTTTAAAACCAGTTTCCCCAAACGATGATGTCTTATCCTCTCAGTGGCCGCCCTGAGCCGAGGTTCGTGACCCGTTAATGGGTCGCCCTCAGCGTGGTCGCTTAAATTCCAAGGGTTACGAGCGCCTTCTGCGTTTACCCTAAAGTCCGGTGTGGCCAGAAAAGCCGACTCTCGTCAGGCAACGGGACGGTAGGCCCGCGTTAAAAAAAAAAAATATATAAAAAAATTGAGGAACACAGCATTAGTTTGGTCGTCGTGCAGTGTTCAACTAGTTATCAATAGTCGCTATGGTAACTTAGTGGTTACTATGCTAGTCCTGACAAAGTGATTAGTGACAGCCGAATCATGAGTTGACGAAATAAAGATCAATCATGCCATTGCAAAGTATTTGCCACGTTTTATTGGCCCCCGTGAAATCCTCGTCGACATATCTATCTCATTTTTATACAGGTCAATCTAAGTAAGTAGAAAAAGATCAATGTAGGTTCATAGACTACAATTTTCTGTTGACAATTATTGTAATGCCAATAAACCGCACCTTGAAGCTCTATTTTTGACATGTCGCCATTTTTGCCCCCCCCTTTCGAGTGTATGTAAGTATATGTCAGAGCGTCGGGTAGTTTTGAAATAGTAATCCTGCAACACAGGTTGCAATGTCAAAGTATTAGTGGGAGTGACAGTTGCGAGTATAAATAAGGCCCTCGCCATTTGAGGAGCTCAGTCTTAGTTTGGTCGTTGTTCAGTTTTCAGCTAGTTATCATTAATCGCTATGGTAACTTAGTGATTACCATGCTAGTCTGACGAAGTGGTGAGTGGTAAACTAATCATAAGTTGAAGAAATAAAGGTCAATTATGACCATTGCAAACTATGCGCCACGTTTTATTGGCCCCTGTGATATCCTGGTTGACATATATTTCTTTGGCACGCACTAGAGCATAGAGTTTTTATGTGAGTGTTATCAATAGATTAGTCTAAGTCGTGATAGTGACACTGGGTACATCAAAATTAAAAAAAAATACAAAATTAAGGATTTTTGTCGGCAAAAAGTATATACACCGTGATTTTATAGTCGTTTTGAAACCGAAACGTTGTTACTTAGAACCATTTGTAGGACCAAGAAAAAATAGTGAATTAATTGTATCGTTCATAAATTAAAATAAATATTTAAATATATTTCTCACTCGTTCGAGTAATGATAGTAACGCCGCGACGTGAAAATTTATTCACAAAAGGATCGCGCCGCGCTGCACTCTTTGTGGTGTCCATGACGCACGATAACAGCTGATCCTACGCAGCGCGAGGCGATACGTGTGCGGTTCCATATTTCCTCAATTTAAGAAAAACTACACAAGTACTTACACACACACAGAGACACAGCTAGCGTATTCTGTCTTATGATATAATGGAGACGAGCCTATTCCCATATCGAGCACAAATTCCAGACTCCGGACTGATACTGAGCAGAAAATCTCAAATATAATTTTGCCCGACCCGGGATTAGAACCCGGGACCTCAGAGCGGTACAGCGCACACAGTACAACTACGCCACCGCGGCAGTCGCCAGTACTTGCCTACTTTAAAATAAAATACTTTTGATCGTGACGGCATTGATTGTATTAGGAATAATATCAAATCATGATTCGATACGTTACGACTTTTGTAAGTACCTATTTACAATCAGTTGATACGCAGCAAGACGGCAATTTGATTTTTATTTTCACTTTTGAAAGAACTTGCATTAAGTACGGAAAAATGTATAGTTTTTGTATATAAAGTGACTTCTATACAGGAAAAGCTCTTTAATGCGGGTGAAGCCGCGGGCAAAAGGTAGTCTAGTGTTATATTACTGTTAACTTCACCTGACCATGGATGATACAACGTGGGCTATTAAGCCTATTTAAGGGCGAACAAAAGTATTACTTCGCGCGAATAAGACAATATTGAGAAAAAAAACGAAACAAAGTATAGCAAAATCCTTCTAATTAATGTTATTATCTCTATAAGAAATACAATATAGAAGAAGAAAATTATGAATCAAAATGATGTTTTTTAAACCATTCCGTCCTTTCTGTTTCACAGACCCCCGGACGAATAGTTTCCCGCTGGTTTCCAGTCCGATTCCGATCATCATCATCATGTACGTGTATCACCGATTCGTCAAGTCCTGGGGTCCCGCCTTTATGGCCAACCGGCAGCCATATGACTTAAAAAATGTCATTATAGTATACAACCTCGTACAGATATATTTGTCATTATATCTAACTATTGAGGTAAGATTTATAATACTGTTACAATTCTTTTTTACCTGCCTCTATCACATTGCACTACTGGCAACACTATTCCAAGCATGTTGCAGTGTTTTTGGCGGGAACTTGGAAGTGTCATGAAGTGCTCTTGTTTTATTTCATTATTTTAGTGATACTTAACGTTATATTGCATAATTAAAGGGTTCAAATGAAGTGAATTGAAATAACTGTGCTAATCAAGTTATTTTTTTGTTGCCGCCAAAACTCCTCGATAAAGTCTTGGTAAGGTAGACACTGCTTTACTTCGACATACTACTGAGGATAAAAAAAGAAACAAGTATACATCTGAATAACTTGTAGTCCATGGACAAGAATAAATAAAAAAAAAACCTGTTGCAGAAAGGCTTAGGTTAATTTTTACGACGGGTTCTTGCCTGATATCGACCCCTCCAAATTGTGCTAGAAAACCCACACATTGTTCGCTATCAAGGGTTTTAATTAAGAACTTCCCAACTTACAGCCCGTAGATGCTTCCGAAAAGCCAATCAGCGGACTTAGTATGTGACAAAAAAACGCAACTCCTAAGAGGATTTCGTTCAATTCTGATGTTTGTAATTGACCGAGACACCAATGGTCAGTCACGTGTGTTTCAACCAATCCCAATAAAGCAAATCAGAGTCGTATCGTGTTTTTTGGCAAATTCTAAGACTACCGGTGACACCTACTCCAGGTATTTACTGGTATTCACTGGACATTTGATGCATTTGTGGATTTTAGTATTTTTACAAATGTAAATAGTAAAGCAACTTAGAATCTATCGGATTTTTGCGATCCTAATATCATATATTGAGGGAAATGTACCAGCGCAGTTTAAAAATATGAGACTGTGTGTGTGATATCCTAACTGCATTTAGTATAATATTGTTATTACCTCCGCTATACATTTTTGTGAATAAGTAGGTACACATGATACGCAGGTTTATGATGTTATTTTCGCAGAGACGTTTTTGCTATCGCTTCATAACGTTGACTTGACAGAAGAGCATGACATGAGCATTGATTTGACATTTAGTAAACACTTGGGTGTATGTCACAGAATAGGGACCCCGTGGTGTATGTAGTCGCTGGGTGTATGGATAATAGAAATGTATGAATTGTAAAGAAAATAATGAACAAAGCGACTCACGAATTAATATTCAGGTTACAAAAGCGAGTATTAGCAATCGTGAATATAGTCGGAAATAATAATTAACTTATCATGTCAAGGCAAAGAAAGACTTTAGCAGGACTAGCGGCGTGGCGTGGCGCGGCGTGGTTTAATTATATCGCGAAATATATTTATTAAGTTTAGTCCAGTCAAAATAGATGAAAACAAGTGCTGAGTTTGCATTAATTCCCAACAAGCTGGATTACAAATGCTATGTCAAAAGTCCCCATCGATTCCGCTTGTGCGTAGTTTTTTTATCCGAGGTTAAAGGTCACAACTTCTCGTTTTTAGCGTATATCTCTGAATTGGTGAGCGCTACCGGAAAATGACTGAGAAAATGTTTATAGATCGCAAAATTCTCTACAAGTAGGTATTAATACTTTTTCCTTACGAAGCACCGTTCTCGCGATTTCAGACAGTAGGAAAGTCGTATTTTCCATTTTATGCACACATTTCTACATCACCTCTAAGGTAGTGTTAAGTGTACCTTCTCGGCGCTTTTTTAACGTGGATTCTCCAGAAGGTACACTCCAAAATAGAAATTACGAACGATGAAATTTAATGGGATATATCTATCTATATTATTATAATATATAAACTCATTTGCAAAAAAAACGGGCACCTAAGCAATGAACCATTTCAAATGTTACTATTGGTTTGTTTGATAATTATAGGTAGTTTTACTTTCACAATTTTGTAAATTAATAAGCAAATAATCGTTTTCGTCAGTATTATCATAAAATTTTGATAAAATTTATGGGTTTTAATGCTAAAGTTCACTAGTTGTGTATGCTCGCTAGTAGTGCATATGCTCGTAAAGTAAAAGTTAACAAAGATTTTTGTTTGTTTTTTCTTTAATAAAGTAAAAGCAGATAAATGTTTAGTATCGAGTGTGACCCCCTCTAGCTGAAATCACAGCTTGAATTCGTCTGGGTTTGCTAGCGAGGATATCCCGGATACTTGCTTACGGAATACGTTCCCACTCCGCGGTAATCACATTCTTCAGCTCTCTGATGGTTTGCGGAGCCGGTTGTACTGATCTCACGCGTCGTTTCAGAACGTCCCAGACATGCTCTATAGGATTGAGGTCGGGACTTCGAGCTGGCCAATCCAAACGACGAATGCCGACCTCTTGCACATACGCTTCCACATCGCCAGACCGGTGGGCGCGAGCGTTGTTGTCCATGAAAATTGAGTCTTCGCCTAAAGCGGCCAATGCGGGTTGTGCATGAGGAATAAGAACTTCCGTTATGTATCGATGTCCAGTCAGTGAGCCGTTTTCAATGAAGACTAACTCTGTACGATCCATTGAATTTATTCCTGCCCAAAAAATAATAGAGCCCTCACCATAAGGTGTGATTTCTTCAAAACAAGCCTCTGCAAAGCGTTCTCCTCGTCTTCGTAGCACTCGCCGACGTCGATCTTCACCGAACAGAGATATCCTGGCTTCATCGGAGAACAATACCCTATTCCAGTCTTCTTGAGTCCATGACTCACAATTTCGAGCAAACCTAAACCTGGCAACTCTGTGCTCACGGAGTAACTTAGGGCCGCGGGCCGGGCGATGACTGCGTATATTGGCCGCGAGCAGCCTCCTCCTGACCGTCCATAGACTAATATGCACATTTCTTACTTCTTCGAGGTTGTTCTTAAGAACCACATACGAAGACTTGCGATTTCTCAATGCGCGACTCACAAGAAAACGATCATCCCGTGGTTGGGTACATGGTTTTCTTCCAGAACCAGGCCTTCTCTCGACGGAACCGGTGTCTTGATACCGCTGCCAGGTTTTTTGAACCGTCGGGCGACTCACACTTAGCCTCTGAGCCACGAAGCATTGGCTGCAGCCCTCTTCGAGCAGCGCGATAATTTTGGTAGCTTTTACCACTTTCTCTAACATTATTGAGACAGCTAAACAGCAATAAATGAAGCTTTGACAATTAAGAATATGAAATAAATTCATAAAAATGGACTAAAAGTTATGAAAACCGATATTATCTTTTGGAACTTCGCACCAAAAATGTAGGATAATAAGTGGTTTTCTGTAAAAACGAGCATCAAACGAAAATTTTAATTTAGAACGTACTGTTTTAAACACCACGGCATTTTTAAAACCGGCCAGTAACATGTACAAATGATTGAAATCATTTTGGTACCGTATTTTTTTAAAAAAGAATTTAAATCCAAACCGCCCGTTTTTTTTGCAAATGAGTGTATAAAAAAAAACTTGAGAGGTGTCAAGGGACACCCGGATGGAACGAAGTTGATTTCGATTAATTAGTGAAGATATTGTAATAAAATTTTATTTCTTTTAAGTTATAATAATAATTGTATATTTCATTAAAATGATACCACATCAATGAAAACATTTACTTCTACCTACACAATAGATATGTCATCGAATCACGATCATCACCTAAGTATAAAAGTGTCGTGACAACTTTTCGTAAGAGTTTTTTCCGTCTAGCCCCCTTTCACAACGCGCGATAAGGAACTTCGTCCCAATATGAGTTGCGGTTCGTAAGTCTTTGAATAATTGTTTTTTGTTTTGTTCTAGACAGATCAGGGTAGGTTGATGAGCAAAAAAAAAATTGGAAGGTCCAAAAACCAGCGAAAATTCTAAATCGGTAACTTTGATGAAAATCGCTACTTCGTATCACTTTTTAACGGAGATATTCGATAAGGTGAAGTAAAACATCGTGAGGAAACCTACATACCCGAGAATTCTCTATAAGAATTTCGAGGGTATGTGAAGTCTTCTAACCCGCACTAGGCCAGCGTGGTGGACTAAGACCGAACCCCTCTCAGTAGTAGAGGAGGCCCGTGCTCAGCAGTGGGCAGTATATAATACAGGGTTGATTGCATTGCATTGTATTGCTCCGTTCAACTAAAGACCAAATTTAATAATTAATTTTGCTTTAGATTTCGAATAGCTTCCAATTGGTAACTACTATTTTAATTTCAATAGTATGGGACCTTTCAAAAGATCAAATAGAATATTGATGATTCTTTTTAACACGCATTTATTAACTTCATGCGTAATATAGGCATTCATGCATACATATATATAAGAATGTAATACGTTTCCTTTACATACATACATACGTATGAAGCCAATAAAAGCGTGTTAATATAGGCAATAAATTAATTTATTAGAAATATATATACCAACAAACATTATTATGATAGGTTTATTTCCGCATTCGACCTGAAGATATTGGTGGTGATATTTTAAGCCCCTTATACATGTTGGCCGAGCCTAAGCCAACGCGAGCGGCGGCAAATATGTACAAGGCTAGTGCTAACGTCCATACGTTCGACAAGTTCGTCGAATGACAATGCAAGCGGCCAATGTAGGCGAGAGTTTGTAGAGCTATCCACACGTTGGCCACTGTCAGTATTTATTACGCACTGAAACACTATGGACGTCGAAATTGAAGTTTTATAGGCGTCTGAGAGCGACAGATATCAACCGTGTAATGGCGGGTAGACAAATATGTGGACGCTGTTGGCCGAGCGCAGACGAGCGCCTTTGATTTGTGCACAAAAACCGACACCGATCCGAAGTGAGGCAAGTGATCACGAGTGACAGCGAGCGAACACAAGTTGCGCCAAATGATTTCTACACACATTGGTGCTTGGCTTCATTCGGCCAACTAAGCGAGCGACACCGAGCGATGACCAGTCAAGGCAAATAAGCTGTCTACATGATGGCGTTGGCCATCGCTCGGCAACGCTCGGCCAGCGTGTATAGGTGGCTTTACTAATTTCAAGCGTTTTAAACAATCCGCGCCAAAACATTATTTACATTAGAAGTCTGCCTGCTTGTGTCTAATGTATATCGTGTAAAGGTCCGCTTTTGTATGGGTGCTGGTCCTCAAAATCTAAACAACAAAGCTAAAACTTTAGGGATATTTAAGGGGCAAAATATATATTTTGGATCCATTAAAAAATATTTTTAGACCCTTCTATTTATACCCGCCTTTTTGATAACATTATAACGCTCATATTAGGTATGTGTAGTTTTTAAGCAAAATAAAATAATTGAAATTGAGCTTTTCAGAACTTCGTGGTCACGGGGCGGACTGAGGTGTAGTAGGTGATGGTAGGTACTAACTTTTCGGACCACTTACACCTCAGTCCGCCCCGTGACCACGAAGTGCTGAAAAGCCTTCGAAACGTCGGGAGAAAATAAAATAAAAAACCGCGATAAAATCCGTCATAATATTTTAATTTCAATGTCTAACATTCGCGTAAACATAAGGAATCATTACAAAATAAAATAAAATAAATCTCAAAATCGGAGGTCTTTAAAATTAAAGGATTTATTGTAAAAGGCTAGTTTTTTTTAGGATTTCTGTCCAAATATATATAAACTGTCTTGGTTATGTTTTTGAATATGTTCTTTAGATTATAGATATAATTAAAAAATTCACAAATTCCATACTCCGGGCTAATACTGAATAGAAAAATCCAATATCACTGCCCGACCCGTGGATCGAACCCGAAACCTCAGTATTGCAGCCGTACCGTAATACAACTACGCCACCGAGACAGTCAGTTATGTAGATCTATGTATATAAGTTCAATGAATTGTGAAGTGTGTATGTACAAATGATATTGCAATTCGCACTCATTTATGTAAAGTAAGCCCATTACTATCAAAACCTGTTTTTCATTACGTTCCGAATGTCGCGGTCGTGTTATTGTGAAAACGCGTGCGAATACATCATTTTGCACCTGAATTAACTAATTAACACCTGAAATAAATATCTCAATTCTTAACCTTGACTTAGAAAACTTCACGTGATTTCTTATCCTCAATGGAGAATCCTACTCATATTATAAACACGAAAGTTTGTAAGAATGTTCCTTTTTCACGCAAAAACTACTGAACGGATTTCGATGAAATTTGGCACACGGGTAGATCATGTCCTGGATTAACACATAGCCTACTTTTTAGCCCGGGAAAATATAAAACGGGATTTGTATCCCGGTTTTTTTGGTCGTGAGTCGTTACAGCTAAACCACTGACCGATCTCGACGAAATTTGGTAAGGAGATAGTTTAAGAGCCTGGGAAGGACCTAGGGTACTTCTTATCCCGGGAAAATATAAACCGGGACTTTCCCGGAAAATCGTTTTCTGCGAGTAGAACCGCAAGAAAACAAATATAGAGATAGTTCGAGATTCAGAAGAGGACATAAGCTACTTTTATCCCGGAAAAACATTACTCGGGAATTTTACCCTGGATTTAATTTCTCCTGAGTGGAGCCGTCACAGCCAAACCACTGAACCGATTGCGGTGCAATTTGGTAGGGCGATAGTTTAAGTCCCTGGAAAGGATCTAGGCAATATCCCCTGAAAATATAAACTGGGACTTTTTAATCTCGCCGTTGGAGACGTAACCAAACCGATGAATCTATTTCAATTAAATTTAGTAAGGAGTTAGTTTACGACAACCTTATCCCAGGAAAATATAAACGGGGAATTTTATCACGGATAAACTATTTAACGTGGGCGGAGCCGCGGGCAAAAGCTAGTATTAATATATGAGAGAATATGGCTAGAATAAAATCTTCAATAATACTGCAATTATATTAATATTCGACCTGTGCACGGGGGCGTTTGAATAATTCCATCACGGGAACATCTGCCTGTCGTAAGAGGCGACTAAAAGGGGCCGTCAGGGGTTGCGGAGCGCAGTGGGGGACTGTGACTGCGTCCTTTGTACTTTCATACATCGCGCAACCTAGAGGTGGGCGCCAGTGCTATTCCATTCAGTATGGCATAGAACTGCCGTAGGCGTTTAGGACGTCCTTCGATGTGTGGGGGCTTCGGAGCCCATGCTACTCATAGAGATGGGCCTCGTGGCGGCATTGCACAGGGACGGTTGCGATCGTTATGAGGGCGCCCTTCGCTTAAGGTGCCCGCAGTCGCTCCTCATGTGCTAGAGAGGGCCACCGCGGTGTTTTGTTCGTATGCCGGTGTAGGGTGCATAACAGCCGGCTTCTATAAATTACTAACAGGTAACTGGAGTTTGGTATCTAACTCTACAGTAAAAGTTACGCTGTTACTGCTGTTTCAGTATCAATTCTTACTATCTTAATTTTTTGAAACACAGATAGCCACCAAAAATAAGCATTTTAAGTGTATGTTCTCTCTTATTAAGTTATTGAGACTGGCCGTAAGGCAACACACCTATGCCTTTTCTAAGTCACGAGTGTATTGTTTATGAATTATCATGTGCTTTACGGTGAAGGATATCGTGAGAAAACGTACAAACCTGAAAGCTCTCAAAAAAAGGAATTTCGAAGATATGTGAAGTCTGCTAACCCACACTAGGTCAGCGTGGTGGACTAAGGCCTAAAGCCCTCTCGGAAGTAAAGGAGGCCTGTGCTCCGGGTGGGCAGTAGGTATATATTACAGGGCTGTATTAGTAGAGAGCCAATTGAGTAATAATGTAGAAAATTTATTTGAGATTTTCCGCCACACCTACTATCCCAAAAGCAAAGATTGAGTCTAGGATATCTCGTATCATACTGACGGCATCAAACTAACTAAAACAGAAATTACTAAGTATCTATAAACCAAAGACTTGTACATTTGGGCGAGGGAAACGTCGCAGATCCAAAAGTTTAAAGTCAGAATAGGCTTGGGGTTAGATAGCTTTCAACACAATTAATGAAATCAATTAGTCTGTCACCATCCACTGCTGAACGTAGGCTTCCCCAAGTGAGCGCCATTCATCCGGGTTTAGAGCAGCCTGCATCCTTCCGCGTTTTTTTTATAGGAGCTCGACATAGTGACTGCACTGCCCCTGATGGTAAGCACGGTGCAGTCCAAATATAGAATCGAATGGCATTGTACGATTATCCCATGCCATTCGACACAATCATGCCGGCCTGACCAGGTGCTTCTTCACGCTACGGAAGGGGAACCCTTCTTTTTAGCGCGGAGAAACTGTAGCGACTCCAAGTTGCCCGTCACGTCTGCATCATTTATAATGCGGATGGCCCGCCGCTGTAATCCATCCAAGGCATCAAGCAAGTATTGGGCGAAACCGTCCCATAGGTGCGAGCAATATTCCATTCCCGGCCGAACCTGCACTTTATACAAACGGTAAAGCTGACCGGACGTGAAAAAGCGACGCACCTTGACGCGCCACCTTTTACAAGTTGTCGGTTCATCGTGCAGCAGGGCGTCCTACACTACGTTCACCTAATCCCGGTCTCCACTCCAGCACCTACCTGCTCCATCGACCGTCCGTCCATCTGCAGGCATGGCGGACCCACTTCTATTTCAGTGTACTCATTTTGCGAGCGACATCGGTTACTCTGGTTCTCTGGCGGATAACTTCATTTCTGATTTGATCTACCAAAGAGACCCCGAGCATCGCTCGTTCCATAGTATGTTTAGCTACTTTAAACTTGTAGACCAGGCCACTGGTAAGTGTCCACGTCTCGGCTCCGTAGGTCATTACAGTCTTTAAAAACCTTAGTTTTTAAGCATTGAGGGATCGGCGACTTGAAAACATTACGTATTAGTTTTCAACACAGGAGGGTGCAAATCATATGCGTCCAGGAGTATGGAGCATATGGGGCAAAGTGGAAATTTCATTATATTCGCTATTTACCACTGCAGCAATCTATAGTGCCATCGGTGCGTCGCCATCAAAAACAATATTTCCTACAGGAGCTAATTACCCGGATGAAAAGTTTTCTATATGTTAATCCGGGTAATGATCTAACTGTGTGCAAAAGTTCATCCAATTCCCTTCAGTTGTTTCAGCGTTTACTTTTATGAGAAAATAAAAACAGTGTCACAACCTTTCGGATTTTTATTATTATAATATGAGATGAGAGATAAGATTAAAGTAACGATAAGATTCGATTAATCGTTTTATATGAAATAATGATTGACCTTAGAGTTTAGACCACAGATGGAAGAATTACACCAACGTTGCTAACTTGTAATTTTCTTTGTTCACAGTGTATAAACAAACTGTACATGACCGGTTATTACAGTTTATGGTGTCAAAAAATTATCTATGAGGATACGCCACTTGAGAGACTGGTAGTTAGCAAAGTTTGGCTCTACTACATGATCAAGATTATTGACTTGATGGACACGGTAAGATTTTATCTAGCTCATGGAAAATAAACACGGAAACTACTACTACAAGCCGTGTATTATACCGGGTCATTTTGACATTGCGTTAATAAATGAAACCAAATACTGGTCTTTGCCTCTAATAACATTGTGCCAAAAATCATCCATGAGAAACGAACATTTTCACCAATAATCTCAATTATAGTATTTTGTTTTTTTTTTTATAATTTTGTAGTTTAGTGCGAATATGGCGTGTGGGTGAAAGTGTTTTTCTGAATGAAAGTGTGATGTTGCTCCAGCAACGAATCCTTCTCTAGTAGTAGTAATGGTATTAGGACGTGTAAACTTAATTTTACTTTTTATTGATGTTTATTTTGTTCGAAACTTACACTTTTTTATTTTACATTAATGGTTAATGATTGCCTCGGTGGCGTAGTTGTATTATGGTACGACTGCAATGCCGAGGTCTCGGGTTCGATCCCCGGGTCGGGCAAAGTGATATTGAGTTTTTCAATTCAGTATCAGCTCGGAGTCTGGAATTTGTGCCCGATATGGCGATAGGCTCGCCCCCTATCACATCATGGGACGGAATAATGGCGAAAAGTGGGTGCACTAGTTGCACTTCTGCCTACCCCTTCGGGGATAAAAGGCGTGAGTGTATATGTATGTATCAATGGTTAAAGTAACTGAATGGAAAGTGTTATTTTCAAGAAGATAAGTAGGTGGTTTGATTCATTAACGCTATGTCAAAATGACCCTGTATACTGCCCACTGCTGAGCACGGGCCTCCTTTATAACTGAGAGGGTTTATGCCTTAGTCCACACGGAGAAGTAACCATTAAATCTCACGCACTTTTATGATTTTAAACCAATTGTTAATTATAATCATTTTACAATTTATTTATTAAATTATACATTAGTCCTCTCATTTTTTATCTTCGCAACAATCAAAACTTAATTAACTTAAGATTTCTTTTGCAATAAGTGTCTTTTACGGCGAAAGACTATTTGGCATGATGCAAACTTGAACTTGTTTTCAGGTATTCTTCGTATTACGAAAGAAATATTCTCAGGTGTCATTCTTACACGTTTATCATCACTTAGGAATGTGTCTACTTGGCTTCTTGGGTACTAAATATGTACCAGGTATGTATTAAACTAAATTCAAAATAAACTTAAATTATTATGGCCACGGAACTCAGAAGTGTAAACAATATAAAAAATAAACAATAGATTTATTGGTAGGTCTCTGGTATACGAGGGACCGTGTGGGTTGGTTGGGTCCACCTTAAAGTTTATGTGTGTCGGATTGAAGGACGTTTTGTGACTTAGGTTTCATGTAAATTTTATTTCACAGTTAATTATAATACAGTTAATGTAAATAGTACTCATTTTATTACCCTTTATTTGAGAGCATAGATTAACGTGTGACTTTTGATTTTGGTCGGTTTATTTTCTGTGACGAATAGCATTTAACAGCAATTGGTGAAATCAAACCCTACATCTTATGTCTCAGGGTGACGAGGGCAGCGGCGTTACGTAATCACATACACAATGTGGTGAAGTGCCACGCGCGCCGTACTTTGCAATTCTAAGTGCTGAATTGCAAAGTACGGCGACTGTTTATGGGCGGTCGTAACTACAAACTCACCAGGCTTGCCATCAGGCGAGCGGCGTCTGTCGAGTCTGTCAGTCTTAGTCGGGGTCAGGTCATTCAATAGCTATAAAGAAACAATTCTATTATTTAAATTAAAATAAATAGACATCGATTTCGTTTCATAAAATTATTAACAAAAAGTTATTGTAGCTATTTGTTTTACTATAAATTATTTAAAATTAATTGCCGCTTTGATAATTTGCCCAATTAAAAATTCAATATGATGAATAATTTAACTTACCTTAGTCAATTCCCAAAATACGTCATCATTTATTTATTTAAGCACTTCATGTACAAATGTGTAAAGGCGGACTTAATGCCGTAGACATTCTCTCCCAGTCAATACGTGAACATTCGTCAGTTAGTCAACATTCGTGAACATCTCTTAGGACGGGTTTACTTGATTTGAACTTGAAGGAATAATTTATACTGAATGCAGTAAAATTATAACTTTAGCGGGTCGATGATGGATATTTAAGAAATTTACTGAATTTTACTTACTAATTAACTTTTACTCAGCTTGAACGAATCAAATCTTATAATGAATGGATTTTGGCCGCGGCTCCTCCATTTAACAGTTTTTCCGGGATAAAAGTCCCGCTTTTTATTTTCCCAGGATAAAATATAGCCTATGTATTAATCCAGGACTTAATCTACCCGTGTGCCTAATTTCATCGAATTCCGTTCAGTAGTTTTTGCGTGAAAGAACTACAAACAGCCATAGATTCAGACATCCATACATACAGACATCCATACATACTTACAAACTTTCGCCTTTATAATATTAGTAGGATGAGGTAAACTAATTACCAAATATTATGAAAGACATCGCGTGTTTAAAAATAATTAGGTCAAGCGGCAAAATACGGCCGAGGGATATTTCGTTGCTATTCCAAGGATTTTTAGTAATATCCTACGCTTTGACTAATACACCTACGTTGAACGAGTGACGCGAAGGGAGACTTTACTTTAAACTAGCTTTTGCCCGCGGCTTCGCCCGTGTTAATAAGTTTTTCCGGGCTCAAAATACACAAAAACCTTCCCGTTGAATCACTCTATCTATTAAAAAAAACACATTAAAATCTGTTGCGTATTTTTAAAGATCTAAGCATACATAGGGACAGACAGCGGGAAGCGACTTTGTAGTGATAGACAAAGCCTACCCTGTTGAACCCCCACATTTGAGACTTACACATTGATTTTACTCTAAGTTAGCTGTTTCTTAAATCTCATGATGTAAAATTTTACCCCTTTGCTCTCCAGTGAAATCCAGGTCCCTCGCTTGTTTAAATACCTATCCTTTATAGTGCCGTTCACGTATTGCACAAAAGATACTAGGCATCGATCACTGGGTGCGTCACTCGTACATATATGCATATATATATATATATATATACATATACATATACACTCACGCCTTTTATCCCCGAAGGGGTGGGTGGAGGCGCAACTAGTGCATTCACTTTTCGCCGTTATTCTGTCCCATGATGTGATAGGGGGCGAGCCTATCGCCATATCGGGCACAAATTCCAGACTCCCAGCTGATACTGAATAGAAAAACTCAGTACTATTTTACCCGACCTGGGAATCGAACGGCCGAGACCTCAGCATTGCAGTCGTACCATAATACAACTACGCCACCGAGGCAGTCGTAAATTTAATCAATAATTACCAATAAACATTAATAATTGTGGTACATACACTGTCGCTTATTTTTCAGGTGGACATGGTGTGATGCTGGGCTTCATCAACTCTATAGTCCACGCGGTGATGTACAGTTACTACCTAATCTCGATAGTGCGGCCACAGTGGGTCCGCCATTGGTGGAAGAAATACATCACACAATTGCAGATCGTTAGTACTTAATCTACAAAATATTTATATACTATTCTACCGCTGCTAACAAGCCTCCTCTGCTACTGTGAGGTTTAGACCACACTGGCCTAGTGCGGGTTGGCAGACTTCACATATCATTTACGAAATTCTGATGTTGAAACGGTCGAGTTCTTAGGTATGTGCATCTCAAGATGTCTTCCTTCACCATTACCTTTCACCATTCCAGACTCGTGGTTGATACTGAGAGGAGAATCTAATTATCACTTTAACTGACCCGGGATTTATGTCAGCCACATAAATAGCTGAACAAAATCACAACTTCAAATCCTCCACTTTTGTGTTAATTAAACTCAACGTGTAAAAGTGATTTGTAGTTTTGATTGTTTTTAGATAATTATGTGGCTGACAGTACATTTTTTTTTCTCTCTCTTTGGCAAGGCACGGTTTGTGCATCTGCCAGTGGCAAAGTTTTAGGTTAGACATTTTTTAAAGTATATAAGTTGTATTGTCTCTTTGTTATACTCAGTACTAACTACTATGTCAAAGTAAAGCAGTGGCTACCTTACCAAGACTTTGTCGAGAAGTTTTGGCGGCAACAAAAAAAAGCACTTGATTAGCACTGTTATTTCAATTCACTTCATTTGAGCCCTTTAATAGAAATGTATTGGACAATATACCACCATAATTATGGAATATAACACTAAGTATCACCAAAATAATGAATTAAAACAAGAGCTCCTCATGACACTTCCACGTTCCCGCCAAAAACTCGACTGTACAGTAGGTAACAACTAATCTTTAAAGCCAGCCAAAGAAATTTACGGTTGCCCCTGGACTCTCACCTCTCTATCACTCTTCAGGCTCAGAACACAATAACTGCCAGGTTCATGGTCAGTAGTCACTATCAGCCCATCATCCCTAGGAGTTATCACTAGGTCTGTCTGAAGTCCTTGTTCAACATAGAATTTTTAAATCCATCACACATTACCCGTATTTACATAACATGGTCACAATTTCACAAGTCATTAAAGCACTGACTTATAGGGCTCTGGTGTCATTCGAATGGCATGTGCGTTGATAATGGGAGCATGATATGCGAAATCACCAAAATCAAGGTCTTGTTTGTTAATCCGCGAATTAAATTACAGTGTTATTTTTGTGCGTTTTAATATCGAAACATGCGTATATTTAGCTTGTTAATTTTATTTAACGAGAGTAGAATGGAAAGAAAGAAAGAAAAATCTTTATTCGGTCATTGTCTCTGGACCGGATGGGAGTAGGTGTTAGGTACACACGGGAATACAATAATAAATAACACAAGTAAACATAAAAAACTACTTACACAAAAAAGTAAAAAAAAAAAAATTAAAAAGAAATGTTCCCCGGCATACCCACCTATACACCCAATAATACCTATACATATACGCCTATAATGGTGGAGGCACACCTTCGCAATACCAGTTTAGGTATCAGTTTACGGTTTAGGGGCCATTCATTTATTACGTAAGACTATTTCCGCTAGTTTTAACCCCCTCCCATCCCTATTATAAGGAAAAATAAGAAGAGGCCGTCTCCTTCCGCCCTGATTCCTATTTATTTCGTGAGAATCTAAAGGAAAAAATGAATACACGTTTAGTTTGTTTTAATGTTTATTTTTCAAGTAACAATTTTTAGAAATGTTTAATGTTTATTTGTACTTTGGAAATCGTTTTTCGATACGCATCCGAAAGAACCTCGGCACTCGCGTGGTTTCCCGAGCTTTTCAAAGTATATTTTTAACTTTGCGCATTTTGTGATCTTACGTAAGAACTATCGAGACTCCCTCCCACCCCCTTGTAAGAAAAAATAAGACATGGTCTACCCCGCTCCCTCCTTAAATCGTCTTACGTAATAAATGAATGACTCCTTATAAATCGACGGCTCCGAAGAACAAAGTCGTATATGCAAAATGTTAGCTTTTCAGTAGAGCGCTTTGAAAGTCGTTAGTTTGTATTCATGTGCGAATTAGTGCTATTTTCACACATTAAGTTCAAAGTTGTTACTGAACCCTATAGAATATAATGTTTTGTTCACTATAACTTGTGATTTTCACAATTAACTTAGTCTTTCAAAGCGCTCTACTGAAAAGCTTCATTTTGCATATACGACTTTGTTCTTCGGAGCCGTCGAAATATTCCAACAAGTTGACAGTTTAAGCGTCCGAGAATACAAATAACCGTCTTATATAAATAGAAAAACATCACAGCATCTGTGAATTTTTCATACTAGGAAAAGAGTTCAACGCGAGCGCTATGAGTGAAAGTAATTCAGTGGCTTAGAATGTAAGAAAAAAACACGACATGACTCCGTTTCCTTTTATTGGGATTGGTTGAAAGACTAACACGTTACTGAGCATTGGTGTCTCGATCAATCACAAACATGAAAATTAAACGACATCGTCTTACGAGTTGCGTCTTTTTCCCACACTGTAAGAGCACTCACAGAGCTGCTGACGGAATATTTTTTACGCACCGATACCACAGTATATGTATTACTGCCTTAGTGGCGTAGTGGTATTGCGTACGCATTACGAGTACGATTTGCGCGCTGAGGTCCTGGGTTCGAATCCCGGGTCGAGCCAAAAAAATTGTGACTGGGTTTTTCCATCTTAAAATTTACTCAGTCGCAGCTCGGAGTCAGGAAGCTGGCGGTGTGATACCCCCGTGCCTCGGAAAGCACGTAAAGCCGTTGGTCCTGCGCCTGATCTCTCTCCGGTCATGTCGGATTGCCGTCTCACCGGACTATTATTACTATTGGCCGCCGTGGCCAAAACTGGCTAGGAGGGATTTCATTTTTCATTTTTTTTTTTCATATGTATTACTATGTGATGCTCGCGGCTTCGCCCGCGTGAAAAGCCTTTCTCGCTACAAAAGTTCCTAAAACACAGTACAACGTCAGCGCCATTTACTTAAAGTGACAGCTTAAATATGAAATTCTCCTAACCAGTGTCGGCCACGGCGGCCAATCTCAACGGAGATCAGCCAGGTATGCAGGAGATATTATAGTGCACAAGTATGTGCGCAATACACAGGTGCACTCGCCTTTCCTTCACTCTCATAGTCCGGTGAGACGGCAATCCGACATAACCGGAGAGAGATCAGGCGCAGGAACAACGGCTTTACGTGCTTTCCGAGGCACGGGGGTATCACACCGCCAACTTCCTGACTCCGAGCTGCGACTGAGTAATTTTTTTTAAGATGGAAAAACCCAGTCACATAGTTTTTTGGCCCGACCCGGGATTCGAACCCAGGACCTCAGCGCGCAAATCGTACTCGTAACGCGTACGCAATACAACTACGCCACCGAGGCAGTCTCAGCTTGAATATATCCATTATATGGACGCAGTTAAGCAGAAAGGATCTAACCGACAGAGATACCAAAATTGAGTTAGACATACTAAAGAGGTCGTAAAGCTCGATACTTTCGTTCAGCAAAAATATCCTACAGATAAACAAAGATATGATATTTATAATATCCCGTGGGAGCAAATTACCGGGTTAAAAAGTAGCGTTTATTAATTCAGGACATGATCTACCCGTGTGCCAATTTTCATCCAAATCCGTTTTGTTGTTTCTACGTTCACTTCTAACAAACATTGAAATGTCTAAAGATCCTCACATTTTCACAAACTTTTGCATTTATCATATTATTAGTATTAATAAAATAAAATAAGATTATAATATTAGTAAGATAAGATTTCCTTCTGGATAGATTTTTGTACGCAAATAAAATGAGGGCCAGCAGGACATAAAGTACTCCATTTTTAAAGACTTCCGAAAACAGACTCTTAATAAACAGAGATCGATTGCGTTCTTGAATGAGTTTGTTATAGGTAATAACTGTCTTCAATAATGCCTACTTATTATTAAAAATATATGCTTATACTTATACTTATTATATCAAGTAATGACTAGCGTATAATTGTTTGATATCAACATTGTTACAGCTGCAGTTCCTACTTCTGATCCTGCACTTCGGGCACGTCTTGTTCGAGCCGTCGTGCGAGTATCCGAAGTGGATCTCTTTCATGTTCCTGCCGCACAACATATTCATTTTGTTCTTATTCTTGGACTTTTATATCAAAGAATATATTCTAAAGAAAAATAAGAGTAAATAGATGTATTGTTAATATTATTTGAAGACTTTATTACATTATACTTAAGAATTATATACCTTACTTAAATTGTTTGTTTTATTCATTCCTATTCAATACCTATCTTCTATCTACCTACATCGAAGTACGTAAGGTACATATAAAAATGCATATAAGTAAATAAGTATATATGTATTATCAATTCGGAAGCAAGTTTAGGATTGAGGAGTGAAAATTGGTATGGTAAAATAGCCACTGGTTGGTAGGTATCTACAGGCTATTTTAAAATCCAGGAATGAATATTATTCCGGAAACGGTTTTGATTTTTAAAGTATGTAAAACGCCATATAAGGCTTCAGCGTTCTCTGTTCATGCCGACTCAATGTTATTATACTGTGTTAAAGGGAGTTATATAGTTAGTTAGTTAGTCCAACTTTGAGAAAGAGGTCAATAGGCGAATTCAGCTCGGATGGGCAGCGTTCGGGAAACTAAGCAAGGTCTTCTCGTCTAAAATACCTCAGTGCCTAAAGACAAAAGTCTTCAATCAATGTGTGTGACCAGTGATGACATACGGCACTGAGACGTGGCCTTTGACTATGGGCCGCCTAAGATGGCTCACGGTCACTCAGCGAGCTATGGAAAGGCTATGCTAGTTGTTTCTCTACGCGATCGAATCAGAAATGAGGAGATTCGTAGAAGAACGAAAGTCACTGACATAGTCCAACGGATAAGCAAGCTGAAGTGGCAATGGGCAAGGCACATAGTTCGAAGAACTGACGGCAGATGGGGCAAAAAGTTCTCGAGTGGAGACCACGTACTGGCAAGCGCAGCGTCGGCCGTCGACCTGCAAGGTGGACAGATGACTTGATAAAGGCGGCAGGAACGCGCTGGATGCAGACCGCTTCTGACAGGTCCATCTGGAAATCTTTGGGGGAGGGCAATGTTCAGCAGTGGACGTCATATGGCTGATGATGACGAAAGGGAGGTATGTCACATTTATTTAAAAATATTAAATATATGTATCTACTCGTGTTGAATCCTAGAAGGGACCTGCAGGATTAGAACTAAATCGCTTCAAGTGTGCCTATAAAATTTGAAGAGTTCCCCCGATTTCGCCAAAATCCCATCATCAGATTTCGACCTGATGACTACGGGTCTACTTGGAAAGTATACCCTTTCATACAAAACAAGAACTTTACAAATTTGTCCAGGCGTCTTTGAATAATCGGGGAACATACATAAAAAAATATTCCGACGAATTGAGAACCTCTTCCTTTTTTGAAGTCAGTTAAAAAAAATATTTGTGTTTAAGTGATATTGGGTTTTTTCCTCAGTATCAGCCCGGAGTCTAGAATTTGTGCTCGATAGAGGGAAGGTCACATCATGGAACGGAATACGCACGGCGAAAAGTGGATGCACTCGTTGTCTCTGCCTACGGGGATAAAGGATGTGTGTATGTTAAAAATGTTTCCCTTACGAAATGGCTACTTAAACTTCGTAAATTATAAAACCTATACCAATATTATAAAGAGGAACAGTTTGTGAGTTTGTTTGTAGGTGCTAATCTCTGCAACTACTTATTCTCAATGACACGGGTTATTTTCACCGCTCGTAGCAAGCTCGTAACGTAACTAATCGTGTTTATCACTATGGAAATTGGCATACAGTTATTACAAAATACCATTTAACGCTAATCACACGAAGTAAACTTACGCGGCCGCGTTACGTATTAATACTGTCATAGAGAATAAGATGGCTGAACCGATTTTGTAAATGCTTTATTTCACTAATAGGAAGCTACATTACTCCTAAGTGTTATAGGCAACTTTTTATCTCGGGAAAATATAAAGTGGGACCTTTGTCCCGAAAAGCCATGTTTCACGCGGGCGGGGCCGCGGGCAAAAGCTGCTATTGAATAAAAGGTATGTTAACATTTTATAAATCCTATAAAATTGAAAGATATGTCCACTTATTTGCTTTTTTAAAATAACTGAGTGACATAAAATAAATTCCGGAAAGTTATAACTGCTATTTATGTGGAACTGTAACCAGAGGGTATTCTTCCAAATATCAAATAGGTATAACGTGCAAGTTGCACGTTCCTAATATTTTTTCGTGTGGGAACTGGAGCATTCTGGATTACGATTCTGAATTCAAAGTCGGAGTCTCCAGATGTATAAAGGTGAGTTTAAATTACAGGTAATATTATATGTATTGTTCCGACAAAAAGTTGTATAATAAGTTTACTAGTGGTAGGTCACTCGTATTATATAAGAGCCCGTCTGGGTGGGTACCACCGCAAACTCTATTTCTACCGTCCAGCAGCAGTGTGCATGCACTGTTTTGTATCAGGATGACGAGCGCAGTGGAATGTTAAATACGGTACTTTATAACTCAAGGTACTGGAAGATATTGTTACTGTTCATGGGTGGTCGTATCGCTACCATCAGGCGAACGGTATGCTCGTCTCATCTTTCAAAGCAATAAAAAAAGTGACTAATAAGTGTTAGTCTAAGCTAATACAATCATTCAAATGAGTCAAATAATTCTATTGATATTATTCGTATTTGCCCATTATTAATATAGGTACCAATGCATTGCAATCATTGAGGTTTTTTTTTCATCAATGATTGCAATCGACACATTATTATTGTGGATTTTGACTTGGCATCATGGTCTTCATC
Source organism: Lapara coniferarum (assembly GCA_949316025.1). Lineage (NCBI taxonomy): Eukaryota > Metazoa > Arthropoda > Insecta > Lepidoptera > Sphingidae > Lapara > Lapara coniferarum. Next base: position 11,489,990 of record OX438923.1, on the reverse strand, counting down.
CTCAGCCGGTTACTTTGGAACGAATTAAAAAAAATATGTTCATGTGGTTTGACAATAATTGGCAGATGACACTTTTTGCAGTGTTGCAAAATGTCTCGATTAATCGGGAGATCTACCGATTTTAACTGTAGTCTCCGCATATACCGATTTTACTACCATACTCCTGATTTATTGTGCTAGCTGTATAATAGTATCAAAACTACATCAACTTAAAATAAGAATTTTTTTTTTCACATTTCTTCGGTATTCCTTGTATGGCATTAAACTACTTCTTGTTATTAGTGTACTAAATATAGTGTTTAAAAATTAAAGGAAGGAAAGTACCCAATTTAAAGTAACTTGACAGGATATTAGGTCTTCCAAAACGTCAAATTGGAATTATATAATTGCAAGTTTTATGAAATAATGAAGTTAATATTAGGGAAATAATGTGATATACAAAAAAAAATATATGTATGATAATTTTTAATAAGATGAACATTTTCTTAAGTTATAACTCATAGGTAATTGAGATATTTATCAACTAAACTGCTTTTTAATTTTAAAATATACCTTTTACTTTTTATAGTATTCATCTTTTGTTTAGCTCAGTGATTGTAAATGATGGTAGGACTCTCATATGTAAGAGTCCATCTGGGTGGTTGTTTATTTCTACCGCCGCAATGTTTATTTCTACCGCTAAGCAGCAGTGTTTTTTTTTTGTAATGGCCATCTTCGGCGCATTTGGGACGGCTGCGGGCTTCCTCCGATTTACGTCTAAGTTGTCGTCCGCAACCGCCCCTGCGCGTACCGCTGTTACGGTCCTTCTCCTGTTGTTGCGGGGGCTCAGAAGCCCCCGTACACCGAAGGACGCCCTTGGCGTCCGAGGCAGCGTGAGACACGCTGCCGTCCATCACGGGGGTCACAGAAGTTGGCTAGACTAATAGGTGGGCGGCACCTCCCCCCACCCGTGACCCCCGGAGGCCCCTATTAGTCGCCTTTTACGACAGGCAGGGGATACCGTGGTGGAATTCTCCAAACGCCCCCAATCCACAGGGCGGAAGCAGCAGTGTGCATGCACTGTTGTGTTTCGGTTTGAAGGGCATTGTAGCCCGTGTTACTACAGGACATAATGAGACTTAACATCTTACGTCTCAGGATGACGAGCGCAGTGGAGTGCCATACGGTGCTTTGTAGCTCAAGGTGCTGGATGGTGTTTCTACTGTTTATGGGTGGTCGTATCGCTTACCATCAGGTGAACGGCTTGCTCGTCTCGTCATTCGATGCCTTAAAAAAAAATGAACAAACGATTATTTCTCTTCTATAATAAACTCTGTAGCGTAGCGTGGTTGGGACGAGGGAGTGGCGGGGGCAGTTTTATAGAAACGGCAAAATGTGTAAAATAAAAGCTTTAAGAAATGACTGCAAGGGACACTTTTGTTTGTTGAGATTACAGATATTTGGTCCCTTGAGGCTGCAAATTTTGGTTCCGCCTCGAGTGGCAAGAACCCACGCTACGCCACGGATAATAATAATATTTGATTTGAAGCTTTCAATTAAATATCACCCGATTTTTATCTGGAATTTTCCCCGATTTTTTAAACTTCTTTTTGGCCACACTGGCTGACTTTTTGACATTTGTATTGTATGTGTAAATAAATTGGTTATTGGTAGAATATTGCTAATTTTCGCTACTTTGTAGCATATATTTAAGTGAATTATTGTACCTTACACCAACTGAAATGTCGGAAAACGATAAATCCCCTAGACTAGGGGTGGCAGCGTTAGAAAATATGAAATTGTTAAAATCTGAGAGCAGTATTTTCAAAGTTCCGAAGGTACCCAAGAAGAAAACAGTAAAAAAAACTAATGTTTTAGATGAAGAACTTTATGTCGAGGTGAGTTTTCTAAAATTTATTCCATTATCATATACACGAGTGTGTTTTGTATTATTTTTTACGTACGTCATTTCTTTGTGTAGGGCATAGCAAAGATAATCCAAAGAGACTTTTTCCCGGACCTCGAAAAATTGAAGGCACAAAACGATTTTTTGGAGGCCACAGAGAACAAGGACTATGAAAGACTACGTGAAATTACAAGAAAATACAGTGGGCAAAGACCACCTACAGATCCTTGTAAGTACTTTGTGAATTAAGTACATAGAGATTATTCAAACTATTTACACCTTTAATGTAATTTTAAAATAGATGTTTATTGTTCTTAAAATAATCTTTATACATGCACCAAAGATCACAGTCATGTGACATGGAATTGATATTTGCAGACAACACTCCAGCAACATTTGATACTCCGGGAGTGGACAGGCCGTTCACCCCAGCTCCAACAGTTAGAGAAGAGAGGCCAGAGTCTATGAACGAAAGCAATGTAGAGAGACCAAAGGATGTCACAGACAATCATTCATTGGGTATTAGTTCACATAATATTTTAAAATGTCGATTTTTTTAAAGTGGGTATTGATATTTTCTTTGGTTATCATGTCAGTGAATAAGAATTTATCAACAACATACTTATGCAAAAACACAAGTTATATCTACTAAATACTATGAAAAACAGATAAAGAGGATTTAAATCTATTTAAAATTTATATTATTGGGCCTTTAAAGTTCTTTACAATGTTGCCAAGCTGAAATTGTTCTTTACAATAAATACTAACTGGCTCGGCGGCATAGTTATATTATGCTACAACTGCAATGCTGACGTCTCAGGTTCGATCCCCAGGTCGAGCAAAGTTATATTGGGTTTTTCTACTCAGTATCAGCCCAGAGTTTGGAATTTGTGCCGATAGTCCCGCCCCCTATCACATCATGGGACAGTGCTCAGTATCAGCCCAAAGTTTGGAATTTGCTCCGATAGGCCCGCCCCCTATCACATCATGGGACAGAATACGCACGGCGAAAATTGCGTGCACTAGTTACCTCTGCCTACCCCTTCGGGGATAACGGGTGTGAGTTTGTGTGTGTACAATAAACAGTAGGTACTTATCAATTAACAAACCCATTTATTCCCCAAAAAGGTATGCAACATGCAATTATACAGGGTCATTTTGACATTGCGTTAATAAATGAAACCACATACTTATCTAGTTGAAAATAATGTTTTCCATTGAGTTATTTTAACTGTACACTTAAAAAAGTGTAAGTTTCGAACAAAATAAATATCAATAAAAAGTAACTTTAAGTTTACACGCCCTAATGCGACTATGACTGCTCTAGAATTCGTCGCAACAGCAACATTACAGTTTCGATCAGAAATACACTTACACACACACCATATTCGCATTAAACTACAAAATTATCTAAAAACTGGAGTACTACAACCGCGATTTTTATCGAAAGTATTCGTTATTCATCAACGATTTTTGGCACAAAATTAGCAGAGGTCTATACCTCTAAATGAAACCATTTATTTGTCTATACAAATAAATGGTTTCATTTAGTAACATAATGTAAAAATGACTCGGTATAGTATACCCACTTTTGCCCATGTGTTTTCTGTTGCATGATGTGGTAGGTGTGCACCTATCGCCTTATTGGGCACAAGTTACTCCAGGCTGACTGTTAATTACAACATAATTTTTTACACAGATTCATTTCTGGCCAGTCACACAAGTGAAGACAATGCAAGTTATAACCGAGTGATAGCACTGGAAGATAAGAAACGCGCCACAAAGCTAGCGCCGCAGATGCAGGCGGAAGTGACGTCGGCGGCGCTGGTCTCCGCAGCGATGGCCTTGCCGTCTATTGAACAACAGACAGATCAGACTGAAAGACCGCATGAGGTAAAGTATATTCTGTATTATGTGACTTCAGTGCAAGGTAAAGTGATAGTAGTAATTAATAAGTAAGGTAGTCAGATTCAAGGTTATCATTTCCTGAGACTTGCTTATAAGTCAAGGGGCCAGACTACAACTCGGGTGAAAAATGATTCAAATTTAACAATATTATGTAAAAATACACACACACACACACACACACACACACACACACACACACACACACACACACACACACACACACACACACACACACACACACACACACACACACACACGCCTGTTATCCCCGAAGGGGTAGGCAGAGGCGCAACTAGTGCACCCACTTTTCGCCGTTATTCCGTCCCATGATGTGATAGGGGACGAGCCTATCGCCATATCGGGCACAAATTCCAGACTCCGGGCTAATACTGAATTGAAAAACTCAATATCACTTTGCCCGACCCGGGGATCGAACCCGAGGCCTCAGCTTGGCAGTCGTACTGTAATACAACTAACCGAGGCAGTTAATTTATATAAATTTATCATTTTGTAATGAAAAATATCTAGCATTCGCGTATATATAAGAAATGATTAATTAATTATTTTCAAAAATACATATTTATTTATATGTTCTCCATAGCTGGACACATGGACGTACAAGGCACGTAACTACATAATGTACGTGCCGGATGGGGCGGAGTCGCAACAGCCGCCGCCGAAGCCCGAGCTGGTGCATCGCAACACGCGGCTCACGGCTCCGCCCTTCGATCACACCAAGAACAAGGAGGCGATCAGCGCCATTGCGAGGATTCAGGTGCGATTCCATCAATAGAGTGTATGTATGTATGTTTTGTGGGGACATATGCAGTCGCACAGACGGGTGATCAGTTTGCCTTGTTGCTATACAATTTCACCCTTAGTCCCAGTTGGGTGGTGCTGCCACTTACACCTTGGGTTGGCCCGCTTCACCGGTATCATGCCCAAGGGCCACATTCATTACGGGAAGTTTCGGCTGTGGCTCAGAGGGGCCCCAGGAAGCATTGAGGGTTCCTTCCACGTTTGCACCTTTCAGTTTGCCGGTCTCTGCCCAGCACCGCCGTCCACTGAGGGGTCCCGCCACTTTGACCTTGATTGATCATTGCTGCAGGAGATAACAGGGAGGCAGCGCGCAGGCTGCGTGTAGAAGAACGCACAAGCTGCCAGGGCCCAGTCTGCCCACATACTCGCTCAGGCGTTCCCCCTCAGTCAGAAACAGCGTCGTTTGCCTTACCTTGGCTATTCATGACGGCTTCCACCCTGAGTGAAAATCAATTGATTGAAATTTTTTCCCAATCAGGCGAACAAAATTGTTTAAATGTTGCAAAAGCCTCATAAGTTGTAAAAAGGCATAAAAATTGCAATACTTATAAACAATTAAATACTGTAACACAACTTTTCTTAGTGCTATTTGTTCTAAACTGCATATAATAATTTACATTAAAATAATCGTTGGTTTTTTCTTCAAAGTTATTTATATTGACAATAATTGATTCTCAGGATGCAAGTATATCGGGTAAGATTGGCGTGGATGGAGTGAGTTTAACTTCGGAGAAGCCGAGCGGACAGTACTCGTACGTGGCGACACCCTCGCCGAGGCCGGGCGAGGGGCCTGACCAGTCGCCACTCATGACCTGGGGAGAGATAGAGGGCACACCGTTCAGACTGGACGGAGGAGATACACCGCTACCGGCGTGAGTGTTAAAATTACTAAAGAAATTTAAAAATCAATGTTTTGTCTCACCTACTTTATACGTTTAATTTACCGAAGCAGTCAATTTTGAGTAATTTATTTATGGGGGCGATTTAGTTTATTTGAATGTTCCAACTACGACTAAGGACTTTCAATAACTCCAGTACAATAAGTGAACATAGTGTAAGTCAGGCGATTTATAGCTTGTAAATATACAGGGTCATTTTGATATTGCGTTAATAAATGAAACCACATACTTATCTTGTTGAAAATAACGTAATCCATTATGTTATTTTAACCATAGATGTAAAATAAAAAAGTGTAACTTTCAAACAAAATAAATATCAATAAAATGCAATTTTAAGTTTACTCGCCCTAATGCGACTATGACTGCTCTAGGAGAATTTCTCGCAGCAGCAACATTACACTTTCAGTCAGAAATACACTACGCACACACCATATTCGCACTAAACTACAAAATTATACAAATTTTGGAATACTACAACCGGGGTTTTTGGCGAAAGTATTCGTTATTCATTGATGATTTTTGGCACAATGTTAGCAAAAGTATAGATGAATATGTCGCACCTTTAGAACGAAAACGACACAATTAAAAGAATAGAAAATTGCGTTGTCATTTTTAAATGACTAAAAACTAGTCCCTCATTTATAAAAATATAATAAAAAAGGGACTGATATAACAGATTTGTCCTATTCCCGTTTGAATATGGCTGTGTTTGAACTATTGTTTTCTTGAAAACGTCGTTTTAAGTAATTTTATGACGATAACTCAATTTTCTATCTTTTTGTATTGTGTCGTTTTCATCCTAAAGGTGCGATGTGGTTTCATTTAGTAACCCTGTATATTCTGTGTGTAGCGTGGGCGCGGGCGCAGCGTACCGCATGCTGGAGGGCGGCGTGCGCGAGCGCATCGCGCTACAGCTGGCCGACCGCGCCGCGCGCCGACGCCGCGCCGCCACGCCGCTACACCACCCGCAACACGCCGCGCGCACACCGCGGACGCCGCGAACACCTAGGTACAAACTTAAAACTAGTCAGTACTATAAGCTCTAAGGTCATGTTTCACAAGTTTTAAATACTGTTTTTATATTTTTATGGAAACACTGAAAAAGAAATACTCGAAAGTAGGATTTGAACCCACGACCTCCAGCGTACCGTGCCGGTGCTTTGCCAATTGAGCTATTTCGACCCTACCTTCGTCTGTCCAATTTCAAGATTCACTATTTGATCTCTTAAAGGAAATAACCTGCGACATCTGTTAGCAAATATTATAATTACTAACTCAGCGTTACTCCTTTACAGGCGTAAATTCAATGAAACTGTTTCTTTACAGTGTTTCAATAAAAATATAAAAACATTGTCCAGGCACTACATGGCCATTAACATGTATAAATCATAATACAGAAGTTTCTAACACATTTTATTTGACAGTTTTCGTATTAATAATGTAGATAGTACTCATTTTATTACCAATCATTTGGGAGCATAGATTAGAGTTTGACTTTTGTATATTGTCGTGTTGACTGCCTCGGTGGCGTAGTTGTATTGCGTACGCGTTACGAGTACGATTTGCGCGCTAAGGTCCTGGGTTCGAATCCCGGGTCGGGCCAAAAAACTTTGTGACTGGGTTTTTCCATCTTAAAAAATTACTCAGTCGCAGCTCGGAGTCAGGAAGTTTGCGGTGTGCTACCCCCGTGCCTCGGAAAGCACGTAAAGCCGTTGGTCCTGCGCCTGATCTCTCTCCGGTCATGTCGGATTGCCGTCTCACCGGACTATGAGAGTGAAGGAATAGCGAGTGCACCTGTGTATTGCGCACACACTTGTGCACTATAATATCTCCTGCGTACCTGGCTGATCTCCGTTGAGATTGGCCGCCGTGGCCGAAACTGGCTAGGAGGATTTCATTGTCGTGTTATACGTTTATGTGATGAGTAGTAGACTTGGCCAGTTTTTATCAGAATTAAATATATATCCAATAAAGCAAAGAAATAGAGTTTAATACTTGTTCATAATGTTATTTTGTTCCTATAAATACATATTTGGATTTTGCATAAAACTTGGCACTCATTTAGATCTCCATTCTTTTTGCGGCAAAGCCCACAGCCAAGCATAATTTTTGTATTGAACTTGGCTCTCCTTTTTTACATTTATGTTTTTGGTGGGATTATAAATAACAGGAACTGAATAATAGTAAAGGCTTTACATATAGTTTCAGATCCAATACAGAAAGGTTAGCGAGCATGTCACCGGCTGCAAGAAAACTAGCTGCAAAACACTTGCTCTCCCCGCGCCTGAAACTAACGCCGAGCAACATGGGGATACTGTCGCGGACGCCCACACCGAAACGAACGCCCACACAAACCAGGACATTGGTCGCTACACCGAACATCAACAAGAAGACACCACAACCACCTATAGAAGAAACTAAAACAACAGAACCAGCCACAGAAAATAACAATCTCACAGACAACTTGCTGCAGATAAATGTGTCCAAGCGGACCAGATTAAAAGCGCAAGACTTCTTTTAGTTAATAAGATTTAATATAACCCGATAATTTATACATATAAATAATAAACATATAGCTTAAAATTATTTGGTATTTATATTTTATTCTGGTTTGAAATTAAATATTAATACTTTAACCATATGGCCCACAAGAGCCACACACTTCTGTTATTTATTGCGCAACGGAAGTGTCACTAATAAATTAACACTCTACGAGAGTATAAGAGCACCCTTGCCATATGAAAATGAACACTACAGCAGTGTGTGGTGCAACACGCGCCGTGTTTTTTGTAGCCGATGCGAATGTAATTATTGTGTTAGTTACATGGTTGCAGCGCTCATTTCCACACGCTAGTGGTGAAAACTGTTTTTTTTTTACGCGGAGAAAGTGACTTGTTACTACCGCCCAGCGTTCAAGGGCAACGACTGAGCGGTTATGTTGGGTTCACCGTGCCTTACGACCCGACGTTGCGCCGCCCGGAGATATGGAAAACGTCGGGCGACCGCCGGGCCGAGTCCCTAACCTATGTACACCGCACGGCATACCAACCAAAACTCCGCGGTGGCCATCTTCGGCGCATTAGGGACGGCTGCGGGCTTCCTCCGACTCACGTCTAAGTTGTCCGCAACCGCCCCTGCGCGTAACGCTGTTGCGGTCCGTCTCCTGTTCTTAGCGGTGTAAACTGTGGAACTATGTATGTAATGTTTGAGTACGTAACTATACCCCTGGCGCCTCTGACAAGACGTGGGATAACTGTGGGGTTGAATAATAAAAATAATAATAATGGAAAACCATTTAATTGTTTTTCTAATAAAATAATCCTCATAACACTTCAAAATACATCCGGTATCGTGTAACTCATAGGTAATCGTGGTCATTCATATTATAAGTATTACTATTCTACACCCTTATGCATTTATAATTATATTACCGTTACAATATTTTATTACCATAAGCGCAAGAAAACATTTTATTTATATATTTATTTTGCAGTTTATATACAAACTAGCTTTTGCCCACGGCTTCGCCCGCGTTAATAAGTTTTTCCGGGCTAAAAGTACATACATAAAAACCTTCCCGTTGCATCACTCTATCCAACATATTTATTTGGATAAAGATTAATATTATGACGTTGATACAACTCTTAACAAATAATGCATTAATTTCGACCAAATTTGATTACCATAAAAACGGTTCTAGAGAGTTAATCTTAAAAGATAGACATATACTGTCGCGGACTTTTTTTTAGATCATTTCAAGAGGAATAATTCTTTCATACATATATTTTTGGTATCTTGAACCGTTTTCGCAGCGCACGCAATGGAAGCCCTCAAGGATGAATAATTTTCCCCGCTTTTTTCACATTTTCGTTCATTTCTTCGCTCCTAATAGTTGCATCGTGATGTTATATAGCCTATAGCCTTCCTCAATAAATGGTCTATTCAACACAAAAAGAAATTTTCAATTCGAACCAGTAGTTCCTGAGATTAGCGCGTTCAAACAAACAAACAAACAAACAAACAAACAAACAAACAAACTCTTCAGCTTTATAATATTAGTATAGATGTATAACGGTGGAATTAATGCCAAAGGCATTCTCTCCCAGTCAACCTTACATCAAAATAAAGAAAGCAATCAATAGTAAATATGTAAATTAATACAAAACAAATATAATTAATGCATAAAATACAAATCATATAACCATTACAGTGGTGATTCTTCTGCATCATTCCACAATAGCTGCTGCACTCTCCTTTTGAAGGCAAACAGAGATGTGGCCGATCTGATTTCGATCACATTTTAATGTTTTTTAACACGTTTTTATTAGCTTCATACGTATGTGTGTATGTAACTGAAACTGAAAATGATTTTGCTCTCCTCCAAAATGTCGGATTAAATCGAAATTTGGCATACTTATCAAGGACCGATGAAAACGAAATGTTTTAAACTACTAAAAACACGCTTTTTAATACATTTGAATTAATAGCGTAAATACGAAAAATAATATTTATAGTAAAAAAAAAGCGTGGGGTGCATGGTGTCAATAGTTATAAATATTTTATTGACAGATAATATGAGTAGAATGATTACTGATTATCATTTTGATAATATCTTAAAAAGCGCCCCACGCCTTTTTAGGCAGCTAGTGCACCCACTTTTCGCGCTGCTTATTTGGTCCATGATGTTATAGGGGGCGCTCCTATCGCCATATCGGGATCATAAGTTTTATACAAAGACATTGTTATTGTATTTGATTCCTTTTTTTACAGAGTTTCATGTCTTTCCGTATGTACACATAGACATGGTTGTAATAAAATGTTACTATTATCGTATAGGCGACTGCAAATTAGAGATTTTGCTTTGATTAGGCACTCTTAGGTTTCTATACTTTGTCTATCGAAATAAAATAATAATTAACACTGGAATTTGATGTATAATATGTACAAGTACAATGTACATATAAAATCATTGTTCATTCTTAAAATGTCATCAATTTCATTTTGTTATCCAACATACGTTCTTGTAAAAAAATAACTTACAAAAGTAACATTATTATAATAGTAATTTAGGTATGAGTGTCATATTAGTAATACCATTTTCTGTTTTTTTTTACCAAATTATACTTAACCATGTCTTATACCATGGCATAGGTTCCTGAGGTTTATAATACTCTGAGTTAACCAACGGTTTGGTGTCATCAGCAGGGTCCTCAACAAACATATTGACAAGGGAGGCCTTCACTCCAAACCTGAAGAAGGCCAAGTAGGGGAAATACTTCATTAGGTAATGATTGAATCTAAAATTCATATTAAAGTAAAGCCGACCGAGATACGAACAGTAGATGTAGGGATACAGGTTGTGGAGTACCAACTTGTACCTCGAATTCATTGAAAGGAGTTTATATGCGGGCGCTGTCTCTATAGTGTTGTAGTCGCTGTAGTATAGCAACCTCGGTGGCCTGTCTGGGAGACCATCGAGAGCTGGTTTTGAAATTAATTCCGAGGAGTCGACACCTGAAATACGAAAAATATACATTAAGATTACAAATGATTATCTCATGATTAAAATTTTGATATACTTCAGCTTTAGTTCACGGCTCCGCTCGCACGTTACCGCAAAAGACAATTTAAAAACGCCAAAGTCTTAAATACCATTTTTATTGTTTACTATCTCAACGTTGTTAGATAATCTAATAAAAAGTTTTAGCCATATTAAAATTACTGATCAATTTAAACTTTAGGATGCCAATTCAATGAGGCTTAATCAATATAAATTGAACAGTAGTACCGTCTTCATTGTTTAAAGGGCCTTGAGTCTAGACAACGGGCAGGCCGCTCGTAAAACTTAAGCTAGATCGTCTGTGCTCAGTGGTCTCGAACCTCGGTAGGTTCGAGACCACTGAGCAAATCGGTATTTTTCGGTATTTCTACCGATATTGGGTCTGTCTGCATGTCCTACTGAAATACCGAAATGACAATTTTTCTAAGTTTTTAGAAAGCCGGAAGATTCTACCGATTTTTTACCGATTTTCAGCAATTCGAAGTTAATATCCCTTTGTTCTTTTATATTTTACGATTCCTTGGTTAAATATGTTGCTGTTCGGGGGCGGCGGGGGCAGTACTTTTAAAGGGGCGACTAAATTTATTTAATTTTTTTACATTGATGACGGTTGGGAGGTGTACGCGTGACTCTCGTTACTGGAAATTACCTTCTTTTGGTGGAATAATAGTCCCTAGAATTTATAATAAAGAGATTTTATCTGTTCTTGCTTGTTTTTTTTTTGCATATACCGATGTTTGATCCAAATATACCGATTTTACTTGGCAACTCTACCGATTTTATATTTTGTCTTTCGAGACCACTGTCTGGGCTATACTTGAAAGTGTGTTGCAGCAATCCCTCTTTGAGGAGTACCTAGGCTATACAGTATAGAAGACGAAGTTGAGTCTTCAATTAATCTACAATAGATAGATTCTATTTTTCACTTACCGGTAGTCAGTGGCTTTCCATTCAAATGTTTTTTCAATCTGTTCTGAAGTTCTATCCTGTCCCTTTCATTATAAATGTACCCTGGCACTCTGGCTAGATATTTACACCAATATATGTTTGCATCTAAGTCTATTGTAGGATTGACTGACCACATGCCATCAAGCATGACTCGTGCCATGTGCTCGAAATATTCTGGAACATTCTCTAGACAAGGTGTGAACACCCTCTGTAAAAGCAAATCGAGAACTTCACGCGTCTCTTCTATTGTGCTACGGCATATGTTATACCTGTAGACAGAAAAAAACCTTTATTATATTTAAAAATTAAATCTAAGAAAGTGTAAATGCAGGCTGTCTACTGTAACTGTATAGTTATCGAGACACAATTAATAGTTTTTAACACGTTTAAATAGCTTCAGACGTTTGTATGTGTAAGTAACTGACACTTTGAACATGATTTTGACCCACTTCAAAACGTCGGATTAAATCGAAATTTGGCATACTTATCAACGACCGATAACATTACAATTGTTTAAACTACAAAACACGCTTTTATAGAAAATCCAACTAAATAAGTAATAGGTATTTGTAACACGAGATTTTCCTTGTGCTTCAATAGATGGCGCCAGCATTTGAACATAATTTTGACCCACTTCGAAACGTCGGATTAAATCGAAATTTGGCATACTTATCAAGGACCCATATAACAATACAATATTTTAAATTAAAAAACACGCTTTTATAGAAAATCCAACTATAAAATTAAATAACAATTTATTTGTGAAAGCCTACTTGTTATAAAATGGCGTTCTCGTTTAGTTTTTACTGACATATTCTTCTGTTAAACTAGTAGAACAGAACTAAAAAAAAGGAAAATAAATAACAGTTAAAAAAATTAAAAAAAAACTCGTTTTATAGAAAATCTAATTAAAAAATAGAAAATAAATTTTAATAAACTTATAGCCAGAATGTATCTCATGACAATCCCATTAAACCCAAACACGGCTTGGTTAAATTGTTTAATCACAGAGTTCCTCTCCTGCCTATTTTACTTCCAGTTTTATCATCGTCTGATGACGAATCTGTAGGCTAGTTTAGCAGACCCATTCCAGTGAGCGTAAACACAATTGAAAAAGTCACAGGAAAGCAAAATTTTTGATGACCTTACTTGATTATTCTAAGTTGTTTGATTTAAAAACCAAACTACTCAACCGATTTTTAATGAATAGTACGAACGAATTAAGAACCTTCGTCTTTTTGAAAACTAATTCACGGAACGATTTTTGTCTATTAGCACCAAAAGCAAAAATAATTACACACTATAATATACACGACAAAATGATTAATGATTATCTAAAACTTAAATAAATGCCTATGACTGCCTCGGTGGCGTAGTTGTATTATGGTACGACTGCAATACTGAGGTCTCGGGTTCGATCCCCGGGTCGGGCAAAGTGATATTGAGTTTTTCTATTCAGTATCTCGGAGTCTGGAATTTGTGCCCGATATGGCGATAGGCTCGCCCCCTATAACATGGGGCGGAATAACTGCGAGAAGTGGGTGCAATAGTTGCGCCTCTGCCTACCCCTTCGGGGATAAAAGGCGTGATTGTATATGTATTATAAACACTAGAAACAAAAGATCACATTATCTTTATCTGAGATAAAACATTAAAATATTCTACCACCACAGCAAAGTAACTAATTACCCAACTGTACAATTTAACCTTCCAAAAGTAATCAACAAAAGCGTTAACACTAAAGGTTATTGCTCCAACGACATGCGCTTATGAGGTTGGAAGAACTTTAAAATATTAAAAATACAATGTCCGAACGGCATGCTTAATAAACGAGTTCAAGTTCGTAAAAAACTGCTTCCTGCTGATAATATTCATGTAGAATGTTAGAAATTACCGGGGGTTTGACGCATAGATATAACGAGATTAACGCTATAAGCTTTGATTAATTATATAACTAAATAGTGACGCGCTACAATGGAACTAAAACAAAGCCAAATTTTCTTAAGCTAGTATTCGTGACAGCCAGTGCCGGATTAAGGCAGCTTGATGCCCTAAGCAATTCACGCCCGTGGGGCCCCCTACCATAAGTAAACTAACATCAGTCTTTAATCGCGCGGATTTTCAAACAGCTTTACCTTTATGTGCTAGCATTTTTTTGTGCTGTTTCTGGTGCCCCCCAAGACGTGATGCCCTAAGCAATTGCTTAATTTGCTTATGGGCTAATCCGGCACTGGTGACAGCAGTGTCATACGCTATCGTTGCATCCTCATAATAAAGACTGTAAGCTTTAGTCTGTATTCTGATTTCTGAGGCTGCATCATTCTGTGTGTCCTTGTGTGAGCGTATAATGATACCAATTATTACATGGTTTCTATTAAAACGAGGAGAAAATTATATCCATGAAAAACAACAAAACATAATTTACTCGAACTCGTTTAGTGGGATATAGTTCACCTCTATTTTTCGACGCGTTTGAAACGTTCAGTGTCTATCTACGTATATAATTAAACAAAGGTTATAAGCTACTTTTATTCCGTAAAATTACACAGTGAAGCATTTATTCCGTTAAAGGACTAGATGGAACCGCGACCAAGCCCTAGTATAAACATGAAACAATCACTGTGCCAAAAATAACTACCAGCTGCGAAAGATGTTTGTACTTTTTGTTCAACACATTATGCCATACCATTCCTACAAATCATATTCGTTCTTTCAAATAGAGATGAGAAAAATCAGTGATTCATAAAGTGTCAAACTTAACCATCATACATCCACAGACTATTAATTAAGACCACGAAGAAAAGAAGAAGAGATTAAGACAAAGAACAATGTTTTTTTATTGCTTTGATAATGGTAGGTAAACAATAAATAAGTAAGATATGTAGTCAGTCAGTCCAACTTTGAGAAAGAGGTCAATCGGCGCATCCAGCTCGGATGAGCAGCGTTCGGAAAACTAAGCAAGGTCTTCTCGTCCAAAATACCTCAGTGCTTGAAGACAAATGTCTTCAATCAATGTGTGTTACCAGTGATGACATACGGCACTGAGACGTGACCTCTGACTATGGGCCGCCTAAGACGGCTCACGGTCACTCAGCGAGCTATGAAGAGGGCTATGCTAGGTGTTTCTCTACGCGATCGAATCATAAATGAGGAGATCCGTAGAAGAACGAAAGTCACTGACATAGCCCAACGGATTAGCAAGCTGAAGTGGCAATGGGCAGGGCACATAGTTCGAAGAACTGACGACAGATGGGGCAAAAAAATTCTCGAATGGAGACCACGTACTGGCAAGCGCAGCGTCGGCCGTCCACCTGCAAGGTGGACAGATGACTTGATAAAGGCGGCAGGAACGCGTTGGATGCGGGCCGCTTTTGACAGGTCCATCTGGAAATCTTGTGGGGAGGCCTATGTTCACCAGTGGACCTCATGTGGCTAATAATGATGATGAGGATGTAGTCAGGGGGCCCTATTCTGTCTACCACGAATCCATCTTCTTGCAATCACGGGCGTTCTAATCGAAGGACAGGTGTGATAACCGTATAGGTAAATGGAGGATTTATTGACCCTTTATCAACGCGACTATCTTCTTCTTTTAAATTATGGCTTCCACCGATTGTCTAACGCGACTATCAAAACTATCCTTCGATTAGAACACCCTTAATTGTAAAAATACGGATATGCCTCCGTAAACATAATGGGGCTCTCTGATCTTATCAACATCTATTGCGCGCGGGTTTGCCCGCATCAATACACTTTCCCGCTACAAGTCCCCAAAAACACAGTATGTCTGAATCAGAATAAAAATATCCATTATTTTCCATGGAGACAAATTAGCGGGATAAAAAGTAGCATATGCATTAATGTAGGACATGATCTACCCGTATGCCAAATTTCATTCAAATCCGTTTAGTTGTTCCTGCATTTACATCTAACAAACATTTTCACAAACTTTCGCAATTAATATTAGTAAGATAAATATTATTAATATTAGTAAGATAAGTATTGGTCCAACTCACCTGTCTTGAAGGCCGATCATGTGTCCAATAACTCGCCAGAAGTGGTTGTAGGCGTCCCAATCTCCGTCCTCCAGCTGTCTGATTCCGAAACTCTCTGGCCTCAGTATCGCAAACCCAATGAAGCCAAACTGAGTGAGGGCCACATCTCTTTGTGAGACGATGCCGATTCCTTTAGCCTTAGAAGCTAAGGTGGCGCGTAAATGCCTACTCCGGACGGTGTACAGAGATTTCCATGATCTAACAAAAAAAAATATCAAGATAGTTTTTTAGTATACTACGTGTCACAAAATACCCCGAAAAAATATAATTAACTAGCGGCCCTGACAGACGTTGTCCTGCCCTAAAAAGGAAATAAAATCCTAGAACCCGAGTACAGCGCTACCTACCGATCCACCTGAAGACACACAAAAAAAAATCATTAAAATCGGTCCAGCCGTTTTTCCGCACAATTTTCTTAATTTTTTCTTTCATAAGAACCTTCTCCTGACAATAATAAACACATCAAAAAAAAAAAAATATGGAAATCGGTCCAGCCGTTCATGCGTGATGCCGTGACCAAGAAAATAGGGATTCATTTTTATATAATAGATAAGATATATATAGAAGATTAATTATCTAAGCCAAAAATATTTTCAACCCTAGTAAGCTGTCATGTCAGGGAAAAAGATTATTTAACAGAAAGGCCTACGTACCTATTTTACCTAATAATTGTCTACTTTTATAGTTTTTCTATTTCTCATTCATAAATGTTTGCTACCTTGATACAAGGACTCGAGTGCTGGGTTCAAAAAATGTCAAGTTGGAAAAAAAATATGTTGTCCATTTCAAATCTTCTAATGGATATCCTACACCTGTTTCGAGTTTTTTTTTTCAACATGTTTTGCAAAATATCGATGCTTTCTAACTCGAAATATTACAATAATATAATGTTATGCGTAGGCCATGAAGATAGCAATTAAAATCATACTCGCGAATTGTATCGGCAACGATTTATCGATGGTAGACCGCCCACTGAACAGCGATGGCTGCTTTAAAAACTACTCAAAGTTACAATAAACAAAAAACTCGAAAGACAAAGGACATGTCCAAAAACGGGCCTAAAATTCTAACAAATATTAATTAAACAAGACGTTCATAATATATTTTGATAGAGCTCCTAAAAGCTAGCCTTTTATGATAAATCGTTTAATTTTAAAGACCTCGGATCATTGATGTATTAAAAAACCCTAATACATCAATGCCTCCGATTTAAAGATAATATATGTAATTTTATTTTCCTTAAAAAATATATTTATTATGAATGTTTGTATAGTTACTTATAAATGACTTCCATATTTTGCCCCTTTCATAGCCCTAAAGTTTGATCCTGGTTAGATTTTGAGGCTCAGCACCCACACAAAAGGCGGATATACTGAGATGAGAATGTTACTTTTTATTATGATGTTATTTAATCAGCTATGGATACCTACAGCGAACACTGCTTGTATTAACAAAAAAATATGCATCAGCACTGAATTGTGTGGTACGTATTTTATGGATGTGTTAAGTGTTTATTGACATGTTTTAAATGTTAAAAACTTTTATTGCTTCTTTAGAAGTAATACTACATTTAATATGTCGTAGTTTGTTTTTGTGAATCTAATAAGAAATTCCAAGGTCTTAACTCTATGTGATATGTGTACTTGGTTTTATTCGTGAGCATTTGTATAATTAATGATTTTCACTAAGCAACTAAGCAACATGGTGCGATAAATAGCTAAAACACAAAAAAAAACGATAATACGTAGAGATTATTTTTAATTATCAGCATTGACGTACGAAATAATCTGGAAGTTTTGATGAAAAAGCAAAAGGATTTCACTGCACATTCTAGTGCTAGCTCTCGTAACTGCGTATTGACTTATACTCACGCTTCATACAATAATTATGTAATATACATGCATAGTATACTTACATGTATATTACATCTACTATGATATTAGAGGGACTTTGCCAGCGGGCACCGGCATTCTCATATGTGGGGGAGATATATAAAAAGTGAGTTGCGGAAATAGATAAATATTAATATTATATTAAGGAGGGACCCCGAGCGTTTTGCAATTAGGTTAGCCGGCATTATGACGCCAATCAAATATATACTTAGCTTAATATCAAGTGGAGTAAAGTTTGGTTGCCGTGTTAGAATACAAAATATGAATCGGACAATTTCGCTGGAAGGATACGCTATTTTAATACATTTTCTATGACTGCATAGTATGCGACCATCACTAGGTAATACCTATCTGACTCATTCAAATGCCCATACCATAATGGACTCGCGATGCATTCACACATACGAGGCAAAAAGCATCCGATATATAACTGTCTCTACATATAGCTATTCATTGCGACTAAGCGTATTTTATCTGTAGTAGACAATAGCCATCATAGATAAATAACTACTTGCAATGCAAAACAACCAACCAGACTGCCTCGGTGGCGTAGTTGTATTATGGTACGACTGCAATGCTGGGGTCTCGGGTTCGATTCCCGGGTCGGGCAAAGTGAAATTGAGTTTTTCTATTCAATTTCAGCTCGGAGTCTGGAATGTGCCCGACATGGCGATAGGCTCGCCCCCTATCACATCTTGGGACGGAATAACGACGAAAAGTGGGTGCACTAGTTGCGCATCTGCCTACCCCTTCGGGGATAATAGGCGTGAGTGAGTGTGTGTGTGTGTGTGTGTAGACAATAGCCATCATAGATAAATAACTACTTGCAATGCAATGCAACCAGTCTTGTATTATATACTGCCTACTGCTGAGCACGGGCCTGCTCTACTACTGAGAGGGGTTAGGCCTTAGGGCACCACGCTGGCCTATTGCGGGTTGGTAGATTTCAAATACCCTCGAAATTCTTATGGAGAATTCTCAGGTATGTAGGTTTCCTCACGATGTTTTCCTTCACCGTTAAAGCAAACGGTAATTGATAAACAATACACACGTAACTTCGAGAAGTCAGAAGTGTGCCTTGGGCTTTGAACCTCCGGACATTGTCTCGGCAGACCGTTCCATTCCCAACTAGGCTATCGTCCACTATAATAACAGCGTATTTAATAAATACTTAATCATGAATAGAACCTTGAAATGTCTAGATGAGCTGTTATTACCGGAACCAGTTTTCAAATCGACGGTAGAATTTTGTAGCCTCCATTTACGTAATTGGCTGGAAGGGAATCATTATCCAAAGAGGTAAAAACGTGTTATTTCAAGACTTATTATTTATGGTAGCAAAAAATCATAATAGGCTATTTTACACATATTTTTTTATCATGTTTATCAATTAGGAGATATCAGCTTATAGATAGGTGCTGGGCATCAAAATCTAACCAGGCTCAAATTTTAAAAGGCCGTATACGAAATCTCGACTATTTCAGTAAATTTTTCATCGTGATATTTTAAAAAATAACCTGATCTGGTTAATTTATAATACGTCATCAGAAAGACTTTTTGAACACAAATTGACTTAACGAGCCAGATTTTTCATATCTTTCTTTAATTTCAATCTATCCACCAAGTTCCGTCTGTTTCAGATTTTTTTTTGTACGGAGACTCAAACTTGTAGTAGCTTTCAGTCAAAATTGTGCTTGCAAGTAACTAACGAAAACTACTTTTTATTGGTACAAAAAGTCGCCTAAAGGATAAATGCGACAATTTGTTTATTATCAATATAAAAGGAGGCGCATTTATTTTCCCGCCCGGCCCGCGAAAAAATCAAAGTTGACTGAAATAGTGGAAATTTCGTATACGGCCTCTTAAGGAATTTAAAGCCGCAAAAATATGGATCTTGGATCCATTAAAAAACATTTTAGAACCCACCATTTATAACTAACTTTATGAAAAAAATCATTTTAAGTGTAGTTTTTTGCAAAATAAAATTACATAAATCGCAAAAGCAGAGGACTCTAAAATTATACGGTTTAATACAAAGGCCTAGTTTTAGGAGTACTATCCAAACATATATAAAGTATCGTGGTTAGAATTGAAAGCCGATTTTGGACATGTCCTTTACTTAAAATGTAACACAAATAACACGATTCAAATGCGATAAAAATTCAACAACATTTAGGCTTTTGAGATCTGATAGATATCAAAATAGGAAAAAGAGACAGAATAATATCCAGTTGAAGTCATCGGGCATTAAAATACGCGCGCGAAAGAATCGAATAGCACGCTATCCCCACTATGTGCATTTTGCAATATTTGAAATATTAATTAATGCCCCATTTCTTAATTAACTAATTTTATTGCTGATTTCACAAAAGGGCTACTTTTTCGTATTGTTTGCGATAGCGTATGGAATAATTGTCCAAATCAAACATAGTAAAAATACCCTATTGTGTTAATTAAATACGGCTATTATCCGTGAAGGGTAAGCAGAGGTACAAGTTACAACTAGTGCACCTAGTTTTCGTTCCGTTGTTGAAGTTTGTAACAAATAAACTAACTTTACATAAATAATGTAAGATCGGCCACAACCAAACGAAATGTGGAATTGTTAGAAATGTATGTGCTCTAATCTGATCCTTGATGAATAATACACCCGCGGAAGACACGGATGCATACAGAGTGTAGAGCTGAGTGATCTGTATTATGATTGATTACTTTATGCAAATATGGACTTTTCTCATTTGTTATACAAAGTTGCATTTGAGCTTTGCGTGTTACATATAGCTTGTATGGTATAGTACAAAGAAATAAAGTTAAATGAGTTATTTCGATGACAGTACCGAGTGGACAGTCAGTTTGTAGTTTAGCGAGGTTTGGAAAGCGTCTAATTCCAGCAGGGCATTCACTTCATTAGATCTCACAAATTACTCACGTAGTACCAGGCTTCAACTCATGCTGGAACCAGGAGACTGTGTGCAGCATGGTGGACAGATACCGGCGGTAAGCGGTGAACACGGAGTTGGATCGGCGCGATCCCACCAGCACTCGCAGGATAGATGGTATTGCGAACACCGCCACCAACCCCATCATCATAGTCGTGGACAGCGAGAAGCAATTCTCGTCGTAGAACTTCCGCGCTCTGTAACATAGATGTAAATCATGGACTCTACCGTGAATTATCGTGTATCGCGGCTAAGAACTTTGTGCTCTATCATAATAGGCAGGCAATAAATCAGGGACTCAACTACGAATTATCGAGCTTTTAGCAGCATCTAATAACAGCTACTCCAATTTACTCTATTCAATTAAATTCATCGTTCAAGTCAATCGTGCTATGTCACAAAAAATAGTAAATGAGACTCTACAGCGAAATATCGTTCAGTTCTCAACTAGGAACTTCATGCTTTTGTCACGAAAGTTGATAATGAACTACGAATTGTCATGCTCTTTGTAAATTCGTGCTCTGTCAATAAGGTAATAAATTTGGGACTCTACTATAAATTATCGTGCAGTTCTTGGTGAAGAACTTCGTTCTCTGTCCCAAAAGTCGGTTAAACAACGACTCTACTTTAAGTTATTATACAGTTCTCGGCTAAGAATGCGAAAATGCTAATGTTTATGGTTACTCGAGGCGTGCACCATCGACGACTGTCACCATCGACCCGCTCGTCTGGTTATTCAGATAAAATCATTAAGTCCATGACGACGTAGTTGTGGACAAAGCTGGTAGTATAACAAAACTAGGTATGGTTCGCGGCTTCATCCGCGTTAAAATCCTTTCGCGTAACAAAAGTTCCTAAAACACAGTACGATCGATCGATTTTCATCTACTTAAAAAATCTGATTAAAAATATCCATTGCTTCCCATGGGAGTAAAATACGGGATATAAAGTACCCTATGTGTTAATCCAGGACATGACAATCTATACTAATATTATAAAGCTGAAGAGTTTGTTTGTTTGTTTGTTTGAACGCGCTAATCTCAGGAACTACTGACGCGAATTGAAAAATTCTTTTTGTGTTGAATAGACCATTTATCGAGGAAGGCTATAGGCTATACCGGGTGGAAGGGAAACGCTCTCTATACCGGAACGGTAAGAGAGAAGAACCATAACATTAACGAAAAACTATATTCATTTGCAAAGCTAAGCGATAATACTTACGATTTTAGTATTTCCGTAATTCAGGCGCGCGCAATGTAAAGCGTACAAAGAACTGGGCGGCCGCCGCGTTGCGCCGGCACCGGTACGCGGTCGTTAACCCGTCAGCTGATGTACGTGTTTCATTACGATTTTTTTGAAATATTGACCTTTTTCACTATATTTTTCAGAATAATAGTTTGATTTATCTATCCATACGTGAAGCTGTACAGAAATTTGAGAAAATCCTACTAAAATTGTAACAATGCGATCGCGATTTTTTTAGTGCCATCACGTCAGGAATCACCAATACTATCACCTGTATTCGTTTCCGAGAGCGTTTCCCTTCCACCCGGTATAACATCACGATGCAACTATTAGGAGCGAAGAAATAATGGAAAATGTAAAAAAAGCGGGGAAAATTATTCATCCTTGAGGGCTTCCATTGCGTGCGCTGCGAAAACGGTTCAAGATATCAAAAATATATGTATGAAAGAATTATTCCTCTTGAAATTATCTAAAAAAATGTCCGCAACAGTATATGTCTATCTTTTAAGATGAACTTACTAGAACCGTTTTTATGGTAATGAAATTTGGTCGAAATTATGCATTATTTGTTAAGAGTTGTATCAACGTTATAGTCATAGAGTGATTCAAAGGGAAGGTTTTTATGTACTTTTAGCCCGGAAAAACTTATTAACGCGGGCGAAGCCGTGGGCAAAAGCTAGTATCATATAAGAAACAACAAATCATGTTTGTTTCTGCGTTTACTTCTAACAAACATACGAACATTCATACATTTTCACAAACTTTCGCATTTATAATATTGGTAAGATAAGAAAGTAAGAATAAGAAAGTAAGAATAAGAAAGTAAGATAAGATAAGAAGTAAGATAACAAGATGAGTAAGTTGGATCGATGATTGAACCGCCAGCCGCCAGAGTAATAGTTAATACCATAAAACTTTTAATTATATCCAAATTGTAATAAATAATTTACTACACGTCACGTCACCTTTTACATATTATTTTGTTTCATTTTTTTATTATGAAGCATTAGGAATTCCTATAATAGAGTCACATGGGCAACAGTAATCACTTTTTATTCGACAGCCATAACTCAAAACTATCATTCAAAAACAGCCTAAAATAAACCAGATAATACCCTAATATGTTAACATAGTATTTCTATAATCAAAACAGTACTTTGTCAAATAAAAAAGGAATAAAAAAACCTTTTTAAAAGTTGCCACTTGATCCACTGTGTATCAGGGGTGGGGTACAGTAGATACCCCCTAGTTTACAGATGATCAACGGAAACAAAGGGAATATAATAACGAAAACTCTAAGTTGTTTTTAAATAATTTAATACGTAAAATTTGAACATGGGTAAAAGTTCTCTATAATAATAACGTAGTACAATTTACTTTCCTAAAAACGCAAACAATCATATTTAAATATCTTCCCAATATGTTAGTAACAACTTTAAACTTTGACAAATAAACTAATCGCTCTTACTAAAGATTTATAATTCAACACAGGTACAATCTTTGTAATGTGGCAAATGCCAAATTGTTGTCCTATGACGTCTGAGCGATGTTTTTGCCATTATAAATTTGTATCAGAGCTGTTCTCATTTGCTCACTTGTATGGGCACCAATATTACTCTCAAAAGATTTTTTCGTGGCATTCTGTAAGAAAAATGACATTGTTAGCTTATTATTCAAAGTATTTTAAGCATTAAAGGCAAAAATATTTTTTCACAAGGTCAAGCGAACACTTTCATCCGCGTGAAAATCCACTGTGTACCTGACCCACGTAACCCACTGTTCACTTTATTTCAGATTTGAAATAAAGACATAAATCTAAATCGAATGCAGCGACAGTTAACCTAATCCATTCCATATTCATATCAGCCCTGTATTATAAACTGGCCACTGCTAAGCACGGGTCTCCTCTACAACTGAGAGGATTTAGGCCTTAGTCCACCACGCTGGCCTAGTGCGGGTTGGCAGATTTCACATTCCTTCGAAATTCAGAGAACTTCTCAGGTATGCTTCCTCATGGTGTTTTCCGTAACCGTTAAAGCGAGCGATAATTCACAAAGAACCTAATAAATAATAAAAAAAAACACTGATACATGGTCAAAACTACATTAGAAAAAAAAACTTGAGAGGTGTCAAGCGACACCCGGATGGAACGAAGTTGTTTTCGATTAATTAGTGAAGATATGGTATTAAAATTTTATTTCTTTTAAATTATAATAATAATTGTATATTTCATTAAAACGTTACCACATCAATGAAAACATTTACTTCTACCTACACAATAGATATGTCATCGAATCACGATCATCACCTAAGCAAGCATTGACATTAAAATTAACATACAACTAACGAAAAACAAACTACTCTAAAAAGCATTTAAATCTTAGAGTATGTATACATAGTTATACTTTTCAAATTGTCTTTTTTTATTTAAATTTCGAACCAGTTCTTTATTGTTACTGGCTGGTTTCACAGGGCAAGTATAAAAGTGTCGTGACAACTTTTCGTAAGAATTTTTTCCGTCTAACCCCCTTTCACAACGCGCGATAAGGAACTTCGTTCCAAAAACATACACATAACATCGTACTTACGTTTTAGGGTCCGGTATCCGGCGAAAACAAAAATTCACGCCACACCTTTCAACTTCCCGCGCGTCTAACGCTCCTAGAGTAATAGTGTTCCGTGGCCCAACGAGAGAGGCGATTGTGCGCCGCGCTCACGTCTCGCGTTACCTGCCAACTGATTGCACTAAGCTTCTATAGTTTTGTCACAATGTGCATGATTCACTGTATCCTACTGAGCCACAGTTAACTTTTTATTTGTCTGACACACTATTGTCTTGGCCTCTTTCGGGTAGTGGCCTCCTCCAGCTGCCTCCATTCATTTCTTTCTTTCGCGACCCCAATGCACTCTCTTCCCGCCAACCTTACCAATTCGTTGTTGTTGAATGTAACAAAATAATATGTAGCGCCATCTATTGTTATTAAACTGTTACTGTAATACTAGTCAAAGAGAATAAAGACTACTTGTCTCTGCTTTAGTCTGTGAACGTGATTCTGCTGTTTTACTAATAGGTTATGTGCCGCGCACGTTAATTCGAGTTTTTATTGGAAATAACAGTGAAAATGTCTACAAATTTAATATCAAGCATCGCGAAGTTAAAAGGAAGAGAAAACTATGAAGATTGGGCATTCGCCGTGGAAAACTTCCTGGTTTTAGAGGGAATGCAACAATGCATCAATGAAGGCAGTAAAGACCCAAATGACCCAAAAGCGAAGGCTAAAATAATATTAACCATTGATCCTAGTTTGTATGTGCATATTAGAAGTGAAGTGACTGCATGTGGACTGTGGACAAAATTGAAAAAGCTTTTTGACGACAACGGATTTACCCGGCGCATCGGATTGCTCCGTAACCTCATATCTATTCGTCGAGAAAATTGTGAAAGTATGTCTCAATATGTAACTTCAATATTAGAAACAAGTCAGCGATTAAACAATACAGGTTTCAAAATCAGTGACGAGTGGATTGGTTCCTTATTGTTGGCGGGATTGCCTGAAAAATACGAGCCAATGATAATGGCGGTGGAACATTCTGGCATAGAGTTGACCGCAGACGCTATTAAGTCGAAGTTGCTGGATATTGATGACGGAAGTGAAGGGGGCGCCACTCAAAAAGCATTCACCGTGAAAAGTTGGCAACACAAAAAATACAAACAAACGTCATCGCCAAATGTCAAACCACATGTCAAACCAAATGTCAACGTCAGATGCTATAAATGTAAACAAATGGGACATTTTATGAATAAATGTGAAAATACTCCAAAAAAGAAAGAATATAATGCATTTAGTGCTGTATTTCTGAGTGGAAAATTTAGTCAAACCGACTGGTATGTGGATAGTGGTGCTAGTTGTCATTTGACATCCAGAAATGACTGGTTATTGAACAACACAAATCGACCCGTGAACGAAATCGTAATCGCTGATAAATCAACTGTTCCCGTCGAAGATTGTGGAGATGTGCTAATAACTACAGTTGTTGGAAATACTGAGTACGAAATTCCCGTTAAAGGAGTGTTGTATGTTCCGAACTTGGCAACAAACTTATTGTCGGTCAGCCAATTAATGAAAAACGGAAACAAAGTTGCATTTGAAAATAAACACTGTTATATTAAAAACAAGAAAGGTGAACTCGTGGCCACTGCAGATTTAACAGGAGGTGTGTACAAACTTAGAATCAAACAAATTGATTGTTTGTTGACATCATCTGGAGAGTTGTGGCATCGAAGATTTGGTCACATAAATAGTAGAGATCTCAACATCATGAGAGATGGTGCAGTTCAGGGAATGGTGTACAAAGATAAAGCTCTGGTAAGCAAAGAAAACTGCACAGTTTGTTGTGAAGGCAAGCAGGCCAGGTTACCATTCACTCATGTAGGTAACAGAGGCCAGGAGCTGCTAGATGTTGTTCATGCAGATGTATGCGGGCCTATGGAGAATTTGTCTATTGGTAAAAAGAAGTATTTTTTGCTATTTGTTGATGACTATAGTCGAATGGCATTTGTCTATTTCATGAAGATGAAAAGTGAAGTATTTTATTGGTTTAGAGCATTCAAAGCTTTAGTTGAAAACCAGACTGGCAGAAAATTGAAAGTGCTCAGGACAGATAATGGGTTAGAGTTCTGCAGTGGGGAATTTGAAAAGTACTTACAGGAGGCAGGGATAATTCATCAAAAATCTTGTCCTTACACACCGGAACAAAATGGTCTCTGTGAACGGCTTAACCGAACAGTGGTTGAGAAAGCCAGGTGTATGTTATATGATGCAGGATTGCAAAAACGTTTCTGGGCAGAAGCAGTAAACACTGCAGTTTATCTGCGAAACAGGTCAATAGCATCAGGACTGAATAACCGAACACCTTATGAAGTTTGGACCGGAGATAAGCCAGATGTCAGTAACCTACGTGTATTTGGAAGCAAAACAATGGTTCACATCCCTAAAGAAAAGAGATTAAAATGGGACAAAAAGGCAAGTCAGGGCATTTTAGTTGGATATGAAGATTATGTCAAAGGGTATCGTGTTTACAATCCCAACAATAACAGTATAACAGTGACGAGAGACATTGTTGTGATTGAGGAGGGGATTGAACACAGCAAGGTACACATCAATCTTAGTGAAAATACAAATGAAGCTTCACCAATAAATGAAATAAAAGAAGAAGAAAATACCCAAGAAGTGGGGGACATAAATAACACAGAAGAAGAAAACACAAGCTCAGAGGAAGATCACTTTAAGGATGCTTCAGAAATGCCTGAGGCTGAACCTGTGGCGAAGGCTGAGCCTGCGGCAGTAGCTGAGTCTGTCACAGCGGCTGAGCCTGCAACGACAATTGAGCCAGTGCATAGCTCCAAGGCTGTGCGGGGTTCTGTCCCAGCAGTCGGCTCTGCGGCACCTTCGGAAGTGACTTCAAAACGTGTTCGTAAGCAACCTGATCGGTTTGGTTTCAGTAATGTGTGTGTGGCTAACGATAACAGTGCAAGTGAAATATCTCTTAAAGAAGCGTTGAATGGACCTGATAGTGAACAATGGATACTAGCTATGCAAAGTGAACTTAGATCGTTTAAAGACAATGATGCATGGGAGTTAGTTGACATTCCGAGTAGTGGCACGATTGTGCAATGCAAATGGGTTTTTAAAAGAAAATTTGATAGTGAAAATAAAGTCAGATATAGAGCTAGATTGGTGGCCAAGGGCTTCACCCAAAGGCCAGGCATTGACTTTGATGAAACCTTTTCACCCGTTTTAAGACATTCAACATTGCGATTTTTATTTGCCTTAGCAGTTCAGCTTAAGTTAGATATAAACCACCTAGATGTCAATACTGCATTTTTAAATGGTTTTTTGAATGAAACCGTTTACATGATGAAACCACCAGGTTTAGAATGTAATAATAAAGATGTAAACAAAGTTTTGAGATTGAAGCGAGCTATATATGGCTTGAAACAGTCTTCACGAGCATGGTATCAACGAGTTGATGACTTATTACAATCTTTAGGTTATAAAAAGTCTAAATTAGAACCTTGTTTGTTTACAAAGATTACTAATGATACAACAATCATCATTGCATTGTATGTAGATGATTTCTTTGTTTTTTCGAGTAGCGAAGAGGAAACTAATAAATTAAAGAAAAATTTGTCATCACACTTTAAAATCAAGGATTTAGGTTGTATTAAAAATTGCTTAGGTATGAGGGTAATTGTTAACAAGAAAGAAAATACAATAACTATAGATCAGGAAAGCTATATTGAAGAATTGTTGTTAAAATTTAATATTCCAAATTGTAAGTTTGCTGATACACCAATTGAACATAAAATTAATCTAACAAAAAGTGAAGTTTGTGATACTAGATTACCCTATCAAACACTGATTGGTTGTCTCATGTATATAGCTGTGCTTACTAGGCCTGATATTGTTTTTTCTGTAAATTTCTTGAGCCAATTTAATAACTGTTATAATGATGAGCACTGGGCCTGTGCTAAACGTATTTTAAAATATTTAAAAAGGACTAAATCCTATTGCCTTAAGTTTTCTGGAAATGGAAATAGTAAGTTAGAAGCATATGTTGATGCAGACTGGGCAAGCAATATTATTGACCGGAGGTCATATACTGGATACTTTTTTAAATTGTCTAACTGTGCAATCTCGTGGGAAACGAAGAAACAGGCGACTGTGGCTCTCTCGAGTACAGAAGCAGAGTTTATGGGGATATCAGAATGTTGCAAAGAGGCTGTATATTTAAGTAACTTAATGTATGAAATTACCAATGTAAGGTATACTATACCTATTTTTAATGACAATCAGTCTGCTCATAAACTTGTTGCAAATCCTGTATATCATAAGAGATCCAAACATATTGATGTGCGGTATCATTTTTGTAGAGAAAAAGTTTCTAGTGAAATTGTTAAAATTAAATATTTACCTACTGGAGAAATGCCCGCAGATTTACTCACAAAAGGATTATGTAAAACTAAACATAATAATTTTTTGTCAATGTTTGGTTTATGTAACAAAAATTAAAGCAATTTATTTATTTTGTTAAGTGGGGGTGTTGAATGTAACAAAATAATATGTAGCGCCATCTATTGTTATTAAACTGTTACTGTAATACTAGTCAAAGAGAATAAAGACTACTTGTCTCTGCTTTAGTCTGTGAACGTGATTCTGCTGTTTTACTAATAGTTGTTGCAGTGAGCTCGAGGTCTGCCTTTTTGTCTCTTTCCTCCCGGGCCTGTCCCCTTGGTGACGTGATTTGGCCATCGGTCTTCAGAGAACCTGGCAATATTACCGGCCCATTTCCACTTCAGACTTTGTGAGTATTGTAATGCATCTAATACTTAGATTTTTGGCGAATCTTATTACTAAGTATTCTGTTTTTGTGTATATTATGCCTTAATAAAAATGCGGTCAGCTTCGATAGATGTGATCAGTAATTATAAATAGATAGGTACCTACGTATTTTTTGCTAATACAGTTTTTATAAATTATGTATAGTAAGCTTTTTGCAAGTTGTTTATGAACGTTACGTATGTAACTATAAAAACATCGTACTTTAAACGTAAACGTGATGTATTTAGTTTTTGTTCGAGGTGCGAGGTAAACCATAGACACAGGAACCTTCTCAATTATAGAAGTGACCGTAGACAGATAATTTTTATTCTTTAAGGCTAGGATATTTGAGCGCTGTTGGCATTTACAGCTGTCTAATGTACCGGCGCGTCAGGTACCACGATGTTGAATTTCAAATGAACTCGCTTGACACCAATCAGCCGCGACTACGTCACAATAAACAATTAAACAATAGTGAAGCAGTTTATTTTACGACAAAAGATGTCCGCTTTTTTATGGGTGCTGGGCCTCAAAATCTAACACGGCTCAAACTTTACGAATATTAAAAGGACAAAAATATGGATCTTGAATCCATAAAAAAAAATTAGAACCCTCCATCGATAGCTAATATATTTTAAACTAGACTTCTGCTCGCGGCTTCGTCCGCGTGAATGAATTTTTCTGGGATAAAAGTCCCGCTTTATAATCCCTGGGATAATGGACCTTTATATTGATGAAAGAGTTTTTCAAATCGGTCCAGCAGTTTCGGAGCCTATTCAATGCAAACAAACATACAATTGAATCTTTACTCTTTATAATATTAGTATAGATAAGTGTAGATGTAGTTTTTAAGCAAAATAAAATTACATACATCTCAAAATTGGAGGACTTTAAAATTATACGATTTATTGCGAAGGTCTAACTTTTGGGAGTACTATCCAAACATATGTATGTCGCAGACAGCGGCAGCTGAAATAGGTATACGTAGGCATACATAATAAAAGTTACCTATGAATTATGTCTTGATATCACGATTTATTGTTCATTGATCAATGATTACGTAATCAAATGTTCACAGAGTACAATACCACGTCAAGATTCATTATTATCTTATGTTATTGTGACATAATATTGGTGATTGAGACAATTACTTAACCAATATTAACTATAATAATCGACTAGTCTAGTAACCTGAATATGACCTCAAGTTTAAACCCGAAACGCTTTCAGTATTCCGAGTTTGACAGGTGTCATTTCAGATTTTTTATTTAGAACCCTATGGGTAGGCGCGTAAAGACGATTTCCACTGAATGAAAAGTGACGTCTTGTTCGCCGGGGAAGACGCGAATATGGAATGGTTAACATAGTAACCGCTCAACTAAGCACTGACCGATATGAAAACCGCAATAGTTACTACTTAGTATTGAACTGCACCGAAGTAGTTGCTTCATATGATTTGGCAGCCTTATTATATACACAACTCTTGCGACTACTACTAGTCTGACAACTCAAATGGATGTTTCACGGTTATTATTTTATCTTACGCGACGTTATATATTCAGACACCCTCAATGAGATCAATAAAAAGGAATTACCCGACATACAAAAAAACTTGGTAAGACATTGAAATAAAACCATTTTTTTTATTTTATCGCGATTTTTTAAATGATATTTTCGTATTTGTTTACTACCTACTTTAAAGTTTGAACTGTGGTTCATAATAGAAAATATTGACTTTGCTGTCATATCTGAAAAATTTACTCTATATACCTATAAATATGTCGGACAGTATTTTTTCAAATCATAATAGTATGGTCTTCATATAAATTGTAGTCAAGTCCAAATTGCCGTAAAATCCTGAAAATAACTTATTATTTTGTATTAGTATGTACTATTGTCACTCATACTATTTTATTGTTGTTTCCTGGCAGCGTCGCCCGCATAAAAGATTTTTTATAGGTTAAAAAGTATACCTATGCTCTACCCAGAGACTCAAGCTATCTCCATACCATTTCATAGATATCCGTTTAGTAGTGTCGGAGATTGGCGCTAACAAATAAACAGAAAAACAGATACGCAGACAAACAACGAGAAAAGAATGAAATAAAAAAACGGTGATTTGTGTTCTATTACTCTTATTTAGTCCTCCCTTTATTTTTTTTTTCTTTCTATGTACAGACACACCAGGTTCTAGTACTGCTTTATAGATGTTACACAAAGAAGCCTATACCGATACCTCCAGGGTCTGTAGAGCTCGTATGCATATTTATAAGCAGATACTTAATTTAGGGGACCCAAACCGGGATTTTTTCAAGAAAATGTGGGCTACTGGACCAAATGAAGAACTTAAAAATACCGATATTGATATCGCAATAATTGGGATTTACTTGTATCAATAATAAGGTAGCTGGCTTTGTGTTATTCTGTACTATGATATTCTATCCATAATATTAAATAGCAAATAAAAAAACAAAAAAACAAGCCTTATAGAAAATCCAACTAAAAAATAGAAAATAAATTTAAATTAAGCTATGTAACGTACATTTAAATGTATCTATGTAACGGAAACTTTGAACATGATTTTGACCGCCTTAAAAACGTCGGATGAAAATTTGGCATATTTATCAAGAACCGAAGACAATTCATTATTTTAACAAAAAACATTATTTTATAGAAAATCCAACTAATAATGAATAAATATTCAAAATGAATGAGTAAATGATAGCTCATTTTTTTTGACATCTGTTGGACCATAGTAGAGTTATAACTAAACTGGCTACTCTTATGTATAAAAAAAATCTTACTTGTTTTTAGTGACATCTGTTGGACAATAGTAGAACAAGCTTAAAAAATGAAAAATAAATAACAGTTAGAAAAAAAAACTAAAAAACATGCTTTATAGGAAATGCAACTAAAAATAGAAAATAAATTTGAATTAAGAATAGTGCAAATAAGAAAAAGATGTACTTATTTTATTGTAAAAAAGCGTGGGGTGCTTTTTAAGGTAGTATCAAAATGATAATCCTTTTACTCATATTATCTCTCAATAAAATATTTATACTGCCTCGGTGGCGTAGTTGTATTACAGTACGACTGCAAAGCTGGGGTCTCGGGTTCGATCCCCGGGTCGGGCAAAGTGATATTGAGTTTTTCTATTCAGTATCAGCCCGGAGTCTGGAATTTGTGCCCGATATGGCAATAGGCTCGCCCCCTATCACATCATGGGACGGAATAACGGCGAAAAGTGGGTGCACTAGTTGTGCCTCTGCCTACCCCTTCGGGGATAACAGGCGTGAGTGTGTGTGTGTGTGTGTGTAAAATATTTATATCTATTGACACCATGAACCCCACGCTTTTTTCTACAATAAAGTACATTTTTTTTAATTACATTATTTTCCATTGGAGGTATTATGCGAAAATATTATCCACAAATTATGCAAACATATTATTTTACAATTTTACACGCAATAAATTCAAATGTGATCCTTTACTATTCAGCAAAAACAAATAACAGTTGAAACAAGTATGACAACGTGTTTAAAGAAGAAAGAAAAAGAATAGGAAAGATTCATAGAAAAATCAATCTATTACAAATAAGAATCCATAATTGTTGTTCAAAAGTAGTTGGTTCCTTTTCTACATAACGCGGTCCAACTATAAACAAAAGCTGTCAAATACTTCGATAAATTAGTGGCAGCAAGCGCGAAAAATTGACGTAGGTCCGACCTCCACGGCGCCTCGGGCGCATCTGAAACGAGACGCGTTGTGCGGAATTGTTAAAAAATTCGTGTTTTTCTGAATTTTGTAAAGTGCGAATTACTTTTGTGAAATTTTTTTTGCATAGAAATCTGCTAAATGTTATTACCCTTTTATTGACTTATATTTTTAAAGTAATTGTTTAATATACTATAATTAATTTTTAAAAATAAAATCCGAATTTTCTCTGTTTTCGTGATTTTTTATGATCGAGCGAAGTTGTAAGTATCGTGTTTTGGAATCCACAGCAATGTAGAATGATTATTTAACTATAACATATATTTTTCTCGGACCGAAATGTTGATTATTTCTTGGTTTAAAATTGAATAGAAAAGAAGGTGTTTTGGGATATGGCAGCCTTAAGGAAGTGGTCCAAGCGTTAGTGTCAATAGGTAGTTAAGAAAAGAGTCAATTTAATTACTGTTGCATAACAACTTGGCGTCAAAATTATCATTGACAATACACATGAATTCAATGATACATCCTTTGATTAATTTTATACCTAGATAGAGTGAGTGCAATGCAACTAAAACAAACAGGCCAACTTTTCTTAAGCTAATATGCGTGACAGCTGTGTCATACGCTATCGCTGCATCATTCTACAATCTACGTATCCTTGTGTGCGCACATAATGATACCAGTTATTACATGGTTTCTATTAAAACGGGAGAAAATTGTATCCATGAAAAACAACAAAAAATAATTCACTCGAACTCATTTAGTGGGGAACAGTTCGCCTTTATTTTTTTCGACGCGTTTGAACGATCAGTGCTTATCTAGGTATATAATTTATAATTAATCAAAGGATACGTCGTGCAGCTATAATAATAATAAATCATAATAATAATACCAGCCCTGTATTATATACTGCCCACTGCTGAGCAGGGACCTCCTCTACTACTGAGACGGTTTTAGGCCTTAGGGTCTACCACGCTGGCCTAGTGCGGATTGGCAGACCTCACATACCCTCGAAATTCTTATGCAGAATTCTGAGGTTTCCTCACGATGGTTTCCTTCACCGTTAAAGCGAACGATAATTAATTGATACAACAATGCACACATAACATAGAAAAGTCAGAGGTGTGTGCCTTGGGTTTTGAACCTCCGGACATTGTCTCGGCAGACCGTTTCATTCCCAACTAGGCTACCGTCCACTTACAATGCAACTATAATGTAAGATATTTGTGACGCATAAGACGATTGGCAGATCGCCATATTCATTAACAATTACAATCAATGAAACGTAAATCGATATAAAAGTATTTTCTAGAGTAGATATTATTATATAGAGTAAGTAAAATACTACATAAGAATACGAACTTGTTGAACTTTTTCTCGTCGTACCAATCCGGCAGTTCCATGACCAGCTCTTCGGGCTTGACATTGTCCGACGGCTGCTCGTGAGCCTCCTTGGCCAGGAGTTGATCCACAAACTCCTTCGCTGCAAAAGAAAGAGTTAAACTTCAGGCTTCTGGTGAAAGTTGTATTGTTTTTCGGACAAGTGATACTGATTTATACTTAATTAGCTTTTGTCCGCAGCTTCGTCCGCACTAAAGAGTTTTTCCTGTATAAAAGTCACTTAATATACAAACTATAGATTTTCCTAAATTTGACCGAATTGTGAATCTGGACCATTTTCCAATCCACCTGAATACACACAAAAACATAAAGTACTATAGGGCGAAGCGCGGCCTTCGACGCGCTATTTGTAGGCACGCGCCGCCGGCCCCCAACCAACTTTAGGCGACTTTTATACCAATAACCTTTAATATTTGTTGGTTAGTTTCAAGCACGATTTTGATTGAAAACGACAAGTTTGAGTCTCCGTACAATAAAAAATTCTGAAACAGACGTTGGAACTTGGTGGATAGATTGAAATTAAAGAAAGGTATGGAAAATTTGGCTCGTTTATTCTATTTGTGTTGAAATAGTCTTCCCGATGATGTATTATAAATTAATCAGATCAGTTTATTTTTAAAAAAATCTAAGTTGATAGAAATAGTCGAAATTTTAGATACGGCCTCTTAATATCTTAAAAAGCACCCCACGCTTTTTTAACCGACTTCAAAAAGGAGGTTCTGTATTCGATCCGGATGTATGTATGTAAATTTGTATGGCCGCGAGTTTCTCAAATTTCTCAAGTTTCTCAAATGCTCCGATTTGGATGTGGTTTTCGATGTTGAAATTTGTAGTTTTCAGGGAGGATTTTAGTATATAATTTATGAAGATCTGATGAAGATCTTCGGAGATACACAATGGAACTCTTCAATAACTAACAACAGATGACTCGCGAATGCTGCAATCGTATATCTATGATGTATTGTTTACACTATTTTATAATTAACCAACAAAAAAGCAATAAATAAACACTTTTTAATAAAAAATAAACCGATTTCAAAACCACTGCAAACCAAAAAATAATTCAACTTTACATTCGCTTAGTATATCCGTATATTTGGAGTCGGTGCCTAATTTAAATTGAACAAGGTTTTCGTATGTTTGATATTGTATTTCCTTGGCTTAGTTGGCAATTTTAATTAAGCATTGACTCCAAATATACGTTACATATACTAAGAGAATATAAAGTTGAATTATATTTTGGTTTGCAGTGGATTTGAAGTCGGTTTATTTTTTGTTAAAAAGATTTTTACAATTATCATACTTACGTTTTTTTCTTATTTACACTATTCTTAATTAAAATTTATTAAAACGTATTTTCAATTGTTAGTTCGATTTTCTATAAAGCGTGTTTTTTAGTTTTTATTAACTATTATTTATTTTTTAGTTGTGTTCTAATAGCTTGGGGCTGCCAACCGTCCGGATTTCCCCGGATTTGTCCTAGTTTGAACGGCGTCCCAGGGCCGTCCGGCAGGAGTTCCAAAAAGTGTCCGGGTTAAACCCTTGTTAACAGGGGAAATCATTTTTTTTATAGATAAGCGATAAATTGAAATAAAACTTAGTTAAAAATTTATTCATAATAACCCGCATCCAATAAGGCACGGCAAAATATTTGATCGGCGGTGTCCGGGGAAAAACCCATATTTCGCCCAAATGTCCAGGATTTTTGCCGTATATCCGGCATCGGCAATTTAAGTGATGGCAGCCCTATACTAGCTCAATACAATACGTCACTATAAATTAAACGAATGCGCCATCTTATAAGAATTAAGCTTTCACAAAAAATAAATATACTGTTATTTATTTATTATATAGTTGGATTTTCTATAAAGGCGTGTTTTTAGTTTAAAATATTGAATTCTCATCGGTCCTTGATAAGTATGCCAAATTTCGATTAAATCCGACGTTTTGAAGGGGGTCAAAATCATGTTCAAAGTTTCCATTACCTACATACATACATCTGAAGCTAATAAAAGCGAGTTAAAAATGTGATATTTACGATATCACATTAGAAACCTCTAAAAGTATCAGTATTTCTCTACTACATTAAGCATATATCCTACTAACTTACAAATCGACGCTCCCATAGAACAAAGTCGTATATGCAAAATGTTAGCTTTTCAGTAGAACGCTTTGAAAGTCTAAATTAATTGTGAAAATCCCAAGTTATACATGAATGAAACACTATTTATTAGGGTTCAGTAACAACTTTGAACCTAAAGTGTGAAAATAGCACTAGTTTGCACATGAATACAAACTCACGACTTTCAAAGCGCTCTACTGAAAAGCTAACATTTTGCATATACGACTTTGTTCTATGGGACCGTCGAAATATTATAAACTAGAAAGTTTGTATGATGTATGAATGTTTGTTAGTCTTTCACGCAAAAACTACTGAACGGATTTCGATGAAATTTGGTACATGGGTAGATTCATGTTCTGAGGCTACTTTTTATCGCGGGAAAATATAAAGCGGGATTTTTATCCCGATTTTTTTTTCTTTCGAGTCGTTACGGCTAAACCACTGAACGATTTCTATGAAATTTGGTAGGAAGATAGTTTAACACCCTGGGAAGGACCTAAGATACCTCTTATCCCAAGAAAATATAAACCCGGACTTTTATTCCGAAAAATCGTTTTCTGCGAGTGGAACCGCAAGAAAACAAGTACAGAGATAGTTCGTGATCCAGAAAAGGACATAACCTACTTTTATCCCGTAGAAACAATACCCGGGAATTTTATCCCGGATTTAATTTTATCGCGAGTGGAGCCGTCACAACCAAACCACTGAACCGATTGCGATGCAATTTGGTAGGGAGATAATTTAAGACCCTCGGAAGGATCTAGGCAACTTTTTATCCCGGGAAAATATAAACCGGGACTTTAATACCAGAAAGTCGTCTTCTACGAGTTGAACCGCAAGAAAATAAGTATGGAGATAGTTTGAGGTCTAGAATCAGACATAGGCTTCTTTTATTCCGCAAAAACATACACCGGAAATCGTATACCGATCTTTTTAATCTCGCCGATGGAGCCGTAAGGACCAAACCAATGAATCTATTTCAATAAAATTATGTAAAGAGATAGTTTAAGACCCTGGGAAGGACCTAGGCTACTTCTTGTCCCGGGGAAAATAAAAACCGGTACTTTTAGCCCAGAAAAAACTTTTTAACGCGGACGGAGCCGCGGGCAATAGATAGTTATACATATACCTTCATTTTGAATCACTCTATTAAAAATCCGCATCAAAATCCGTTGCGTAGTTATAAATAATAAGCATACATAGGGAAACTAAATTCGACAATTTAAAACAATACACATAATAATATTATGTTTAAATTCTTATTTGTATGATGAATTAATATAATTTTAACCACGAATTTGCTTTGAAGTCACTATGCATATCTATACGAGGAAAAAAACGCAAGTATGTAAGTATAATCAAATAATAACCAGTTAATTTATTTTTACGCGCGATAACTATTGACAAAGCATTTTCTGTTTCCCAGTTGCCTACCCCTTGCCTATACCCCAATGTTCGACAGTCTAAACTTAAAGATATTACTTCATTATTCGTACAAAGAAAAATATTTGCTGCGATGCGACAACCTTAAAAGGCACCTGCTAGCCTTTTTTCCAAAATTTAACATCTGAATGGTTAACAATAGAGCGGTGCACCGTGCAACTGTGGGTGCATTCGATAGGTGATAAGGAAGTTTATAAACATTTAGAACAATCTCATTTGTAATTTCATTTCGGCTAATGATACGGGCGCTGCAGGCTTTTCCTGCAAAATGAAATTTATATTTTGTATATTTTTTTACGTACAATCTACTTATTCAGAATGGGTGAGACATTATTTGTTTAGAAGAAATTATCACTTTCACTAGTGTATTCTTTTGAATAAATATTTAACATTGCGCAACTGTTTTAGGTAGCGGAATGGATGACCCCTATTCAAGATCAATTGTAAGTATCTACCTGTAATATGATATTATTCTTTTTTTAATGTAACGCGGATAAAACTTGAAAATAAAGTTCTCTTTCCAAGCATATTAACTTGTTCCCTTCAATTTCAATCATTAAGGCAATTCTAAACAACTTATTTTGGTAATAATATATAATTATTTAAGTTATAATTAATCCCGACACATATGTTATTATTATTAAGAATATTTGTATTGGATAGCGACAGGAGTAAAGCCCGCCATAGTGGCCAGGTACGTGCGCCGTATTTCCTGCTCACTCTGTAATCCGGTTTCTAACAGGCCGGCATAACTGTGGTGAAGACAATTATCTCGTCAGTTCACTTACCATTAGTTGAAGCGGGATCAAAATGCCGTGCAAAAGTATTAAGAGCGCTTTGACTTTTTTCCCGGGGATCGAACCCGAGACCTCAGCATTGCAGTCGTACCATAATACAACTACGCCACCGAGGCAGTCAGATATATATTATCTTTACTTTATGAAATAAAAATAATACCCATTTTAAATTACAAAACTTAATGTTAAATTTTATTTCGGCATGAATATTTTGGCATTGTTATGTAAAAATCCGAAGATATTAAAGTTTCTTCGGAAGCCATTTTTAACGAAAACTAAAATGTTTAAAAACGTTTTTTACGGTTTAAATGTTAATTATATATTTTTTTCTCTGACATTATGTAAGAACAGTGTATAGCGGTAGAGTATTTTTACAATTGTAGCTCTCAAGTCAGGTCTCTTGTGTGTTTTGCCGAAACAGACACTGGGAGAGTGATGATTATTAAATAAATAAGTGAATTACCAAAAACTATCTCTATTTTTTTTTTTTTCAAAGTAATTAAATGAAGAATATTTTTGATATTCAAATAGTTATCATAGACAAGAAGCCAATGCACCATGTTTGAACGACGAAAACCTTACAACCAGACGTCCTTTTGCGAAAGCGCTCTTAAACCAATTTCGAGTTATAAGATTCATTCTCCACTGCCCTGTATTTCAGTGACAATGTTGCTCGAAGGTCCAACAATGCCATGGATCTCAAAATGTTTAATGATGAAGAATTACGCATGGTGCCTGTAACAGATTCATATGAAACGCCAACGTCCAAAAACAATGATTACATCTACAGAGCAGACGACGACGTCATAAATGCAAATCTAAGGAATAAACTAGAAAATACTCTGCAAAACGCTAAAATATTAGCGAACACGTTGCATGAACAAATAATCGCTGTTAGTATTTGGGAAAATTTGCTGAAGGAAGCTATTGTGAATGGCAGGTAAGATTGTTTTTGTATGTGGCCTGGTTGCGCCTGAGTTTTTCCTTTTCTTTAGTAATACTAATTATATATTTGATACGATGCAGGTCAGGTACAACGGCTGTTACTGTGACAATGATAGGACAAGCGCCGCGAGCATACATCATCCGAGATGGTTCGTGGTCATTGTGCCATGGCCTCATACAGTATCCAACTACTACCTTCAACGTGTTCAATGAACTTTTGTCCGTACCCAAGTGCATTGGCCAAGAGGTAAATAATTTCAATTGCTAAAATTGTGTCCGGTAAATTAATCTATTGCCACAATAAACTCGACGTCTAATACATAAGATATAGCTGACTGTTTTAGTTATTGGTATATTGCCACTTATGAGAATGTTTAGGCCTTAGCCCACCACGCTATTCTAATACGGGCTGTACTTACTACATTTCCTCAAGAATCATAGTGATTTAATTCAAGGTAAATGCGAGCTATAATAATTAACAAGGTAGTAGAAGAGGTCGTTGCTAAGCAATATGTCAATAAACAATCGATTAGCAGGCTGGCCTCAGAATAATAACTAAAGCCATTATAGTCCGTCCAACCATTTATTTAACTTTTGACATATGCACGCCTATGAAATTTTACAATTCTTGACAAGGAATCGAAACAAAATAATTGAATACTTTATGGACGCCAGTTTTCGTTTTCCATAGTGAAGAGACTTGCTGTTCAGCTCCGATATTAATTATCAATCGCCAATTATTCGTTAAGCCCACTGATTGCGTAACAAAAATAATTCAAAACTTTTACACTGAAAAATAAAATGTCGCAGCGTAAATTTAAAAAAATCTTTTTATATATCCGTAAGTATATTATAATAACCGATAAAATAAACTATTCAAGTAAAATTTTGACAAAATGACATGGGATATAAAATATGTAGGTACCTACAGAATAAATTTATAAACAGAAAATATACACATTTAATCGCTTAGGCATGTATATAAAACAAAAATAACATTTTAATGTGTTTAATCGATCAAAACTTCTGCATAAATTAAATCGATTGCTACAAGAATCGAATCGGTAACGCATTAGTACATCCCCAATTGATTAGAAACCGAACTGTCAAAAGTTAAATAAATGGTTGGACGGACTATAGTTATTGTTCTGAGAGCTGGCCAAATAATGCTTGCCACACACGTTCGGTTTCCTTATTAGGTTTCCTGATCAGGAATTCAGATTCGGAATTCCGAGTGACTAGCGCAAACGTCCGGTTTTTTGTAGCAACACGTTCGTTTTCCTAATTAGGTTTCCTGATCAGGAATTCAGATTCAGGAACGTGTGCGCGTTGTTGAACATTTTCTATGTAAGCGGAGCATTCAGGTTTCCGAATCTGAACTCCTGATCAGGAAACCTAATCAAGAAACCGAACGTGTGCGGCAAGCGTAAAACTGCGTGACACTTTCTTAAAAAAACTCAAATTGACTGCGACAGCCATGTACCAAATCGTGATAGGTGCGCCCTACTGTCTTTAGGATCAAAATAATCCAGCTTATAAAAATTGATACGATAAAAATATTCAGTAGAATTCGTTGAATCAAGAGTTGATACCCGTTGATATAGTATTCTAAGCCCGTTGATATAAATCTCATGCAGTTGAGCCGTACAGACGGATGTTTCTAATAAAGAATGCGAACAGTTCAACCAATTTGTTTACATTGGTCGGGTATTTACGACATAATGCAGCCGTCGTGATTTATTACCACCATTTAAGAAGTAAATTATCATAATTATTGTCATCGTACGTGTACATTAACCTACTATTATCTACTAAATGAACTTCTATTATATTTACGCACTTATCTACAGTTATTCGCTAGGGGCATATATTCCAGAGGCTTATAAAATAACGACATCGGTGTTGTGTCCTTGCTCAAACATAAAATATCTAAGTACCTATAATAACTAGCCTTATATATATACTGTCTCACTACTGGGCACGGGCCTCCTCTATTACTTAGAGGCTTTGTTCTACCAAGCAGGCCTAGCACCAGCACATCAAGCGGGTTGGTAGACTTCACATAGCTTTGAATTTTTCTAACATTTAATTTTTCCTCACGATGTTTTTTTCACTACTAAGCAAACAATACAAATATACTTCGTTAAGACAAAGGTGCGTACCCTGGGTTTTGAATCTGTGGAGTTTCGTCTCGGCAGTCCGTCCCATTCCCAACTAAGCTATCGTACAACCAGTATCTACTTTGTAGAGATAACAGAAAGGTGGGAAGCGTAACATGGCGAAGCACTTTGATTTCATTTTAAGGCAGTCGACTACTCCTATGATTTTTTTAAATTAACTAAATTTTCAAATCGGCAAGCAGTAAACACCCAGAAGTAATTTAAATTTTTAAGTCGAGGACACAGACCGCTCTGGAAAATGACTAGCTATGCCATTGATGTTAACTATTAAATATTGTGAACAGTTAGTATACCAATTGGTTTGTTTTTAAACGAAGGCGATATATACAACTGCAATTACCATGTAGATATGCATAGATAGTTCGACAGGTTTCGTCTTCATAGATACTTTTATTATGTAAAAATAGGCTTATGATTACGATGGACGTAAAAAGGTATTCCTACCATATTCTTATGAATACCTAAAAAAGTTCGTCTGTTATAATAACACTAGTAGTGCTCGCGGCTCCTCCCGCGTGAAAAAGTTTTTCCAGGACAAAAATATTTTCCCGGGATAAAAAGCCTATAGCACTCAGGAGTTATGTAGCTTCCTATTAGTGAAAGAATTTTCAAGATCGGTTCAATAGTTCCTGAGATTAGCACGTTCAAACAAACAAACAAACTCTTCAGCTTTATAATATTAGTATAGATTTCATACTGTGTTGATATCTACCTAACCAAATATGTAAAATACCATGATTTTATTTACAGTTAAGAGGCCGTATCTAAAATTTCGACTATTTCAGTCAACTTTAAATCGTGATTTTAAAAAAAAATTAACTGATCTGGTTAATCACGTGAAAATGAGTGCGCCTCCTTTAATATTGAAAATTAAGAAATTGTAGGCGACTTTTTATACCAATAAACAGTAGTTTTCGTTAGTTAGTTTCACGCACGATTTTGAT
Organism: Lapara coniferarum; assembly: GCA_949316025.1. Lineage (NCBI taxonomy): Eukaryota > Metazoa > Arthropoda > Insecta > Lepidoptera > Sphingidae > Lapara > Lapara coniferarum. The sequence goes on along the minus strand of OX438923.1, from coordinate 11,446,912 downwards.
TGACAACGACTACAAGTTAAAGTCTCCGTACAAAAAAAAATCTGAAACAGACGTTGGAACTTGGTGGATAGATTGAAATTAAAGAAAGATATGAAAAATCTGGCTCGTATATTCCATTTGTGTTAAAATAGTCTTTCTGATGACGTGTTATAAATTAACCAGATCAGGTTTTTTTTTTAAATCACGATGAAAAGTTGACTGAAATAGTAGAAATTTTAGATACGGCTTCGTAACCGTTTAGCTCTAACATTATGCTTATATAATCTATTGGCTTTTGTTATTCAATTAAGAAAAAATATCATGAATTAAACGACTCAGTGTGCAAAGTTGTTATTCCTGTTTTACCATAAGTCCAAATTACATACATAACTTGATTTTGTCGATGTTTACGGACAAAATATAGCATGTGCGCAATTCGACGCTACAACCACGAATTAAATACGATCGCTACGGTAATTTTAACACTATTCCTGAGCTAGTACAATATCTAATAAATCAACCATTCTTATTGGCAGATATCATCGAGGCGAGACCCGTGCGTATTCAGCTCAGTAATTAAATACGAAACTATACCAACGCAGCGACGGCTAGAATACACAGAAGATGATTACTTATGCCTCAAGTCTACCTTCAACAACACGCTAGAACAGTACATGAGCGTCACAAGGAGTCTCATTAACGAAACTTGCAAAAACGGTGCGAGAATTATACAAATCATTGTACAGTTGTGTCAATTTATCGCTCATGTTTCGCCTAATCTTTGAGCGATTAGATTAATAGGATTAATCAAAAATAAATTCGATAGGTGTCCACCACGGTGTAATTGGTTCATAATATGCTAGTGGAAAAAATGTTGCAGATATTTTAGTGATTATGTGAGATTAGATGAATTTTTATAACCTACGTAGGATATCACACTTTTCCTGCTCGTAGGGCTCGTAGGATCCAGATGAAATTTGGCACAGAGATAGATTAGGTATAGTCTGGAATAGCACATAAGATTCTTTTTATCTCGGGAGAAGCCTTAAGCAACAATTAGTACACAACAGGCTATCGGGCTTCGTTGGCCCTGGCGATTGTAAGGGGCAAAAAGAAAAACACATTACCCTCTTTCGACAATCGAGTAAAAAGAATCACTTCGCAAAGACCTCCCACCCTGACCTTTCATTAGTTTAAGCAGACACTGACAGGTAATTTTGAAACCATTATTTTATCGTAGCTCGGCCAAGCGACGTCAAAAAATTTTATACAATACGAGAAAAACTGTGTCCAAAAAAATTACATAGACAATGAATATAATTTCTATATCCAAATGTAGTAATCAAATATATTTTTACAGGTCTAATACGGAGTCTTACTGATAATATTATGGAGTGTGGTCTAAGAGTAATGTCTGAATACACCTACTACCCTCGCCGGGACTCTACAGGATTACCTCTTGAATACTGCACAGAGAGCGATGGTTCCTGCAAACTGATCATTGCGTGGCACATCTCCAATACGACCGTGGAAAATTTCGAATTTCTCAAGAATGAGCAAAACTTTAAAAAGTTTTTCATTAAGGCCAGTACTTATATTGAACATTTTTAAATGTAAGAATATAGTTTTTTACGTACTTAACAAAATGTTGTTTAAGTGTTTTTTCCTTGATATGCAATCCAGGATAATTTGTAGGGGAAGTAGGTAGGCTAACTAATCAATTGACGGTTTTTAAATCAAAACTTCATATAGATTTGTTTTTCAAATGGGCAAAGACTTTTGTGTTCTAATCATTTTGGTGGTATAATTTATAATAAGCTCCCACGTCGTTCTGAGGCCCAGGCCTCAAGATAACGTGGGAGCTTATTTATTTATTTATAAACTCTTTATTGTAACTCTAAGGCAAAGTGGAAATAACAAATATACAAAATAAACTAGGCTGAACAATAAGTAGCACAAGTAGCGGTCTTATCGCAATTGGCGATTTCTTCCAGAGCACCTTTAGCTTATTGTATCTCCTTTATATGGTACCCATACCATACAATGGACACGTCCAAACACGGGGCTAAAAAGACATTTTATATATATTTGGCCAGAACTCCAAAAAAACTAGCCTTTTAGAATAAATCGTTTAATTTTAGAGACCTCCGATTTTGAGATTTATGTCATTTTAATTTACTTAAAAAAATTGACAATTGCGTTCGCCTAATGGTAAACAACACGATCGCCCATAAACAGTAGCAACACCATCCAGCACCTTGAGTTACAAAGTGCTGAGTGGCATTCCACTGCGCTCATGTTAAGTCTCGTTATGTCCAGTTGTACACACACCCACCCAGACGGACTCTTACATATGAGAGACTTACCACCACTACCTACTTAACATTATTTTAAGATGAATTTTGTTGAAGTTAATTGTTTGTTTGTTGATAATATAATTTATTTTATTTTGAGAGATAGCTTGCAAAAATTAAAAAAAGGGAAGCTGGTAGGAATCGGGTTGTATGGACTCTTCGCCACTGATATCTATGTCATAGATACTATGTCGTTATATTACTACTCGATAGTAATGGCAAAAATGTCATTATCTATACTAATATTATAAAGCTGAAGAGTTTGTTTGTTTGTTTGTTTGTTTGAACGCGCTAATCTCAGGAACTACTGGTTCGAATTGAAAAATTCTTTTTGTGTTGAATAGACCATTTATCGAGGAAGGCTATAGGCTATATAACATCACGATGCAACTATTAGGAGCGAAGAAATAATGGAAAATGTGAAACAAGCCGGGAAAATTATTCATCCTTGAGGGCTTCCATTGCGTGCGCTGCGAAAACGGTTCAAGATACTAAAAATATATGTATAAAGGAATTATTCCTCTTGAAATAATCTAAAAAACAGTCCGCGACAGTATATGTCTATCTTTTAAGATTAGCTCTCTAGAACCGTTTTTATGGTAATCAAATTTGGTCGAAATTAATGCATTATTTGTCAAGAGTTGTATCAACGTCATAATATTAATCTTTATCCAAATAAATGTGTTGGATAGAGTGATTCAACGGGAAGGTTTTTATGTATGTACTTTTAGCCCGGGAAAACTTATTAACGCGGGCGAAGCCGTGGGCAAAAGCTAGTTATTATATATTACCTATATGGTTTTTAATTATCGACTCCCACCACGTCAGCATTCACAGATCGTATAATATAATAATAGTAAACAGCGAAACGAAAGAAATAAAGTAGTTACTCATTTACTTAAACTTAAGGTTACTTTACTTTCTTCGGTTCTACAACCCTTTGTGGGTCTTGGCCTCTTACAATGGACTGCCATGCGTGACGATCCTTGGCTATCCTCCTCCAATTAGTGACTTCTAAGAGCCTTCATGTCCTCATTTATGCAGTCACACCATCTCTTCCTCGGCCTTCCCCTAAGTCTCTTTTGCTGCGGCTTCGTGCCAGTCATTATTTTGGGTACCCGATTCCTAACCATTCTCTCAATGTGTCCGACCCATTTAAGACGTTGCGACTTCATGAATTTGACAATTGTTTCTTGATCCATCAGTCCATCCAGCTCGTGATTCATCCGTATGCGGAAGTCACGTGCTTGCGTCCTTGACAGGACCAAACACTTTACGTAGTACTGTCCTCTTGAAAACAGCCAGTTTTTACTTTAATTAAACATAGTCTGTAAAGATGGTGTGCACTTATTTAGCAGAGATAATTTTATTTGTTCAAAGTTGATAAAAGTCATGAAAAATAAACAAGCGTACTTTATTTAGACACCAGGTACTTATTTTCTACCTTCAAATACACATTGTACTTTATTTGTACAAAAAAAAACGTGGCATCTCTAGCTGTGTGTACCGTACCTAACTACCTACAATACGTACTATGATTATTTTCAATAATTGATACGATATCACGTTTATTATTGTTATCGTTTATCGTTCATTAATCGTTATTTTTCAAAATAAAGCTAGTCTCCGTGTTCGATCGGTTTGTTTGTACCAACCACATAGAATAACATAGATACTTGAGTAATATATAAGTGAATAGCGAGACGATCAGGTTTCTTGCGTAACGGTAAGCAGCGTTGAAGTTTGTTCTCTTTGCCTCAAATGCCTCAAGGCCACAAAGAATATGATTTTAAACATACCCTATGTGAGTTGACAAATTATAAGTTGAACAGTCGCAGATAGCTTGTAGCTACAGAACATACCTCCAGAACCAACTTTTGTTGTATGCTACTTTAGCATTAGGAAATCCATTTTCAGAGCGACGACCTGCATGCATGAATGCATGAAAAGATAAAAATAATAAGTACGAGATCACGGTCATTGGCATGCTCTCGAGAGCAGACACGGCCTTGAACAAAAATAAATAACGCTGACTATGGCGAATGTGTGGCAGTTCGATCTTTCCGTAGTATTATAATGCTCTTTGGTTCTATCACACTTGTAACATGGACAATATAGCGTCACATCACGATCAAAGAGTAATTTTATTAATATAATTGGCATTAAAATGATTGTGTAAAGTGTGGACTGTTATCTAGGAGAAAATATAGGTACATTATCCATAACGATGCGTCCTAATATTTTTAATGGGGGTTTCGCGGGGTAATAAGACTTGGATTGATCATCTCAGTATGCGTGTTGAATCATGGGTAGTAAGTGTGTATTAACAGAACTATAACACAAGCAGGTTACACACTTGGACTGTAAGCGATTAGGGAAATTAGTTTGGCGCGGATTCGTGGATAGTATTACGTATAGTGCGTCGCTCTGTTGCGCAAGCCGCAGCGTTTAGTGGCGCAGCGACTCATCAGAGGCTACCGCACGGTGTTGCACGAGACGGCCTGCGTCTTGGCCGGTATTCTGCTTTGGGATTTGCATGCCATACACCTCTCGTCAGTAGGCTTCTGGCGTGACTCGGGAGGACGCATTCCGTCTTGGGTGGAGACTGGCTCCGAGGGAGGTCAAAGCCCAATTGGCCTCTATCCTCAGCGCCGCCGCGGAGGAGTGGCATACCAGGCTGGAGAGCCCGAGTGGGGGCTTGAGGACCGTCGCGGCAGTGCGACCTGATTTCTTAAACTGGCTTGACAAGCGCCACGGTGCGCCGACATTTTGTCTGACACAGGTGCTGTGCTATTGAGACATGTTGACAACAATAATATACTTCACAGGAAGTAGTTTGGATTTACGAGGGGTCGGTCCACCATCGATGCTGGGGTGGATCTTTTGAAAATTATGTTGCGAGGACACGGTACAATACACTCTCGAGGAGTACCCAGCCTGGGACTTACAACGTAGCGCTCTTAGAGCAGTCGTCGGAGGAGACCTATCCAATATCCTGGGTATGGATTTGCGCTGCTTTGTCAGAATCCTGAACAGGGTGCGGAGGTATGTACTTCACGCCCGGTCAGCTCTTTCGTTTATATAAAGCACAAGTGCGGCCGGGTATGGAATGCTGTTCGCATCTCTGGGACGGTTCCGCCAAATACCTGCTTGACGCCTTGGACGGATTGCAGCGGCGGGCTATCCGCATTGTAAATGATGCAGACGTAACAACAAGTTTGGAGCCACAGCAGCTGTGCCGCGACATCACCTCGCTCAGTGTATTCTACCGTCTGTATCATGGTGATTGCTCTGAAGAATTGTTTAACACTATCCCTTCCTCTCCTTTCCTAAAGAGAACCACGCGTGCTGGCTTGCGGAACCACAGCTTGGTGGTCTGTTCCATCCCGGCTCGAACCAAAAGGTTCAGTAATTCATATTTCTGCCGCACCATTAAGCTGTGGAACAGTTTACCAGCGTACGTGTTCCCTCCTTCCTACGACTTAGGGTCCTTCAAGCGGAGCGTGAAGAAGCAATTATGCAGGCCGGCATAACTGTACCTACCGACCAGGGATTTTTATCTCTTGCCGGTCGACATAATTTTTTGGGCATCGCTTCATTTACCATCAGATGCAGTGAAGCCACTTTGTCGAGCCATTGATAAAAAAAGGGACAGACAGCGGGAAGCGACTTTGTTTTATACTGTGTTATGATTAAGAAGCAATGATATTGTTATAATTAGGTAAAGCAAGTTGTACTTACCTTAGACTCTTAGACGATAAAACAAATAAAGTTATTGATTATATTATTATTATTATAATTATGTACTTGTAGCTATCCAATAACTTTGTTGCAAATATGAATTATAAAATAATATGTATGTAATACATTTTTATACTAAGATCCGTTACCTACTCAGTCTATTATTATAAGCATCCTCTACACAAATTTCGTACAGAACTTATTTGAATGAGCAAAATGAACTATACTTACGTTTCAAATCCATTTTTACACTGCACAGTTTCCAACTAAATAGATTGTCGTAGTTCTTATATAAAGTGAAAACTGTTAGATCGTTATTTAGAACAATCAACGAAACTTTCTCTCATATTAACGCACTAGAAACTGACACACCCATCCCGTTTAACAACTGTCATGTTACTGAATGAAGTATGGTAATTGGTGATGGACATAGTGAAGTGAACACAAAGGCAGTTGTCGCGCAACAGCTGACAGGACGCAAACACTCAGCATTTGGCCAGTGCCGTACGCCGGAATTATGATTTTAAAAACGAATTAACAATAAATTAAACAAGCCGTGTATTGTGAAAAGCCGTGTAATGTAAAATTAGTAATGTAAAATTAAATAATAAATGAAGAAAAAAACTGTACCTATAACGTCGTGTGTGGGGGTTTAGATCTATTTCACATCTTCTCTGATACACTCCGCTTCCCTCCTCGGAACACAAAACCAATTAGCCTGTAGCCATCTGTCTCCGACATACCTATCCTCTTAGACTAATCCTACCCTATAACTTATGTTACGCATATTGCTTAATGTTTTTCAATTACTAGTTAGTTTTTGAATTAATAATTAGTGTGTTAATAAAACTTTTAGCCTGATACTGCAACGATTGTTTAAGTTAACAGTTAAAGAAATAGTCGTTTTGAGTACTATTACTAATTTTTCGCGTCCATATGTTTTTTTCCATAAATGTTAATTTTTTTAGAGATAGATTGTTAGTCTAAGTGTTCATCTTCAAACCAACGCTCTCAGAGGCTTCGTGAAGCTCATTCAGCATGAGCTGGAGATCTGCAGCGCTCTCAGCTATACGTATGAGGTCATTGTATTGGTCATTTGGTGAAAGAGTGTTACCTTGCCTCAAGCCTCTCACAATCGGGATGAGATCGGATAACCTATGCACACGTGTTAGTCTAAGTGCACTCGCACCTGCATTATGGCGCTCGTATACTATAGCTTCCGAAGGATATCCACATAATGCTTGTCATGGCCGCAGGGATGGAGAGAATTGAACACCGCCACGTGTTCCGACACTGTCGCAAGCCTTTCTATAATCGATGAAGGCTAAAAACAAGGGTCGGTTATATTCCCTGCATTTCTTCATGAACTGCTTGACAGCATGTATGTGGTCTATAGTAGAGTATCCACTTCGGAATCCCGCCTGTTCTACAGATTGGTGATCTTTGAAATAGCAAGACATTCTGTGTTACATTGAACCTTGGCAAAAAGTTATATACCTGTGAGAGAAAGCTAATGCGGCGATAATTTTTTAGTTTCGCTTTTTTAATTCTTTATGTAATATTGAAACAGATGTATTTCAATAAATAATTAACCGTAATATAGGTACCCGATACCAAATGATATAGATAATTCGAAATATCTTCACTATCGATCGCAGATTTTAACTAATCAAGCACTAGCTATATTGTCAACTTGAACCGACACTTGAGTCTTGACAGTTAACAAATGTCAAGTGACCTGTGACAACTGACAAGCTGACAAGTGCTGTGTGCTAAAACTGCCAAATGCCAATAAAAATTAGGGAGGGAGATTAAAAAACCTAGAAATATTCAATTGAAATATTAAAATACAAGCACTCAGATCTGAAGTTAACCAGCAAATTATGAGAAGTTGAATTATTGCTAAAGTTCAGAAGCTTATAAATAGCCAAGATGAAATGCCACATACCGGGCGCTAATGTGAAAGGTACAGTAAATAAAACATGAACGAAGTACATATAACCCTTCTATGTTAATTATTTAACAACCTTTCCTCAGTTCTAGGCAGGACTGCACATGCTTTAGCCAGATTTGGTGATGAGTTATACTTGGAATCGCTACCAGACTGCATTCTCTTGCGGACTTTGAATGCCGCCGAATCGGCTTACGCTATGGTCAAATTTAATAAAAACTTCTTCACCTACTTCAATTACAACTACTACTCAACAGAAGATAACGAAGGATTAAAATGTAAAATATCGATGAAGTCAGCACTTAATATTTTCAAGTCTCCAGCACACATGGACAAACAAGTTGAAAATTTGGAAATAAAACTTGATGCTGAATCGTGTAAATTAATATTTCAGTTGAAATGCCGACATGGTATTGTAAAAACACATTTTGTGTCAATTTTGGACTGCAAGGCAATGCAAGCAGTTTATACAAAAGACTCTGTACCCAACAGGTAACTAACTCTATTTGAATTTCTGTAGAAATTGGTTATAGTGACAGGTTATACTGTCTGCATGGTAAGGACCCCACAAATCCGTATGTACAGATGAAGAGAATCTACTTGATCACTATCAAATCGATTTTGTCCAAATTAGGTGGTCCCTACAAATGTCATTATAACTGGTTTTAACTGTATTATACTTATTAACCCATCAAACCCCGCTTCTATATATAGATGTATGGGGAAACCCTATATACTCAGACGCCGGCGTCCGTAACGGGGCTTGATGAGTCAATTTAATTTAGTTGGAAAAATGGAAATTGTTTAACTGGAAATGGATTACATGTAAGTTTTATTTTATGCTATATTAGTAAACTTGTTTTAGAATAACATCACCACAAAGAATATTATCAGAAGCCTTAGGCAACTTCCAAAGTTCTGATGACCAAGTTACACTAGAAGTGTCATCACAATCACTAATAATGCGTAATTACATAGACACAAATGTAGATTTAACTAAGATAATAAGGACTCAAATAAGTTTAAAACCAGCCGAGTTTGATGGTTATGCGATTGCGGCGGAGACAACAATTACATTCACATTAAAAGAATTTAGGGCTTTATTAGCATTCGCAGAAGCTTTGAACTTACCTCTCCAGCTACATTTTGAAACAACTGGCAGACCAGTAGTGTTTATTGTTCATAATGGTTCTACATTTGAAGCGCATTTTGTTCTTGCCACATCAAAGTGTGATAGTGCATCACAAGCTACATCGACACAACATACAATCGTTGAGAGAAGTAAAAGAAAAGATACTAACTCAACTCTGGGCTCTGCAAAGAAGAAGCCGCACCTTGATGTAGACATATCTAAATGCTTGGATGAAGATTCTCATTTGTTCAACTTTATTGACATTCCTGAAGAAGTTATGCTCAACAAAACTAGTGCAAATTGTAATATAGAAAACAAAAGTATTAATGGCAACACAGAGGAGCCAATGGACTGCGATAACATCCCGGCATCACCGACAGCAAAGAATATGATCAAATCAGTATTCAAGAGATGCTTTGAAAGCACATTTGATCCAAGAAATTTACATGGTGCCATTCTAGCGGAAAATTCTGACAGTGAGTAAATATATATTGAATATACTATGTATAAATTCAGTTGTACATATATTTATTTAAAAAAGAAGTTAACCATTATTTTATTTCTTTTATCAATATCACAATTTCCTTATACAAAATTTACTGATGGTAGTATAAAATAAAAATCATACTTAATATTTACTAAGGTTCTTATCTATAAGTGATTTTAAGAATTGAGAGGTGATAAAAATTAAATAGCATCATCACTGCATTATGATTTTATAGCAAAAAATATACATAAACAGGCAAAAGTATTTATACACACTTTATAAATTAATGTTTGATGATATAGTCCAAACATTGGGGGTTCACCAGTATACATTATGACTACACGCCATGATTTCGGTAACATTATCCTAATTTTTAAATTTATGAGAATAAGCGTAATCACCACATTATTAAAATAAATATAGGTAGTAAAAACAAAAATAAAGAAACTATCCAAAGTTGAATCCAAAAGTGAACAAGTTTACAAATCAAAACTTATGCAACTGCCATAAACTGCCAATATATTAATAGAGACATATTGCATCCATTCATGCATAGAGGACAAGGTGTAATCGATACAAGGATAAGTTTACAAAACTTGTATTTATTCAGTTATAAATTATAATAAGGTATTATTAAATTTACTACTAAAATTAGCACTAGAATTAAATTGTGTTCCTGAGAAGCAATTTTACAAGATACCAATTACAAATGACGCATACGGGTAACTAAGTTTACACGCAATAGATACAAAGGTTTTGTAAACACCTTTTACAATTTTTATAACTTTAATTAACCTTCACTTGCATGTTTGTTTTATAGAAAACAGCAGCGAATCGTAAACACTTGATAAATAAGTTATCATTTACTTCAGATTTGGCTTCTACAATACAGAGATCAAAGTTATAATTGTACAAGGATGTAAAATAACAAAATGCAGATTTGTTTTTCTATAAAAATTACCATACACATTTCATCATTATAACAATAGCTAGCTAACATGTCTTAAAAAAGATGAAAAAAGACCTTGAATTCTATTTTAAATTTATTATTTATAAAATACGGCAGCAACACCATTTAATTACAATAAGTATTTATTTAAATCAATTTGAATATTGTCTCTGGCCCAGATGGAGGGGCTCGCACTGTGAATCACGCCAGGGGCCTGCTCTTAACGTCCTAACCGCATCACCACACACTCACTATCCAAATAAATCAATGAAAAAGGGCACTGTTATTTAGGAACAATCCTCTTGGCTCTTTCTCACACACTGTGCTACTTTCCGTTTAAACTCCGAATATGATTCCCTCCATTCTTTCTGTAAAAATAAACAGAATGAGCGGACACATCTACTACTGTGTGTATGTGCAGGTCCAATGTGAGGTGTATGAGCTTGCTGCTATGTTATATGGAATTCCTCTCTCATACTGTGTCTTATGTTAATGTTGTGTTACAATGGCCCTTTTTCAATGGTAAACATTATGTTCTAAAATGCCCTCTCACTCCTAAAAGCAATCTTCTTGACTTTTCCTAACACATCTGGCAACTTTCTTTTTGAAATCCGAATATCGCTCTCTCCATTCCTTCTGTGAATGCAAACAACAGTACAATGAGATCATAAAACATGTGAAAATAAGTACAAACATTTGTTTACAATTTCCTCTAGTGGATTGCAATTAACTATATTGCATTACTATTCTCTTGTACAAATTCTTTGCTGTTAAAAGATTTTAACAATGATTTCTATGTCAATTTTATATGCATGCTATAAAAATTTTATAGAAAGTAGTGTATACATTGTTGTAAGCCACTAACCACTCTAGAGCTGCAGTATTTAGTAATTCAACTCAAGTGTTATACCCAGTGCAGCATAATCTGGGATTGATTTAATACTTCATGAAAAATTATAATTGCCAATCTGGAAATAAATGTAAAACAGTGCAAATATTTTTTGGCCATTACCACTACTATGAATAATCCTGCAAACTCATTCTCTACTTTCTATATATTTTTTAACAAAATTGCATGTCAAATAATATAAATTATTAATGTTTTCTTTCAAAGAATGAATACAATGTAGTTTATTGTTGTGTAAAACTACATATCGCACCTTTAGAATGAAAACGACACAATTCAAAAAATAGAAAATTGAGTTGTCTTTTTTAAATGGCTAAGACTAGTTCTTTATTTATAAAAATATAATAAAAATGGGATGGATATAACATTTTTGTCTTTTTCCTGCTTGAATATGGCTGTGTTTGAACTATTATTGTATTGAGAACTTCGTTTTAAGTAATTTTTTGATAACTCACTTTTCTATCATTTTGAATTGTGCCATTTTCATCCTAAAGGTGTGATACACTACCTAATGATATTCATTTGTGTTCCTAAATAATCAAAGTTCTATGGCAGGCTTCTTCAAAGTGCCCCCATTTATCATCCAAATAAACACCAAGATTAATGTGAAAATGATTAACTTGAAAATGGACCTAAACCAGTGATTGCCAAAACTACGGGTCGCGAGTCGCAACCCACTTGTGGGTCGCTTGGGAATATTGTGTGGGCTTTAAGAAATAGAACAATACTCATACTGTCCACAGGCTAATTGGACGGCCTATGATAGATGATAAACGTAATTAAAATTACTTCACCACAGCCAAGAGGTGAGCCCAGAATTTGGAAGTTTTGGTAGGTGGGCCATGGCCCGGTCAACTTTTGGAACCACTGGACTAAACAACATACATTAAATAAGGCATACATAGAGCAATAATTCATAGATGGTTAATTAAATAATGAATGGGGTTATTTCTTGTCCATAAAGATTATTAGGAATATAATGGCTGGCAGATGGCCATTTGAGCACACTACTATGCATTCGCGGTTTTGTGCATAAGTGTAGCTATACTAATAGTACAACAAATTCTCCACCACACAGTAGCATGCTTAATTTGTTTGCCAGCTATTGTAATAGTGAGGGACAGTCCACCACCATTGTGTATGCATTGTTGAGTACTCTATGCATATTTCACTTTGAAGGGCCCTGTTCATAAGCAAATTGTTTAGACATTAATTACCTTATACACTTATAGAAAAAATCATTACATAAAATTCAATATAAAAGTAATTTCCTATTTGCCATTCTTCTCAATGTTAATATTTTATTTTCATTCCCCATCTGTTCTAAATCTGGTTTCGTAATAGATCCACCTACTTATGTTAATATAACCACCCACATCATTTGACATTAACTCTAACACACTATTCTGAATAGCAATACAGGCCAATAAATTTGAGGTAATGACTAACTGTGCACTATTGCTATTGGAATCAATTTTTAAGCACATACATTAAGGTAGGTAGATGTGCACCTATAGTATGCAATAAATATTTACGGAACACAAATCAAAACATTCGTTTTCTGAATGACTTGAGTAATGATAATTGATGGGAAGTCATTGATGAATGATAAATAACTTCCCTGGGAGTCTTACCGCTGGTCCCTCAGATTGCACAACCTCAGAATATAGTGAATTGTGATAAAATTGCTACAATTATGTCAGGGAAGGAAAAACTAAATGTTTATATTATTTATTATTACTACGTAGCAAATGTCATCCTAAAATAGGTGATGTTTGCTAAAACATTTTGTTTACCTTTTTCTAAATAATGTAATAGATAAAGAATGCTATAAATTGCAGTGTTACAATAATATAATGAATATGCACCATACTAGCAACCCCTTTTTTAATATTTGTCCTTCATTTTAAAGCAACATTATTAACTTTTTGAATATTATTTATAAGTATTGTTAGTACAAATAAAATAATGTATGATACATACCGCAGCATCAACATTGGCAGGACTCTCGTCATTCGGATCAGCTAGCATGGAGATAACACTGATGAGTATTGTCTCCACTGTGTGTACGGGCAACCATCGCTCAGATGCCTTCTCATATCCCCACTTATCATCACCTGGTTCATGCAATATTGATATGCAAACATCACCATTTTTTTCAACTGAAATATAAAACAAAGATATGATAAAACATTTCTTTTAAATTAATAAAGTGAGTTTTATTTATCTTAGTAATTATGAGAATTTAACCCGTCCCCCGCTTATATATATAGATGTATGTGGAAACCCTATATATAAGGACACCGGCATCCGTTGCGGGGCTTGACGAGTCAAATAATTGTTAGGAATGCATGCTATGATCTGACACCGTAGGAGAAAATTTTCCATATGTTATTTTAGTTTGATTATGCTTTTATTACACAATAAAGAGTGCTTATTGCATCTTGTGATTACTTGTGATGGGAATTGTACAAATCTGTATTGGATCACTTTGAAGATATATTTAATTCAAATTTACACCTGGAAAGCAACTATAGTTGAGCTTTGTGTAGATTTAAGTAGTACAGTAATTATTGTCCTAAGGCAGGAGCCTTAGGACAATAAAGCAGGAGTGTAAGAAGGATCTTACACTCCTGCTACATTATTGTGTAAAACAAAAAAAAACAAGTTTCTACAACATAAAATAAGGTATTAACATGGCTAACCATTATATAGATTTATAGATGTATGGGGAAACCCTATATACTCGGACGTCGGTGTCCGTAGCAGGGCTTGAGAAGTCAATTAACACATCCAAAATGTTCATATCAAAACTAACTAATCCATTTACTTTATGAATAACTTAATCCTACTAATATTATACAGGCGAAAGTTTGTAAGAATGTATGGATGTTTGTTCCTCTTTCACACAAAAACTACTGAACGGATTTCAATGAAATTTGGCACACGGGTAGATCATATCCTAGATAAACACATAGGCTACTTTTATCCCGGAGAAATATAAACCGGGACTTTTATCCTGGAAAAACTTTTTAATGTAGGCTGAGCCACGGGCAAAAGCTAGTAATGAATACAGTAAGAAAAAGACTCTCATCATGACTCATAGTCTGACTCCTCATGGCTTTAGTCATAAATAAATTGGAAATCTGATTGTATTTTATCTACATCAACATAGTTTTTAATGTGAGAAATATTTTGAGATCATTGTGTTAATCATTAAAAACAAAATAGAAATAGATAGATGCATATTTTTTTTTAAATCTATATACAGGATTTATAATGCATTCGGACATGTGTTATCTACTAACTTTAAATGCTATGATGGAAGACTACCTAAATGTTAAACCAAAATATTAGAAACTATAAATTGCTATTTGAAATCAATTTCAACATGTTACTCTACACTCAATTTAAATTTCAAACAGCCCATTCTGATGTTAGATATAAATACGGCATTGCCTATATTTCTTACATTGTAATGCACATTATGATGTGTTTGTAAACACTACTGCATAAACATGCATTTGGAAACCCAAAGAGAGGCCGCAAGGAAAGTAACACACATATAAAAAGGTCTTATAAACAGAGGGTTTAAAATACTTACTATTTGGATGCCATATTTCAGTGACAAATTTCATCCGTGGTGGCCTTAAAGGATACTCCTTAGGAAAATGTAAGTGTGCTTTGAAAAATCCACCCTCACTGAAAACACCAAAATATATCCTTGATTGAGTGACCCTACTCATGCAACACATTTTTGGAATATATTGCACACATTGATCAGCATTTCTAATATTTTATATATTGCAGATATATTGCAGCAGATGTGACACACCAAATGTTATACACAAGAGCACTGTTGTTTTTTTTTTTGTTTTGCTAATTGTTGGATGTTATAAGAATATCATACAGCTACTCACTATAACGTGTCTGGTGGTCCGATAATGAGCACTTCCCATCTATAAATGTCATTGTCGTCTATCAATCCAGCAGAAAACCCTTCTACTGGATTTTTGTTCAATTCTGAAATAGAAAATCGTCAAACTAACAATACAATGCGAAAGGCAACGTGTTTTTTTTTGCAAATAAAGCAAGTTTGCGCACAATATTCGCAAGAAACGTGAACCTTTGCCAACTTTCAACCGTAAATACACTTATTTTACTCTTCGACATTGGCACGAATACCTGTCAGGGCAACGAATATTGATTTATTATGAACGGCCCGACCCTCCATAAATTAATTAGATTCAAAACACTTCAAGTAATAGGATTTCCTAAATTTACAGCTTTTTGAAATCACAAAGATAGCCAAAATTCGACCGCTGAGGTCAATGATTGCTAGGACAAGTCGTCTCTCAATCGTAGAGTGACTGGCACAAATGCTACTAGAGTTAAACCCACACTTACCAGCTAGCTGCTTTTTTAATAAAAGCGAAGACTGTGGCTCTGACATTAATTACAATTGTGAAATTTACCCTGATGACACGAAACAAATGATTTTTCCACAAAAGATGGCTGGCTGAGTTTTGAGCAGGTTGTGAAACATATGAGTTGCTGCTTGTTTCCGGTAGCAGATGTTGCCATATACTTAATATTTTCTACCAAAAAATATTGACATTTGGTGTCAATGTCTTTTTATTATGCGTTAGTGCGTTAGAAAAAAATACGTTCAGGCTAACTATATTAATACTAGGTGATGTTCACGGCTCCGCACGTATGCAAAAGTTTTTCCGGTATAAATAGTAGCCTATAGCACTCAAGACTAATGTAGCTTCCGATTAGTGAAATAATTTTCAAAACCGGTTCAGTAGTTCCTGAGATTAGCGCGTTCAAGCAAACTCTTCAGCTTTATAATATCAGGTAATTAAACACCAGGTGTTGCTCGCAGCTTCGCTCGCGTGAAAAAACTTTCCCGCTACAAAGTCCAAATCACAGTATGACACTAGCGCCATCTTTTAAAGAATCAGATAAAAAAATATCCATTTCCCATTTAAGCAAATTATGTCTTAATCCAGAACATGATCTCCCCGTCTGTCTACTTTCATCCAAATCGGTTCAGTAGTTTCTGCGTTTACTTCTAAGTTCTAACAAACATCCAAACATTTTCACAACCTTTCACATTTATAAGTATGATAAGAATAGTAAGAAAGTAAGATAAGATTATTATTGCATTTCGATAGAAAAATAGGCGTAAAGTATGTAAGTCTTACTTCTTAAACTTAATTATTGTACTTTTAGAATAAATGCAAGAGTTTTTTAAGATGTTTGTATATTTTTTAAAAGTAAACGCAGCAACCGTTGGACAAATTAAAACCATATTTATCGCAAAGGATAATCCTATCCTGGATTGATACAGGTATAGACGATCTTTTGTCCCAGAAAAGTATACACAAACCTTTATCTGGGTAAAGGTTTTTCATGCGGACAGATCCGCGTGTAATTTCTAGTCTATACTAATATTATAAAGCTGAAGAGTTTGTTTGTTTGTTTGAACGCGCTAATCTTAGGAACTACTGAACCGATTTTGAAAATTCTTTCACTAATGTGAAGCTACATAACTCCTGAATGCTATAGGCTACTTTTTATCCCGGGAAAATATTTTTGTCCTGGAAAAACTTTTTCACGCGGGCGGAGCCGCGAGCACTACTAGTAAGAAATACATTGGGCAACTTCATTACAACGATAAAACTATGGACTAGATCTTACAAGCGCATGCATCGTCGCTTCTATGCTATACTAGCTTTTGCCTGCGGCTCCGCCCGCTTGAATAAGTTCTCCCGGGATAAAAGTCCCACTGTATATTTTCCCGGGATAAAAGTATCCTATGTGTTAATCCAGGACATGATCTACCCGTGTGCCAAATTTCATCGAAATCCGTTCAGTATTTTTTGCGTGAAAGAGTAACAAACATCCATACATCTATACATACAAACTTTCGCGTTTATAATATTATATTAGTAGGATCAAGTTTTTCATCCCAAATCACAAGTTCGGTCTGTCATGCTCACACCTCATCTGTCCTGGGGCAAGTAAATACCAACTTCCTTTAGAGTTTAAATGTTTCCGCCGTTGCGTAGATGAAATGGTAGTAACACGCAAAATTACTAAAAGGTACATTTACTATAACGATATGTTGGCAACATATTACGGATACGAGTAGCGCTATCTTTTGAAACATAGCCGAACCCGTTTACTGAAACAGGATGCTATTTTGATTCCGAGCTTGGTTTAAATACAATGGAAAAGCAGCCTGAAAGTACCTATGTAATGATAGTACATAATCATATCACCTTGCATGTTTGAGGATATAAACATTATAGAGTTTTGGATCGATACTGGAAAGGATATTAGCAAATTTTATGCGACGCGTTTTTTTCCTCACTTTTGTTAATGAAGGTTTTATTAAAAACCTTATTCTAATTTTGAATGCAAGCTTAAGGGTGCTTTTCTACCAGAGATGTGCTATGCGTTTGATATGTACTAATCATATTCATTGGACCACATAGCATAGCACTGGTAGAAACAGGTTCAACTAAGCTATGTTTTTATATGGATGGATGCGTGCTGTGGATGCTTACTATGAATGGACGCGAGTGATGTAGCTTATCTTCCTCGCACAGCAATGTACCGTCAGCAGCAATCCAAAATTTCAAATTGCCTACATACTTTTGTGTTCTTACTTAACTTTTTTCACTACAAACGAAGAAAAAAATATGTTTAACTTAACGCATAGGTATATACTTATGCTGCTGACTGTATACCGTATACATATGTACGAGGTACCTCGCAGCAGCGCATCTTCAAAAGCAACCTAAGGCTGCTTTTCCACAAGAGATGCACGAGGTACCTCGCGGCAGCGCATCTTCAAAAGCAACCTAAGGCTGCTTTTCCACAAGAGATGCACGAGTTACCTCGCGGCAGCGCATCTTCAAAAGCAACCCTAAGGCTGATTTTCTACAAGAGATGCACGAGGTACCTCGCGGCAGCGCATTTTCAAAAGCAACCTAAGGCTGCTTTTCCACAAGAGATGCACGAGGTACCTCGCGGCAGCGCATCTTCAAAAGCAACCTAAGGCTGCTTTTCCACAAGAGATGTACGAGGTACCTCGCGGCAGCGCATCTTCAAAAGCAACCTAAGGCTGCTTTTCCACAAGAGATGTGCTTTGCAGCTATGATGCGAGGATGTGAAATCTATGCTACTGGTGGTAGGTCTCTCATATGTAAGAGTCCGGTCTGGGTGGGTACCACCCCAATGTCTATTTCTACCGCACTGTTGTGTTTCTGTTTGAAGGACATTGTAGCCAGTGTAACTACTGGACATAATGAAACTTAACATCTTATGTCTCAGGATGACGAGCGCAGTGGAATGCCACACTGACTCACACAGTACTTTGTAACGCAAGATGCTGAGTGGTGTTGCTACTATTTATTAGTGGTATAATCGGTTACCATCAGGCAAACGGCATGCTCGTCTCGTCATTCAACGCCATAAAAAAAATATGCTACGAAACCATGTGACCGTTTCCACTGATGTTAAGCTCCGTAGCAAAGCGAGTAAGATGTGCTATGAAGATGCGCCGCCGCAAGGTATGTACATCCTACTGTAGGTACTCTGCTCTGGACATGGCTACACAACTCGCGAGTCGCAACCATTCATAGTACGCATCCACAGCATGCATCTATCCATATGAAAAAAAAAAACATACGTTAGTTGAACCCGTTTCCACGAGCACTACGCTATGTGGACCAAAGGATATGACTCGTGGATATGAAACACATCCATAGCAACGGAGCATAGCACATCTCTGGTGAAAAAAGCAGCCTAACTGAGCAATTAGCCAATTATTTAAAAGTTTCCATTTTACAGCACAGGTCGATGAAATAAAATATCCAATGTAATGATAACTCTTCACCCATAAAACAGACACAACAAAAGGTCAACACAATGTATTTTATAATGAGAATTCATTTAAGTGTATAAGATTTTACTTAATAAAGTCGTCAAAATAGTTATCTTATTTTAAACACTCTGTTCTGAGGATTTTCTAAGTTTTTTTTGTTGTGGTTCTGCATGTCCATTCATTTGCTCAATTTTTCTTTTCTTTTTATTCTTTTTTTTCTTGGTTGCTGGTGGACCCTGGACATGGTTATTATTACTTACTTTGACTGTTCCTTTACATGATCCTACAATACTCAATAATGACTCAAAACTTAAATCTGTCTTTACATCTGAACTTTCATGAAATATTTTAATAGCATTTATGAGTTTCTTTAACAAATTGAAGAAATTATTCTTTACAGCAACCTCTTTTTCACGAGCCAATTTGTCATTTACAGTTTTCTCAAATTGTGCTTCTAAGTTAGATAATCTGCTTAGTGCATTGGCCGATGCGGGCTTAATTCTTTTCAAAGCACGATAGAATCCCGCCATTAACTCTATACCTTCATTGCGACGAAACTGTCTTACTTCGTCATTAAAAATGTTTTCTATTATAACAGGAATCAGTTCATATGTCCCCTCCCATTCTGTCTGCAAAACATTGTGGAAGAAAATGATAGGCAACATGCAGTTCCTGTTTTTAAAGTAGCTTTGAAGAGCCTCTTTGAATATTTCCACCAGTGGTGAGGACTTATTAGTTTTAGATTTGATTGCAAAAACTTTTTGCGAGCAGTGTATTATAAATATAGCAAAATACGTGATAACATCGCCTAATGCCTGATACAAGAAATGTGACCTTTCTCTTTTATCTATCGTTGATTTCAAATAATCACACAAAATCTCCATTGTCACATCATCAGTAGTAGAAAACTTTTTGATTTTGGTCAGATTTTTAATAGTTTTCCGCACTCTATTCTCCAATTCGCTGAATTGGCTGTCATGGATGCAAAATTCCAAGCATTTTGTTAGTGGCGTCATCAGTCCCAAACAAATATCCATTGACGGATCCTTTTCTAAATATATATCAATCAAATCAAGGACACGAATTCTGAAATCTGACAACGACTTTTTGTCTTTACGATCTTTTTTAGTTTTTTTCCCTTTGCCTTGTTGAAATTGTCGGAAAGCTTCTGCTAATGCCTCATCGAGTTGTTTGCCTTCTTCTTCGTCAATCATGTCGGCGTCAACACTCTCTGTATCGGAAGTTGCGGCGGCGCCTAAAGCTTTTTGCACCGCCATTCTTAGTTGGTCAGGCGTCTTCATTTCTTCATCATCATCATCCTCATCCTCAACGTTACTGTCACTTGCTTCATCACTTTTACCGTCATTGCTTTTATCTTCATTCTCATCTTCTTTGCTTTCATCTTCAGATTCCTCACCTTCTGATTCACTATCCTGTGTTAATGGGTTTGACTCATTTTCTGGGTCCAGCACAGATACTATTTGACCCATGGAGGATGGTGTTAAATATTCCCACAGAAGTCTAAAAACACATTGCACTACAGATCTGAGCACACTTGATTCAACTGATAATATCGACAGTAGAACTTCTACTAATACTTCAATCCATTCAGGTTCAACTGCCAAATCTCCAGCTTTTGTTGATTTTTGCTTCTTCTTCATTCCTTTCTTGTAGTGTTCATAACAACTTTTGAGTTCCTTGATAGAACTTCTAGCTACCTTCACATGGGTAGGTTCAGAGAATAAAAATAATCCTAGTTGATATAGCAATATCAAGAAAACCTTATCAATTTTAGATTTTGGTTCATTCTTCTCAATTTTTTGACACACTTCCATTAGCATTTTCCAGCAAACCATGTTTTCTTCAGGGAATTGTTTTTCCAGCTTGGCTCTGACTTGCTCTTTCTCAAGTATAGTGCATATAAAATAGCTTAGTGATGATAAAACAGTCACAAGGTGGTCAACATTTGAAAAGCGAGATGTGAAACATCGGTAAAAGCTTGACTTGATAGCACCTGAAAAGAGAGAGTACCTTAAATTATTAAAACTAATAATGCAATTTATAGACAAATATTATTGGCTTTATTATAAAATATTATAACTGCCTCGGTGGCGTAGCTGTACTACAGTACGACTGCAAAGCTGAGGTCTCGGGTTCGATTCCCGGGTCGGGCAAAGTGATATTGAGTTTTTCTATTCAGTATCAGCTCGGAGTCTGGAATTTGTGCCCGATATGGCGATAGGCTCGCCCCCTATCACATCATGGGACGGAATAACGGCGAAAAGTGGGTGCACTAGTTGCGCCTCTGCCTACCCCTTCGGGGATAACAGGCGTGAGTGTATGTGTGTGTGTTATTGGCTTTATTTGTATGTAAGGTGTATGTTCGATCGATCCTTCATTAAAACAATGGATTATGAACATGCTGCATCAAAGATCGATAATAGCAGAATTAGGTGACACAACATGTTCGGTTAGTGCAATCAGGGGATTTCCGCAGTGAGGCTGCCTCTTTCCCCTAATATGATGCCTGTTGGTGGATGACCTCATCAAGGAAATAAATCGCAGGTATATACATGCAGGCGTACTCCGATAATGAGTTCATCCTAGTCGGTTTAGGTATTTAACTAAATGTAAACAAATAATGCCATATGATTCGTGGGTAGTCAACCTTTTCTTACGAAAGTGTTTACCAAGACTGCTGCGTCAAAGAAACTATGGCGTACAATAAAGATTTCGCACCCAGTTTTCGCCGTTTTTCCGTTCAATGATGTGAAAGCGGGCGAGCCTATCGCCATATCGGGCACAAATTCCAGACATCGGGTTGATACTGAATAGAAAATACTCAATGTCACTGCCCGACACGGGGATCGAATCCGAGTCCTTAGCATTGCAGTCGTACTGTAATACAACTACGCCACCGAGGCAGGCAGTTCTAGGATTTATACAGATTGATTTGGAGGTTAAGAAGAGAGCATTAGAACAACTTTACAGATTAAAGTCCTGTGGACTATGGAAAAGTACTTCCAAAAAATGAGAAACAAAGAAGTAATCAACACAAGTCAAGAAAAATTGTCGATTATCTGGGTTAACAATGATTGAATTCAGAAACAAACGATCTTCACCAAAACATACAGAATACAAATAGGATCCAGAGAAAACTGGGAACGTCCACACGACTATAATAAGTGGGTGGCATGTTTCACAGATGGCTCCAGAAAGGAATCAACGGGATTGTTGGGGGCAGGAATATTTATAACCACGCCATCCAACACAGACGAAACCATAATAAAACTAGGTAAATATGCGAGCGTATTCCAGGCGGAAACATTAGCCATTCTGGAATGCGCGGACCCCACAAAGCAAATAATCAATATGGAAATCAGCACAATACTGATTTACAGTGACAGTCAAGCAGCCCTAAAGGCATTTGACAAACCAGAGACGTCGGGCCTAGTGAAAGAATGCAAACGCAAACTGAACACGCTAGCAGCCGACAAAGAGGTCATCATCGCTTGGGTACTTGGCCACCAAGGTACCACAGGAAATGAGAAGGCCGATGAGCTAGCGAGAGAGGGAGATGATCAAACATTTATAGAACCGGCGCTATGCTACCTATACTGGCCAAAGTCATGAAGGGAGTATTCAGCAGGAAGATAGTTACTGAAACAAATGTCAGATGGAGAGACATGAAGGGCTGTCGCCAATCTAAAATCTTCATCAAGATGCTTGACCAGAATGAAACCAAAAGCCTACTCCAATTCAGGAAATAAGAACTACTACAGGAATCATGACTTGACACAGTACGCTGAACAGGCATTAAAAATAATAGGTAAGACCGAAGTTGCCTTGTGTCCAGTGTGTGGTGAAGAAGAGACCAACATCTATTTTCTGGCAAAGTGCTCAATGTACTCTCTGCTAAGATGGGAGATATTGGGAATAGACAGACTGGAAGTAGCACAACTACAGGAGGTAAAATTAAGAGACATAATTAGGTTCAGTAGGGAAACAAAGAGGTTTGTAAGATCAGAAGGAGGCATACTGCAGGAGCACCAGTGAAACCAGTGCTCTAGGGTGGAAGCTATCACGACTATCCAAGGTAAGGCAAGCGATGCTGCATCCAATTGGAGGACGCCGCCTGGGGTGTGTGGGATTATGTGGGTAGACTGGGCGTGGCAACGTATGCGGTCTTCAACGTACAAGCCAACCGCAGTCTAAGTGGCATGACCCCCAGCGGAGGGCGGAGCTGGGCCTCTGTCCAGCACTGCTGTCAGTTTCACTTTGGATCTGATCCGACCCGATCAGATCCAAAGTGAAACTGACAGCGCCACCCAAACTGGGACTAAGGGTGCGATAGCTCCAATGAGGCGAACCGATCACCCGTCTGTGCATACAACTGCATACGTCTCCACAAAACATACAAATACAATACATACAAGGTGTATGTTTCTCTCTGTTTCAAGATATGGGAGCATTACAAACAAGCAAAATTATGAATATCATACCTGACATATCCCCACTGACAGCAACACTCTCGTCATCGCTGATCTTGAAGAAACCAAAGCACATCAACATTTTCATGTATGTCAATTTGAATTCAACATCATCTTTGATAGCTTCATGGCTCACCAAATATGACAGAAGTTCTGCTGCTTTCACTCTCTCATTGTTGTACCAATTTCTTTCAACACCTTCTTTAATGAATTTCTTTGTGGTGTTTAACAAAACCCCTTTGAAAGGTTTAGCCATCTTCTTCACACCATCTTTATCCAAATCAGCAATGACTGACTTAACAACAGTGGATCCAGTGATCTCTGAGAAATTTATTTCACCTGGATTAAAGAGCAACTTCTTGAGTACTTCTACCCTTGTTATGTTGTTAACTTTCTCAGACTTTAGTGCTCTAGTCAAGGCATTGAGTAGCTCTTTTTGCTTCTTTATCATAATTTTGCTGTCATCTTCATTGTCCCTTTTGCTTCTAATTTTACTTGCTGTTTGCAGACCTTTGAACCAGTCCATGAAAAGTTTGAAAAAGTTCCTGCTGATAAGTTCAGGTAAAACTTCAAAATTGTCTTGTAGGTTGTTTAGTATAGAAGTCAATATATTAACAGCTGCCAGTTCTCTATTTCTATTATGTTTCAGCAGTTGGCTGTCAATCCCTGATGTCCAAAATAGTTGAAGATGTGGAGAATTTGCTATCTTAGTACCAACTTCTTTGTAGATAGGATGGCTTAATGAATTATATTCCACTCCAGTCTGGAATCAAATAAAAAATTATTGTAATAAATTTGTCCACCTAAAATGAAGCTATAGCAAAATTAGCAAATTCTTCATTTATCCATATTAATATTATACAGAGAAATGAATAGATTTTTTGTTTGTTTTTATAAAACAGAGTATGACACCAGAGCCATTTATTTAAAAAATCTGATTAAAAAGTTTTATTATTTCGGGAGAAAATTACTAGGATATAAGTAGCCTATATGTTAATGTAACACTGGTCTGCCAATGTGCCTTATTTCATCCAAATCCATTCAATAGTTACTGTATACTTCTAACAAACATACAAACATCCAAACATTTTCACAAACTTTCACGTTTATAATATTAATAGAAGATTCATGATCAATAACCACACAATAGCCACTGCTGAACATAGGCCTCCTCTAAAGATTTCCAGATGGACCTGTCAAAAGCGGTAAGATTATTAACAACTTACTAGAAGTTTCTCACAGATGGAGTGTATATTATCATCAGAGAGAATCTCGGCAACACCAATCAGCTTCCTTAATTTTACCTTTCCTAGAAACTTATCTTTTACAACCATAAGGAAGTACAGTGAATCCAAACTGTGTTCTTTTATATCTTTCTTGAACTCTTCCTTGATGTTTGACCAAATTATGGATACAAATTGATCTTCATCCAACTACAACAAAAATACTAATGTTAAACTAGCTACAAATGTCTTTAGTATAAGAATATTCAAGCCGTTTTTAAACATATTTTTCCCTAAGTAAATAACAAGTATGTATAACATATATTATAAAACCCTTAATTGTTTTTCGTCATACACATTTTTCTATATACAACTTACTGCTAAGCTATTCTAAGCGGCTTACAATTCAATATGTAAATACATTTAAAACTACAATAGTACATATTAGTGGCGTAGCGTGGTTGGATTGGAGGGTTGGGGGGTTAGGAGGGTGGAAAATTTATAAAATAAAAGATATTAACCTTTGGTGAAGGAGGGGCCGGGAGGGGAGCTGAGCTGTATGCGTAACTCATATTTGTTGAAATGACATTTTTGGTGCTTTGGGGCAGCATGAACCCACGCCAAAACACTGGCACATCATAGGGATATAATTTGATACAGTTTGTTATGCTGTTTTGACAACCATAATTGCTTTTAACTAAATAATCATTACAAATTGTTATCAATACTGAAAACAAATACAATCTCATAATATCTAATTAAGCAACATTATATTTAAAAAACACATTTTTTCTATCGCTAGCTCCTTTATCCAAAAAGCAAATAAAACAATCTCTTAAAAGTAAAATTATATTATTGAGGTATATTATCTGTGCGGGCTCAGACTGGGCCAACACCCCGCACTTGTGTATTTCGTGTGCTGGATTGCGTGAGTTAGAAAGGTGATACCAGGTGACAAGGTTAAAACACCAAAAATCGGGAAATAATGTTTATTTTCACACACCCTAAACCCAAAATGATAAAGCTCTATGGAAACGATACAAGGTCTCTTAAGACGGTTATTTGGCGCGTAGGGGTCCGTTGCTACGCCGTAGCTATGCGTCGTAGCCAGAAGTCGTCCTCGTAGCACCGTAGCTCACAGCTGAGGAGGAAGGAGGGTTCAAACTGCATAAGCGCCTATCTTCCACCCAGGAGTTTACAAACTTGCCGACTTCTTCTTTCTTGCTGACTACTTGCTGTTTTCTTTCTTGATGTTCCGAACTATTACTCTAAGTTGACTCGAGGATTCAAAAAAAACAAATTTACTTAAGTACTCCAAGGCGATACCGTAAGGCCCCGGAGGTCCGGTCCTCCTCGGAGGACACTTTTTCACTATCGATTATGGACTCATTTACGTTTCGCTCCTAAGTTACGCCTATATACCTAAACTATTAGTGTCTTCGCACAAAGACACTAAGTGGCTTTATATACTAAACATTATATAACAACCTTATGTGCATTACGAGAAAAGTTATTTGGATTTACTTACGTTAAGTTTACTACAATCACACTACAATACATGCACACAAGCAACAATTCCAAAAATAACTACACTGACTTTACACATATGTTCTTCCCGCTACCGCAGCGGGGTAGGCAAAGTTCTAACCTATACTATTGCACCGAATAACACACCGATTAGTCCGTACTGGGTGTGTAATGTAAGATTTTAAAGGTCCGTTCGATAACACAAATTCGTACCGAATTTTTCACTATAGTTTTATGACGTCACAGAGGGTATTGTCACGTGACCGCGCATGCGCGGTATGCACTTCGTTTTTCATTCTTCGTGAGTGCATCCTGCACATTATCCTAAGTCCATTTTTTTTTATTCAACTTAAAATAGTAGACCACTAAGTAGATATTTAAATGTTTGTTTCAATGACATAAAAACATTTAAACTCGAAAAAAATGAACCTAGGATAGTATATCTCCAGTATACAATATATATATATATATATATATATATATATATATATATATATATATATATATATATATATATATATATATATATATATATATATATATATATATATATATATATATAATGACGGTTTTACGGTAAATGTTGCTCCAGTGTGAAGTTAGAACAATTGTTGATCCACCTATTTCACGTGTTTGCTCAGCTCCGAGTCTCGCAAACTGATATACTTTGATCCGTGTTTCATGCGCGTGTGACGTCGGTGGATCTGCACTCACAGGTTTTCAACATACTCGTCGACGTTTTGACCAACATTTGTGGATCCATTAACGGTCAAAAAAATGATACTGAATGTGATTACTTTGATCCAGAATATATTGGCTTATATGCTACATTTACTGCGACTAAGTTGATCCGGAGCCAAAATTGACGAATAGGTACTGAAACACAAAGCGGCAAAATCTGTTTTACTGTTTTCTCCTGTTTTTGAAGTTATACTTCTTTAAGCGCGTTATGAAAAATTTATGGGAGTGAAGTTTTACGATGCGCGCGCATGTGTGACACAAAATTTTCTCACGGGAGAATTATCATAAAGGGCAGATTTAATGTTAGATTTCAAAAAAATGACCACCATTGTGAATTTCTTTGTTTTAAGGCCACCCGACCTCAAAATCGATATCTGGGCATGGCTTTAGGTACAAAGGGCAGATTTAATGTTAAATTAAAAAAAATTCGCTGCCATTTTGAATTTCTTATTTTTAAGGACAATCGACTTCAAAATCGATATCTGAGCATGGCCTTAGGTACAAAGGGCAGATCCAATGTTATAATTGAAAAAATGGCCGCCATTTTGAATTTCTTTGTTTTAAGGACAATTGACGTCAAAATCGATACTTGGGCATGCCCTTGATAGTAAAAGACAGATCTAATAATAGACTTAAGAAAAGAGGTCGCTATTTTGATCTTCTTAACATTGAGATTTCAGTCTCTTATAAGGTAAAGTTTAGTATAATACTAGGTAACACATTTATAATTAAGCGTTTTCTGTTTTGCAAAAATGTTTTATGAGCATTTAACACATTTTCAAGTCTAAAGCGGATGGGTCCGCCCTGTGGATTGGGGGCGTTTGGAGAATTCCACCACGGTATCCCCTGCCTGTCGTAAAAGGCGACTAATAGGGGCCTCCGGGGGTCACGGGTGGGCGGGAGGTGCCGCCCACCTATTAGTCTAGCCAACTTCTGTGACCCCCGTGATGGACGGCAGCGTGTCTCACGCTGCCTCGGACACCAAGGGCGTCCTTCGGTGTACGGGGGCTTCTGAGCCCCCGCAACAACAGGAGAAGAACCGCAACAGCGGTACGCGCAGGGGCGGTTGCGGACGACAACTTAGACGTAAGTCGGAGGAAGCCCGCAGCCGTCCCTACTGCGCCGAAGATGGCCTTACAAAAAAAAAAAAAGCGGATGGGTATTAAAACAACTTAGTGTGATAGAAAGGGGCGACTTTTCATGGGAGATAAAAATGAAACGTCCATTCTCATGCAGCAAATTTGTGAGTCCATTTCCACAGAACAATCATCGAGGTCTATCATCCGGTATCGTCATCATCATTATCAGCCGTATGGCGTCCACTGCTAAACATAGGCCTCCCCCAAAGATTTCCAGATGGACCTATCAAAAGCGGCCTGCATCCAGCGCGTTCCTGCAGCCTTTAACAAGTCATCGGTCCATCTTGCAGATGGACGGCTGAAGCTACGCTTGCCAGTACGTGGTCTCCACTCGAAAACTTTTTTGTCCCATCTGCCGTCAGTTCTTCGAACTATGTGCCCTGCCCATTGCCACTTCAGCTTGCTTATCCATTGGGCTATGTCAGTGACTTTCATTCTTTTACGGATCTCCTCATTTCTGATTCGATCGCGTAGAGAAACACCTAGCAAAGCCCTTTCCATAGCTGGCTGAGTGACCGTGAGCCATCTTAGGCGGCCCATAGTCAGAGGCCACGTCTCAGTGCCGTATGTCATTACTGGTAACACACATTGATTGAAGACTTTTGTCTTCAGGCACTGAGGTATTTTGGACGAGAAGACCTTGTTTAGTTTCCCGAACGCTGCCCATCCGAGCTGGATTCGTCGATTGATCTCTTTCTCAAATTTGGACTTACCGAGTTGGACTACTTGACCTAAATAGACGTACTCGTCTACAACTTCAAGAATTGAGCTCCCAACGATAATCGGGGTTGGCACAACATGAACATTCGACATGATCTCGGTCTTGTCCATGTTCATCCTGAGACCCACCAGTTGAGAAACTCGGTTGAGCATTATGGTCAGACCCTCCAGCGATTCTGCCAGTACACCGATGTCATCGGCAAAACAAAGGTGAGTGATGTATTCGCCATTGATGTTGATGCCGAGTCCTTTCCAGTCCAAGAGCTTGTAAGCATCTTCCAACGCGGCAGTGAACAGTTTCGGAGAGATAACATCTCCGTCTCACGCCTCTGTGTAGTGGAATAGCTTTCGAACTCTGTTCTTGTACTCGGACCTACATGGTGGCGTTTTATACAAGCACTTCAACACTTCGATGTACCGATGATCAATGTGGCACCGCTGTAGAGACTGCAGCACAGCCCAGGTCTCGATCGAATCTAAGGCTTTCTCATAGTCCATGAACGCTAAGCAAAGTAGCAAGTTATACTCCCCAGTTTTTTGTATAACTTGCCGCAACGTATGGATGTGGTCTATTGTACTATAATCTTTACGGAATCCGGCTTGTTCGGGAGGCTCGAAGTCATCTAGCCAGCGCTTGAGACGATTCGTGATGACTTTTGAGAACAGCTTGTAAAAATGGCTCAAGAAGATGGGTCTGTAATTCTTAAAAAAGGCGTTATCACCGTTTTTTAAAGAACAATACCACCACACTCCTGTTCCATGCCTTGGGCGTTGTACCCTGGAGCAGAACGAAGTTGAATAGCTTTTGAAGGAATGTAAGAGTCCTGTATCACAGAGTAAAAAATACAGTCAAAAATATAGATAAATTATCTCTTGCACATGGAGTATAAAACAATCTACGACACTTTAGATAGCATCACTTTTTTATACTTTGACTAGTTGCGCTCCGCGGTGTTAGTCGCGGCTTAAATTCCAGCAGGAATACTTTTCGGAATAAAAGTTAGTCTATGATAATTCAGGGTGTCAACTACGGCTATATCAAATTTCATCAAAATTGGTCCAGCCGTTTGAGCGTGAAGACGTAACAAACACGCACACACACTTTCTCACAAACATTCGCCATTATAATATTAGTGTGATTACCAGTTGGGCTCAGTGACACCGTATTAGTAACATGTTGATACTGTGAATAAAATATCATTAATTGGATGTGTATAAAACGTCACGGATGGTCTCAGCCAATCTGATCTGAATCTGACTGTTTGCTGTGCTCTGATTGGCTCATTTAAATCGGATCAACATTTTCCGTAACTATCGCAAGGTGGATTTGTATATCGGATCAACTTCGGCAAACGTTAGCAAGCAGTCCCGTGAGTGTAGATGTTGATCCGGTTGGAGCCACATTAGTTAGCAGAAATGCATATTGGATCAACAAAAGGCGCCGGATCAACATAGATTTTTGGATCAACAAAGTGCTCGCGTGAAGTCGCGTCTGATCAACATTTACCGTCAAGGTATCTCTATGTATATATATATATATATATATATATATATATATATATATATATATATATATACACATACATATATACCAATAAATATTGCCTTAAATCACTGTGGTATCATCACCATAATTATTTTCTAAGGATTTTAAATACTTGCCTTCATAGCGAAATCAAGCACAATAAGAAAAGCAACAGTGCTAAGGTATGACTTCTTTTTACTAGCTGTTAACAGCATTTTCATTATTTCAGCTTGCTCCTCACTTGAACTTTTCAGGATCAGGTTTGATCTGAAGATTGCACCACATATCAATATCTGCCCAAGGGCTACATCACCAACTTCCTGAAATATTTGTTTTGGTTAAATCAAATATTAAGTGTAAATCACTTGCAGATATTTCATGAATGTATGTACAATTACTGCAGATGGACACTGTTTATTTTTGGATAAATATTATCCTTATACTTTACAAAGCAAATGATTGATCATTTAATAAATTGTATATACACATTTATGATCAAAACATACACTTTTTGAGGATCCATTAGCATGCAACTCTTTCTTTGTTAACTCCAATATTTGACTGGTGGTGGTAAGGTGATCAAACTTTATCAATATTGTCACTAAGGTGGCAAAGTATCCAGCTCTTATTTCAGGAACATTTGCACCCAAACTCCTTACTAGCCGTTTGAGTACATATTGGGTATTTTTTTCATTCTGAAAAGAAATGTAAATGAATTAAACATATAAAACACAAAGTGAATGAAGTTGTGTAAGATTACAATATAATTTTTTTTCAGATGTTATTAAAGCTATGGACAGAGAATATCTCCCTATCAGTGGATATAATAATATCGGCAGAGGTTGGCAGTGTAGAAATTTTTGCTATTGCCAGAAAATGCTTAGTTGCATTATACTAAATCTTTGAAGTTCTAAACAAATAGGCTAGGATGCGGCTGGGATAGAAGATCATAGACG
The DNA here is from genome assembly GCA_949316025.1 of Lapara coniferarum. Classification (NCBI taxonomy): domain Eukaryota; kingdom Metazoa; phylum Arthropoda; class Insecta; order Lepidoptera; family Sphingidae; genus Lapara; species Lapara coniferarum. The sequence continues at coordinate 11,415,191 of OX438923.1, read as the reverse complement.
GGAAGCATGTTTCATGCAGCAAGTAATACATATCCACACTCATGTTAATATACGGATATAGAAATTATTGCTCACCACGTATATCACCAACACATGGAGGTTTGTAATCGTCACACGTCTAAAAATTTAACTTCGTAAAAATGATTTCAAACAAAAATAAATAACTAACCTCGTTTCCTTGCAACTGCGAAATTATTTTTGCGCCCCCTTTTAGTTTACAATCATCTTTTGGCGCTTTGAGCAAATCAAATGCATCTAATATAGAAGGAGTTACTTTAACCTCCTTTTGAGACTTATTTTCATCGCTTTCCTCTTTCATTTTAATTTATAATAAATGAAAATCCACATGGAATCCACAATCACAGTTCCACAGTGACAAAATGACAGTTAACCCCACATTAGTGTTGCATATCAACAGTCTGCTATCAATTATCTATCGATAGTCAAGGTGACGGCAATAGTATCGACAGCTCTCAATGTGCAATACTATTGATAACAGCGATACTAACGATAACAACGATAGTATTGCTCTTATCAATACTATTGCCGGTAGAGAGCTATCGATACTATCAATAGTATTGACTTAAGGCAATACCATCGATAGTATTATCGATATCCTGAATAATTTTCGAGGTGAACCATCGATAGTCTATACTATCGATGGTTCTGCAACACTACCCCACATAAGATGATAGATCTGTCATCTGAGTCTGACAACTCAAGTTTTTTTTTTTTCTCTTTATGGCTACAAGCACTGTGTTGCTGTGCTACGCCAAACAACTCAAGTTCATTGCTCAAGTTACAGACTACCATAGAATAAAGACTGAAGCCAGACTACCGCAGACAGAGTAAACAATATAGACAAATGTATAGTTCCCATTCAGTCCTACAGAAAGGGATGGTACTATAGAAGTCTTGCTTACGAAAGAAAGGGATAGAATCGCTTTATTGCCGTCCCGTAGTGACGGTTCTCTCAAGGTCGGAATTGAAATTCCATACTTTGCCTCTATCAAAAAGTGGTTGTGCTTAGTATCGTGTGTTTTCACTTTTCAGAGTGTTACAAAACTATTAAAAGTGTCAATAACTTTACTTAATCCATAAAAAAATGGTGCGGTGTAGCGTGTGGTGTAGATTTACTCAATTCACTTATCAAATTATCTGTCTCATGTGGCCACGGCATGTGCTCCTCTATTGTTTCCCTCCGTTATGCAGACTGCAGTTAGAAAACTTGTCTATGACTACAGTACTTTTGTTTTTTTTTTTAATATAATTTTCCCTTACAGGGAAGGCAAAGGGTCCAAGCCCATACAGCCTCGTCTTAAATGATATTTTGGTTGTCTTTTTTTCCTACGTACTATGTCGTAGTAAAGCAGTGGCTACCTTACCAAGACTTTATCAAGAAGTTTTGGCAGCAACGAAAGACACTTGATTGGCACAGTTATTTCAATTCACTTCATTTGAGCACTTTAATAGAACTATATTGGGTAATTTACCACCATAATTATGCAATATAACACTAAGTATCACCAAAATAATGAATTAAAACAAGAGCACCTCATGACACTTCCAAGTTCACGCCAAAACTCCACCACAGTTCTAAAATGACATTTCACTGTAATGACTAACGCCCAAGAAGATTATAATATATCTAAATTGTTGTTTATTGGTCTCTGATCTAAATGCCCATAGATTTTTTTTCTTTGATAATTATCCCCTTATATTGGGAAGCCAAAGGGTTCAAGCCGACACAGTCTAGTCGTAAATGTTTTTTTTTTTTTTTTTTATATAATTCTCCCTTACAGGGAAGGCAAAGGGTTCAAGCCCATACAGCCTCGTCTTAAGTGATATCTCTGATTGTCGTAGTAAAGCAGTGGCTACCTTACCAAGACTTTATCAAGGAGTTTTGGCGGCAACGAAAAAACACTTGATTGACACAGTTGTTTCAATTCACTTCATTTGAGCACTTTAATAGAACTATATTGGGTAATTTACCACCATAATTATGCAATATAACACTAAGTATCACCAAAATAATGAATTAAAACAAGAGCACCTCATGACACTTCCAAGTTCACGCCAAAACTCCACCACAGTTCTAAAATGACATTTCACTGTAATGACTAACGCCCAAGAAGATTATAATATATCTAAATTGTTGTTTATTGGTCTCTGATCTAAATGCCCATAGATTTTTTTTCTTTGATGATTATCCCCTTATATTGGGAAGCCAAAGGGTTCAAGCCAAGAAGTTTATAATATTATCTAATGGAGAGAGCGGTACACACATTTTTGTGAAGACAAAAAAATTACCTTTTGTGTTGTATTCTATCTCACTCACTCTTTAACCTATGTTGCCAAAGCTTACGGATTATTTCCCTACCCATAAAAAAATATCAATACCGTTATTGTCGTCTCAATCATGTATATATAAATATTTCCAACATATCTTATATAATGATATAAGTACTATTTTCATTTCAGAATTATTCTTGTTGAATAAGATATCCTTAAGGTTTTTTATCCTTATTAACATTTTAGTTTAAAAAATTTCCTCATTTAATTGGTAATTGCGAATACATACTTCGGTAACACTGTTATAAAACGTTAAGTTCGATGTCAATATAGTTGTCAAATAAATGTTCACTTCGAAATTTTCTCCGTAATTATCTACAATAATAAGTGTGTTTTAGTAATATTTTAATGTGAATTGTGTAGTTCACGGTTGCAGAAATATTTGGTATCCATCATTTAGTGTGAAATTCTACAGGTAAGTTTATTGTCATCAATATTGTGTACATATTATAATTTTATCAATATTTATACGAATCGTAATAAAATACGTGAATATTTTATAAATGAACTGTAGAAAAACCTCGCTTAATGTGATTTGCTTTATATATGACTACTTTTTTCATATTAACGTAATGTTAAATGTGATTTTTTGTATTGTAAATAGTGTATGTAAACAAGAGGCTAGGGTGACCATGGTGTAAGCTTTGGTGGACCGGTTTGACAATGGTGCTAGAGTATTTGTAATACTAGCCGCCTTACTAATGAATATTATAAAGCTTATTAATCTTTAAATAATCATCGTAAATAAAAACTGAGGATCAACAGTTACAATCGAGTTCTCAGTGTATCCAGCATTGATTTATTGAAACTTTTATTTAAAATAAAATCGAGTTTGTATTTCTCTTTACAGATTTCTTAAAGATCTAGATAAGCAAAAACGTGGTTAAATATAAATAACATTAAAAGGTCAATTTGATGTCTGCAAGAATTACTAGTCAACATTTAAAGACAGAAGATTATGATTCTGAATGTGATAATGTGTCTTCTACTTCTCGGAATATGGCAGTAGATGTCAAAAATAATTATTTATTACCAGAAACTCATGCTGTAAGTATATTATTTTTTATCATTTCACTGGTATAATTATGATCCACTTAGACTTTATTATTTACTAGCTTTTGCCCGCGGCTCCGCCCGCGTGAATGTGTTTTTCCGGGATAAAAGTCACTGTTTATATTTTACTGGGATGAAAAGTAGCCTATGTGCTAATCCAGGACATGATCTACCCGTGTGCCATATTTCATCGAAATCCGTTCAGTAGTTTTTGCATGAAAAAAACATCCATACATCCAGACATTCTTACAAACTTTCGCCTTTATAATATAATAAGATTAGTAGGATAGGGCATTAAGCTTGCGACCCACCAAATTTTATAACGGCGGTACATTGGGTGATATCTGAGTGTACTAAATGGCACCTCTGCCTCTGTCTAAAATGTATAGGTACTTAAATATATTATTATTGATTGATATTTACTTTTTACATTACATGTCAGCGAAATGAATATGAACCACCATTGAAACGTCAAGACTTGGAAGATTTCAATATATCAGTTAATGTGAAGACATCTAGTGAAATAAGTTTAAAGAAATAAAAGAAAGTATTGCAACAGAAGATGAAGAGATAAAAGAAGAAAATTAATTACAAGTTATTTCTTATTAAAGTTGTTCATGATTATACAGTCTGAAATTGAAAATATTTTGCAGTGAAATTTTGCTAATATTTGAGATTTTTTTTAAAAGCATATTCCAAGTAGCAAGCAAAGAAAAATTACGTATAGATGACATAAAGACTTTTGCTTTAACATTACACTTTTAGTCGCCGAAAACATTTTTGTTTTATAAATTCAAAGATATATTTGCCGAAAGAGAGCACATTATGGTGATCTTTAGCAAACTTTAATTGTTTTGTTGGCTTCTTCACAGAAGTTTTAGAATATTAAAAATAAATTTAAGGACGAAACCTCACCCGCAGAATGTAGCGTTAATTTTTGATTCCAAGGCTCTCAAACAAGAATTTATTTGGTATTGTAATTTGTAAAACATCCACGTGTTTATTACTTTTGCTATAAATATCTACTCAACTTTGTTTACAATCAACTTACCTATGGAATTTCACACTAGATGTTGGATTGCAAATAATTCTGCAACCATGAATTACACAACTCATAGTAGAATATCTCTAAAACACAATATGTATTATTATGGATAATTACAGAAAAAAAGTTCGCAGAATACTCGCAAAAATTGTAAAATCACACAAAATAGATATTCGTAATATTTCAAAATTACTTACTGAAAATTAGGTTATTAACTTCCTAAATGTGTATTATTTTTTTATGTATGATTGTTTACTTTTATGAGTATGTTTTTTATTTTTTTTGATTATATTTAAATTTAGCAATAACTGTAGTTTTCATTTTTAAATATCCCAATGTTTTTCTGTCTAACCTTACAGTCTCCATATTTGGTTATAAAGGCCGGCAAACAACGTGAACATATCCAGTCGCGGGGGAAAGTAAAACATATACAATGTGAGGCTGTGTGCCGAGCAAAAAAAAAGCACGCGGGGCCCCGTGCGAAGCAAATAATTTTTTTTAACAGCTTTGTAAGTAAGGTGCCAAAAAACGGGCCCCCAAGGAGCTGCAAGATGCCCCTGTAACTGCGAGGCCCCAGGCGGTTGCCTGGTTCGCCCCCCTCCAAGGCCGCCACTGAATTCACCACCGCGTGGTGAGGTATTTTTTTTATGTAAGTGGAACTAGTAGTTCCGAACTACACATACCAAAAAAGTATGTAAATATGCCAATTTTGTTTGGAATAAACTTTCTAACTCAAATTATATTTTTTAAATATCAACTATTACTAGCCGCTGTAGTTGGTTTTCATAATTAATTTAAACCGCATTACTTTATAGAGATAAAAATAAATATTATGGTGCGATATCATATTATTACACACTCACGCCTCTTATCCCCCGGGTAGACAGAGGTGCAATTAGTGCACCCACTTTTTGCCGTTATTCCGTTCCATGCTGTGATAGGGGGCGAGCCTATCGCCTTATCGTGTACAAATTCCAGACTCCGAGCTGATACTGAATGGAAAATAATCACTTTGCCCGACCCGACTAACCCGGGGATCGAACCCGAGATCTCAGCATTGCAGTCGTACCATAATACAACTACGCCACCGAGGCAGCCATATTATATCATATCATATTATTATGGACAGTTAATTATGTTACGTCCTGGTTTTGAAAATAAACCTTTGTCACTCTAAAGAGAGAGACAGCAGATAGCTGTGACGTCACATTTTATTCTTCAGTTTGTTAAACGGAATGAAAAATCCATATGGGTATAACATTCTTGGTTCAAGCCGACACAGTCTAGTCGTAAATGATATTTTTTGCTGTCTTTTTTTTATCCACTGTAGTCTTTGAGTATCTAGCAATGCAAAGGAGATGGGATGACCAGGCGAACCCTTCGTTGGTCATACATGCGCAACTGGTCATAAACTTTTATTAAAACCTATGAGCGGTATTAATAAATCCATCTCAAGTTTGAGTTACGTCTCAAGTAGATATAATGTATGAATAGTTCAATACATTATGTCGACTTGAGATGCAACTCAAACTTGAGATGGATTTATTAATACCGCCCTTAGTGACTTGCGATCGCTGACGTTCCATTCTACGATAGTGACATTAAGCGGTGCTCCACAGAAATTGTGATTTTTGTTATTATTGTGTGAAAAGCGGCCTTATATTCCGCTCTCCACGTGTGGATTTTTTTTGTAAAATTTGTGCTATCCATGTCTACCTCTCTCCCTCCCCCTCGTCAGGATTGGCAGAAAAAAATGTTTGCGCATTATTGCCATATCGTGTCCATTGGTTACATTTTTTATTATTAATGGCCCTACTACCAGTAGCCTGACGCGAGTCGGCTTTTCTGGCCACACCGGTCTTTAGGGTGAACGCAGAAGGCGCTCGCAACCCTTTGAATTAAGTGACCATGCTGAGGGCAACCCACTAACGGGTTCCGAACCTCGGCTCAGGACGGCCACTGAGAGAGGATGAGACATTAACAATTAGGGATGCGGGCCGGAACCGCTAGAGGGGTCGAGGGGGCGACGGGGAACGCGGCGAGGTCCTCGACGGCGAGGACGGAACTGCGGTCTTGTGGAGTGTTGGAGTTTCAAGAACTCGTTCTTACGGTGGATGGCCAGAGTGATTTCGTCCTCTGGATCGGTTAATACGGAACGCGGCCGTCTCCATTTGGCGCGGTCAAATGGAGTATAATAGAGTGTAATATATTGACGCTTTACGGACTAACGTGTTTGGGTGATTTACCACCCGATCGAAGTAGCCTCTGCTGGACATATGCATGAAATGCCTGATGGTCGGCATGTTGGTGTCCGCGTGGAGGTTGCGGCTGTGAACGTACCACGGTGCACCAAGAGCATGTCTGAGCTTTCTATTTTGTAAGACCTGCATACCCTGAAAACGAGCAGGCGGTAAATGGGCGAATACGGGCGATGCGTACATCATGATAGGTCGAATGCAAGTCGTAAAGATCTTAATCATGTTGCGGATTGACATTTTACTTTTCTTGTTTAAGAGCCAATGCAATTGGCCCATTGCGAATGCGGCTCGCGCGCGTACCGCGTTTATATGTGGGATGAAGGTCAACCTCTGATCAAGGGTAACTCCTAGATATTTGGCTGTGTCCGTCCAGGGGATGACCTGGTTGTACATGCGGACTGAGGTGTGGGGCACATGGACTCTCTTATTCTTAGTGAAAATGATAGCCTGACTTTTGGTGGAATTGACCGTGATTCGCCATTTGCGGAACCACTCGCCGAGCTTGTCGGCGGCGGCCTGCAAAGTGCACACCACATTGTCGGGGTCTCTACATGAGGTCTAGATTGCGGTGTCGTCAGCGAAGAGCGTCGGATGGGCGTTCTATGGTTTGGGGATATCACTGGTATACAGCGAGAAAAGAAAGGGGGAGAGGGCAGAGCCTTGCGGGACTCCGACGGTGATGGAGTATCGGGAAGAGAGAGTTCCCTCCACGCAATATTTGAAACTGCGATTCGACAGAAAATCTCGTATGATGTGCACAAGTTGAGTGGGCACGTTGAGAGTGTACAGCTTGTAAAGCAAGCGGTTGTGCTACACCCTGTCGAATGCTTTTTCAATATCGAAGAAAAGAGCACCGGTAGGCATGCCGATTCGAAACTTGTCGTGAACGTGCTCCGTGTTGCGGAGCACCTGATTCGGCGGCGGGTCAATACGTTGTTTGTTTGGCCTAGTTACAATCTGAATTCTGTTGCTTTGAGCACTGAGTTGAGAGCAACACTTCTGTTTTTTCAATTTAAAAAAGTTTCAAGGCAAGGCAGTAGTGGAAGCATGCAGTAATCCGATTCTGAAAACCGGATGTGGATTGTGGAGTAGGTACTAGGTAATAATTAGACTAGATAATTGAAATAAAATCATTTTAGAAAAACAACTAAATAATATTCTACATAAGAGCATAATATTATGGACAATGAAATTGTACTTAACGAACATATTTTAAAATTGTATTTAAAAAAAATTGTTTGCGCAATTATTTTAATAACATTTTCTTTAAAATTATCGTGAATATGTTAAAAGAAACAACTTGTATATTAGTTCCTAATAAATTATATTTTTTTATTTATGGCCGCTTCTAGAAACTGATGCGCGCGCATTCAGTATTCCATGTTTCTAAACATGGCAGGTCGCAGTGGATTTGACGATGTTAATTCCAGGTATTTATTTTAAAACACAGTTTTAATTACAACAATTTACATTTTTTCCAGTGTATCAAACGTTTTTGTTGCTATATGTAAATTTAATTTCTAAATTTACTCATTATTTGCGAATGAACTTTCATGTTTTTGCATTGCGATAACATTGAATGAAAATGGAATTTTTACGCACGCTACTGAATATGCTGCCCTTTCTTCATCATGGTTGGACATTTTATAGCACATATCTTTCTTTTTCTCAATAATTAGTGCGATTGTATAGTTTTATAGGTTATGAAAAGTCACTATTCTATTGGTGATTGCAGAGATTTTGGTGGCGGTAGACGGACTGCTGGGGGCCGTCCGCTCCCCTCTGAACCTCCTTACAAGGCTTACGTTGGTAACTTACCTTCCGGACTCATTCAAGGCGATATAAACAGAATTTTCCCTGTAAGTACATGTCTCACATTTGTCACTTTTTTGTTTATGTACTTTATGTTACTAGTTTCATGCGTTAATTAATCTTGATCGATATGTGTGGTTTGTATGCTGTTGTATGCTACATATTATGTCTTTCTAGGTCACATTATCATCACATTAGATCACTGTAAAACTCACAAGGCTTATTGGCTCACACTTCATCATTGTTTAGATAACTTTTGGAAGTGTTAACTATATTTAAGATACAAAAACAAGTGATGAAATCATTTTACTTTCGGCACATACAGACAAAAAAGTAAAATATTACAAAATACAATATACTGTTACATGAATTATACTGTGACGGGAATTGTACTATAATTCAAAATTAATAAAATGTGAAGAATAAATATTTAATACATGGTGTACCAGCTTTGCCTTTTATAATAACAATAATTTGATGCATCTATTGATTTTAACTCTAAAACTGAAAATGATTTCTCTGAGAATACTAGTATGGATATAACATAATTTTTTAAAATGAAAATTGATAGAACCAATGGCCAATACCTTTCCATCATGAAGATAAATGTTTATTTACATCCTATTAACTGCCCTGTTGGTGTAGTTGTATTAGGGTATGACTGCAATGCTGAGGTCTCGGGTTCAATCCCCAGGTCGGGCAATGTGATATTGGATTTTTCTATTCAGTATCAGCCCGGAGTCCTCTGGAATTTGTCCCCTACATGGCGATAGGCTCGCCCCCTGTCATATCATGGGACGGAATACGTAGGGCAAAAAGTGGCGACGTAAGTTGTACCACTTCCTACCCCTTCAGAGATAAAAGGCGTGAGTGTGTGTGTACATCAAATTGAAAACCCGAAGTCTGTTTGTTTTTATAACACCACTGTTTTATGCAAGGGGTGATTTTAATAATTATTAAATTGATAATGTGGTATTGTTTATGGCTCACAATTATTGTGGTTGCAAATAGCCTGAAGATATTGAACGACAAGCTACATCTGATCTTTTAGTCAGATGTGTTTCCCGAAGCCATTCGCCTGTTATTCGACATCTAGAGGCTATATGGTCGCTCACCAAATTACGTATTTAACATGTATTTATAGAACTTTCTAAGGTTAATGTAAAAATAAATCATTGCATGTTGATCATTTTCAAACCAATCCATCCCTATGAGGTCAGAAATGTATGATGTGCTTAAAATGTAATTTCATACTATTGAATATAACTAATTGTGAAATGATGCACTATGCTACATTCCTTTCCTTTTCATATAATAAAAAAGTAATAACAAATTAAGTATAGTGAGGCGTAATGTGGAATTAATTTCTATTATTTTTCAGGATTTATCTATTAAAAATGTACGCTTGGTTATGGATAGAGAAACAGATAAATTCAAAGGATTTTGCTATGTGGAGTTCGAGTGTTTGGAAGACTTGATGAAGGCAATTGAATTGAATGGAGCTATTAATGTAGATGGAAACTTAATCAAAATTGATGTTGCTGAAGAAAAAAGAAATGACAGGTTTGTATTTACATTGCATTTTTGTTACTCAGGTGAGGACCAAGTTCTGTTTAGAATTCCTTTAGTAATGGAGAAGAAACATAGTTGTTAAAAGTCAGCAGTAGTATAGAATTAATGGATGTGTGCAGCACAAAAGAAAACATTTAAGGAATATGTATGTTTTTTATTGTTATAATACTATGGTGAAACCTGGTTAACCCTAAACAACCCACAAGTGTCTGTCGGACACATTTTTGCGTTTGGTTATTCATAAAACCTAAAGTATTTATTTTTACGAAAAACCGCTTTATCTAATCTACCTCTGAAGTTTGCCGAATCTAATTGTGCAATAAAAATAGTTGTAACATAAATAGTTTAATATTTATTACAAGTAAAGCAAAGCAGTAACGCATCAACCCACAAGTGTCCAACAGACACAAATATATTTTGTTTGATTTAAATACCAAGGTAGATTGTTTATTTAAAACAATATCGTATCAAGTAGGTAATAAATCAACTCACAGTTCATTCTTTGTGTTATAATAGCAGTCTTTGTACTTGTAATTTATTATTTGGTTACAGTTACAGTGCTTAGATATTTTTGTGATAAGCCAGTCATACTCGTTTTTGTTCTGAGAAATCAACACTGAGATAGGGAGAAATTCAACGAGCCCTTGATACAAAATCTCTCAAAAAGTCAATAAATTTACTTGCACCCATTAGAAAGTTGTTAAAGTATGTGTGCCTAAACCTAAAATAGTTTTATTTGTATGGGCAAAATGTTACAAGCGATGGGCATATAACTTTTGAAAGTAGGGCATATTGAAAATAGTATCTGCCCAAAAATCCTGACGATTGACAACTGAGGTACGATTTAAAATTTAGGAGATCTGTGACTAAAAGAAATACTTATACCTTTTTTTTTGATTCGAATATCTGGGAATAAAAGGTCAATACCCATAATATAAGGGAATAATAGGTAATAAAAATATTGCGTACAATACGGTCAACTAGTCATGTGAATCGTACGTTCGAAGTAGCAGAAACGTTACTTTTGGTAATTATTTTACATGCCTCGTAGTAGGAAATCCTAGACACAAAATGGTCTCATAGTAGTTAAATACTATGAGGACAAAATAAGGCTTCTATATCTAAAAAATTTCAATGTGTCATCGCATCTAAGACCGTCAGCTTTTCTAAAAAATAAATTGGGTTTGTATGTGTAAAAGATGAATCTTACTCATATAATCATCTGATGCTACCACAGATCAAGGAGCTGCTCAATCTTCTGAGCAAAAAGCAAGAACCGTTTTCATAATTTTTGTCCATCGAAAATATACAAACCTTTTTAACAGTATTCTCATATGAAATTTATGCTCTGAACACTCGGTAAAAATATTATGTTGTGTAATATCTGTTTGAAAAAAAGTAATAAAAAAGGTAAAATAAATAAATAATGATTCCTTATATTTACGCGAATGTAAGACATCGAAATAAAAGTAGTTTTCGGATTTGAACACGGTTTTTCTATTTTATCTCTGTAGTGTGTCCGCCAGACACTACTGGTAAGGTACGTTACAAAAGCATACTGGGTAGTTAAGGGTTAATTGGGATCTCAGGAGACCAAAGATTTTATACAATTTAAAGAGGTATTCATTTATCTAGTTTTCCTTTTTAAGACAGGTTTAAATTATAGTTGTCAAATTTACAGAGGCCCCTGGTTATAGAAGTATAATTGTACCATTATTCCAGTTATATGGGTGGAAAAGTTAATATAAATGCGTATTTTTGGTGTTACGAATTGAATTTAGGTGTCTGAATGTGTCAAAACTTGTCCCAACGTGATAAAATGTATCACTTATACAGGGAATTAGCCATTAAGTGCCAATAATAGAGGTAAATATCGAAAAAATCCTATAAATCAAATCTCATTTAACCAGGTTTGTAAAGTCCCATTAGAGGTAATTTGATGACAAAGTGCCGGGACCTTATTGGTATTCTCAATAATAGAGGTTTCTTACTTATCCAGATCCCACTTAATCAGGTTTCTCTGTATATCTTATACTAGTAGTGCTCGCGGCTCCGCCCGCGTGAAAAAGTTTTTCCGGGACAAAAATATTTTCCCGGGATAAAAAGTAGCCTATAGCACTCAGGAGTTATGTAGCTTCCTATTAGAGAAAGAATTTACAAAATCGGTTCACTAGGTTCTGAGATTAGCGCGTTCAAACAAACAAACTCTTCAGCTTTATAATATTAGTATAGATAGGTAATACAACCTTTAATCAGCCCCTATACTGTACACTAACAAACATGAAAACCGTTGCAGAGCGGGATTCGACCGCGGGCGACGAGACGGCGGCGGCGGGCGTGATGGAGGCCGCGGGGGCGGCGGCGGCGGAGGCGGCACGTTCAGGAGGGACGGCGGGCGCGGTACGTACGACCACTTCGACGCGCTCGACCGCCGCGCTCCGCGACATCAGGGTGGAGGGTTCACGCACGGTAACATCGCGCTACACTAACGCATCACTGACGGTGGAAAGGATACTTGACTTTACATTGTTCTGAGCTATTGAGTTGTATTTCAGTGTAGTGAGATTTTCTGCATCTTTTTTTGATACTAAATGTACCGTAGTTGCGTTTTGATACATTTATTTTAAACTAGTTATACTCAACCTTTGGCCTGCCAGGCTTTGGCAAGGGACCTACCTGACAGAAAATGTTATTAAATTTAGAAACTTTACAAGATCACCTGAGCCATATGCTAATCTTGGTGGAATAAAATGATTCAGTTAATGGTGTTTTAATAAAAACATTATTTTGATTTTAATTACATTTTTAGATACTTATACTCGAGGCAACATAACTAAGATGTCTATGTAGCCCAGATAAAAATGGTTGAGTACCACTGTTTTAGACTGTTCTTGGTGACATGGATTACATGTTGCAACTAAATATATACTCTATATTACAGTTAAAATAACAAAAAGGTAAAGTCAATTAACCTTTAAATTGTCAACATGCTTGTTTTGTATACCTTAACTGGATGTTGAATGTATACCTCAGTCATTGTCCATGTATAAATATCAATCAATCATTTGTTCACTTGTAATATGTTAGATATTAGCCAGTCACATTAGTATAAAATGTTCAAGATTTCTGGTGTTCTTTATTACTACACAATTTATTTCGGGTATGATGACGTATTTTTATAAATGCCTTAATGTGGCTAACATTATTTTGAAGGATATAATCGTTTTCAAGATATTAAGTACTGCAAATAGAATTTTATATACATAGAAACTCTAGTCTTTATACATTGAGAAATCACTGATGCATCCATTTCTGGTGTACTTAACTTTACATTTGCATTTAATCGATTAATGGGGATACCATTCGAAAAACTAGTTTGATTGTATTATGTCGACAGATTTGAAAGACTTAATATGACGTTTCGTATTACGTCATAGTTATAGTATTTTTAAATTTAAATATAATAGGCATTATAATTTTGGCATAAAAATGTATTTGCCATCGGATAAGGCTATGTTCAAGAGGTAATATTTTAATCTATTCTAATATTATAAATCTGAATAGTTTTTCACGCGGGCCGAGCCGCGATCAATACTAGTGTATAAGGTATGCGCCATTTTATGGTATAGAACTATGCTTGAATATTGTTTTAAAGATGGCACACAGCTAACGCGGGAAAATCCCGAATGCAACATGCATTATATCATGTACAATCAGCAGCATAAGAAGCTAAACAAATTCAAAATTTTAAAATGCCTACATACTTTTGTTCTTACTAATGGTTTTTTTTCTCTTCGCAAAAATAAAATAAAGGAGACTTACTTTACTTCAAACGAAGAAAAAATGTTTCAGTTTAACTTAAAGCGTATATAGGCGATTTGAATTTTTGATTTGGTACAGATACTTATGCTGCTGACTGTACTAATAGTGAACTTGCAACTCTGATTCGATAAATCTCGCGACATTTTTACCTAAACTGTACTGACTGCCTCGGTGGCGTAGTGGTATTACAGTACGACTGCAAAGCTGAGGTCTCGGGTTCGATCCCCGGGTCGGGCAAAGTGATATTGAGTTTTTCTATTCAGTATCAGCCCGGAGTCTGGAATTTGTGCCCGATATGGCGATAGGCTCGCCCCCTATCACATCATGGGACGGAATGACGGCGAAAAGTGGGTGCACTAGTTGCGCCTTTGCCTACCCCTTAGGGGATAACAGGCGTGAGTGTATGTGTATATGTATGTATATATGTATATGTATTTTTACCTAAACTTTATGCAGTAGTGCTTATGTTTAGATTGGGTCGTTCATAATTATTATTGACAGCTAGATGTATTTGCTAATGAATGCCGTATACCTCGTGAATACATAAAAAATACTGAACAGCTAGAGTGTGAACATAGCCTAACTCTGTCCATGACATTTCGCACAACGTCTTGTCAAACTAGTTTATCGAATAACTACGAATATAATTTTAATTGCATGGTTTTACTTACATTTTTACAATACATATTCATTTATCATTTTATTTTCGTGTGTTGGTATACATTTTATTGGAGATCTTTAATTATGACATTGTTTAGGTTGTCACAGGATGGTTTAAAAGACTTTGGAAATTTTGAAACAACCCCCACTTATATCTATACTAATATTATAAAGCTGAAGAGTTTGTTTGTTTGTTTGAACGCGCTAATCTCAGGAACTACTGGTTCGAATTGAAAAATTCTTTTTGTGTTGAATAGACCATTTATCGAGGAAGGCTTTAGGCTATATAACATCACGATGCAACTATTAGGAGCGAAGAAATAATGGAAAATGTGAAAAAATACGGGGAAAATTATTCATCCTTGAGGGCTTCCATTGCGTGCGCTGCGAAAACGGTTCAAGATACCAAAAATATATGTATGAAAGAATTATTCCTCTTGAAATGATCTAAAAAAATGTCCACGACAGTATATGTCTATCTTTTAAGATTAACTCACTAGAACCGTTTTTATGGTAATCAAATTTGGTCGAAATTAATGCATTATTTGTTAAGAGTTGTATCAACGTCATAATATTAATCTTTATCCAAATAAATGTGTTGGATAGAGTGATTCAACGGGAAGGTTTTTATGTACTTTTAGCCCCGAAAAACTTATTAACGCGGGCGAAGCCGTGGGCAAAAGCTAGTATAGATATATACGTGGTTGCCCTACATACTCGGACAGCGGCGTCTGTCGCCGGGCTTGAGAGATTAATAAATACTCTAAACACAAAAACACAAAATTCTTTGCCCTTGACAACTAACTGGTGATATGGATATTTATTCGTATGGTTTTATGTTAAGGCAATATATTGAAACATAAAAACAGAGTGTGTTGTGTCTAGTCATTACAAAATTCATTTTTTTTTTTGCTTTTTAACACAGTTTTGAAATATATAACCAAGATACTAACTTTCATGGGATTTTGGCTGTCATTGTAAACTAATGTACAGAACGTGTATCACCAATGTCATATGGGTTGTTTAAATAACATGGTTAAGTAGGACTTATTATGTCATAGTGGGTATATATTTCCTTATTAATATTAATTATTAAAGGTGAGTTTTAAAAAAACAAATATAATACTGCCGTGCTAAGCACGAAAGCACTATGTTAAGGAATGCTGGTTTACGGCTTTTAAACTTAGCACGGCAGTATATGTATGTCTTCATGCCTATTGCCCTCTATCTACTATTATATATTGATGTTCAAATATTTATGGGATGTACCTACAAATATATATTACAGTAAAAAATATCTACATTTCACAGAGAAGTGTTTACAAAAATTGATGATAACAGGATTTCTTACAGCAGATTTGATTAAATTATCGTTATGCTGACATGCGTCCGTTTTGCAGTAAGATTTTGTGTTGTCAGGTGATGTTATAGCGTCCAGCACGACGACTATTTTATAATTAGTGGCTGATAACGACCATAGCTTTGTATAGAACTCTGTGGGCGCATCTTCATAGAATATATTTTGTGCTAGTTTTTTCAGTCACAATGGACCTACCACCGCCTGAAAAATGCACGCGTGTATGGCTATATGTTATAGTGTAGGCATACATAGAGAACGGTAGAGTAGCACGAGTCTTTTCAGAAAGACCATCGTAAACGACATGTCTTACTTTTTACCAGTGGCTTTTTCTATATTTAAAATGTACGTGGTGAATTTTCCAAGTGGGCGTGGAGGGCGAAATCCGAAAGTATGAGGAATAGAGAAAATGCTCAAAGTAGTCTTGGGGTCGACTTTGATGAAAACGAAGACGCCATCATTGGATTTTTGAAAAGTCCATATTCCTAGTCGAAAGTCGGACCTGTTGAGTTTGACAAAAAAATTAGCACACTATATTGGTACACCATTCGATAGTGACTCTAATAAATAAGGACCCAATTCTGGAAAGTAATGTCATACGGCAAACTAAAGGAAGGGTCTCGTTTTCAACTTGAAAATTTACCCTGTATATGCTATCGCTTCGTTACAAAATTAAACTTAAAAAAAACATAACAGAAATATAACATAAATATCTTTCAATTAAGGACAAAAGTAGTTTTAGCATAAACTGCGGAACGTCAGTTACGAATTACGATGTTCTTCTTGAAGTTTCAGCAGCGGTCAGCGTTGCCGTGTTGTGTACAGCGAGTAGCATAATTATCTGTACAAAATCAAAATTTCTAATCACCTATATATGCGTTAAGTTAAACTGAAAAAAAAGTCATTCGTATGAAGTTAAGCAAATCTCTTTTATTTTTATGAAGAGAAAAAAAGATTAGTAAGAACACAAAAGTATATAGGCAATTTGAAATTTTGAATTAGTTCATGTACTTATGCTGGTGACTGTACATGTGATTGAGTTGTGTTGTGCGCAGAGCGCGAGCGGGGAGGGGGCGGCGGCGGCGGGGGAGGCGCGGGCGGCGAGCGGTGGGGCGAGCGCGACGGCGGCGGCCGGGCCTCGCGCGGCGCCTCGGAGGAGCCGCGCGGCGCGGGCGAGTGGGGCCGCATGGGCCGCTCCGGCTCCAACGCGCCCGCGCCGCGCCGCCGCGGCAACTACGACGACATGCCGCCCGCAAGACCAGGTACCAGGGTTTCTAGTTTCTTACTTTTTAAATTTTTCGAGGCACGGGAATTCTCTATCGTAATTTCTGGAGATTTCTCGAACTTTCGAGAATTTTAACACGCTTTTATTAGCTGCAGACGTATCTATGTAAGGGAAACTATTATCATGATTTTGACCCCTGATGAATAAATAATAGCTTATTTATTTTTATTGACATCTGTTGGGCCATAGTAGAATTATAGCTTAACTGGCTACCCTTATGTGTGAAAAAAATCCTACTTGTCACAAGATGGCGCTTTAGTTTATTTTTAGTGACATCTGTTGGACAATAGAACAGAACTAAAAATAAATAGTTTTAAAAAATTAAAAACCATTCTTTATAGAAAATCCAAAACTCAAAAACACTCTTTATAGAACATCCAACAAAAGTAAAAAATAATTTGAGTTATAAATAGTGTAAATAAGAAAAAAATATTTTATTGTAAAAAGAAAACACAAGTTGATTAGTATATAATCATAATGATGTGCGCAAAATAAAGAGATGGGGAAATATGAGATATCCCTACTACGCGCCCACTTTTTCATAGCAATATTTCAAACATGAATTTATACCTTATTCTCTAACAAAGAAGATGTCCACTTTATGTGTGGACGCTGGGCCTCTAAATCTTACCAGGCTCAATTTTTATGGACATTGAAGGGGCAAAAACACGGAGCTTAGCCCCATTGAAAAAAAAAATATTGTTATAATTAAATTATTTAAAAACGTCGTTTTTTAGTGAAGTTTTTAAGCAAAATAAAATAACAAATCACAAAATCGGAGGATTTTAAAAGTATACGATTTATCGCGAAGGCCTAGATTTTGGGAGTACTATCCTAATATACCGGGTGGAAGGGAAACGCTCTCTATACCGGAACGGTAAGAGAGAAGAACCATAACATTAACGAAAAACTATATTCATTTGCAAAGCTAAGCGATAATACTTACGATTTTAGTATTTCCGTAATTCATGCGCGCGCAATGTAAAGCGTACAAAAAAACGGTAGGGTACACACTACAAAGCAAACGCCGACAAGGCGGCGGCCGCCGCACTGCGCCGGCGCGGCACCGGCCACGCGGTCGTTAATCCGTCAGCTGATGTACGTGTTTCATTACGATTTTTTTTAAATGGTCTACCATTTATCATTTTTTTTTCCAATTTCAATATGAGAGAACATATATTATTGTTATGTGTCAAATACAAACTCCTTATTAGACTAATATATAGACTGCTATGATAGGTTTGTGAGCGGTATACCCTTTTGTAATTGAAGACCCTAGGCTTCTTTAGAGTAATGATAGCGAGTTACTAAATACATGCTTAACGTTTCCCAGCAGATACGTCAGGCCGACCAAAGCTGGTCCTGGAGCCGCGCACAGTGAAGGAGCCTGTGAACTCGCTGGCGTCCACCAGCCAGGCCTCGTCGATATTCGGCGGCGCGCGGCCAAGAGAAGAAAGACTCAAAGAGCTCGCGAATGAATAGGCGCCATCCACTGCACTCACACCCGTACACTTACTCTTCTTTACCGGTTCCGTGTGTATATGTATCGTCCCGATCCCTCATTGTGTGCTCCGATATTTCATTGTGCATCCTGAAATAGGGTAGTTGACAACTTTTTTTAAAATACATTTATCAAACATTTATGTCTTCTAAAATCTAGAGGAAAAAGAATTTTTAAAATACAAGCAATAATAAATGAGTTATAAAGCTTTGAAGTTTAGTGGAAGGGGCATCTGTCAGATAACGGAACCAGCAGAATGTGACGTCACTGAGTGTCGCCCGCCATAACGCTGCGTGCGTGCGAAACAGATGAAGCGATATCCCCACTACGCTTCCACTTTTACTCATAACAATATTTCAAATATGAATAACTGCTTTAGTTGTCAACCAATTTTCATTCTGATTTTACAGAAGAATTTGTTTTTCGTATTATTTTCTGTTACATACAAAATAATGTACCAAATCAAACATAGGACACTACCCTATTGTATATGAATACGATGGATTTTGTTAAGTAATGAGGTTGTAAATCATTTTTAACATGTATTTTGTTAGCTTTATTACGTGTATCTATGAGCTTATAATTGTTACGCCCCTGCTCGCCACTCGTTTTTGAGCGGGAAGCCAGCGCGTCGCTTGGTTTATTTGAGTATTAAATTGCTAGTGTTTGTTTCGTCAATCTCAAAGTTTGGGCTTGTGTACGTACGATATCAGCTCGCATAATATTAATTAATTTTACAACACTAATCGCGTAAAGATAATGTTTTTGGTTCCTTATTTATGTATCTTGTAAACTAATTATTTTAATTCTTACTGTATTATGTGGCGTCATGCCTCATAACCGATTTTCTGTTGTATTTGTTTATCATTTATTGATTATTTAGTTTATTAGGTCTTGAAAATTAATCACTGAACGAGTAATTATGAACATAATTTAAGAGTTGATTATGAATGTTATGTAATTACGGTGTCATTAATAAATTAACTTCCACATACTTGGATTTCTACTTTGTTAGATATTGTGTAATGCCACAAGTAATGTGGCAAATAAATTAAAAAAAAATCGCAAAATTGTAACAGAACATAGAAAAACAAATAAAAAGTGAATTCTTTGTAACCGAGGGTTTAACTAAAGCCAAATTCACCCTAGCCACCTCTCCATGATTTGAAATTAATGCTTTTAACAATCAAATTGGCATATAGCATGAAGACTAAGGAGCTTACTTACTATATTATTACCTAATTAGGTTTAGTCCGCGGCTTCGCCCGCATTAGGGGGTTTTTCCTGTATAATGCTTGCCGCACACGTTCGGTTTCCTGATTAGGTTTCTTGATTTTTTACTATTTTTTGCGTCGAATGACTGACCGACTGCCTCGGTGGCGTAGTTGTATTACAGTTTGACTGCAATGCTGAGGTCTCTCGGGTAGGCATGGGTCGTACTTGCAAAATTGGGAACCAGGGCTTACAAGTACGTCCGCCTAAAAAAACCAGCGCCAAAAACCAGGGTTCGAAATACTTTCAAGTATTTTATTTCTGCATAGGAAATTAATCCGTGTATTGATACAGGTAAGGAACACAATCGCGTTCACAAATAAAAACTTCGATTCTATAAATACTAAGTATTTTATTTCTGTGTAGGAAATTGATCCGTGGTTCAATACACATAAAGAGTACAATCGCGTTTGTAAATAAAGTACTTATAGCACTTGGATAGTCTAAAATCGAAATACTTTCAAGTATTTTTTTACTGCATAGGATATTGACCCATGTTTAGGCACGAATAAGGAGCACAATCGCTTTAACAAATATAATACTTTTAACACTTCAATACTTGCATAGGAAATTGTTCACTAGCTTGTAGAAAAAGAACCATAATTGAATTTGCGGATGATGATGCCTGAGTGCGGACGTAGCGCGGCGTAAAATACTTTCAAGTCTTGCAAGTATTTCGGGTCGGCACGTCGGCGTACTTGCAAGTAAAAACTTGGTTGCGGAAATACGCACCACCTCTACTCTCGGATTCGAACTTTGATCCCGGGTCGGACAAAGTGATGTTGAGTTTTTCTATTAGGTATCAGCCCGGACTCAGGAATTTGTGCCCGATATGGCGATAGGCTCGCCACCTATCACATCATGGGACGAAATAACGGCGAAAACTGGGTGCACTATTTTCGCCTCTGCCTATCCCTTCGAGGATAACAAACGTGAGTGTGTGTGTGTGTGTGCGTCGAATGACGAGACCAGCGTGCCGTTTACCTGATGGTAAGCGATACGACCACCCATACATAGTAGAAACACCATCCAGCACCTTTAGTTACAAAGTACTGTGTGGCATTCCACTGCCCTCATGATCCTGAGACTCATATGCCGCTATGCTGTAGTCTCACATGTCCTGTAGTAGTTATACTGGCTACAATGTCCTTCAAACTGAAACACAACAGTGCATGCACACTGCTTATTGGTGGTAGAAATAGACATTGCGGTGGTACCAACCTAGACAGACTCTTACATATGAGAGTCGTACCACCAGTTCGATATGTCTACTACTATTCAACAGATTGCATTGCATTTAAATGCCTCTCTAATTTAATAGTTAAATTTTGTGATTATCAAACATTAACCATATTATATCGAGCTTCCTACCTGAAATTTAATTTAATTTTAGAATTTCTTGTAAATTAATTAAGGTGATGAGTGACATTGTTACACCTGCCCGCCATAAACGGAAGCAGAATTTTAAATTACAACTGCATGGCACTGCTCTGCACTCAAGTAATTACATCGGTTACAATCTGACTGGAAAGCTGGTCGCGTATCCACCTGAACCACACACACCATGAGGACCATGCATACCATGGCATTATAGAGTGTACATGTTCTGTAGCCTGGATTATTTTTGTTGAAAGTTAATGGGGGCACCAGAGCCCCTCCTCCCTATATACGCTCTTGATTTCTAATCATGTAAAACAATACATATTGAAGTTATGTGTAGGATGATGTGATTACAGGTACAAGATTGTCATTACATTTCATGTCCCAGCTTGTCTCATTTTATTTGGAAATTATGACAAATGGCAAAGCTGCAAGAAAGAACTCTTTAAATTATACAATGAAAAATTTATGGATTTATATGTAACAATATGTATTTGTTATACAACAAATATCTTTACGAGATATTATAATATGTACAGCTATTATCAATCTTTATGGCTGGCATGAGGTTAGTCTGTAGAAGCATTGAAGTTGTACATATACATATATACTCACACCATTTATCCCCGAAGGGGTAGGCAGAGGCGCAACTAGTGCACCCACTTTTCGTCCCATGATGTGACAGGGGGCGAGCCTATCGCCATATCGGGCACAAATTCCAGACTCCGAGCTGATACTGAATAGAAAAACTCAATATCACTTTGCCCGACCCGGGGATCGAACCTGAAACCTCAGCATTGCAGTCGTATCATAATACAACTACGCCACCGAGGCGGTCATTGAATTTGTTGCTCTCCAAAATCAATAACAGGTATACAGTTAACCTTATACCTCCCTAGTGAGAGGTAACTAACATGCAGTCAGCTAAAAAGACTGAGGACAGCTGTACAATATTAGACTCATATGTCAAGGTCATCATCAGGGTCCTCTTCATCCCAGTCATCGACAGCTTCAGGCTCGTAGAAAACCTTGCTCTCTCCTTCATTAATCTTACTCATATATGGAAGCTTCAAGTTGTACTTATGTAGTTTTTCAGTCTGTTCCACTTCTATTTTGAATGTTGAAAGTGTTCCCGGAGATGGTTTCTCGGGTTCCGGTTCTTTTTTCTCTTCTTTGATTACTGATTGAGACTTTAGACCCTTATTAATGCTGTCATAAGATAACAATTCTTCAGTTTTAATAATTTTACTATTCTTCTTGATTTTGACCCATACTTTGTGTGCAATTTTGTCATCGAACGAAACTATAGCCTTTGCTATATGGTGAAGTTGAATACGTAGCTTAGATGCATGAGTAAGACAATCTTTGTGAAGGATAACAATCAACTTCTCAACATTGCTCTCGGCCTGAAGCCTCTTCAAGCATTTTAAACACTCATTCCAGCCCAAACATAGCGACATTTGGTTTATAGAATCTATTATCACCGTGCATTTGGTATGTGTGTACTTTGAAAACATTTCCAGATTAAATTCCTCGTAACAATTCAGCTTATTCGGATTAAAGACATTTCTCCATGCTGCGATGGGTTGTTCATATGCAAACAAATTAATTATACCGCTCGAATTTTGTACAAACTCTAAAATTAAAGGCACTGTATTTTTGTTGATATCGTCTTCGATTAGCACAACCGGAGCCGAGCGTAACTTGAACAGCGTCATTTTACAATTCTAGTATTACAGTCTATATTTGATCCGTCTTCAATGTTATTTTGGGCCGTAGCTTTCTACTTATGAGTTTTCACTGATCAGAGGTGATTTCATATTTAATTAGGAACCAAAGAGCTTTGTAACAGAGTAATAGTGTTCTGTGATTGTAACACTACCAAAATAGGAACTTAACCCATATCAGACCCATATTATAATAATATAATGCTATTTGACAGCTCTTTGACCTAACCTGAAAATATGATTGACATTTTTTTTTTCTCTCTTTGGCAAGGCGCGGTTTGCGCATCTGCCAGTGTCAAAGTTTTAGATAACACAGTTTTTTTAAGTATAAGTTGCAGTTGCATTGTTTGTTTGTTATACTCAGTACTAACTACTATGTCGAAGTAAAGCAGTGGCTACCTTACCAAGACTTTGTCGAGAAGTTTTGGCGGCAACAAAAAAAGCACTTAATTAGCACTGTTATTTCAATTCACTTCGTTTGAGCCCTTTAATAGAACTGTATTGGATAATATACTTCCATAATTGTGCAATATAACACTAAGTATCACCAAAATAATGAATTAAAACAAGAGCACTTCATGACACTTCCACGTTCCCGCCAAACTCCTGGATTGACATTTTTATTTTATTTTGTATATTTTTTTTGTTTTCTCCTTCTTACACTGACTTCTATTATACTAGTATAATAGACGTCATATAGTAAAAGAAGAAGGCAAAGGCGATTAACCATGCAGCCTAGTCTGCTGTCTCTTTTCCACGTTTAAGAGCCTATGTCAGGAACTTTAAGGACTTTCAAATTCAAATTTCTCGTAAACTACTAAGATCAGAATTGAGATTTTTGGATATGTGTAAATTGAACGTATAATTCAATAATATGTCAAAGCCAAAACACAATTGCTATAAATTTTCTCGATCGAAAAAAAATTCAAAGTTACCTCTGATATTTTCTTTAAACACGCTTTATCTCTAAATGGTGGAATATGTACATTCGTAACTTTATTTAAATACAATACATCAATTTTTTCAAAGTTTTATCAATACACAATTAAAACGAATTAAATAGTATAATCACAATTAAAAGAAAATTGTTTTGGCGCTTACGCCATTTCATTTCGGCATACGCGTGCGCCTCCCGTCACTTTCTCTCATCCGCGACTTCCAAATACGCCATCGCTGTTATGGGAGTGGCCCGTGCCGGCTTCAGTCGTCCGGAATCTTTACTGACGACGGACGTACGCTCGAAATTTTCGGACGCCTTCAA
Organism: Lapara coniferarum; assembly: GCA_949316025.1. Lineage (NCBI taxonomy): Eukaryota > Metazoa > Arthropoda > Insecta > Lepidoptera > Sphingidae > Lapara > Lapara coniferarum. The sequence continues at coordinate 11,390,834 of OX438923.1, read as the reverse complement.
AGTTCGAATTGGCCGTCTAGTGTAGGGATTGGTCCGCGCTACCGCGCGGCAAATTTGAAGGTGCCCTGGAAATTCTGTTTTATAGTGTATCCAGCTCACGTCCGTGTATCAATATAAAATTATAGGCTCTATTAGGTCTATAAGATAGGCAGCAAGCGTAATTATTACATCCTTTCACCTTTGTAAATTGTTTCTAGTCGGAGACCTGCTTTAGTTATATTTAGTGATCGGTACGCTGAGGTGCCGGGTTCGAATCCCTGATTGAAAAACAATAGTCACTGCTTTTTTTTTGTTATTTATTCTGCCTCAGTGGTGTAGTTGTATTACGTTATGACTGCAATGCTGAGGTCTCGGGTTCGATCCCCGAGTCGGGCAGAGTGATATTGGATTTTTTTCTTTTCAGCCCGAAGTCTGGATTTTGAGCCCGAAATGGTGATAGGCTCGCCCCCTATCACATCATAGGACGGAATACGCACGACGGAAAGTGAGTGCACTAGTTGCGCCTCTGCCTACCCCTTCGGGGATAAAAGACGTGAGAGTATATGTATGTATTATTTATGTTGGGTAATTCATAGCTAGGGACGCCCTGGAATGCCGGCCCAATTTTGCGTAAATGACGCTTGCGTGTTGCTCATACATTTAAAAAATTCGTATTTTGCATGTAAAGGATGTTCAAATTTTTACACCATAAAATTATTTTAGTATGATTTTTTGTAGTACTCATTTATTTATACATTATGAATCAATAATAACTAAAATGTTAAGAGCCAATGTTAGAATTGGTATACACGGGGGCCATTTTGAATTTCTTTGTTTTAAGGCCAATCGACCTCAAAATCGATATCTGGGCAGGCCTTTAGGTATAAAAGACGGATCCAATGTTAGACTTGAAAAAAGTGGCCGCCATTTTGAATTTCCTTGTTGTAAGGCTAATCGACCTCAAAATCGATATCTGTGCAGGCCTTTAAGTACAAAAGACGGATCCAATTTTAGAATTGAAAAAAGTGGCCGCCATTTTGAATTTCTTTGTTTTAAGGCCAATCGAACTCAAAATCGATATCTTGGCAAGCCTGTAGGTAAAAAAGACGGATCCAATGTTAGAATTAAAAAAAGTGACCGCCATTTTGAATTCCTTTGTTTTAAGGCCATTCGACCTCAAAATCGATATCTGGGCAGGCCTTTAGGTATAAAAGACGGATCCAATGTTAGACTTGAAAAAAGTGGCCGCCATTTTGAATTTCGTTGTTTTAAGGCTAATCGACCTCAAAATCTATATCTGAGCAAGCCTGTAGGTACAAAAGACGGATCCAATGTTAGAATTGAAAAAAGTGACCGCCATTTTGAATTTCTTTGTTTTAAGACCAATCAACCTCAAAATCGATATCTGGGCAGGCCTTTAGGTATAAAAGACGGATCTAATGTTAGACTTGAAAAAAGTGGCCGCCATTTTGAATTTCCTTGTTTTAAGGCTTATCGACCTCGAAATCTATATCTGGGCAAGCCTGTAGGTACAAAAGACGGATCCAATGTTAGAATTGAAAAAAATGACCGCCATTTTGAATTCCTTTGTTTTAAGGCCATTCGATCTCAAAATCGACATCTGGGCAGGCCTGTAGGTACAAAAGACGGATCCAATGTCAGATCTGAAAAAATTGGCCGCCATTTTGAATTTCTTTATTTTAAGGCCAATTGACCTCAAAATCGGTATCTGAGTACCACTTTAGTTACTAAAGGCAGATCCACCGTCAGAACTGAAAAAAGTGGCCGCCATTTTGAATTTCTTTGTTTTAAGGTTAATCGACAGCAAAATCGATATCTGGGTGTAACATTATTAACAAAAGAGTGATCCACTGTCAGAATTGAAAAAAGTAGCCACCATTTTGAAGTTTTTTGTATTAAGGCCAATCGAACTTAAAAAGCGATATCTGGGCATTTTTTTGTACACAAAAGGCAGATGTAATGTTAGAATTTTAAATAAAGGCCGCCATTTAGATTTATTTTTCTTTAAAGGCTATTGGCTTTAAAATCAAAATCCGCTGGACATGACTGGCCACAAACTCTAATAGGTATAAAGGAGACGGCCTAAATTGGGCTTGACCTTACACTTTTGAAGCATGTATCAACATTCTTCTATTTTTATGTCTTCCATTTAAAAATATCCCACCAAAAACATAAATGTAAAAAAGGATAGCCAAGTTCAATACCAAAATTATGCTTAGCTGTGGGCTTCGCCGCAAAAAGAATGGAGATCTAAATGTGTGCCAAGTTTTATGCAAAATCTAAATATGTATTTATAGGAACAAAATAACATTATGAACAAGTATTAAATTCTATTTGTTTGCTTTATTGAATACCTATAATAGTTGCTGGTATTTACAAATGTGAGATCTTTTACATTTATGTTTTTGGTGGGATATCATTACTTTTTGTAAAGAAAACTAGGTAGGTATTGAGTTGTGTGGTGCCGCGCGCCGCCGACGACACACCGTTGGCCGGCTGTTTAGCGTGTATTACAAGTGTTTTTTTATGGGGACACCACAAATGTTTTGGCTTAACTTTATCTTTATATTTCTGTTATAAAGCAAATATAATAAAACATATATTGGGATTGTTTCAAATATTTGCTTGTAACGGTTCCAACGCTACCATTAAAAATATATTTTTTTTTATGTGGACCCCTGTATTTTTAACTTTTTTTATTTTTAGATTTTTTCTTACGCTTACACATAATTACCGAGCTGGATTCCAAATTTCATCATTCTAGGTCATCTGGAAGTAGGTTAGGTTTAGATACTATAAGTCTGTCAGTCAGTACAAAAATTTACGATTTTGACCTTCATATCTTTATAACCGTTTGAGCTAGCTTCATGAAATTTGGGCTTCTAGATGTCCTTATAGATATAATTAAACTCACACAGTTTTATGTGTTTACTTTAAATAGGTTTTGAATTATAGAAAGGTGAAAAGTGGCACCAAGTGGTTCGTGTAATATTACACACGGCGCTGGCACCAACTTAGAGCGTTGGTTACATACTCAAAGAATACCAAGCATGTATAACAAGAATAATATTGACATAATAGTATTAATAATTCTTTGGGGGAGACCTATGTGCAATAGTAGCCTTTTAAAGGCTGAAAAAGAATAAGAATTAAAAACTATAGGTATTTTAGAAATTAAACTAAAAAGACATTTTCACTTTTTGGGATATTTAATATTGGTCGATATTATTTAATTTTACTGGCAACTTTGTTCAGCGCTCCCGACGTAATGTCAAATTGAAATACATTATTGACTCACTAACACTCTAGCTTCACACCTCGCGTCGTGGCTCGTATTGTGTTCGGCGTACCACTCGCGCGAGAGTGTAAATGAGCCATTATATATTTATATCAGTCCTCGTCGATTCCATGTGATATGTTCAATTCTGGTTATTGTCTAAGCTAGCTCTGTTCACTATTCAATAGGGCAATCCAATGGGCAATGCCTAATAGGTACTGTGAACATCTTATGTCATCAGGTAAAAAAAAGTTATTCACCGAAAAATGATTTAGAAGCTCTACTCTACAGCGGTTCTTTCTTTACTCCCATTGGACAGACAGATTTTTCTTTCTCATTTGGAAATAGTTCTAATATAACTATAAAATAATGCATAAATTATCTCTGTAACACTAAGCCCAAAGTTCTATGAAGTTTTTCCCGTCTCCTTTTAAAATATGGCCATCATTATTTTTCATTCAGTTCAATAAGGATATCGGAGCTTTGTTATATTGCAAAACAAAAACAAATGCCTTAGAATTGAAGAAGTAGCTGTTGCAGTAAACATCAGTCTATTCTTCTGTACAAAATATCAAAAATATTTAAAAAATTGTAAGTAATTAACATTTAAAATTTTCTATAAGCATAAGTACCCGCGTAGTAAGAATGACCTTGCTATATTTTTCTTACCCCACATTACATACAGTTCAAATTAAAAATTATAAAAATGATCTAGATAGGTAGCGGCCGCCTTCAACATTTGTAACATTTATATCCTATATAGTGACTATTCAACCATAATAATGTAATCAATCTTCATATCAAGCTATGTAATTTTATTGCATTGCATAAATTTCGAACTAGGGCTTTCATTTCGAGACTCTCGGTCTCGAAAATTTCGAGAGTCTCGACGATTTTTTTGTATTTTCGAGACTCGAGACTGCTGCCTCCAGTCTCGAGAAAAACGAGACTTTCGAAACTAACATCAAATAATAATTATTATTGAGAAAATTACTAAATTATCAGGATCTTTTTAATGAGGATCAGTGGCGACATAAAAAAATTAAATTTTTGATAATCTCTCGGAAGTCTCAACCTAGCCTTGTTGAAATATATACGGGTCTTTATAATTAAGTACTTTATTGTTATGATAAATTGGGAAAAGATCTCTTTTTGACAATGGTAGCGATAGGGGGAAATACTCAAACCATTGCTAAATCCCTGCTAATTATGGTTTGAAAAGTTACGAAAATCCCAGGACATGAGACAACCCAAAGCATTCATATAACATTATAATTAAGCATGTCGAAGGTCACGGAGTGCACATGTGAATGCTATCGCAACTTTCGTAGGAGTCTGCTCTTGAGCAGAGTCTCTAGCTGTTTGAAGATAAGACTCGAATAAAATGTCAAATAAGTATGAAACACTACGCGGCACCCTCATATACTTTATTTATCCGGTAGCAGGTCACCGATCGCCCAACCGCCGTCTGCAGGCCGGTTTTAAAAGAGGCTGGAGACGTCTCGTCTACGTCTATTACGAGAAGGGAGTCTTCACTTACTATAGCGTGACATGTTTCGACCCTAAAAACCTGCGACGCGAGACTATTAAAAATACAAAAAGTCCCGATACTTTGAGACACGAGATGACCTGGGACCCAAACACAGCGTAGAATTAGAGATTTATTTTCTTATGCGATTTACTTAATTAAAAATTATAAAAGAAAACCCCCCGCTGAGTCTGTATGTATGTCTTAGTGCCAAATTACTCAAATACTACCGAACAGATTTTATTGCATTTTGGTATGGAGATAGTCTGAAACTCTGGAAAGGCTATAGGCTACTTTTTGTCCTTGTGAAACTATTTCACGTGGTCGAAGCGGTGAGCAAAAGCTAGTTTGTAATAAAATCAAATTCTCTCTTTGAAAGTAATTATCCAACGCTCTTTATCTTTTACGGGACAGATATAAACATTTAAAAGTCGTATAAGTAATTGGTAATTTAACTTCCATATGGCTTTATAATAGTGTGATTTATAAAGTACTTTATTGATATATCTTGTATTGACTACCTTAAAAGTCTTTGATTTAAATTTAGTCTCGAAAGTCTCGTTTTTTTTCGAGACCGGACCAAGTCTCGTTTTTTTTCCCGAGACTCATAAATGTACCGACACTGAAAGCCCTATTTCGAACATCCTTTACATACAAAATTCGATTTTTAAATTGCATGGTGGCACTAGAGTGAAGCATCATTTACGTAAAATAAACCTGACATTCCAGGGAAGAAGTTTCATCGTGAATGACTTGTCGAAACTACCTTGATGTCGCAACTCGTAGTTGTATTACGTGCCCGGTACGGCCTCCACGCTCAGGTCTCGGGTTCGAATCCCGCGTCGGGCAAATACTATTTTTTTCTGTCCAGTATCAACTCGGTCTGTTGAATTGGGCCCGGTATGTGGCAATAAGCTTGTCTCCTATTTGATAAGACCTAAAATAGCTAACGAAATGTGAGGAGAAAAGGTGTGATGATGCTATGTTTGACTGCCTCCAAGGCGTAGTTGCACACACGATACGCCTATTGTGCTGAGGTCCCGGGTTCGAATCCCGAGTCGGGCCGAAAAATAGTGACGCCATTTATTGTATTATTATTTATTTTATGTCCACCAAAGTTAGGAAAGTCCACAAGAATAAATCAAAGCAAAGCAAAATATAATTTAAAACATATTATAGAAGTTTCATACTGCTTTGCTTTTTACCTATATACAGACCTACGTAGGGGTAAGACTCGAACCTACCACCACACCAAATTTTATCTTGTCAACAAAAGTCAACTATAAGTGAATAATACTTTCGATGAGTTTAGATAACTTACAATGTCATTTTACATAATGTTCAAGTAATTAGGTAGATAATAGTGACATAATAATGGTTCTATAAACGAATTAAAATAAATTCTATGTTTTATAAGTTATAAATTTATTAGAAATTATAATAACTATATTTATTTATTTATTTATTTTCTCACACACAGTCATAACAGAAATTATCCAAAGCGACAATATAATATTTACAACACAGACATGCATTTGCAATGACGATCTTTTCGCGGGCTTGAGTGCAACGACCTGTCGCAACGACGCGATGCGACGAGGGCCGAGGCGCGCGATCTATCTCAGCGGGGCCGTGCGGCGCCTCGCATTTGAAATACGCTAAGTCACGCCCATCACGATTCCATATGTTTTTCACATAGGCTCTTAAGGACTTCTTTATAAACTTTATCTGTTCAAAGAAGTTCTATATAAAAAGAGTATGCTAACAATATATATAATATATAGATGTATGGGGAAACCCTATATACTCGGACACCGGAGTCCGTAGTGGGGTTTGACGAGTCGAAAGTTACCTTGTTTGTTGTAGTTTAATTGCAGCGCGTCATTCTATTTAGGTACACATATTATAGACTATTATCCAAATCCGTAATATTTGAATAAAAAAATCAATTATTGTCGTTTGGCAGAGGAGTTTTCTCAGAATAATAATAATATAATAATAATAATAATAAAAAGAACTTTATTGCAAGTAACCACGTGAAACCTACATAAGTACACATGATATTGCATAACTAAGATGTGATGAATGGACAATATTTATCAGAGGTCCCCAAACTAGGCAGTGCCTGTATCTTGGGGTACCAGTGTGGAATGAGTATCGAGACTTAAGCCAACTTAACATACAAAAATTAGATGGTAATCTATTATATTAAAATTTACAGTAATAATACTTTTACACTGAGAATGAACAATAACAAAAAAAAAAATTAGTAAAAATAATATTAAGAACTTGTATGACAGAACACTTAAAAGTTACCTAATATTAAAGTTAAAACAAAGTAACACAACCTTTACACAAATACACAGTCCAAAGAGAAGAACACAGCGCTGCGACTACAACTTATTTAAAGGATCTGTAGAGAAAGTAATTACTGCAATAGTTTTTCCGTGCGGTCATAATCTAGTGTGAGCAACCAGTTGATGAGTTTGTGTTTGGCTTCCCGCGCTGGGGAATGTATGATGTTGCAGAGTTTTACGACAGAGTTGTAAGTGTGAACTCTTACGAAAAGTCCGAATTTACGTGCGAACGATGTGCGGATGTTTGGCAATGTGAGTTTGAATACTCTATCTTTAAGCTTTGCTTTGTAGGTGTCGGTACTGATAATTTTTGTATGCGTATGGAGTACTATTCTAAGAATGAAAAGTTGTCGCACTGTAAGGACCCCTGCTTCCTTGTACAGTTCCAAAGTCGGGTGCCTGAATGGTTTATTGAGCATAGTTTTCAATACAGATCTCTGCGCCCTTTCTGCCTCCAATATGGACGTTTTTGCTGCACTACCCCAAATTGTTATGCAATAGTAAATTAGCGGTTGGCAAATGGCGATATAAACGCGTCTAAGTAGATCTATGTTAGCAAATTCCCTAAGTTTTCTAAGTATTGCAGCCGTTTTCCTAATCCTCTTAGACAGGTATAGAATGTGCGCTTTAAAACTGCAGTTCTGATCTACCATAATGCCGAGGTACTTGAAATCTTCAGTACGCTCAATCACGTGAGATTCGTTGACAGATTGGATTTTGATGTCTATATCAACCGGAGGCTTCGAGGCAGAAGTTTTATGAAAACATATGTACTTAGTTTTCTTGTAGTTAAGCGATAACAAATTAGAGGCTAGCCATTTAGAGATTGTTGATAATCCATTTTCTGTAAGTTCAAAGGCTTTATTCCAGTCTTTAGCGTTGAAAAGGATTACGGTGTCATCTGCATAACAGATGATTTCCGCTCCCTGGATGGATTGGAGATGGATATCATTAATATAAATTATAAAGAGTGTAGGGCCCAAAATACTACCTTGGGGAACACCGTAGTGGACTGGAAGCTGCCGACTCCTGTGAGAACCTATTTTGACTATCTGGGATCTGTTAGATAAGTAGCTCTCAAACCAATTTAGCGCTACACCTCTAACACCGAAATATTCTAATTTCTTCAAAAGGATCTTTGGAGACACTGTGTCAAAGGCTTTGGCCAGATCTAAAAAGACGCCAATGCAGCTCTTTCCACTATCTAGGTATTCTGCTATCAAGTTTACTAATAAAGTTGAGGCATCTTCCGTGGATTTATTTTGTCTAAACCCAAATTGCCGAGGTGATAAGATACCAAGACCTTCGATGAACTTTACCAGACGCCTGTTAACAATTTTTTCTAGGATCTTTGACATGATACTTAGGAGGGAAATTGGTCTGTAGTTTCCAGGAGTGTCTTTCGGGCCATCTTTATAAATTGGAGTGATAGATGAAACCTTCCAAAGGGATGGGAAGCGGCCGGTGCTAAGGCTTAGGTTAAATATGTGGACAAGGGGATCTGTGATTTGCGGTAAGAGAAGTTTTAAGAGGCGCACATCGATATCGTCTAACCCGGGAGCACTATCGGACTTCAGATTGCTTATAAGTGAAGATACCTCTTGTGGGGTGGTAGGTTCTAAAAATAAGGAATTGACTGGTTGATGAGTAAGATTTACTTTTGATACTAGATTATCTTCGGTTTCATTAGTTTGGTCGAGTATGTTTGTTGCAAGGGATTGACCGACATTAGCGAAAAAGTTGTTGACTATGTTTAGAGAGTCCGATGGGTTATTAGCTAATAACGTGAGTTCAGTGTTTTGAACCCGATTCGAGTTTAGACTACAGAGATTTTTAATTGATTTCCAGAGGTTTTTTGAGTCATACATGTTAGACTGTAGCTGATCTTGTTCGTGTTGAAGTTTAAGTTTCTTTACTAATGCGTAATAGAAGTTTCTATAGCGGGTGTAAATAGTTTTGAGAGTGTCATCATTCGGGTTGGACTTGTGTTTGGCATGGAGAAGATCGCGGTGTCGTGCGCATCTCATCAGTCCCGGTGTGATCCATGGAAAAAGGGTGTATTTGGATCTACTGACTCTGACGGTATTTGAATGCTTTTTAACGGCATTACGTATAACTGAGGTAAGGAGTTCAGTAGTTGAATCGACATCCAGATTTAAATTAAACTCAGTCCAGTCAACACTATCCACCTCACTAACTACAGCTTCATAATCAATGGTTATTCGGGTTTTTGGTGGTCTGACATGGTTCCTTTTACATGCCATCCCCATTAAGGTGGCTTTGTGATCTGTAATCTCCGAGTTGCATATAACACCAATACTGGGGCCGTCAGATTTGACAAATATGTGGTCTATGCATGATTTTGAATGAGTAGGTTTAGAAATAACAGGTTCAAGCCCATGCTCCGACAGAAGGCACAAGTAGTCGGAAGATTCCCCTCCGAGAATATCTATGTTAATATCTCCCGCCAGGATAATGCAATTCCTGTGATTATGCGCTCTTAAGTGTTGATCTAGTGAATAAAGGAAGTTTTTAGTGTTTTTAAAAGTCGGAGATCTGTAAATACCGTAAATAAGTGCTTTACCATGAATATCTATATTTAACCCGCAGGCATCAGGTTGCTCCAATTCAGAAACTGAGGCTGACCAGCTTGATTTTAAATACGCCACAACGCCCCCGTTTTGGTTTATGTTATTTTTAGTGGAGTAAAGTGTGTACCCGGGAAGTTGTTCAATAATGATGGAGTCTTTTAGCCAGCATTCGGTTAGGATAATTACGTCGGGAAGCAATTTCAGTCTTTTTAAGTAAACTTGTAGGGCTTCAAAATTTTTGTAGATACTGCGAATATTAAGGGAAAGCACTGAAAAATCCAAATTCGGTTTAAATAGGGGCTCGCAATCCTCGGGTGAGTCCACCTCATGACATGGCAATTTATTTAGGAAGTCAATGTCAATGCCGATATCCCTGTTACCCATTTGTGAAAGTAAATAATTGAACATATTGTGTCTTAATACTAGACTGTTTTTTAGGCTGATAATGCGAACTGGATAGTATATGTGTGGTATGTCGAGAGTTATAAGCAGTAAAAACTATGTTAATCTGAATGTAAAGTAATGCAATGATTGATAAGTTCAAATATTTATAAAACAGTTGTGTTACGTTCTCGTGTTCAAGTTGTGATGTTGTTATCGTGAGGGAGGTTACAAGACATGCACTTAGAATTACTATAATAAAAGAGTCTAGTTTGTGATGACAACGAGGTTGGAAAGCACAATAACTCAGCAGTAGCAGCGCGCTGTTCATTAGTAATGATATAAAAAAGCTTATGTTAGGAGCATTGTGGTGGGTCACGTGCGGTGGAGGTGGAACTATTCAGAGAGGATAGCTTATCGAGTACAGCCTCGGAAGTAACCTGTAGGATTGAACTGGTTTCCGATCGTCGCATAAAGATCTTGCCATTGGACGACCATACGTACTTGAAATGAAGTTCGGTACCCATTTTGCGGGCCTTACTAAACAAAATTCTGTTCTCTCTAGTGAGATGTTCGTTTACGTACACTCTGCGAGAGTTTCCTGGGATCTCCAATTCGTCTGTATTGAGACCGCGACGCCTCCGGGCTGCACGAACCAGCTGATCACGGGGCGCGCGGCGCGTAAATGAAAGTATCACCGGTCTAGGCCGTTCTTTAACGCTAGTACCGACGCTCCGAGAACCTACTCGTCTGATATCGTCCACGTCCCGCGGGTCAATCTCTACACCCAGCTTAATCGCAAGCACACTCATGAGTTGGTTGAGGTTTTCACCTTTATTTTCTGTCACGCCAGTGATTTCAACGTCCCTGAGAAGTTGTCTTTGCTCTTTTGACTGCAGTTCTTGACGAAGAACAGACACTTCAGCACGAAGGCTGGTAACCTCAGCTTTATACTTTTCCAACTCCTTCAGATGTGACTTCATGTTTCCTAACTCCTGACGAAAAAGTATGATGTCATCGCACGCAGATTTGAGGGAACCGGTGAGTTCTTTCATTTCTTCTTTCATTACGGAAAACATGTCCTTTAAAGAGTGAACCACCGATGTCAGAGAAGATGAAACCGCTGCAGGAACTTCAGAGTTAAACCGGTTTTGAGTGTTGGATGAGCTATCTTCAACCACGGAGGCCGCTGGGCTATCCTGGTGCAGAGGACGAACCGGAGTACTATCCGCTTTTCGTACCTTGTTTTTGAGTTGGCAGCTGGGGCACGTAAACTGGTTAATCTTAGTTCGGATAAATCTAAGTTCCTCCCTGGTCATATTTAGACAGGCGAAATGAAAAAGTTGAGAACATTTGGAACAGCCTATGGTGGGGGAACTTCCATCTGAGGTGGATTTAGAACAAGCTTTGTTACAGGCGCCACACAGCATTTTTACAGCGGATTCACAACCTGTCTATATCTTCAAGTTGAAAAATAGAGGATGTTGTTATGCCACTAACACCCTCTAGCGACTTCTGGGTTGATTGTTTAGAGAATGATCGGTCCGTCAATGCCTGCTTAATATCGTTGCCAATGGTTCAGTTTAGAGGAACTAGATGGCGCTGACTGTATTTAGTTTTCGAGAAGTGCCAGTAAGTTGATGTAGTATCTCACTAACGCCCGAATACTCAAACGCTACTTAAATATTTGAGATGGCCTTACGGATTTAAGCATTCGTTATTGGTGAAATTGGTATACTGAAACGTCACTTAACTCTTAACCTTAAATTTAAGGCGACTCAGTTTAAGGTCCGCTTATTGATTCAAACGGTATTCACAAACACTGCTTAAAGTTTGACAGCTATGTAAGGCCTCCAAATATGGCTGTTAATCGAGATCAATTTGAGAGTGCTTCAGACTAGTCTCAAATATTTATGTTCAAATCTTTAATAATTTTATTGCGTAATAACTACTTATTATATTCCCTTTGGATTGGATTGGATTTGGATTAAATCGTTTTTTCTTCATTATCATCATTGTCTTAAGAGGAGTATGGTGTCAAAGGAAGAAATCGAGAGAAATTAAACGCTTTCGAAGAATACAATAATGATAATTTAATGTTAATGTTTGACAAATAAACATATCATATCTTATCTTAACTTATCGTAAAAGAAGATTCCAACTCGGCAAGGAAACAGTTCTTCATTTATGTTCTTTAAAATCGGGATTATATCCAGCCGAACACAAAAAGAAACCAAACAATCCAACCGATAGCCCAAGGTCATCGGGGTTATTTTTCACGGGAAATAACCAACGGTAGTACATCGTATTATGCGTAGTATGGCAGTTGAGTTAGCATATTTTGTAAATGTTTGTAAAATGGCTACTTCTGACGATAAAACTGAAATAAGAATTATAAATATTATTGTTGTTGACTTGTTTATTTTTTATTCTAAAGCGGCTAATGTCAACCCTGACATACTGCCAAGTGGTAATATAATGCCAATATAAGCTCATCACACCAATGTTAACAATATAATAATTAATAAATTATTTCTAATAATGAATATGCCATTCCTACATATTAAAAACCTAGGATGGTTTTTAAACGTACTTACCATTTTTACTATGTAGCATCTGCACATAGTACATAAAATACACACGAAAATTAAATATAATAGACATATTATAACATTGTGAATCATTTTAAAACTGCGCATTGTGTTATTCGATTTATTTATATTTAACATCTTAAAAATTATACTGCGTGAAACGACACATAAATATCAAATTTATTAAAATTGAAATCGAAAACAAACTTTTTATAATCTGTAGCAAAATGACTGCTCCTCGGCTGAGTTTTCCATCAAATCTTTTAAAGTGCGTTTGAGAATGCCATTTAAAATAAGAATCCGGCTCAAATTAAGTAGGCCTCAGATAACTTGGTTGGTTGAGTAGCGTTTGAGTATTCGGGGGTATGTATTATTGATTTGAGAGGCACATACCTTTCACCAAGTCACTAGTGCTTTAAGAGCAGCCACAAATGTCTAGATGTTGATTCACAGTCACCAGAGAACAGTTTGATCTTCCTGAGATGAAACTTTTGAATGAAAAACGGTTTTTAACAGATTTGTAACATTGCGCATCAAAATTCGCAGGATAACGATTTTACGCAATTATTGTGCACTGAAGAACTTCTTGAACGTTTATTTTCACTGAATACTATGTAAATTATTGAAAATATGATTAAAAATCACAGAGAAAAATAACGGTTACTATATTTGAAGGCGCCACCTAGCGAAAAAATAGTATCCACAGACGATGAGATTTGGTACCATCGTACTAATTCGTCATGCGGTACAGTCTTCACGTCACACGATCGAACCGTATCATGCGATGTCCAGTTGTAACTGTGCTAGCAGCGCGTGAACACCTCTCACAGTATGCCTTCTATTCTCTCGAAAAAGGCTACCTTATTGTTTATTGAAGAAAAACTAATATGGAGAGTTTTTATTAGAATATAGAGACAGATTATAATCTGGAATAGCACGTAGGTTACTTTTTATACCGGAAAAATACATAGCGAGACGGAAAATATATCCGGGGAAAACCTACCACGCGGGCGAAGCCCTCAGCATTTCGGATAAAAAGTAGCCTATAGCGCACAGGAGTAATGTAGCTTCTTATTAGTGGAATAATGTTTAAAATCGGTTCATTAGTTCTTGAGATTAGCGTGTTCATAAATGCGCGCATGGTACTTGATCATTATTTTGTTACGGATTTATTTCGAAACTATGATATCTGCTAAGATATTCATTGAAATCAAATGATGTCGAGGGCAATTTTGTTCATAACGAAATACTTGCGTTGAATAATGTATTTAATTGGATAAGGATCAATATCATATTTATAAAAACACCTTCGCACATAATGCATTATTTAAGAACAAATTTGACTACCACAAAAAAGGTTACATACTGAATCAAACTTAAAAGATAGCCACATGCTGCCGTGGACTTTTTTTAGAATATATTATATTCGACCTCATTATATTTTGTTCTCGGGAACGAGGTCGCGCTCGGAACCCATTATGATTTATGACGACAGATAACATCAAGAAGTTTATAATATTATCTAATGGAGAGAGCGGTACACACATTTTTGTGAAGACAAAAAAATTACCTTTTGTGTTGTATTCTATCTCACTCACTCTTTAACCTATGTTGCCAAAGCTTACGGATTATTTCCCTACCCATAAAAAAATATCAATACCGTTATTGTCGTCTCAATCATGTATATATAAATATTTCCAACATATCTTATATAATGATATAAGTACTATTTTCATTTCAGAATTATTCTTGTTGAATAAGATATCCTTAAGGTTTTTTATCCTTATTAACATTTTAGTTTAAAAAATTTCCTCATTTAATTGGTAATTGCGAATTCATACTTCGGCAACACTGTTATAAAACGTTAAGTTCGATGTCAATATAGTTGTCAAATAAATGTTCACTTCGAAATTTTCTCCGTAATTATCTACAATAATAAGTGTGTTTTAGTGATATTTTAATGTGAATTGTGTAGTTCATGGTTGCAGAAATATTTGGCATCCATCATTTAATGTGAAATTCTACAGGTAAGTTCATTGTAATCAATATTGTGTAAATATTATAATTTTATCAATATTTATACGAAATGTAATAAAATACGTGAATATTTTATAAATGAACTGTAGAAAAATATCGCTTAATGTGATTTGCTTTATATATGACTACTTTTTTCATATTAACGTAATGTTAAATGTGATTTTTTGTATTGTAAATAGTGTATATAAACAAGAGGCTAGGGTGACCATGGTGTAAGCTTTGGTGGACCGGTTTGACAATGGTGCTAGAGTATTTGTAATACTAGCCGCCTTACTAATGAATATTATAAAGCTTATAATCTTTAAATAATCATCGTAAATAAAAACTGAGGATCAACAGTTACAATCGAGTTCTCAGTGTATCCAGCATTGATTTATTGAAACTTTTATTTAAAATAAAATCGAGTTTGTATTTCTCTTTACAGATTTCTTAAAGATCTAGATAAGCAAAAACGTGGTTAAATATAAATACCATTAAAAGGTCAATTTGATGTCTGCAAGAATTACTAGTCAACATTTAAAACAGAAGATTATGATTCTGAATGTGATGATGTGTCTTCTACTTCTGGGAATATGGCAGTAGATGTCAAAAATAATTATTTATTACCAGAAACTCATCCTGTAAGTATATTATTTTTTATCATTTCACTGGTATAATTATGATCCACTTAGACTTTATTATTTACTAGCTTTTGCCCGCGGCTCCGCCCGCGTGAATGTGTTTTTCCGGGATAAAAGTCACTGTTTATATTTTACTGGGATGAAAAGTAGCCTATGTGCTAATCCAGGACATGATCTACCCGTGTGCCATATTTCATCGAAATCCGTTCAGTAGTTTTTGCATGAAAAAAACATCCATACATCCAGACATTCTTACAAACTTTCGCCTTTATAATATAATAAGATTAGTAGGATAGGGCACCCACATTAGATTGCGACCCACCAAATTTTATAACGGCGGTACATTGGGTGATATCTGAGTGTACTAAATGGCACCTCTGCCTCTGTCTAAAATGTATAGGTACTTAAATATATTATTATTGATTGATATTTACTTTTTACATTACATGTCAGCGAAATGAATATGAACCACCATTGAAACGCCAAGACTTGAAAGATTTCAATATATCAGTTAATGTGAAGACATCCAGTGAAATAAGTTTAAAGAAATAAAAGAAAGTATTGCAGCAGAAGATGAAGAGATAAAAGAAGAAAATTAATTACAAGTTATTTCTTATTAAAGTTGTTCATGATTATACAGTCTGAAATTGAAAATATTTTGCAGTGAAATTTTGCTAATATTTGAGATTTTTTTTTTAAGTATATTCCAAGTAGCAAGCAAAGAAAAATTACATATAGTGATGACATAAAGACTTTTGCTTTAACTTTACACTTTTAGTCGCCGAAAACATTTTTGTTTTATAAATTCAAAGATATATTTGCCGAAAGAGAGCACATTATGGTGATCTTTAGCAAACTTTAATTGTTTTGTTGGCTTCTTCACAGAAGTTTTAGAATATTAAAAATAAATTTAAGGACGAAACCTCACCCGCAGAATGTAGCGTTAATTTTTGATTCCAAGGCTCTCAAACAAGAATTTATTTGGTATTGTAATTTGTAAAACATCCACGTGTTTATTACTTTTGCTATAAATATCTACTCAACTTTGTTTACAATCAACTTACCTATGGAATTTCACACTAGATGTTGGATTGCAAATAATTCTGCAACCATGAATTACACAACTCATAGTAGAATATCTCTAAAACACAATATGTATTATTATGGATAATTACAGAAAAAAAGTTCGCAGAATACTCGCAAAAATTGTAAAATCACACAAAATAGATATTCGTAATATTTCAAAATTACTTACTGAAAATTAGGTTATTAACTTCCTAAATGTGTATTATTTTTTTATGTATGATTGTTTACTTTTATGAGTATGTTTTTTATTTTTTTTGATTATATTTAAATTTAGCAATAACTGTAGTTTTCATTTTTAAATATCCCAATGTTTTTCTGTCTAACCTTACAGTCTCCATATTTGGTTATAAAGGCCGGCAAACAACGTGAACATATCCAGTCGCGGGGGAAAGTAAAACATATACAATGTGAGGCTGTGTGCCGAGCAAAAAAAAAGCACGCGGGGCCCCGTGCGAAGCAAATAATTTTTTTTAACAGCTTTGTAAGTAAGGTGCCAAAAAACGGGCCCCCAAGGAGCTGCAAGATGCCCCTGTAACTGCGAGGCCCCAGGCGGTTGCCTGGTTCGCCCCCCTCCTCCAAGGCCGCCACTGAATTCACCACCGCGTGGTGAGGTATTTTTTTTATGTAAGTGGAACTAGTAGTTCCGAACTACACATACCAAAAAAGTATGTAAATATGCCAATTTTGTTTGGAATAAACTTTCTAACTCAAATTATATTTTTTAAATATCAACTATTACTAGCCGCTGTAGTTGGTTTTCATAATTAATTTAAACCGCATTACTTTATAGAGATAAAAATAAATATTATGGTGCGATATCATATTATTACACACTCACACACTCACGCCTCTTATCCCCCGGGTAGACAGAGGTGCAATTAGTGCACCCACTTTTTGCCGTTATTCCGTTCCACGCTGTGATAGGGGGCGAGCCTATCGCCTTATCGTGTACAAATTCCAGACTCCGAGCTGATACTTTTTAAAAAGGCCATCTTCGGCGCATTAGGGACGGCTGCGGGCTTCCTCTGACTCACGTCTAAGTTGTCGTCCGCAACCGCCCCTGCACGTACCGCTGTTGCGGTCCTTTTCCTGTTGCGGGGGCTCAGAAGCCCCCGAAACACCGTACCGTGTCCGCCTTTTAGTGTCCGAGGCAGCGTGAGACACGCTGCCTCGGACATGTCCATCACGGGGGTCACAGAAGTTGGCTAGACTAATGGGTGGGCGGCACGTCCCGCCCACCCGTGACCCCCGGAGGCCCCTATTAGTCGCCTTTTACGACAGGCAGGGGATACCGTGGTGGAATTCTCCAAACGCCCCCAATCCACAGGGCGGGAGACGTCGGTCAGTCGTCCACCCGACGCCTCCTACGTCTCGTCTGGCGGCGGGAGGGATCACCACTACGCTGGCGATCCCTCTCGGCACTCTCCTTCCGCGAGAGGACCGCCTCGCAGAAGTGGGCCACCGCCTGCCAGGCCTCTCGGCCGCCGACCATGGAAGCGACCACGGCCGGCAGCGAGAGGTCTTCTCCGACGACTGTTCTGAGAGCGCTGCGCTCCTCATCCCAGGCTGGACAACACTCCAACGTATGTTGGGCCGTGTCCATTGGGCAGTTGTCACAATAGTGACACACGGCCGACTCCTCTATACCTACCACCCGAAACAGGAACTCACCGAAGCAGCCATGCCCGGTGAGCACCTGCGTCAGGCGGTATGTTGCCGCTCCGTGGCGCCTGTCCAGCCATTCGGCAAAGACAGGACGCACTGCCTCTACGACCCGGTGCCCCCACGACGGGGCCTCCAGCCTGAGACGCCACTCCTCCACGGCGGCTCGCCGTAAGGCGGCCCTCTTGGCCTCCACCTCCTTCAGGGCCGGACGCTCCCCGCGACTGAACGCCTCCTCCCGCCAATGGAATACATCGGCAAGGGATTTGGCGTCCAGGTCCCAGGGCAGAAATCCGGCCAATAGGCAAGCCGCCTCGAAAGAGACCGTGCGGTACGCCCTGACCGCCCGCTGCGCTAAAGCTCTCTGCGGGGCGCGCAGAAGGGCGACGCAGGGGCGACCCAGGGAGTCAGCCCAAACGGGGCTGCCATAAAGGGCTATGGACCGCACGACTCCGTGATACAGCCTCCGGCAAGGGAAGCCAGGACCTTCCAGGTTGGGCAGCAGGCGGGAAAGAGCGCCCGCTGCCCGGGACAATTTCGTCCTCAACTCCTTAAAGTGGGTGCGGAATCGCCATCGGCTATCCAGGACTAAACCTAGATACCTCATGCTAGAGCCGATGGGGATCCGCACCCCCCCAACGACGATGCCGGCACCGGCCGGTGGCCCTCTCCGAGGTCCGTGAAAACACACGGCC
Source organism: Lapara coniferarum (assembly GCA_949316025.1). NCBI lineage: Eukaryota > Metazoa > Arthropoda > Insecta > Lepidoptera > Sphingidae > Lapara > Lapara coniferarum. The sequence goes on along the minus strand of OX438923.1, from coordinate 11,372,009 downwards.
TCGGTTTTCTCGAGGGCCACCTTTAACCCTAAACGTTGGATTCTGCCAACCACTTGGCCGGTGCCCGCCGCCGCCAGAGTTGCGGCGTCCCGGAAGGTCCCAGCAGTCGCTGTGACTAGCGTATCGTCGGCGTAACAAGTCACGCCGACGCCCCGGAGATTGGAACCACGGAGCACCCAGTCGTACCCGATGTTCCACAGGAGAGGGCCCAAAACCGAGCCCTGTGGAACACCGCACGACATCGCTCTTCGGTGCCACCCATCGGCGCCCGGATACACCACGTGCCTGTCAGACAGGTACGCGTGCACCAGACGCCGGAGATAGGGCGGCACCACGTGGTACCGCAGTGCCTCGTGGATGCAGGGCCAGGGCAGCGAGTTGAATGCGTTGGAAATGTCCAACGACACCGCTATCACTACACTGCCTCTGGCCACTGCATCCTCCGCCTGTGCCTTCACCCGCAGAATCGCGTGGACAGTGGAACGTCCCCTCCTAAATCCAAACTGCTCGTCGGCCAGATTTGGTCCGACCCTATCAAGGTGCTCGACGAGGCGGTTATGAATGATGCGCTCGAAGAGCTTTGCCACCTCGTCGAGCAACACGATGGGCCGGTAGGCCGACGGCGACTCTGCGGGTCGTCCTCCCTTCTTCAGCAGGACGAGCTTCCCGGTTTTCCAACGCACCGGGAAGACGCCCTGCTCCAGGCAGGCGGTGAATAAGCTGCGGAGCCTCGGGCCCAGGTACTCAACGGCTAGCACCCAGGCTTTCCCGGGGATGCCATCGAGCCCTGGGGCCGTGTTTTTGCTCCGCAGCCGAAGCACTGCCGCCCGCATTTCAGCGGGCGAAACCTCCGGGATATCCCTTGCCGGATTCTCACTCGACGATGACGCCACATCCGGTGGCGCCATCGGTGGAGGAGTGAACTCCTCGGTGGCCGGGAACAAGGCCGCGACGACGTTGGCCAGTAATTCTGGCCGGAGACTCTGCGACAGCGGGGGCGCCGCTGGGCGAAGCTTCTTCATCACCAGACGGTAAGGGCGCCCCCACGGGTCCCTGTCGAGAGTCCCCACGAACGCCTTACGTGCCGCGACCTTGGCCCCATGAATGGCCACCCGCAGCGCTCTCTTTGCCTCTTTGTAGAGGCCATAGAGCCGCCGCTCCTGGTCTGCGTGATTCTCATCTCTTAGCCGGCGACGACGATGCCTGGCGTATCGGCGGCGCGCAGCCACGCACGACGCGCGCAACTGCGATAGCTCCGCCGACCACCAGTACACCTGTCGCACCGGCGAACGGCGGAGAGCTCGGGGCATGCCGGCGTCGCAGACATCCGACATTGCCACCCCGAACCACTCCGCCTCCTGCTCAACCCGTACCGGCGCGTCCGGCACGGGGAGCCACGACATGACCAGAGCGGCCAGCACTAGGGCCTCCCCATCGAGGCGACGAAGCGCCCACCGCGGGCCGTCCTGATTTGGGGCACTCGGTACACCACCGGACTGGACACTCGGGGACGCGGAGACGCCGAACCTGACGTAACGATGGTCCGACAACGTCTCCACGCCCACGAGGACTCTCCAGTCCCGGACACGGCGTGCGACGGCGGCACTCGCAAACGACAGGTCTATAATCGACCCGCCGTTGTGCCGCACGCACGTGTCCACCGACCCCCTGTTCAGGACGACCAGGCCGACAGAGATCGCCCATTCCTCCAGGACCCGACCACGACCGTTCGTCGCCGGCGAACCCCAAGCCACGGACTTGGCGTTGAAGTCGCCGGCGACGACCGCCGGGTGAGGTTGGCCTTGTTCCACCAAGGCCCCCAGCCGAACGAGGAAAGACTCAAATTCGGCGAGGGGTCTGTTGGGAGAAAAGTACACTCCTACTATCCAAATGTCTCCCAACAGAACCGCCACGCATCCCCTGTCCTTCGCTACTTTTTCGAAGGGTGGGGAGCCAGCGGCGCCCCGGCTGATGATGGCCACCAAGCCGTCAAGGTCCCCAGCCCAGTTATCCCGGGGGGGGACAAAGTACGGCTCAGCGACCACGGCCACTTGCACCGACCACTGCGCCAGGCTTTGGGACAACAGGTCCTGGGCACTGGCACAGTGGTTGATGTTCGCCTGGAGGAAATTTAATTCCATTATTGGGCGATCTCTACCACATCCATCGCGGCCCCTTGCGGTGGGCTCGCTGACTGCGGCTGGGTCGAAGCCCCAGCGGCAGCAGCACTTCGTATCCCGTCGCGGCGCCTATCGCGACGGGAGGGGGCGGGACACGCCTTCCCGCCCACCGGATGCTTGGCGGGCCTCCCTGCGGCCGCGCAGACTGCGCAGTTCGGCGCGGCCTCGCATCCGCGGGCTTTGTGGCCCGGTTTGCCGCAGCGATAACAGAGATCGCTGCGGTCCGGTCCTCCGGTGCAGGTGCTCTGCGTGTGTCCGTGCTCAAGGCAACGGAAACAGCGCATCGGGCGCGCCCCTAGCACCGTCACCCGGGCCACTGTCCACCCCACCATCAGGCGGCCCGCCTTTATTTTCTGTGCCACTTTAGTTGGCACCTTGGCCCAAACTGCGCTCAGGCCGGAGCGGTCAGGCCGGATCTGTCCGACCTTGACGGCGTCGACTGCGCACTCGCCAGCAACGCTGAGTGCCGCTGCGACCGTCTCGGAAGTGGCTGCCGGATCCAACTCCGACAGCCGCAGCTCAGTGCACTTGGTGGGCCGGGAGATTTGGACATCTTCCGACCCGCCAAAGCATTCCCTCAGCCTTGCGGCGAGGGAGTCCGCCTTCCGCTCCGACTCAGCCCCGGGCACCTCATACAGCATGGCACCCGTGGCTGCCACCTTGGGCCTCAGCCTGTCAATGCCGAGGCCGGCGAGGTCCACGCGGTGCTGAGCGTCCGTCAGCACCTTGGCGTAGGTTAGGCCCTTGGCCACCGCCGCCGGCGTCAGCGACAGCACTATGGCCGCCGAGCGTGGCTGACGCAGTTTGGGCTCCTTGCGCCTCTGCCTCTTCTTCTGCGGCTTCGCCGCAGGCGCCGCAGCGGGGCTGGGCTTCCCCCGCCTCTTCCCCACCACCACCGTCCATTCAGCGTCCATGGACACTGGGGCCGGCGGCAGTGGGCGAGGCTCCCTTGGAGCGGTCGTCACTGCGACGGGGGCAGCGGGAGTGGCGGCTTTCCCCCTCCCTTTCTTAGTCACCCCAGACGGTCCAGCGACCGCCACGGCAGCAGAGGTGGAGGGCCCGGCCACGATGGCAGGAGCCTTAAGAGGAGGAGCAGGCTGCACTGCTCCTTTCCCCTTCCCCCTCCCCTTCCCCTTAGCGGAAGGCTGGGGAGCTCCCCCAACGAAACCACCCTGGACGGGGAGTGGTATGTCCCCGGGGGTGGACCGTCTCTCGTGGGCCAGTGGAGGCCTCTGGGCCGGCCCTAGGAGCACCGACTCCATTCTGGCCTGCCACTTGGCCTCCACTGCTGCCAGCTCCTCCAGACGGCGAAGGAGAGAAGCGTTTTCACGCTTCAGCTCCTTCACCGCCTCCTCCAATTTGGCGCACTTATCACGCCACTTTTTGGCCTCGCCTTTAGGGCGAGCACTCGGTGCCGGTTCCGCGGCGACAACCACCTCGGCGGCGGGCACCTTCGGCTTAGCGGCGGAGCGAAGGACCATACCCTCCTCGCTCTCCTCTCTCCTCGCCCTTTGGCGGGCCTCCCTGCGCTGGAGGAGATCGCGCGCCTTGCCTTTCTTTCTTTGGTCGACGGAATCGTCGACCAAAGATGGTCCTCCTCTGCCGCGTCCGGTTGTCGCTTGCGACTTCGGGACCGGCTCCTCAGTGTCGCTCCCTAAGGACGACCTGCTGTTATTCAGCTCCGAGCGTTTCCTCCAGAGCCTACGGCTCCGAGCGGAGGAAACGCTCATACTCGACTCAGAGTCGACGCCTGTGGACATCTTGTCCGCGCCGACTCTTCGTCCGCCATCAACGGGCTTCCGCCCACCAATCTCCGCCTCTCCAGCCGGAACTGGAGTAGGCACCCTCGTCAAAATTATCTTTGGTTGTATATTCATAATGAATCCCACGAGTATGGGGGAAATAAGAGTCCACCCAGGCAGTGCCCCCTGTACCTGGGTAAGCCTAGCGTAACCCGCCAAGAGGGTCGGCCGGTACTCTGGCGGGGGTCGCACTAGTGACCGAACTACCCATCGGCCATGCATCCCCTCGCGGTGCGCCGCCGCTTGGGATTCGGGGAACTTTTTATAGAGGTTTTCACCCTCGTGGTCCGGGCGATTAAGCCAAGACCCTCGGTCCAGCAGGAGCGCGAGACATGTCCACGGACCTCCATACTAGATTACGATCTGCAACGGTGACAGCGGAGAGGAAGGTTCCCCCCCGCTGCCTGCTCGGGGCGGTGTTAGCGCACACCGAGCCCGTCGACACTCCCGGATGAACCGGGAGCCGCCCGAATAAACGGGCCCACCATCTAAAAATGCGGCAGCCACCGCAAAAAGCGGCGACGACCGCCGAGACCACTGTTGTCAGGATATTGGCCGTTGCGCCGATCAACTCGACCGACGCTCCGTTGCCCAGGGTGCACCACGTGGAGGTTTCCTGACTGCACCCCAAAGTCCGAGCTGATACTGAATGGAAAATAGTCACTTTGCCCGACCCGACTAACCTGGGGATCGAACCCGAGATCTCAGCATTGCAGTCGTACCATAATACAACTACACCACCGAGGCAGCCATAATATATCATATCATATTATTATGGACAGTTAATTATGTTACGTCCTGGTTTTGAAGATAAACCTTTGTCACTCTAAAGAGAGAGACAGCAGATAGCTGTGACGTCACATTTTATTCTTCAGTTTGTTAAACGGAATGAAAAATCCATATGGGTATAACATTCTTGGATAACATGCTGCGCGAGCGAAGGATGAATAGCGACTGAACCAAAGAGCATTATAATACTGCCGCAAGAATTTTATAGTAGTTATATTATAAACTTCTTGTACTGCCGGGCTATTATGTATCTCAGTTGACATCGAAAACTGATAAGCACCGGTGGAAGTGTACATCAATTAACTGTCAAATCACCGATTTCGTATTGGCTAACACCGGTGGACAACTCGCGGTGCTCATGAACATTGATGGTCACCGGTGACGTCACGGTGGATATCGATAGTGTGGATTGCTATGGAAAATTATAGCTATTGGTATTGTCTAAGCAAAGTTGACATCAAATTGATAGACACCGTATCTGTCAAAATTTTTCTGAAAGCCACTATTCAATAGCAGTGTTTTTCCCTCGGAAAGTGATTCACACTATTACCCGGCCGAGTAACGTAGTAAAGTAGCTAAATAGAAACGTTTAGAAATTTAAGATTTTTAATTTGTAATGATTATAATCGCAAGTTTTATTTTATTTATATGTGAGCGCGAATATTTGTCGATTTAATGATTTCTTATATTATTTACGCGAATGTTAGACTTGGAAATAAAACTATTTTGCGGATTTTATCGCGGTTTTTTAAGTTATATTTTCTTCGACGCCAAAATTGGCACAGTGACCATGAAGGCTGTAGTCTTCTATCTTCGATATGTCGGGAGAAAAAAAATTGTATTAAAAAACCGCTATAAAACCCGCAAAATAATTTTATTTAAATTTGTAGATTTTTTGTATTATGTACGAGTCTCGCTCGTCGATAGATGTTCTTGATAATATTATAAACTACTAGCTTTTGCCCGCGGCACCGCCCGCGTTAAAAAGTTTTTCCGGGATAAAAGTCCCGCTTTATGTTTTCCCGGAATAAAAAGTAGCCTATGTGTTAATCCAGGACACGATCTACCCGTGTGCCAAATTTCATTGAAATCCGTTCAGTAGTTTTTGCGTGAAAGAGGAACAAACATCCATACATCCATACATTCTTACAAACTTTCGTCTATATAATATTAGTAGGATAAATAATGTGATTAATAATATAAGAGTAGACATGAAATATGTATTGTTTATAAGTTATACTTGTAATAAAATGTATTTATTGTTTGATAATGTTAATATTATAACATGTACCTAATATAGCAATAAATATATAAATTAACAGGGTAGAGAAATAAAAAAATGCAACATTGGTTTATTAAGGCACAATAATTAGGTATAATTCTATATATGGGTACTAGCTAACATGTAAAACGACAATCCACATCATCTTGAGGTGTACAGTTGTTGTCAATTATGTATTGTACTAGGTCTTTCCACAACCACAGTTCTACAGCAATCCTTTTCGAGAAGCCATGTGCTTCTCAATATCAAAGCTGCCTCAAATCCGTTCCTCCACTTCTGCAGCTCAAAAACAAAAAATTATAGAAATGCATGAATTTTTCGTACATTACACAATGTCATTATGTTTATCGTATTAAGAAACAAGTCTTGCGTTGTTTATAATTAGGAGAATTGGCACATTCCTATACAACAGATACAGCATACTCAAAATCAGTGCCGGATTAAGCAAGCGCGGGGCTCGTAGCAAATTCTTTCAAAGAACCCTTGATCTGCTATGGATTCTTAAGTATAAAGTGGTAAAGATACAATTCAATTCTCAATACGTTTATTTGCTATCTATAGGTTACAATTTTGTGGGTAATTAATAGTGTAGTTAATTACTATAGGCGCTGTTAGGCTCTGAAAAGTACAAAAAGCCTGAGATGAGATTGCCTAGCAATTTAGAATATTTTTTATAGGAAATTAAGAATTGAAAACAGATGATACTACACAAAATATTTTTTTTAATGCATATTTCAAAGTTTATATTTAATGCAGTGTATATTATATTTTTAGGAATAGCCAATGTTATGTTTAATCAATGGTGTATTTTAAATAACGTTTATATTTTATATTTATTTATGTGTTTCCTTATTATTTTTTAAACTTTTACAAAGTAACTTTTCTAGATTTCATGTGGGCAAATTTAGAAATAATACTATTCGTATCAATTTCTCTGAGCAAATCATATTCTATATTCATCAAAGCGAGATAATTCAGCCGTTTTTGACTCATAGTGTTCCTTAACTCATTTTTTATGCACTTTAATGTCGAACGTTCGCCACTGCAGTTAGTGGTCACGAGAGATAAATAAATGCGCAAAGCAATTTCTAATTTGGCAAAATATGATTCTAATGAATTTTCCGTTAGGAATTTACAATATTGAAGTTCCAAAGCTTCGTTCTTCGTACTGTAAATCGCACCAGCCACATTCGTTTTGAGCAGCTCGGCAAACTGCTCTAATTCATTGTCTAGGCTGTCTTCCAAATCATTTTCGTAAGCACTGACTACAATTGGTGTTTTTTCTTTAAATCTCTTTCTAAAATCTCTCTAATACGTTCGAATTGGAAAAAAATAATAAGTAGAAATTCGAACCATAACAAAAAACTGAAGCTAATCTATTTTTATTTTAGTATATTTGGGTGGCTCACAACTAACTAATACAATAAACAAAAATAGAAACTAAATACAATGAGCCAATCACGAGCCACCACAGATAGATTTAAAGATCTATAATCAAATCATATTGAATCATTTTCGATTACTGCAGGAAAAGAAGAAAATAGTTCTAATCCCAATGTAGAATGGTAATTATTACTATGTTATATGGTTACAAAGATTTTTTAGCGATGAGAGCTACGGGTAGTCTAGTCGAGAAGTGAGTTTCCTACGAAAAATCTTTAGAATTGTGGCAAAAATATGAAAAATTTAATGTTAAAAATGGGGCTCCACCCCCATGTGCAACACCACAACCAAGCATTTTCTTCCAGCACCGCACTGAGTCCGGTGCAGAACAGTAACCAGTCGGGTTCTAATCTTTCCGTATAGAAAGGGTACAAGTAAAAATTCACAACTAATAAAATAAAAGATGTTTATAATTTTTTTAACCGACTTCCAAAAGGAGGAGGTTCTCAATTCGTGTGTTTATATTTTTTTTTGTATGTATGTACACTGATTACTCTGAAAATTGTGAGCGTATTTCCTTGATTCCTTCTTCATTTAATAAAAAAGGGTCGCGAAGTGGTCCCATTTCAATATATCTTGGTTTAGGATTCATCATTATATGGAACAGACAGAATAGCCCTGAATAATACGAGTAATTTCATTCGACGACTTAGAAGTGCCCTTAAGAAAGTCTATAAGCAATGCATAAATTGGAGCTATTTTTTATTGGGATCATCGTCCTAAGAACATATGTAAGAATGGCTCTAACAAGAATTTGATTTCAGAGCTATTGTTTAAGCATTTATTTTATTATCAATATTATAAAATTATTGTCTATGGGGCTAGAGAGTCAAAACTTTTTTTAAGAAATATCTTCCCCTTTAAGAATATTTTTTCCAATTTTCGATATTGCAAATTGTTATTAAGTTATCAAAAAGGCTGAGACCCCTTTTTTCTGTTTATGTTTATGGATAACAAATTAAAATTTTGATTTCTAGAAAAAAATGCCTTTCTCAAAATTAGATTTCGCGTCAAATGAGCTATCGCTCATATTTTTGCCACAATTCTAATTTTTTTTGCAGGAAGCTCACTTCTCGACTAGAATACATTTTTTATATATATTCATATATTTTTATTCATTTTTAATATTTTTTTTATATAATAAAAGTAGGTACATGTTTTATAGATTTTAAGATTCATTTCTTTTATATTTTTTTTTCATGAGGGTTATATTCAATGTAACGTACCGGATGCCTTTTGTACCGATAAGGGATAGGAATGATAGGATATCATAAGTTTAAAAAAAAGACGCGTGAGACTCTCGCGTCTCGAATTGAAACTTCTTTGATTCTGGAAATAGTTTATTGAATGCATTGCTCCTTATGCATTCGGAAATGATCCCACTATATCAGGATTAGGAAATTGTTATGAAAATTCAATTGGAGAAAATCCCTCTGGAAGTAATAAAATATTTTCTTAATCATAACTTCTATAACTCAATATACTTATATTGTAGAAAATAGATTTTTGGTATATGGTTACTAAATTATACTAAAAATAATGTAGACTGTTAATTTTACAAATAAATAAAAAAATTAACTATTTAAATCGAGCTATTTCTATTCAAGTAGACGATTAGCCTAGTTGAAAATGGAGCGGTCTGCCGAGACAATGTCCGCAGGTTCAAAACCCAAGGCACACACCTCTGACTTTTCGAAGTTATGTGTGTATTGTTTATCAATTATCGTTCGCTTTAACGGTGAAGGAAAACATCGTGAGGAAACCTACATGCCTGAGAATTCACCATAAGAATTTTGAGGGTATGTGAAGTCTGCCAATCCGCACTTGGCTAGCGTGGTGGACTAAGGCTCAAAAACCCTCTCAGTAGTAGAGGAGGCCCGTGCTCAGCAGTGGGCAGTATAAAATACAGGGCTGGTATTATTATTATTATGTTTCAATTCTGCTACAAATCCACACCAAGTATTGGGTAAGAGTGCTTGCATATACGGCTGACATGGACTGTCTTAGTAGGAAAAGTTGTAACGTTTCACGTTTTTGTGACATCAAAAAAATTCCACGTACCACATTTTAATAAGTTTCACTAAAAAAATTACGCTCAGGCAGAGATGAGTGGGTTTAAATATGCGGGGCCCCCTTTCGCGCGGGGCCCGTAGCAATTGCTACTCTTGCTACGTGCTTAATCCGGCACTGCTCAAAATGAAAACAGCTAACAAAAGCAATACTCTCCATGAATGTTGAATAGAACCTTTAGTTTAGGTTAGTTGAGAATACTGCTGCAACCACACAGAATAAATAAATGGGTTGATCTTCGGTTTGGTACTCAAGAGGAATAGTTTATTTAGTGCAAAGACAAAAAATGGTTAAGCGCCCACGCCCTTAGCAGGCTGATACGGCATACGATATTATTACCTACAAGAATTAATTTTATTACATACTGAATATAATATTGATACTTACGTTGATTGATTTACACTGTCTGCTACTGCATTAAATTTAAAAGCGTCTGATTCCCAAGTTTGTATAATTACTAGTATATTGACTCGATTGGAGGTCAAATGGGCTTTGGGGTTTGTTTCTTCGTAAAAACATGTCACAGTATAATTATATCTAACCCAAAAGTACTTCCACATACGAGCACAAACAATTCTCATATTGTTACGATTTCCGCACCATATTCTACAATATTATTCTGAAGATTCAAACGCACCGTTCAATTCAATTCACATATTTTTAAGTTATGCCTCCATCGCTGTCAGGCAATGATTTTGACAATGTCAAACCGCTAAATAAAAAAGACCAATTCATCCATTACGGCTGTACGTCTAATTGGTGTGTATAACTTAGCCGCGTAACGTCGATAAGAAAAGTAGAGATGTCATATGGTTCGTTGATAGCAAGAATTTTAGTAGATATATTATAAACTTCTTGGTTGATAGGCACTCGTGTTGACTGTAGCTATAACATCATACGCAATACCAATGGCTATAAAGTTTCGGTTGACTTCAAAGTTCGGTTGACATCAATGTTTCGTTGTTCACTCGAAACGTCAAAATTAGTCGATAGCCCCGCTGGACTGAACCATCGAACGGTACGATGCGTCCGCCAGACGATGAGATTTGGTACGCAGCGAACCAAGATCGATGTGCAAACCATCGAACCAGCCGTACCAGCAATAATAATAATAATGTTTATCGTACCGTGCCCCACACGATGAGATATGGTTCGATGGCATACCGTTTTTATGGTACGATGGTACCAAATCACATCGTCTGTGCCTACTTTTAGGACTTGCTATAGTCTTTATTCCATGGGAGTTTTAGCGGGAACTTCGAAGTGTCATGAGGTGCTCTTGTTTTAATTCATTATTTTGATGATACTTAATGTAATATTGCATAGTTATGGTAGTATATTATCTAATATAGTTCTATTAAAGGGCTCAAATGAAGTGAATTGAAATAACTGTGCTAATCAAGTGTTTTTTTTGTTTCTGCCAAAACTCCTCGATAAAGTCTTGGTAAGGTAGCCACTACTTTACTACGACTTAGTGCATAGGTAAAAAAAAGACAAGCAAAAATATCACTTAAGAGGTGGCTGTATGGACTTGAACTCTTTACCTTCCCTATAAGGGAAAATTTAAAAAATATGCCATTTGTCAACAATACTACAAATCGCAATGTATTTAATATTTTGTGTTAATTCATAATTATATAATTGCATATTTAAAAATGCTTCGTCGTATTCCGTCTGTTAATGTAAAAGTATTTAAAAACCGATCGATTGTGTTTGTGCCCAAACATAAGCCTCCAGATCACAAGGATTTTGAGATTTTGAAAAGCTTTCTGGTTAAACACGACAAAATACTTATTTTGACGGGGGCCGGTATCTCTACAGAATCGGGTAAGATGTTTTATTAATTAACTATTGTTTATACTTGAAAATTGTTTACTGGTAGTATATAACAGTCCGTCTGGGTGGGTACCACCGCAATGTCTATTTCTACGGCCAAGCAGCAGTGTGCATGCACTGTTGTGTTTCGGTTTGAAGGACACTGTAGCCAGTGTAGCTACTGGACCTATTGAAACTTGATATCTTACCTATGTCTCATAATGAAAAGCGCAGTGGAATACCACACAGTACTGTAAGTCAGTGTGCTGGATGGTGTTACTACTGTTTATAGGTGGTCGTATCGCTTACCATCAGGCGAACGACATGCTTGGAGGCGATTCATAAACAAACACATTCTCCCAGCACTGTTTAGGGTGAATAGTGTAATCTATTACATTCAACTGTTCTGCTCTGAAGTGCGATATCAGCTCAGACACTGTCAAATTAATGTCAGCATCTTGAGATGATATTTAATAAACACATATTAATATCAGCTTAAATGACATCTTGAGTTATTATATTTTATTGCTTACTCAGCTGAGACCAAGCTCTTAAATAATAGCTTATGCTTAGTTTATTGAAGAGTTCAATACATAAACATCTGTCTACTTTGGATTTTATATAAATGTGATTCGAGTTATTAATACCACTAAAGAGACAAATTTACAGAGTCTATTGTGTAGTCAAAATTGTATAGAACATGATTCAAATTTCTTTCCACCTGTTGGTTGATCTGAGTTCAGTGACTCCATGTGAGTGGTATCGTAACTTTTTATATTTTTAAATGTCAATGTTGTAAGTTGAATATTGATTTTAATTAGGAATACCTGACTATAGATCAGAGGAGGTTGGTCTCTATGCTCGAAGCAATCACAAACCCATCCAGTATCAAGAATTTGTTAAATATCCTAAAGTGAGACAGCGGTATTGGGCTCGAAACTTTGTCGGTTGGCCAAGATTCAGCAGTATACAACCTAATGACACACATTTAGCTATCAGGGAGTTAGAAAAGGTATGTGTTCCAACTTCCAAAATAATATTTTTCCTAGTACCACAGTAAATCTCTGTTACATTAACTGCTCTGAACAAAAGACATTATATCTTTACATGTATTGTATATGTATTTCTTTAATAACATCATCTTCTAACTGTTTTCAGATAGGTAAAGTAACATCTATAGTGACACAAAATGTTGACAGACTACATCATAAGGCTGGATCTGAGAATGTAATAGAACTACATGGAACTGGTTATATTGTCAAATGTTTAAAATGTCCATATGAAATAGACAGATATGAGTTGCAAGATATAATACTGAAGAACAATCCAAGTATTGAGAGCAATTTTACCATGATTCGACCTGACGGGGATGTTGATCTTTCTAAGGTGGGATTTAATTTTTTTTAGGCAGGTGATCAATTAATAATACACATTATTTAGAAACATAGATATGTAACCTAACGCCGACATTAGGAAAAATATTTATATAATATAATTACTGAAATTATAACAGATATTCTCTTTTGAAACATGCCTAGTGTAAAATCTTAAAGCATATTTATAGAACAACTGGTCCACCCTTAACATTTGGGGGGATGAAAAATAGATGTTGGCCGATTCTCATAGATACCGGATAAGCACAAAAAATTTCATCAAAATCGGTCAAGCCGTTTCGGAGGAGTATGGCAACGAAAACTGTGACACGAGAATTTTATATATATAGATATATAATCAGAATACACAAACATGAATAGTAACTTTTAATATATATGGATATGATAGTGATAATATTATTATATAAATTAGTAATAGTTGTTTTTAATTACAGGAACAAGTTGACAATTTTAGAGTTCCACTTTGTCCCAAGTGCGAAGGTCCTTTAAAACCTGACATTATATTTTTTGGTGATAATGTGCCAAAGCAACGAGTAGAGCTAGTCCGAAGCAAAGTCAGTGATAGTGATGCTGTCTTTGTATTAGGATCAAGTCTCACTGTGTATTCAAGTTATAGAATAATTGTGCAAGCGAGGGAAGAGAATAAAGAAATAGCTATTTTAAATATTGGGTCAACAAGAGCAGATGACATGGCTCACATCAAAGTATCGACAAAATGTGGTGATATATTACCTGAATTGTGTAGTGCAATAAAAGTGTAGGTTAAATTAAATTGCTAGTCTAAGGGCATATGCTACCTCTTTGTTAAGTTTAGAAGTTTTATTTTAATAAATAAACAAAAAGCAATGGCATTTCATTTTAATTATTGTAAAAAAACGAAGTGAAGATACAAAAGTGTTTTCTAACAAGGAACGGAAAATCATAATTGATGTAGGGTTTCTGAAATATAAATACAGTATGAGGTAAATAAATAACAGGCTTATTGATTACATGGTACATCCTAATTGATTATAATAGCCGAGTTTCCTCAGCTGGGAATACTATCAGATTCAGAACATGGGCTTAAACAGCTGTGTAACAAATGAGATCATGTCACAATTTTACTAGTAAACTCTATTTGGAAAAATGCGCATTTTAAAACGACAACTATCTCAATATTATAAGAAAATAATTTCAATGACTAATCATGCAGTTCCACACTGCAATTAACGATTATTATTCTTAGGTATGTGATTTATTTAATCAGTTTTGCAATGGCTTAAACATAAGGCTGGAAACATACGACGGCGCACGCCACGACCTCAGGTGCTAATTTAATGTACGTTTATACCTAATAATTCTACCTATGTATTCGAGTCTCATGTGCCCACCACACATTAGGCAGAGCAAAGCAATGACAATATCTTGGCCATGGCTATCCTCAAACTTTTCTCAGCCACAACACACATTAATGGTTACATAATAATTATTAACTATTAACCTTAAAAGAGTTACATAAATTACGGCAGTGTTTGAGTGACGAATGTTGCAGGGCCTCTGGTTCTTTAATTTATATTTCATTTGGAATACATAAAAACAGACGCAAGTCAATTAAATTGCTATTCATCAGTCTGCATTAAAGTCAATATTATAATAAATATGTATGTCTGTGACAATATTATTTGAAGAATTAGTACAAACAAATAAGTACAGGGATTCTTTTTAACTGTCAGAAAAAATATACATATACTATCTATCTAAACTATCAAACATACTAATATGAACAGTCATTTTTCCTTTGTATTTTGGTTATCAGTTTATAGCAACAGTTGTTTATAACAGAGGTTCACCAGGATTAACCATTATAGAATCATTATTATATCATATAGTAGCTGGTACATACCATGACCACGTCTGTTTTTATACAACATTAACCTTATCCTATTGTTCATCACATAATATTTGATAACAGTACCAATCGAAACATTTTCTTTACACCACCTAATGAAATTTAATCACTTATGTCCTCATATCAGTGGTACATTCTTATTATTCTAAAGTATCTAGTGTAATATGGAAGAAAGAATATTTTATTACAAAATGCCAACTATCAGTTCACTAAATCACGGTTGAAACCTATTGAGAACGGAAGTTCGTTTGTACTAAATCTGTTTTTTTTATCGTTTATATTTTATTACTATAATATAGCCGATTTACACGCCGAAAATCTAATCACGCAAAAGGAAGTCAACTTTCGTTCTAAAAAAATTTTCGGCGCAGATAATGCTAATGGGTAACCAGATACATTCAATCATATTACTTGTGGTCAGGAATGGGGGGCTAGTCAATTTAAAAAAAGATGAATAGATTAGTCTCTTTAGCATAATCAGCTCAATAATAGAAGAATACAGTCTCAAATATAAATAAGTAATACACATGAAGGTCTGGTAACCAAAGCATATATTGATTTTAAAATAAAACAATCAACTCGCTACACTTACCAGTCTTAAAATCACAATAAAATTATTTCCACATTGAAATATTTTGTCACTACTAATTAAAAATCCGTAATACTAGACGTGTCGTTGGTTCATGTCAATTGTCTATTGTATGGAACATTATAAGAAGTAGTCCGCTTGAGGTTTCTTAGAGGGCACACCTCTGGACTCCTGTGGTGCAGCTTCGAATATTGTGAACTCGCGCTGCAGATTCTCATTTAATTCTAATATTGCTGCTACATTGCCGCATCTGTTGCACAAAAAGCATAAAATGGTTCAGTTATTAGGAATCGAGGTACTTAATTCATAAATTATTGATAATTTGGCAAACAAATACAGGTTTAAAACCTGTATACAACATTATATACAAGTTACATCCATTTTCCACCTCATTGGTGAAGAGTTGGATGAAGGTGAACCATTCATGAAGATTTCAGTAGACCATATAAGTGACAATGTGGGTGTACAGTTAATATTGATCCAAAATAAGTGGGCCAACGGGCTGACCTGTAACAGTAGTTGGGAGCAGACCAGACGGTGAGCACGGTCTCATTGAAGTGCCACTTGTAGCCCTCCATGACGAGCTGGTGCGCGCGGCAGATCATGTCGATGTCGTTGGACACGTTAAACTGTGCCACCACGTCTGAACCGAACAGATAGCCCGCGCCGCGCGGCGACACGCCCCAACCTTGTGTGTCTGTACAGTACATTTAAATTACTAGTTAAACAATAATATAGGTCAGTGACCTCATGCGTAGATTTTGCTAAGCTTTCAAAATATTATAATTGGATAATTAAAGCATTTCAAAATGAATTCTACATTGGATTTAAAATCATAAATGTGCCTATATATTTTAAGCCCATAGGTCCATGTACATATTTCAAAAAACCTAAAACAGTCAGATGTTATAATAGTAATTACATTAGCATAGATAGGTTTTTGTAAAGTAATGAATATATTGCAAAAAATACAGCAAACAATATTTAGTAATAGCTAGCTGATAACGCAAACCTTCAGGATCACTCCACAGCAGATCACACATGGGTCCATCGTGCGGCACCTCCTGCTTGCGGTCAATGGTGCGGATCTGATCTAGCGTCTGTATGGAGGGACTCAGCCCGCCGTGCACGCAGAATATTCGACCGTCGATGATCGCAGATAGTGATAGGTAATCAAATATCTCTGTGCAATACCTGAGTGTACATGTAAGAAATAAAGGATTTTGTGAAATAGTCTGTTCATCTCTATTCTTTTTATTATGTGATAAGATGCTCGCTTAGATAAAATATGGCAAGACCAACCACATACATAAGTCCAATAGGACAAACCGGGGCTCATTCTGTGGCAAAGAATCGGTGATTTATAAAAAGTTTGAAACTATTATTGCGTTGTTTTATGTCTATAATTGGCCAAGGGTTTCGATTGGAGTTCAAGTTGGAAGGTCTTGGGGCTTTGGCTGCAATTTAACATTGGATTTCAATTTAGTCAGAGATCAGAGTGGACAAAATCACAGACAACTTTATGTAGGTACAGATAAACCATAATATTCACCAGTTTCCATTATAAATACAAAATTAGATGCAACAAGTGTGTTTAAGACTGACCAAAATTATGTTTTCTAAGGTGAGACAGTTATAGGACAAGTGCTTATTGCATCACAATAGATAAAATATATTCATTTTGTTCATCTAGAGGTTGCAATAGGCAAACTAATCTGCACAGTCATCTGCTCCTCTGAGGCAGCATTTATACTTCCATTGTTTCATAGGCTGCATCACATTCTCATAGTTTTATTGTTTTCTATCTGGTTCAGTCTTTTGGAACAATATTGCCAATGTCAATTGAGGTAGATATGTATCAAGACAGCGGCGATAGCCTAGTTGGGAGTGGAACGGACTGCCGATTCAATGTCCGCAGGTTCGAAACCCAAGGGCACACACCTCTGACTTTTCTAAAAAATTATGTGTGTATTCTTTGTGAATTATCGCTCGCTTTAACGGTGAAGGAAAACATCGTGAGGAAACCTGCATACCTGAGAGGTTCTCAAAATTTTCGAAGGTATGTGAAGTCTGCCAACCCGCACTAGGCCAGCGTGGTGGACTAAGGCTTGAACCCTCTCAGTTGTAGAGGAGGCCCGTGCTCAGCAGTGGGCAGTATTACAGGGCTGATGTGGAATGTGGATGTGGAATGTATCAAGAATTCTATACATATAATAAATCAGTAGAACCGGTGTGTCTGTACATTTAAAAGTGATAAAAAAGAAAAGGTGGACTAAAGAAGAGTAGTGGAACACAATTCATAGATTTTTGTAATTCATTCCTGTCTGTTTTTCTGTTTGTTTGTTACTGCACATCCCCAAAATTACTGAATGGATTTCTATGAAATCTCACACATGCATGGATCATGTCCTGGATTAACACACAGGCTACTTTTTATCCTGGGAAAACAAAGAGTGGGACTTGTATCCTGAAAAATACCTTAAATGCGGGCAAAGCCACGAGCAAAAGCTAGTATTGAAATAAATGTACACTTACCTCCACACTGTGATGGAGCCATATTTTCTAAGGCATTCATCATAAAAGCCATATACTTGTGTGATCTGTCTTGATTCGTGGTTACCTCTGATTAGTGTAATTCTGTCTGGGTAGCGTACCTAAAATAGGCAGGATCACTATTAATTCCATCCCATTCTTGGTTTAAGTAACAGAGATCCTTGAATGCATATTACATCTAAAAAGAAGGTAACATGCAACATGTACATCTCAAAAAAAAATTGATTACAGTTTTTTTTTATTTTGTGGTCAATGTAATATAGAATAATTTAATTTACATCTATGTGTAAAGTTTATTGTATAATTATTTTTGTCTAATAAAAACATAATGTTTTGAAGGTTAACCACATTAACCTGTCAAACCCTGCTTATATATGGGTGTATGGAGAAACACTATATACTCAGACGCCGGGGTCTGTAGCGGGGCTTGATGAGTCAACATACACATTATTTATTTTTGCTAAAATATGAAATTGAATTGATAATGTTTTTAGCTTAAAATATCAAATATCTTCTTTATCACTAATTATAAACTTACTTTTAAAGCAAGAAGCAATAAGAAAGTTTCAACTGAATAGAATCCTCGGTCCACAAAGTCACCCATAAACAAATAATTGGTTTCTGGTACATCACCGCCCACTTTGAACAGTTCTTTGAGATCATAAAACTGACCATGTATATCTCCACATACCTAAAATTAAGGAAAATAACATTTACGATATGACACGTCTTTATCTAAATTTTGTAACACTTATTGCCATAATAAAGTTTGTATTGATAAATAATTGTTTAATTGAAATTCTGAAAGGAGTGAAATCCATATATTTATGTTGGCATCTTAGAAATGTAATGGAAAAAGATTTTATAATAATTAGAATGATTTTGTGAAGCTTTTATCATAATTTATGAACTATTTATTATGCTGCAAACATCCTATCATGCTCAAAGATAAAAACCATAACAAAAATAGGTACCAGTCCAAGTTCCTTTATATCAAAGATTTCATTAAATCTTATTTGCAATGGAAAACTGTGTTGCTTTTATAAAATATCAATATCGTTTATTGTTTGTATTAAAAGCATTGTTTACACAAGTTGTTTGAAGTAGAATCAAAATGCAATTTGCCATAACTGAGAATATGCCAACTTCACTGTTACTGACTCAGCTATCTAATGAGCGTTTAGGGAAATAATCTTGCCCAATTCCCTACTAATAATTATTATGGAACACTTACTGTAACCGGAGAGTCTACTCTTTGCACGTTGCTCTCTTCCACAAGGATTTCGCGGGCCTTTGCACACAACGCCTTAACCTCAGCTTCCATAATAATCTCGCATCTTTTCAGCTGCTCGATTTGACGGTCTAGATCACTGGTGTCCGACATTTTTACACTAAAATTAATCAGCGCAAACCTGCAAACACGAATTATGATGAAAAAAATGGGTAGTTTCGTGAAAACCATGTCATGTTACGTGAAATATTTCTATGACGTTAGAAACATTTCACTTGAAGCAAATATAATAACGTAAGTACTTACAACTTACAAGAAACTTATTTCTAGTGTCGTTTTGGCTTGTTACCTTCGCAAACGTATTTTTACATCAAACAATCACAATGCGTCCACCATTTAAAAAGACAAATGTTCGACATTTTTTTTGGATCCATAAACAAATTTGATTTCTACTTACGTTTCGTAGTACCAATCTTTACCTAGTATCTTTCTTTAGCATTAAACAGCGCGTGAAAAATCGTTGTCACGATTAAAAGGTAGTGTTGCGCGTAGGACACACAAGAGGCGGTACATTTAAGTAGAATTAATTAAATATTTCATTTAATTTTTATTTTCTTTTTTGAGGCGTCCAGTTTAGTATTGCTTAAGATTAAAATTTTCCCGATTTTATATTGTATGTTACAGTTATCATGATACTATAACATTTAGTTTTTGCTGGAGGTTTCACTGATACCTATAACACAGGTTCTCCTAGCATAGGTATCAGTATTATACATCATTTTTTATTGCGTGAAATGAAATTAATTTAAATGTATTTTAAGTGTAACATTATAATGTATATTGGTGGAAATAAATTATTATTATTATTTGTTCCGTACATGACCTCAAAACGTAAGAGCGGCTTAACATTTTATGTGGTACTACTTCAAATTTTATGTCGCTATAGTCGCGAAATCGCATGACTCACTCTCTGTCTCAGTAAACTATAGGACGAGGAGGGAGCGAGACGCATGCTACAAATTACAATAGTACGTCATTCTCCAATAAACATATGTCATACTAATATTATAAAGGCGAAAGTTTGTAGGAATGTGTGGATGTATGGATGTTTGTTCCTCTTTCACGCAAAAACTACTGAACGGATTTAGATGAAATTTGGCGCAAGGGTAGACCATGTTCTGTATTAACACATAGGCTACTTTTTAAACCAGGAAAACATAAAGTAGGACTTTTATCCCCGAAAAACTTTTTAACGTGGACGGAGCCGCGGGCAAAAGCTAGTATGTCATATTTGTACTCGTTACTTCAAACGTATCGCCGAGGGTTAGCACGCCTCACCTCATTAGAAATGTGACATAGTACTGACTTGGTGCAGTGCAAAAAAGAGGCTACACTTACAAATTCTTTTTTTATGTCGTGTCCTACCTTTTTTTTCTTTATGGCTACAAGCACTGATGTCCTACCTAACACTATTGGAAGGTCGGGAGGTTTAGACAAAATCCCTTTTCTATTAGCGTTTACGGTTACGGAATCGGTCAAAATGTATGGAAAATATGACATAATAATCTCCAGATAAGTCACATGACTTGCAAATGTCATTTCCATACATTTTGAACTTTCCGTAAGCGTTAACGCTAACAGAAAAGAGATTTTGTCTAGACACTCAGATCGGAAGTCATGTCGAACGTTCGTTCAAATTCCATAGTGTATAGCTTGACTGAGCTTGACATAGATATTTTTTTTTTTTTTTTTTAAATTCTCCCTTACGGGGAAGGCAAAGGGTTCAAGCCCATACAGCCTCGTCTTAAGTGATATCTCTGGTTGTCGTAGTAAAGCAGTGGCTACCTTACCAAGACTTTATCAAGGAGTTTTGGCGGCAACGAAAAAACACTTGATTGGCACAGTTATTTCAATTCACTTCATTTGAGCACTTTAATAGAACTATATTGGATAATATACCACCATAATTATGCAATATAACACTAAGTATCACCAAAATAATGAATTAAAACAAGAGCACCTCATGACACTTCCACGTTCCCGCCAAAACTCTTGACATAGATAAATCAATAAACTTCAATAATTTTCAAGAGAAAAAAGGTGATAAGTAATAAGTTTCCCTTTTCGTCGTATTATAATGCTCTTTAGTCTTTGGTGATAAGCCGCTGACTGCTCGCGTCATTCGTTCATTTCGCACATTGTTGTTTTTGTATTTATTGATTTAGCGGTGAATTGTTGTGGTTTTGTTTGTGAAGTGAAAAAGTGGTCTTATTGTGGATAACTGTGTGAAAAAAGAAGAAAAAATATGGGCAACATACATACCGTCGGACCAAATGAAGCGCTGATAGTTTCAGGTAAGTAGTTATGACAATATTTAGTTATTTGTTTACAATTGAATACGACTTCATATACAGCAATGTTACGATTTTGAGAGGTTTGTATCAGAACTAATGTTAATGACTATAGTTTTACTAAAATATTCATGGCCATATGTAATGTTTACATTATTTAGTGATAACAAAGTAACCTCTTATTGTTTACGAACGTTTTCGTGATTAGATATGAAAATATTATTCTATTTAAACTCGATAGTTGTGATAAATTTTGGTTATATAATTGTTCATTCTAGTGTAGTAGGTATCGTTTATTTATTTGTAAAAAAAAATCAGTTAAGACTCTTCTAATTATTTGAGGAAAAAATGAGCAAATATTTATGTAGACCTACTGTGAAAAACCCGGAATACTAATTAAGTATACGAAATTAGTTTTTCTTGTTTGTTGACGCTAACTATAAATTATTTTACATACTTATACACGAATATCAAAATGCCATCAAATTTCTTTCTAATATCTAATCGATTAACTTACTGTTATAGTCTAATCTATTTATGTACGTAGGTATATGGTGTTGGATATCAACACTATTACACTCCAAGTGGTTGTAGTGTTGTGCCATTGATTACTTATTGTGCGGGGCTCGGACTGGGCCAACACCCCGCAATGTGTTGTGTGTGTGCTGGATTGCGTGAGTGGGAATATGGCGATACCAGTGACAAAGTAACAAAGGCGTAAAATCGGGAAATAGCGTTTATTTCACACACTGAATCGAAAGTTACAAAGTTCAGCCACAACGGTAGCCAAATTCTCCCGGCGTTAATATTCGGCGCGTAGTCTCTCGTTGCTACGCCGTAGCTATGCGACGTAGCTGGAAGTCGTCCTCGTAGCACCGTGCCACAGCTGATGAGGAAGGATGGTCCACTCTGCATAAGCGCCTGTTTCCTCTTCAAACTTGCAGACTTCTTCTTTCTTGCCGACTACTTGCTGTTTTCTTGATGTCCCGAACTATTTCTATTAAATAAAAAAACTCCTAACACGTTTTAACTCAACTATACAAAAAAACAAATTAGCTTAAGTACTCCGCGGCTATACCGTACGGAGCACTAAGAGGGCCTTCCCTCTTTCTAGGACCTCTTTTTCACTTTCAAGATTACACTTATTTTCAATTCGCGCCTAAGTTAAATCTATATGCCTAAACTATAAGTGTCTTGGTACATAGACACTAAGTGGCTCTATATACTAAACATCATAAAACAACCTTATGTGCATTACAAAGAAAGTTATCGTGATTTACTTACTCTAAGTTTAGCACAAACGATGCACACAAGCAACATTTCTATAAATAACTATTTAAACTTTATACATACGTTCATCCCGCTACCGCAGCGGGGTAGGCAAAGTTCTAACCTACACTATGACACCGAATGAAACACTACACAGTTCATACCGGGTGAGTTATAAGCGTTCAATGACCCTAACGATAACACGATTTTTTCACTAAGATCACTGACTAAAGTCTATGACGTCACTAAGAGGTCCGAGTTCTATTACGAAATCGCGCATGCGCGGCATGCACTCTACGTTGTTCTCTCTTCGAGAATATGCGTCCTGCACATTCTCCCGCCGTGCATCACCCAGCGTCCAGGGGGTGATGCAGTCACGCTGTCGGGCAGGATGCATCCGCCGCTGGCTGCGGCGCGGCGCTCTCGGTCCTTGTGTCGTCAGCTTGGTGTATGACGACGATCCTCTTCACGGGTCGTCGCAGGACACCTCCGCGGGTGGTGATGTCCACTGTGCGCACCACTCCATCTGGGCCGGGATACATGGCGCAAATGCGCCCCCGCGGCCATGTGTTGCGCGGGAGCGTGCCGTCTATGATGCGGACGACATCACCTATTTGCAGTTCGGGGCCCCGGCTGTGGGCCTCCCGCCGGTTTCTTAGCTCGGGGAGGTACTCCCGGAGCCAACGCGTCCAGAATGCGTCGGCGAGCTGCTGTGTGGCTTTGAGGTCGGCGTGCGCGCCGAAGTCGTGGTCGGCCGGGAAGTTCGGCACCGACCACGGGCCCCGACCGCCCAACAAAAAGTGGTTAGGCGTCAGGGCTTCCGGATCCTCAGGGTTCACCGACACGTGGGTCAATGGTCGGCTATTGACTGTTAGTTCGACCTCGGCGAGTAACGTTGCCAACGTCTCTTCTCGAGGGCTCCTCTCGTGGAGCACCGTTTTTAGTGCGGTTTTCACAGTCCGCACCAGTCTCTCCCAGGCGCCGCCCATGAATGGCGCGCCCGGGGGAATGAAGCGCCATCGGATCGCCCTCCGCGACGCCTCTTCTTCGGCGCCCGCGAGGAGGGTGTTGCGCAGCTCTCGTTCCGCGCCGTGGAAGTTGGTCGCATTGTCGGACCACAGCTCGAGGGGGCTCCCACGACGCGCTGTCATGCGCCTGAGTGCCATGATTGCACCCTGCGCACTTAATGAGTGCACCACCTCTAGATGCACCGCTCGAACTGTCAAACATGTAAAGAGAGCTACATAGCGCTTTTGATTGCTGCGGCCCACGGTTACGGTGAGCGGACCGAAGTAATCAAGACCGGTATAGGTAAATGGTCTGTGATGATGAGCCAGCCGACAGGCAGGTAAGTCGCCCGTCACCGGCTGCGGCGGGGTCGCCGCCCTCTGGCGGCACTTCAAGCAGCTCCTCAGTGTAGTCTTGACCGTCGGGCGTAGTCTCAGGATCCATCTCTGTTGGCGGCAGCAGTTGACCACGCTCTCGACGCTGGCGTGATGCAGCTCTGCGTGGACGTGCTCGATCCACAGCCGTGTTGCCCGATGCTCGCCGTCGACGACCGGAGGGTGCTTCATTTTTTCTGTGATTCCCGTGGTAGCTGAAATCCGACTATTTAAACATATCAAATTATTAATTAGTACAATACTCAAAGGATACAGGCGGCTATCCCGTGATACGGGTTTTCCTTGTGCGAGTGCACGTATTTCTTCGGCAAACACTTTTTCTTGACTCATTTTTATAATGAGGTATTCCGCCCGTTCTAACAGCTCAGCTGGGAGGGTCATGAATGTTATGTCCTCCGATTTTCGCGCGCTCCTCTTCAACGGTTTTTTCGACGTTTGAGCGCGTTTCCAATCCGGGTCCTTTTGCGAAGCGGCCTTTGTTCGCTTGTGATTAACGTAATCACACCGTCGCCGGAACATGCGCACTGCCTGCAGAGTGCGAGCTGTAGCTCTCAAGTATCGGGTCCAACTCGAGAACCGATTCACGTCGGGTAGGGCCTCTGAGAGCTGTGGCTCTCGATGTCCTGAGGTGACGGCGCCTACTCTTTCTTCACCGGTCGTGGTGATGATGCCCCTTTCTTCCGTGGGCCATAAGTCGGGTGGATTTCGGAGAAATTCCGGCCCATTGAACCATCGATGTCGCTCATCGAAGTTGTCCGGCACGTCGCGTGTGGCATCGTCAGCGGCATTGTGGCGCGTCGGCACCCATCTCCATTCGCTCGTTTGTGAATGTTCCTCTATTGCCGCGACGCGATGAGCGACGTATGGTTTGTATGATCTGGATCCTGTTCTGATCCAGCTCAGCGTTGTCCGACTGTCTGTCCAGTAGGTCGTTGACTCGGGTTGTCTTCCGTGTTCGCGCTTCACCGCGGCTGCCATCCGTGTGCCGAGTACTGCTGCCTGTAATTCTAGACGGGGAATGGACGTTAGTTTCAGCGGCGCAACTTTCGCTTTCGCTGTTATAAGCGAAACCGTGACCCGTCCGTCTTCATCTTCGGCTCGCCAGTATAGTGCGGTCGCGTAGGCGGACTCGCTGGCATCGGTGAACACGTGCAGCTGCAATCTTCTAGCTCGAGTATAGCCTAGGTAGCAGCGTGGCACGGACACGTGACCCAATCTTCTCAGCTGTGTGACCCAATCCGCCCATCCGGCGGATATGTCGCCGTCAAGCGGATCGTCCCATGCAGTGCCGCGTCTCCAGACCTCCTGCAACAGCTGCTTGGCCCTTACCGTCACTGGGGATGCAAGACCTAGAGGATCAAACAGGGACATTACTATTTTAAGCGCTTCTCGTTTCGTGGGCGCTTCTCTGATTAACAAGTTTGGCGGTATGCGCGCCAAATCCAAATTGAAGGCGAGTCTGTCTTCCGTTGGTCTCCAAATGAGGCCCAAGACTCTCTCCGCCTTTTCTAAGTCCACCTCTTCGCGGTGGGGACTTGCCGATTCGCCGAGTGCTTCAAGTACCTCAGGCGAATTACTCGTCCATTTTTTCAATATAAAATGCGCCTCACCGTGAATGTCGCGCACTTGCCGCGCAATCGTTGTCGCGCTTTCTATGTCCGGATAGCTGTCAAGGTAATCGTCCATATAATGTTTTCTCCTTATCGCGTCGACAGCTTCCGGATGCGTCGATCGAAATCTGTCCGCGTTGCGATTCATGACATAAATCGCCGTCGCGGGAGAGCTAGATGCACCGAAAATGAGTACCTTCATCCTGTATATTTCCGGCGGTTCGTTATCTCGGCGATCCGCTCGCCAGAGATATCTGAGGGCGTCGCGATCTTCCTCGCGCAATCTCACCTGCATAAACATCTCCGTGATATCCGCGGTGACTGCAATGGGATGTTCCCGAAATCGCATCAGGACGGCGGGAAGAGGCTGCAACAAGTCTGGACCTGTTAATAAGTTATCATTCAAAGTGGTACCCTTTGTCTTGGCCGCCGCGTCGTGCACAACTCGCAGCTTGTCCGGTTTCAAAGCATTAAAAACTGCGAAGTGCGGCAAATACCATGTCCTTGTTGCATGGGAGGTCGCGGGGGCTGGCTCGGCGTAATCCTTCTCGATCAGCGCCTCCATCTGTTGGTTATATCTGACCTTGAGTTCGGGGTTCCTATCCAGCTTGTTTTCTATGTTGTGCAGCCTTTTCAAAGTGTTCTCGTAATTGTTCGGGAGCTCGACATTTTCTTTTTTCCACAGGAGAGACGTGGTATATCTTCCGCAGGGTTCTCTCGTGGTGTTGTCCTCCAGGATTCTCAGCGCCTTTTCTCCGGGGTCGCTCTTCGGCCTGCGGGGATCTACAAACAGATTATCGAGCAAAATAAATTCTTTTACGAGCTCCTCAGTTAGGTCGTCGGTTGCTGTCTGGCCGACGAAATTCACCCTGTGTCCTAGGGCTCTGGTCCGGCTCCCGTGTACCACCCATCCTAGTGGTGTGAGCGAGGCGACCGGTTGGTTCCTCCTCCCGGACCGTGTCTTGCTAGATATAAGCAAATGCCAATTATCCTGGCCTATAAGAAGTCGGGGTTTCGCTTCTTGCGTTTGTGATGCAGGCAGGAGGCCCTTCAAATGGGTACAGTCTCGCAGCGCCTCTTCAGGAATACGCTGCGCCGCCAATCTCAAGTTGTCGACGGTGCGGGCTTCTATCTGCTGCCGTCCCCGACTTCCCCTTATCTGAAACTTAACACGACATGAATTATTCCGTGTAGTTTTCTCTCCATCGTACGTGATTATGTGGAGCGGTTCATCCGGTCCCTCCGCGCCGATGTCCTTGGCCAGCTGATGGTCGATCAAACTGACCGTCGACCCGTCATCAAGTAGCGCGAAAGTGTGAGCCTCTCCCGCCGGTCCTGAAATGCATACCGGAGCTATTTTCAAAAATGACATTTGCGACGTCCATGCCGAATTTACCACCTCTTCATTGGTGGCCTCGTCGGTACTCTTACTCCTCCGGTCCGAGTGCAGCATCCTATGGTGATGTCGTTCACACCCGTCCGTGTCGCATTTTCGAGGCTTGCATGTGTGTTGCTTCGATCGAAATTTCAGGCACCTGAAACATAGCCTATGTTTTTTTGCTAAGTCCCACCGCGCGTCAACCGCGGCATCCCGAAATCGTGCACATTCGCCCATTGAATGTACCTCCTGGTTGCATACACAGCATGCGGGCTTCTGTTTGTCGGCGACGGTATGTATTCGTTGCCGGCGTGGTTGTTCGCCGCCGCTAGCCTTCACCGGGGCCTTGTCCGCGATGATCTCTGGCACGGCGAACGGACTGCATATCTCCGCTTCCCTGGCAATGAATCGGCTAAATTTTAATAAGTCGGGCTCACCTCTATGTTGTGCGGCGGCGAACTCATACCATTGCCTTCTCAGCGTCGGAGTCAATTTTTCCATCACCGCCTTCGTAACCTCCGGATTATACAGGTAGAAGGCACAATCGAGCGCTTGCAGGGTTCCCACGACATTTTCTATTTTCGTACTGAAAGTGCAAATATCTCGCGGCGAATCAGTGAGGCGGGGTAGCGCCCGGAGTCGCTCGATCTCGGCCAATGCGATCGAGTCCGGACGCCCAAACCGCGTCTCGAGAGTCCTCAGCACAGCGTTCGGTTCGGCGTTGGTGATGAGCAGCCCTTGTACTGCTTCCTTTGCTGTGCCCCGTAAGCTGCGGCGCAATCGGGACATATTCTCCAACGCTGTAAAATAACTTGCGGATTCATTATAAGCGGCTCTATAAGTTAGCCAATCTTGATGCGCACCGTTGAAAATGGGCAACTCCGTATACTTCAACGGCTGTCTATGTTGTGCAGCTTGCACAGCTTGCGTTATGGCACACGCAAGTTCACTATAATCGGAGTTCGGTCGCGCTGCGACCAATTCCCCGCCCCGCACTTGACGCGGGGTAGGCGGGGGCTGCGGCGGCGGCGGCTGTTGCGAAGCTTCATTTTCTCTTAACCAGGCTGCTACTACAGGCGGCGGTTGCTTCGCAGGCAGCGGCTGCACATTCGGGTTCGATGCCGCAGGGTTACCTGAAAATGTTATGAAATCGAGCGGATTATTTGATGCATCATTTGCCACTGGGTGACACGTTGGCGGGGGCACGGCACTGGCTCCCGCCGGTGCAGACGCCGGGATGTCCCAGGATGCGGCGGTGATCACTGGGTCTATGGGTTCGGGTGGCGGCTGCACACGGGATTGCGCATCTTGCACTTCGTGAGGTCGGTTATCAATCGCGAGCAGCTGACTGGTATGTAACCAGCTGTGAACGCGTTGATCCTGCTCGACCTCGGTGATGACGGAGTTAAGGTCATCCTCGCTATCTTCCGCTTCGATTTCTGCTAGCTTTGCGGTCGCTAGCTCTATCTTGAGTTTTGTGAGTTCGGCCCTGGCCTGTGCCAGGCGACGTGCTTTCGTTGAACGCCTTGAAGAAGTGGCTGGTCGACTTCGGGGCCGCTGTGGCTTCCTCTCTTCCGGTGCGGCGGCTTGAAGCTCCTCCGCAGCGGTGCCGGCAGCGGTATCCCTATCGGTGGTGAAACACGTTTGAACGGTGTCGGCGATGGTGGTCTCGGTGGCCTCAGTCGCAGACGTTGCTGTAGCAGACGTCGCGGTCGCGGACGTCCCCGTTGCGGACGTCGCGGTACATGACGTGACCGTCGTTGACGCTTCCGTGGCCGACGCCGTTCGTTTCCCGATTGACCTTGTCACTGGCATTTTCCACACTCACGTAGATCCGGCTCGCGAAGGACCAGAAAATGTGCGGGGCTCGGACTGGGCCAACACCCCGCAATGTGTTGTGTGTGTGCTGGATTGCGTGAGTGGGAATATGGCGATACCAGTGACAAAGTAACAAAGGCGTAAAATCGGGAAATAGCGTTTATTTCACACACTGAATCGAAAGTTACAAAGTTCAGCCACAACGGTAGCCAAATTCTCCCGGCGTTAATATTCGGCGCGTAGTCTCTCGTTGCTACGCCGTAGCTATGCGACGTAGCTGGAAGTCGTCCTCGTAGCACCGTGCCACAGCTGATGAGGAAGGATGGTCCACTCTGCATAAGCGCCTGTTTCCTCTTCAAACTTGCAGACTTCTTCTTTCTTGCCGACTACTTGCTGTTTTCTTGATGTCCCGAACTATTTCTATTAAATAAAAAAACTCCTAACACGTTTTAACTCAACTATACAAAAAAACAAATTAGCTTAAGTACTCCGCGGCTATACCGTACGGAGCACTAAGAGGGCCTTCCCTCTTTCTAGGACCTCTTTTTCACTTTCAAGATTACACTTATTTTCAATTCGCGCCTAAGTTAAATCTATATGCCTAAACTATAAGTGTCTTGGTACATAGACACTAAGTGGCTCTATATACTAAACATCATAAAACAACCTTATGTGCATTACAAAGAAAGTTATCGTGATTTACTTACTCTAAGTTTAGCACAAACGATGCACACAAGCAACATTTCTATAAATAACTATTTAAACTTTATACATACGTTCATCCCGCTACCGCAGCGGGGTAGGCAAAGTTCTAACCTACACTATGACACCGAATGAAACACTACACAGTTCATACCGGGTGAGTTATAAGCGTTCAATGACCCTAACGATAACACGATTTTTTCACTAAGATCACTGACTAAAGTCTATGACGTCACTAAGAGGTCCGAGTTCTATTACGAAATCGCGCATGCGCGGCATGCACTCTACGTTGTTCTCTCTTCGAGAATATGCGTCCTGCACACTTATAGTAAAATGTGATACTACGCGACGCGGCGGCGCGGCGGGGCGTCACCCATGACGTCAGACACGCTATTTAAGTCTTTATTGCCTACTGCCCTGTTTAATGTTTTATTTTATGCTACTCAGGGTTGAGTGACGCAATGGGCTCAATAATTAATTGTGCAATATTTTTCAATCAAGTGGACAAAATGCACTTATCATACACATTCGGCTACATTTTTTCTCAAATGTAACGCGAAGATTTGTTTACGAGATAAGATTGTAATGTTAGAATTGATTGAGACGTGTGTATGGTTTTAGGTTCTTTACAATACTTCTTATATCTACTTATATGTCGCACCTTTAGAACTTAGAACGAAAACGACACAATTCAAAAAATAGAAAATTGAGTTGTCATTTTTAAATGACTAAAAACTAGTCCCTTATTTATAAAAACATATTAAAAAAGGGACTGATCTAAAAGTTTTGTCCTTTTCCTGTTGGAATATGGCCGTGTTTGAACTATTGTTGTATTGAGAACTTCGTTTTAAGTAATTTTATGACGATAACTCAATTTTCTATCTTTTTGAATTGTGTCGTTTTCATTATAAAGGTGCGATGTATACTAGACACACTACAAGATAAGAGATACCTACCTGCTATTTGTTTAGATTATTTAAAATTGTACTAAAGAAATGAAATTGTATTTGCAACTTGAAGAAATTGGTGGACTACTTGCGGCTTTGGTTTATTATTCTACTAATTAGGTATACTTATAACATTTTATTACATGTCTCGCAGTTCGCATACTCACGTTTGGACAATTCAAGGTTAGTTTTATTTACGCGATTTATGTGAAGTGTTTTGTTTGCATTCACTGGTGGTAGGTCTCTCGTATATTGTAAGAGTCCGTCTGGGTGGGTACCACCGCAATTTCTATCGCCAATCAGCAATGTGCATTCGCCAATTTTTCGATTTGAAGGACATTGTAGCTAGTGTGACTACTGGATATAATGAGACTTAACACCTTAGGACGACGAGCGCAGTGGAATACCACACAGTACTTTGTAACTCACAGTGCTGGATACTGTTGCTACTGTTTATGCATGATAGTACCGTTTATCATCGGGCGAACAGCATGCTCGTCCCGTCATTCAATGCAATAAAAAAAATCCATAATCAGAACCGCTACGACTGGACCGCAACGTCTGTCTGTATAATTATGTTGATTTTGATTAGAGGCACCGTGCTGCAGGCGTTGTTTTGATAATATCATACAAATATAACAATATTACGTGCTGCGTTAAAATTCAAGTTGAATATTCACACTGATCTTCAAACCTTTCAAAACCCTTTCAAAAGGGTTGGATAATACGGTCGGGCGAAATAGGTTTAAAAAACACACATATACTACACATTACATCGTTGTCTCCGGAGGCGTAGGCAGAGTTGTAACCAGGGAACCCACTTTTGACCATGTGTGTTATGCCCGCCATACAACACAACGATTTATCGTAGCGATTCGAGTTTGCACAGTTATATCTGGCGGCCCTATACTCTCCACACGCCACCGAAATCTGCGTCGATCGTCAGTTTTCCACAGAAGCTCGCAAGTGAAGTACGTGGAATATGTCCTCAGGAATGCCGGAAGATGATGAAGACGCACTTGCATTTTTGGGTTTATTGATGACCTCAAAGAAAAAAAAGTCACGTCGTGTCTGGTGTAAGGACTGGCATCTAAAGCGGAAATCATACTCTCATATAGATTTGTTATATGAGTTAAAATTCGCGCCAAAACATTGGCATAACTATTTAAGGATGAACGAAGAGACATACTTAAATCTCCTGGCTTCAGTCACACCGCCAATACCTATAATGAGAGATGCAATAACTCCTCACGAAAGATTGTGTGCATAACGCGTCCGCTCATAGACAAGTCCCTTCATAAACTGAGTGATAGATCGACACTACCATCTACAGACTGCAATAAAAATGTGCAAACGAAATCGATAACGATTTATCGAATAGAAAATGCAACTGCCGCCGATCAACTGCGCAAACGAAAAAATCTGCAACGATACATCATACACACGTAACAGGTTCGATAAAACTACGCAAACGGATTGCACAGATAATTCTCTACGACAAATCGTTGCCGTGTGTGGCGGGCATTTTAGTCTCATGATGTAATAGCGGGCGAGTCTATCGTCATATCGGGCACAAATTTCAGACACCGAATTAATATTGAGCAGGAGACCTCAATAATAAATAAAAGATTTCGTATTTATTTTATAAGAATTGATAATGATTACTAGAAAGTTGTAATGATTACAAAACTCTATATACAAATAAATGTAACAAAAACCGTGAGGATTTGTTTATTGCATTGAATGACGAGATGAGCATGTCGTTTGCCTGATGGTAAGCGATACGACCACCCATAAACAGTAGCAACACCATCCAGCACCTTGACTCACAAAGTATTGTGTGGCATTCCACTGCGCTCGTCATCCTGAGACATAAGTTGTTAAGTCTTATTATGTCCAGTAGTTTCACTGGCTATAATGACCTTTAAACCGAAACACAACAGTGCATGTACACTGCTGTGTGGCGGTAGAAATAGACATTGCCGTGGTACCTACCCAGACGGACTCTTACATATGAGAGACCTACCACCTGTAAAACTTTCTGTTTGTTTGTTACTGCAGATCTCCGAAACTGCTGGACGGATTTCGATTAAATTTGGTATGGAGATAGTTTGAGACCCTAGAAATAACATAGGCTTCTTATCCCGGTAAAATATAAAGCAAGACTTTTATGCCGGAAAAAAATTTTCACGCGGGCGCAGCTGCGAGCAAACGCTAGTCCTACTAATATTATAAAGGCGAAAGTTTGTAAGAATGGATGTATGGATGTTTGTTACTCTTTCACGCAAAAACTACTGAACGGATTTCGATGAAATTTGGCAGACGGGTAGATCATGTCCTGGATTAACACATAGGCTACTTTTTATCCCGGGAAAATATAAAGCGGGACTTTCATCCCGGAAAAACTCATTCACGCGGGCGGAGCCGCGGGCAAAAGCTAGTATGTAATATTTATGCTCATGCCATGTACATTTCAGTACGGTTTTGTTAAAATCTTTTAACTAATAAAGACATTCTTATTTACATTTAAAAGTATATTTGGTATTTATTATATTGATGATCCTTCCGAAACGTAACTGTCCTTATAATATTATATGTAGATTAGGTTATAAATGCAGGAACACATCTCTGATTTTCTAAGTACCCATAATAATGGCTCTACCTTACGAGTAATAATGACTTTTTTTTATTATGCGGCGTGCGGTTAAAGCATATTGTTTTTCCTGGCTTAGTAACACATATTCATATATTTTATCGTCTACTAGTTGTATAATAACCCGTTAGTAAGTTTTATGACCCATGAACAAGGAAGATCACGATCGTATTTATTTGACAAGCAGTGAACCCGATGCTAATTCTGAGAAGTATTTCTCGGCGACATATACATTCATAAGATTTTCCAAGTTTTTTTTATTAAATCTGCACCTTTTTCTCCAATCATTATCGCTGGTG
The DNA here is from genome assembly GCA_949316025.1 of Lapara coniferarum. Classification (NCBI taxonomy): domain Eukaryota; kingdom Metazoa; phylum Arthropoda; class Insecta; order Lepidoptera; family Sphingidae; genus Lapara; species Lapara coniferarum. The sequence continues at coordinate 11,338,543 of OX438923.1, read as the reverse complement.
CATTCGTGTGAGCAACTATTGTCCTCGGTAGTATACTACTATCTATAACACGGAGTCTTTTAATACCATAAACTCTTAGTTCAGGGTCGACCACAGCTGTAGGGTCCGAGGATGGTCCCATCTTGCACGTAGCTATCTGGTGGTGCAGGGTCGCCGTTATACTTCTGACGGCGCATTCCCAATATTTATCACTTCCGAAAGTAAAATGTTTGCATGTTGGAAACGGCTTCTTGTATAAAGTTGCTCCAAATTTTTTAAAAGGCGGTGTATCTATAAGTTTTATTATATACCTGATGGCTTCAACCATAGTAGCTACATCGTCAGGATGGGTTAAGTAATTCCCGTGCAATTTTGGATAATCAAAAGGATTTGCAGATCGCAATTGCAAAAAGCCTTTTGATTTCGGATGTAACAGCATAAAAAGGACAGTAAAGCTTTCAACATTTTCGATCGGTTGATAGACGTCTTTGTAAAACCAATCTTCGAGGTGAATACCCTTCGCTACTACATTGCCTTCATCAGAAGCAAGGGATGCGCATGAGCCTAATAATTCAATGTCAGGGTAGTCACCGAGTTCCTTAGAGACATTAGTCTTGATGTATCCAATAGTCTCTACTCCAGCTAATGATGACATCGGCCCGTCTCCATAATGGTCGAACTGAATAACATTATCGATTGTTGCTATTTTTTTTTCAACTAACGTTAACCTAGTACTGTTTAAAACAAAAGCCAGCCCAGGAAACGATATATGATCGTATAGTGATTCACCTACTTTTAAATCTTGTATCACTGGTATGCCAAATGATTTTAAATGTTCTTTTGGACCAATGCCAGACAACATTAGGAGATGCGGTGATTCGATGGGACCGGCGGATAATATAACTTCTTTCTTTGCTCGGACCTGGTACACTTGTCCGTTTTTATGAAATTCGACACCGATAGCAGTTTTTGTCGTAGGGTCTATTAATACTTTAGTAACTCTACTGTCAGGCAATATGTGAAGGTTTTTCCTTTTCTTATTATTATGCAGAAATGCTTTAGCGCTGCTAGCTCGGTGTCCATTAGATATTGTCGCTTGAATGTAGCTGAACCCGAAGAAGTCCGGACTGTTGTAGTCTACTTTACGGTGACCGTACAGCTTTGCCGCATCCAGGAACGCTTTAGATAATTTAGATCTAAAAATAAAAACGAAATCAATTTTGATGGATTTGTCGGAGTGACGGGTTTGAAGTTATAATAGTTTCGAATCCAATCAAGATGTTGAAAATTGTTAGTTGGAGTGACAGTTGCGAGTATAAATAAGGCGCCACGCCATTTAAAGTATTTCAGTCTCAGTTTACTCGTACTTGAGTTCTGTTCAGTGTTCAACTGGCCAAAGCGTCAATATGCTAATTTAGTGTTCAGTTAACTGTTACTGGTCGCCACTTTATTAGACCCAATGAAGTAGTCAATGATATACCAATCGTGAGTTGAAGAAATATCGTTGTATTATGAGCATTGGGCTAATAGCTACGGATTATTGCTGTGTGTGTGTTTTTCTTCGACACATAAGCGTATTTTTTATTTTGTCTTACCTAAACGGGACGTCTTCAACGTTCAATTCCCCAGTAAGTCCATGATAAGGCGAGTCTTTTAGTCCTTTTAGATTGGCTCGTTCGGATTTCATGTAATACGGCAACACATCCTTGTAAGACCTGAAGAGTATTTAGAATTAGTTACTAAGTGCTTTGACATTGTTTTTATTACACATTTTTTTATCCTAACCCAATGTAGGTTTGAGGCAGCAAACTGTTTTAAGCATGTCGTATATAGCTTAGTTTTTTCGACTATCTGCTGGCTTGGCATCTATCTACCCTGGAGGATCTAGCCTCACAAGAATATTATTTTACGGATTTGTTTTAGAAACACGTACGCAAAGAGTTCACCACCTTGGTTTTGAACTCAAAATATTATGGTCCATTGACAATATTTTTTAATTTTTTTACTGCAGTTAAATGACGAGACGAGCATGCCACTCGTCTCACGGTAGGCGATACGACTGCCCATAAACAGTAGCAACATCATGCATAACTATGAATAACAATGGAACTCTACTGCGCTCGTTAGCATGAGGCTAAATATGGTGCCACTAGCTCTAAGAAGCGAAACTTTATAAAAATAAAATATAGCAACTATTAAGCTGTGAGATGTGTATAGGTAACTACTGCTTGCAAAATAAACTCCTTATCAATTCTAAAATGCACTTAATTTGCCTATTTGACTGGCCTTACCATCCATAGTTTCCACTGGCTGCTATTCTATCCCAATCAACAGGAGTTCCCCTCGTGTAGATCATGTAGTTGACAACACTACTGCCTCCTACAGCCTTCCCTCTTGGCCAAAAACACCTTTCATTTGTCATGCCTGGAATGTACGTCAAATAGAGTTTTAATATAGAGTTATAAAGTACACTACATCTATGTTCTTGTTATCTATACTTGAAATAAATATAGTCTTACAAAACATGATGTGCCTAGTCTTTTTCAAAACTTTTTATTCAGGCCTCATATAATATATAAATTTTCCCTTAATGCTACTTTATCAAGATAAATCTGTATCCCCGAAAGCTATATTATGTCTCGGTAAAGGATTTATGCGCAGGCGACGCAAGCTCAAACTGTCTCAATATTTTTTTTAGCCCTGTATTAGTTGATGACAATTAGGTAAATACAATTACAACGTAGCGGCGCGGCGATAGCATAGATGGGAGTGGAATGGACTGTTGAGACGAATATCCCCAGTTTCAAAACCAAAGGGCACCCATTTCTCACTTTTCTTAGTTATGTTTATATTATATCTGAATTATACTAGCTTTAACGGCGATGGAAAATATTGTTTGAAAACCTGCATTCTTGAGAAGTTCTCTATAAGAATTTCGAAGTCTGCCAACGCGTACTAGACCAGCGTGGTAAGACTAAGGCCAAAATCCTCGCAGTAGTAGGGGAGGCCCGTGCTCAGCAGTAGGAAGTATATAATACAGGGCTGATATTATATACAAGTTAAGATGTTAATACACGGACCCTCAATATATTTTTTTATTATTATCGTATAATTTATTCCTAAATAAAATTTACTGGCCAAGTGTTATTACCCGTCAAGGGCAACAAAGTCTATATCAACAGTTGTGCTGTTGAAAATAAAACACAGGAAATTATGTCAAGCGGTAGTTAACCTTCTAATTTAAGCTCTGCGTACCATGGATGGTGAATAATCATCAAACAATTTAATTATCTCTATAGTGTTCCCTGTATTAACAGGTCGTAATAAATTCATTATTTGTCATTCAGTTTTTCTTCCTAACTATAATTGATTTCCGTATAACATTTATCAAGCGTAATTGTATTGTCTATTAAGAGTTTGGGCGTATGAGATAGTTGCTTAGAAATTGATCATGAAGATAGATGAGAAACCATGAGATACTAACCTACACACACTCCAGGCTGATGCTCCATCAAATATTGCCATGTGTAATCAGTCTGTTGGAAGATGGGTGCCAGTATGGGCACTGCGGTGAACCATGATTCGCCGTGGCCAGCTTCCAGCAGTAACACAGACGCCTGCCGCCTTTCACTCAGTCGTGAAGCGAGAACACTTCCCGCTGATCCAGCGCCGACTACTATAAAGTCGTATTCTGCAAGCGGGCCTTTGAAACCTGGAAAAAAGATTCGGAAAAGGCGAATAAATGTGAATGATAACAGAAACACTAGAGTGGAATTGCCATTAAAAAAAAATCGATGTTTTTAATTATTACTTTCAAACGTATTATTGCTTCTACTTTTACTATGTTTGTAAGCTATTCATTGTTATGATTAGATGTTCCGTCGGTTGGTCACCATGGTAGTCTAGTATGAGATAATATAAGCGGTTGTCGCGATTCTCTGCTTCTTTCATGTCGCGACTAGCACTGTCATTGAACATGAGCACTGTCTAACAAATCGTTTTACAGAATTTATTTATTCCATAAAGTTTTGATCTCGGCAAATTAGAGAGCGTATTAAAGCACATACCAAAAGTATTTTTTATTCTTCATTAGAAGATATGTATTCTATTTAAATAAATAATAATAATAATACCAGCCCTGTATTATATATTGCCACTGCTGAGCACGGGCCTACCACGTTGGCCTAGTGCGGATTGGCAGATTTCACATACCCTTGATATTCTTATGGAGAATTCTCAGGCATGTAGGTTTCCTCACGATGTTTTCCTTCACCGTTAAAGCGAACTTTAATTGATAAACAATACACACATAACTTCGAAAAGTCAGAGGTGTGTGCCTTGGGTTTTGAACCTCCGTACATTATCTCGACAGACCGTTCCATTCCCAACTAGGCTATAGTCCACTTTTTAAATTATTTAATTATTTTAAATTATTTTCTATAATATCCGGTGTCTCTATAAGGAAATAGAGACTCTTTAAAAGTAGCAATGCTGTGGTGATTTACAATAAAAGCTGAATTTCTTAATATGTTCCAGTAAACTACAGTTGTGTAAAGTAAACTTATATAATATAAATGATCGACGTTATTAAATAACTACACCAATTTTGTTGTTAACCAAAGGTAAATGTGAACAGCGGTTAAGTTCAAGACCATTGTCGGCATTTCAATGCCTCGCTGTTACGAAAACAAAATACTATTGAGATCGCGTTTGAGACAATTTATATGAACTTGTTTAATGATGAAGGTAGACGTATGTCACTAACCTTTAGGCAGCTCATACTTGTCGATCAAAAATGAGAGTATGTCTGGCTGGTCGGGATTGAGATGCAGCTGCGGTGTGTTCATCATCACATCTATTATTCTGCTCTTCACTGTAGAGTCAGCAACCCTTTTTCCCCGCGGTGTGTGCTCACAATAATCTGTACATGCCACGGGTGTCGCATATTCCTCTTCATCTACCGAAACGGTCGCTTCATCGTCATCAATATTGTACACGTAGCTTATATTATAACTTATAAAATAAATTAAAATTAATATCTTGCTTTGCATGTTTGTAATGATGTATTAACAAATGCAACTCTTTCCGCGAACTGTTCGCGGCCACGGTTAAGGTAGTTGTGTGTATTATGTTCCATGTGTTATAAGTCCATGGTTAGTGTTAGTTTGTCAGACCGGTTACTTATTTCTGGTTGTAAATTTTTTTATTCATTTTCAGAGCTTTGACCTCACCGTTGAATACAGGTTATTAAAAATGTTATAAAATGTTACAAATAAACTTATGGTATGTAACCTTGCGTATTGCGTCCTTTAGAGTTCGGGAGCATCTGAGCCCCCTTGTGTAGAGAGGGGCTGCAATGCGGTATTGCGCAGGGGCGGTCCCGTGCAGCTATTTTAGTGCAACAAGATACCCCGTGGCCGTCCCGTATGCGCCGAAGAAGGCCACCGCGGGTTTTAGTTGGTATGCCGGTGTAGGGTGTACATAGTGTTAGGGACTCGGTCCAATGCTCGCTCGGATGATGCTATACTCCTGAGTGTCGACATTGGACTGCAAGACCGTTGAAACTAACATAACCGTTCCACTGACCTCCCCAGTGGTGGTAGCGGTAGCGCGTTTTTTCCCCGTGAAAAAAGAAACCTTGTGTATTGTTTGTTTTTGGTATTAGCAACAAATTTTAGTGCCATCATTGAAGAAGGTTTATTTGTTTATCCATATTTACAGATTGTTCTAGTATGCGTTATGGTTTTAATATCATATTATAAGTCCCGTCAAATCGTTAATTTATGTGTTTATGTAAGTAGATATAAACTATTATGATGACCGCTATTTTAAATTGATATAACGGAGATTTTGAACAGTTGCCAATCCTTTTACTATTTCATAAATGGAGGTCAAAAAACGGTTCCTACGTTGTAGTAAATAAAGTTACAAAAGTTCATAAATTCTTGAAGGTCTTTAAATTTTAACAGTTTGGAATACCACTAACGAAAGCTGGTTTTGCAAAGTCGTTGTAGGCGAAGAAACCTCTTGCACGAAGACAGAAGAATTATAGACGTTTAAGTTATGGACAGGCTTTTTATTCGCTGTTACATTAATAGATGTTACGCTAAACAAGGCAAGTGAGTAAATCTAAATCAGTATTATTAGAAATTATCGACTTCGTAACAGCTACGCCATTTATCTGTTGAGTTATGAATGCGATGAATTATGCGCCCCGCAAACATTGTTGGATAATGGACTATACCCAGATTCTAGTATCATCTATCTCATGTAAATCAAGGTATATTGAAGAATAGTCATTTCGTTTTCCTAAGTGCCTCGACTCGACGCAAAGTGATATTGAGTTTTTCTATTCAGTATCAGCTCGGAGTCTGGAATTTGTGCCCGATATGGCGATAGGCTCGCCCCCTATCACATCATGGGACGGAATAACGGCGAAAAGTGGGTGCACTAGTTGCGCCTCTGCCTACCCCTTCGGGGATAACAGGCGTGAGTGTATGTATGTATGTATGTTTTCCTAAGTCTTTTTTAGGAAAAAATAGTTTTTGCACATGCGTATTAATTAATTGGTCTGTTTGGCGACACCACAAACGTACGCCGTAAAAAGTCTAATTTATAAGAGATTAAATTCTTTAAGAGCTAAAAATAATGAAGTGGTATGCTTTGTATTTGATTTGAGTATACGTACTTGGAGAAACTTATGGCTGTGTCTCTGAAGACCTAGCTAGAAGGCAACTTGTGAATTATATCAGGAGCAAGGCAAGCACCTCTATACCGAGGATAATAATCCTGTTATTAACTCATTGCGTATAATATGCATCCATTATTTATACATTTAGAAGAGTTCACATTATAGTCCATTGACATGTAAAGTTCTTTTGGGCTTAGCTTGCATTTGTTAGAGTATGGAAATTATTTTTTTGAATGTTGGTAATAAAAAAAATTGTGGGACGAATTAAATAGTTTGCCAGATAAACCATATGCACCCCATTTTCCAAGATGGCAGCCACTGGACAAGATTTGCAACCCCACAAACGTGGATTTAACATTACATTACACTAACACCCTTTGATGTCTAAAAAATAAAATCGCGTCCTCTTACAATTTACAGGAGGTTTAAACCAAGCACTACAAAATGTATGGGATATGGTAATAAAAACAAACAAAAGTGTTGTCATAACTGGACACAACTCATGATCACGATAAATAGAGGCTAAGTGAATTAGTCTACCAGGAAGGCGAGTTCTAGCGTGTGAGACGAGACCTTGACGGAAGATGTTCAGTTTATTAATTATAAGGCTAATTATTTTATGCAGTAAAAAATGTACCTAATTTGAAATCCTTATAACTAGCGAGTTATGTAAATGATTGACACAGCCTTTTAAGATATGTATTTCGTTTTTTTGGTTCTATTCTAAACGTCCCTGTAGACGTCGCATTCTGGGACGTATTTATAGAAACGGTTGGAAATGGAGCGAAAGTACTGAATTTCTGACAACCTGATACTGGAATACGTTTTTGGAAAGACGACAGTATCATCTTTTTTATATTTTTAACCCTATTAATCACTCTATGTTACCTAATTTACAGTAGTATTGTTGGATTAATTAGCATTACCAATTATTATTAGCATGCTAAATCTCATTTAGCATGTCACAAATTAAATGCAGTCGCTAAATTTCTTAAAGTGCTAATACGCAGGAATCCTAAATTTAATTCCGTGCTATTGCCAATGCTAATGCGACCGGTTTTGATTGAATTACTTAGATTTTTGTGAAATTACCGAATATTAGGTCAGTTAATTTAAATTAAAATAGCATTAATTGCCATCACTAATATACAGCAACAAAGTTGAAGTATCGAAGTTTGTTTAAAGAAATGACTTCACTCTTTATGAAAGATATTTGTGGCTGCAATGGTTCGAAGAAGTATTATAATTACAACGCTTTAGTAGGATACCCTCATATAAATTCATCTGTTTCATTTTGTAAATATTTTATACTGTATGATAAAACTAAGGTTCAAAAAGTAATCCAATTATTTCATAAAATCTGTAATATAATAAAAACTCCGCGAAATTCCGACCAATATTTTACTTTTGTTTGATAGTTCAGAATAAGTAGAATATTTCGCTAAAACCTTATGTAACCCCCCAGTACCCTTTCGCAGAAAAGTAACAAAACACGACTGTTCAGTATACCATGGCATCTGCAAACTGGCTATATTTTTTAGATCATCAATATTTCATTAGGTATTAATATTACATGAGAACAACAAAGTAGGTTGGTGTAAATATTAATTAACATTATGTTTCCAATTTTTTTGTCATTTAAATCCATCCTAATACTTATAGTCCGACCAACCATTTATTTAACTTTTGACATATGCACGCCTATGAAATTTTATAATTCTTGACAAGGAATCGAAGCAAAATAATTGAATACTTTATGGACTCCAGTTTTTGTTTTCCATAGTAAAGTGACTTGCTGTTCAGTTCCGTTATTAATTATCAATCGATATTCGTTAACCCACTGATTGTGTAACAAAAATAATTCAAAACTTTTACATTGAAAAATAAAATGTCGCAGTGTAAATTTTAAAAAATCCTACAAATATTATAAAGGCGAAAGTTTGTAAGAATGTATGGATGGTTGGATGTTTGGATGTAAGGATGTTTGTTCCTCTTTCACGCAAAAACTACTGAACGGATTTCGATGAAATTTGGCACACGGGTAGATCATGTCCTGGATTAACACATAGGCTACTTTTTATCCCGGGAAAATATAAAGCGGGACTTTTATCCCGGAAAAACTTTTTAACGCGGGCGGAGCCGCGGGCAAAAGCTAGTATAAAATGTGTGGATGTACAGATGTTTGTTACTCTTTCACGCAAAAACTTCTGAGCGGATTTCGATGAAATTTGGCATACGGGTAGACCATGACCCGGATTAACACATAGGCTACTTTTTATCCCGGGAACTTTATCCCGGGAAAAATTTTGTATCACTCGTATACCAAAAGATTTGTCTCTATTTTTATCTGGTATTAGCACCAGACTTGCGGCCAATTTCAACGCTTGCTAATAACTGATACTCGTCGCATATATGTATAAGCTGATAAAATGCAAAAGTTTTTTTTTTGGGACGGGGAACTGTAGAGTGCAACTCTTGTGGAGTGTTGGAGTTTCAAGAACTCGTTTTTACGGCGGATGGCCAGAGTGATTTCGTCCTCTGCAACTCTGGATCGGTTAATACGGGACGCGGCCGTCTTCATTTAAATGCAAAAGACAAACTTTAATCTATGCTCACAAATATATTGTATTAAAATGAGTATGTATAATACTATCTACATTAGCTTGTAATGTAAGAATTAATTAGTTGTTTATACAATAGCTGTCAAATAAAACTTACTTAAATCTGTAAAACTGGGCCTTAGTCAAAATAGTGCTAATCTAAGAGTAACGGGTGTTTTCTAAATTACTGTGTAACAACAAAATTAAAATATATCGTGTAACGGTTTTCATTATGATTATTATGCAAGGAGTTAACGGTACTAGTACCGTACGGTATTAACTAACCTTAGATTAATCATTTTAACAGATTGATTACTAGTTTAACTGATTGATGTTTGTTAGACATTGATGTAGTCTAGACTAATATTATAAAGAGGAAAGATTTTTATTTTTGTATATTGGCAACGAATTTTGCGACTACCGTGGCGTAGTTTGTTTTAAGGTGCGCCTGCAATGCTGATGTCTAAGGTTCGATCCCTGGGCGGGCAAAGTGGTATTGGAGTTTTCTATTCATTACCAGCCCGCAGTCTGGAATTTGTGCCTGATATGGCGATAGGCCCGCCCCTTATCTCATTATGGGACGGAATATGTACGGCGAAAAGTGGGTGAACTTGTTACGACTCCGCTTACCTCTTCGGGCATAAAAGGCGTGAGTGTGTTTGTGTGTAAGTATGTCTTTTTTAGAATGATACTATTTATTCGATTATTCGGGCTGTGTCTAAAATTACAATGTGAATATACAAAAAAAAAATATATTTAAATTCACTCCTGTGTGCTCGAATGATCAAATCCAATCATTTATGTGTAAATTTTTATACATATTTTACAATAAATTTTACAACTAAGTTTAGTTCGGTACATTTTAAATTGTATACAAATCTAGGGTTTAAATTAAATGAATCGTCATGTACCGATTTCATTACTCTGGACGAGCGCGCAGAATTCGCCAGTAGAATAAGTGTCTTAAATTTACCTGACCACATTTTACCTTACATTCATAACTAGATTTAATAGTACAATAATAATTAATATACACTAAATCATTAAAATTCAGTCTTATTAACATTAGTTGTATTGAGTTGACTTGATCATGTCAGCTGCCTTTTCACCAATCATCATGCCTGGCGCGTGAGTGTGTGCAGACGTAGTGGATGGAATGACGCTTGTGTCGACAACTCGAAGTCGATGAATACCATGTACTCGCAGTTCAGGATCTACGACAGCTTTAGGGTCGCCAACAGGACCCATACGGCACGTGGCAATCTGATGATGTAGCGTAGCAGTTAGTGTGCGTATCGCGCACTCCCAGTATTCGTCTGAATTAAAATCAGCTTGAGGACATGCTGGATACTTGGCCTGGTATAACTTAGCACCATACTTCTGGAACGGTGGCGTCGCCGTCAATTCCTGCACGTGTCGGATGGCAGCGATAAATGTCGCCGTGTCACTGGCGTGCGATAGGTAGTTGCCGTATAACTTAGGATGACTAAAAGGGTTATTATTGATCAGTTCAAGTTTTCCTACAGATTTCGGGTGCAACAACATTGGAAATGCGCTCCATGTATCTTTACCTGATTTATCTAGCGACCCAAATGCTTCGTCGAACACCGACTCTTTGATTCTCATTCCTTTACGAGTAGCTCTACTGCCGTCACGGCCGCCGTCAGAAACTAACGATCCGCCGATGCTAATTAATTCTATGTCTGGGACTGGCTCAAGGTCTTTAGACACTGGAGTTTTAATGTATCCAATTCCTTCTACAGCTCCCGGCGATGCTAGACTGTTATCACCGTTTGATATCCATTGCACCATTGTTGGGATATTGAGCACTTCATGTTCGTGGAATGTCAGACCCGTGCCGTTTAGCTCAAATATCAGTCCAGGGAAGCAAATATGATCATACAGCATTTGGCCTACAGGCAGGTCCTGAATAACTGGTATGCCTACAGAGTTCAAATGGTCCTTTGGTCCCACACCCGATAACATGAGGAGCTGCGGTGATGCTATCGGCCCAGCTGATAAAATGACTTCTTTGCGAGCCTTGACAGTATAACTCAGCTTGTTTCGAACATATTCAACACCGTACGCAGTCTTTGTAACAGGATCTATAAGTATTTTTGTGGCCGTGGTTTCTGGCAGTATATGCAAGTTGCGTCTGTGCTTTTTCTTATGCAAGAATGTCTTAGCTGCGCTTTGTCGATGACCTTTGCTCAAAGTAGATTGTACGTATCCGAATCCTAAAGTTTCTGGTGCGTTGTAGTCCACCGTTGGATGTCCAAGTAGCTCACCAGCCTCCAGAAACGCCTTTATTAGTTTGGTTCTGAAATTAAATATTTTGTTTACAAATAAATTTAACCTAATCTGCGGTATAATATAGTACTTTGTAAGATTTTAATTACCTGACAGGTACAAATTCTACGGGTACTTCTCCATTCTCGTTTCTATGTGGACTCTTTTCATATCCTCCCAGTCTTGCTCTCTCGGATTTTTTATAATATTTTAATACATCGTTGTAAGACCTGAAAATTCATACATTTATTTATCTTGTAGGGAATAGGGTAGTTGACTACTTTTTTTTTTAAACACATTTATCAGAAATGTACGTCTTCTAAAATCAAGAGGAAAAATATTTTTTAAAATACAAGCTTTAATAAACGAGTTATAAAGCTTTCAAGTTTGGTGGAAGGGGCATCTGTCAGATAACGGAAACAACAGAATGTGACGTCTCCGAGAGTCGCCAGCCATAACGCTGCGTGCGTGCGAAACAGATGACGCGATATCCCCAATACGCCCCTACTCTTGCTCTCAACAATATTTCAAATATGAATATCTGCTTTAGTTGTCAACCAATTTTGATTCTGATTTTACAAAAGAATTTAGTTTTCGTATTATGTTCTGTTACATATAAAATAATGTACAAAATCAAACATAGGAAACTACCCTGTTGTAAACTAATATCAGTGTTTAAATCAAGTACATAATAATTTTATTCTGCTAGCTTGTGTATTCGACTGGTCTCTCCTATGTAAGAGTCCGTCTGGGTGGGTACCACCGCTATGTCTATATTCTACCGCCAAGCAGCAGTGTGCAGGCACTGTTGTGTTTCGGTTTGAATGGCATTGTAGCCAGTGTAACTAATGGACATAATGAGACTTAACATCTTATGTCTCAGGATGACGAGCGCAGTGTAATGCCACACAGTACTTTGTAACTCAAGGTGCTGGATGGTGTTGCTACTGTTTATGGGTGGTCGTAAGCAAACCATCAGGCAAACGGCATGCTCGTCTCGTCATTCAATGCCATAAAAAAATATTGAGATTTATTTTATTACCATCCATAGTTTCCTACGGCAGCAATCCTGTCCCATTCCTGAGGTCTTCCTCGCGTGTAGATCATGTAGTTTATGACACTGGTGCCTCCGACAGCTTTGCCTCGCGGCCAATAACATCGCTCGTTTTTCATGCCTGGTAAAAAATTACAATATTGAAAATAAAATATAAACGAGTTTTTCAAACAGACTAAAGGAAATTAATTTAAAACTAATTTATTTCAAGAGTCCGATCGAAGTTTGATTAAAAAGTGAAGTATCGACGGTCGCGCAGACTGGGGCTCGTGGCCCGTGGTGCGGCGGTGTTTGCATTTTCTTTTGTAAGTCAATGTGTAACGAGGTAGTGGCCCGTGGTGCAGCGTCGGCGTCTTCCTTCGTAGGTATGTGTAACAAACTTGACAACGGTCGTTTTAATTTCATGTAAAATATTTACTTTTTACCCGACTTCGAAAGAAGGAGGGTTATGTTTGTCGAATGAATGTATGTATGTATGTATATTTCTTTGGCACGCTCTAGAGGCTAAACGGCTTGTCGTATTTTTATGTGATTGGTTTCAATAGATTCGTCTTAGACGAGAATGACACTGGGTACATCGAAATAAAAAAATAATAATTAAGGATTTTTTTTTATTTTGATGTACGACAGCGTTTGTGAACACTGTCAACTAAGATTATTCTAAACCAAAATAAAATATTCAAATTAAAATCTTCTTTCTATCTTTTCTGTTCTTCAATAAATTTAATAAAGATGACAGATATTAAACCAGTCGGGTTTATTATTAAAAAAATATAATTAAAAATTATACTTATTAACTCACCCAAACAAACGCCCGGTTGGTGTTCCATGTAATACTGCCATGAGTATTCAGTAGATTGGAAGTATGGGGCCAATGCTGGTATGTCTGTCGCCAACATCTCTGGCTTGCCCGTCTCCAGTAGTAGCACCGTGATATTTTTGTCCTCAGTCAGACGGGACGCAACTACGCTACCCGCTGATCCTGCACCCACTACTATGTAATCATACTCGGTGTACGGGTTTTTCAGACCTGGAAAATGCGTTTGAACTTAAACGAAACTTATGATTATAATGATTTTTAGTAAGGATTATACGTGCTATGACAGCTATTTTCATGTTTGCAGTCAGCTTAAAACTGTAACTACCAAGTTCAGGTGTGAGAATATACAATAGTAAGTATAGTAGCGTTTTTCATTAAATACGTATTTTCTGGCAACTGTGGTACCCGATATACCGTATACGCACAGTGGGCGTCAGGTCAGTACCATAGTTTATTATTATAGTGAAATTCGCTACAAAATCTGTCCAAGGGTTGTTAAGATAAAGCGCAGGCTTGTTTGTAGGCGTAGTCAGACTGAAGGCAGACTATTGTTTTTGTAATAAGTATATTAGCGGGTTCAAATTAGTTTCGATGCGAATATTCTTATGATTCATGAGTCATGACCGTCCATGGATTTTTTATCTAATTTGATTCTCCAACACAATATACATTATACAGAATGTAACTTGTAAGGTTAGTCGAGGGACCTGTTTAAGGAGGGTATTCATTGTCGCCCCAAATGTATTGTATAAAAAATATGACTTAATTTTTTTACGGGAATTATAGCACCATGGACTTAAAATGTGACAAAGAAACGTAACTCGTAAGACGATGTACTTTACCCCCTTTATTTTTTACCCCGGACAGAAAAAGAGGGGTGTTATGAGTTTAGGGTGTGTATCTGTGTACCTGTATGACATCGTAGCTCTCAAACGAATGGACCACTTTTGACACATTTTTTTGTTGTTTTACCGAAACCCGGATCAGGGAGATGAAAATACATCTATAGCAGTCCCCCGACGCGACGACGCTTGGGTCAAAATTACTAGGTACTTAAATGACAAAGACACTTTTATTATTTTACTTTTTAGAGATTTTTATTGACGGGGGTTATTTACATTTTAATTTAATTTCTATGATTTTTGTAATTAATCGATAGACCAATGCTGACGTATTAGGCTTTCAACCAATCCCAATAAAACGAAACGGAGTCGTCACATGTGCTTTTGGCCCATTCTAAGCCTACTAGGTCACAGGGAAAACGCATCATACTTAAAGATTACATTCGCACGTAGTGACCGGTAAGGACAAACGAGTCGCCAGGACAAACAAGTTTTTTTACGTTTTTTTGCGGGTTATTCGTGACTTTTGTCATTGTTTTATTGCGTATATTTTTATTAGTTACATGCAATCATGAACCGCCGTGTGTTTGACTCGTCAAGCCCCGCGATGGACGTCGGCGTCCGAGTTTATAGGGTTTCCCCGTACATCTATATAAATTTTACCTATGTCTAGGTAATAAAAAATAAATCGAAAAAATTATACAAGCCATTGGTAAACCTATAGTCGTGGTCCAATACTAGTTTTTTTTTGCATGACTTTACGGTCAGTAGCTTGACGCGAGTCGGCTTTTCTGACCACACCGGACTTTCGGGCGAACGCTTAAGGCGCTCCAACCCTTTATATTTAAATGACCACGCTGAGGGCACCCCCTAAGTGGGGTACGAGCCTCGTCTAGGGCGGTCGTTGGAAGATGATGGAGACGTCAGCGATTAGGGGATTTTAGCCGTCTAATACACCAATCTATCTATTGCTTTCATCGGCACGCGGGCCGGAACTGCTAACAGGGTCGGGACACCTGGAGACGCGGCGAGGTCCTCGACGACGAGGACGGTACAGCGGTCTTGAGGAGTGTAAGAGTTTAAATAACTCGTGCTTTCTTTAGATGGCCAGAGTGATGGCATCATCTGGGTCAGTCAGGACTGAACGGGGATGTCTGCATTTCGCGCGGTCAAATGGAGCCAATACAAGAGAAAAAGCCCATTGGAGGACTTGTCCTTATTTACATATTAACGCTTTCCTTTCAACCAAGTCTATACCGTAGCGAAAGCTACGCAGATTATAATACTAATTACTATTCTTATATATCTATACATTTTCGAAGTTATCTTTATAATTAGTGTCATTGCAGTAACGACGAAAAAACTATATCTTTTGAAAAATATCTGAAGGGTCATTTAATCAGCAACTGGAGTGGACCATTGAACTTTTAATTTTGTTATGATATTCTCTACGTTGTCACGAATTGTCATAAGTGTTTTTTATATACCTAGATGACTAATAAATGCTTTTATTTTTAGAGTTCCGTGTCACAAAAGGAAAAATGAAACCCTCATTGCATCACTTTATTGTCGGTCTGTCTAACAAGACCCTTTTTCTCAGGAACGCGTAGAGATGTCAAGCTAACATTTATATTAAATTCTTGGGTCTACGGTTTCTTTAAGCGGTGAAAATGTCAAACTTGTAAATCAACGCAATCAAAAGATATGACGGTTTATGTCGCATATTTTCGAATATTTTGAGATTTCGCAAGGGAATCAAAACCTATAGAGTACTTTCGGTTGACCTGGAATCATAAAAATTTTCAAGAAAGGTCTTAGAGTACCTAATTGTAAAAGAAAAAGTCTGAAAACGATTAATATGTACTTTAATCACAAAAAAGGTAATTCACAGATTTTTTAAATTTGATTAATCAATTAATTTTGACGAAAACTATATATTCTTAAATATCTTCCTTCAAGTGCTTACGGAACCCTCGGTATGCGAGTCCAACTCGCACTTGTCCGGTGTTTTATTTTATTTTCAATGGTAGGATCGTGACTGGCATAGAACACGACACAGACTATGGAGCCTCTGTGAAGAGGTCATTATCCTTTTTGGCGTTCCTTTATCCAATTATAACCAAAGGCCCTACGCATTGGAATGTAATCATGCAAGATGTATACAATGTACTTTACAATAATATATCACTTTACTCACCTCCAGGCAAAGGGTACGAGTCCCTTAAAAAATCAAAAGGATCTCCAGCATTCTTAGGCACGTAGTTATTGACTGCAGTTTTTAGAAGAAATTCTAGTACGGGACTTTGTAGCAACGAAAACAATCTTCCACTCTCTTCTTCGGCCGAGACTATGAGCGATACTAATGTCAACACTAAACATTTATAAAACATTGCTCAAAATGCCGTTGGAATTTTCTAATTATAAGTTATATTTAAAAGATAACACGGTCCGTCTGTCGCTCTTTCTGACCGTAAAATGAAGCGTGTCGGGTCATATACCTTTTTTTATTGTTTAAGACTGACGAGACAGACGAGCATGCCGTTCGCCTGATGGTAAGTGATACGACAGCCCATAAACAGTTGGTTTGTAGCCAGTGTCCAATGTCACAATGTCTAAACCAGAATACAACAGTGAGGGCACTGCTGCTTTCTGGTAGAAATAGACATTGCGGACCACTCCGGGTGGATACTAATCCACCCCGTCAGCCCCTCGCAGTTTAGAAACCTACCACCGGTAAAATCACTACATAGTATAAAACAAAGTCGCTTCCCGCTGTCTGTCCCTATGTCCTTATGTATGCTTAGATCTTTAAAAGTACGCAATGGATTTTGATGCGTTTTTTTTTAATAGATAGAGTGATTCAACAGAAAGGTTTTTATGTATAATACATGCATAATATAGTACAGGAACACTGATAATTTTAGAGGTTTCTAATGTGATGTCGTAAATGAACCCATTTCTTTGCGCCTACATTGCAAACGCTGGCTAAACCCTAGGAGATAGATCAAAATAATGTACTACGGTATTGTACGCATAAAAAAGGTCTACAAAAAAGTCCGCGATAGTATATGTCTATCTCTTAGGTGGTATGGTTATAACCCACAATAACCATTTTTTATCCTTTACTTTTTACGAGAAATAATAGCTTATTTACGAAGCTATTTTATGCAATACAAAATTAATCCTTATCCAAATAAATAACTTAAATACATTTTGCCATTAATATAGATCAATATAGCCCTTTATAGCAAGTAAATTAAATAAATATACACACACATACACACACTCACGCCTATTATCCCCGAAGGGGTAGGCAGAGGCGCAACTAGTGCACCCACTTTTCGCCGTTATTCCGTCCCATGATGTGATAGGGGGCGAGCCTATCGCCATATCGGGCACAAATTCCAAACTCCGAGCTGAAATTGAATAGAAAATTTAATTAAATAAATATTTTCGAAGATATTACAGATTTAAAATGCAGGGACGGCCGGCGGGTGCCTGTAAATAGCGCGTCGTAAGCCACGCTTCTCGAAAATGTATAGTCTATGCTAATATTATAAAGAGGAAAAATTTGATTGTTTTTAATGGATAACCTCCAAAAGTTTTGGACCGATTTTGAAAATTCTTTCACTAATAGGAAGATACATTACTCCTGAGTGCTATAGGCTACTTTTTATCCTGGAAAAATTCAAACCAAGACTTTTATCCCGGTTTTTTTCTCGCGCGTGGAGCTGTCTACTATCTACCAAATTATCTCCCTACCAAATTTCATCGAAATTGGTTTAGGAAGTTTAAGACCCTGGAACGAACCTACGCTATATCTTATTACGGGATAATATAAACCGGGACTTTCATTCCGGAAAATCTTTTTCTGCGTGTGGAACCTTCACAAGAAAATAAGTATGAAGATAGTTTGTGATCCAGAGGAGGACATAGACTACTTTATCCATAACATAAACAGGCAAATTTATCTCGGATTTTTTTTTTCACGAGTGTAGCCGTCACGGTCAAACCACTGAACTGATTGCGATGAAATTTGATAGAGAAATAGTTTAAGACCCTGGGAAGGACCTTTGCTACTTCTTATCTCGGAAAAACATAACCCGAGACTTTTATCCCGGCAAATATTTTCTTACAGGTGGAACTACGAGCGTATGAAGATAGTTTGAGATCCAGGGAAGAACAGACTATTTTTTATCTTTTTATAAACTCAAAAACTACCGAACGTATTTTCATATGTCTTTTACAAGTTGACGGATTGCTTCAAGAGGAAGGTTTATGAGTATATTAAATAAATGTTTTTTTATGAGAGAAAAATCAATTTCGGCAAATAATATTATGCTTTGCTACCTGTGCGAAGCCAGGGCGGGCCGCTAGTACTAAATAAATGACTAAATAGTTGTTATTATCGTATGATCTATTTCGATATTGATGAGGTAGTTTTCTTACTAGGAAAAGTCAAAAATGCAGTTAAAGTAGAGTAAATCATGTATTTAATGGATGTTAAAACAATATATTTGCAAGTGGCTGAAAATACTTGATGGTTGAATTATCAAAAACAGTGCAGTTTGAATGTACTATTGAGCAACGAGATCATTTTACGGTCGTTTTCGGTCTTTACAATGTCTACAACTTACGAAATTATAAGACAGTAGTTGATTTCATTGATACCTCTATTAACACATTGGCCAAATTTTTCCCATCACAATTTTGGGTACTTTTCTATTATACTTAAGATCCAAGTACTAATACGATACTTAAGATAAAATTTAATACATGTAGATTATGATTATAGATAGTAAGCCTTGCGTTTATTATAACTAAAATACCGTATCGAATTTTTGCTACTTCCCATTTACTTCTTTGATATTTTTCGCACCAATGAGTTCAATGAACGAAATAAGAACCAGTTATCTGGCGTTGTTTACTATAGACAGACACACACAGAGGCAGAGGCGCAACCAGTGCACCCACTTTTCGTCGTTATTCCATCCTATGATGTGATAGAGAGCGAGCCTATCGCCATATCGGGCACAAATTCCAGACTCCGAGCTGATATTGAATAGAAAAACTCAATATCACTTTGCCCGACCCGGGGATCGAACTCTAGACCTCAGCGTTGCAGTCGTACCATAATACAACTACGCCACCATTGTTACAGATTTGTTTTCCAAATCAAATATTTAAAAACAATAACACAAAAAATGGCATGAATGGTGTTTTAGTATCATACTTCTTACTAATGTTATAAATGCGAAAGTTAGTGAAAAAGTTGGATGTTTGTATGTTTGTTAGAAGCGCAGAAACAACTAAACAGTATTGGATGAAATTTGGTAGATAATGTTCTGTATTAACACATAGGCTACTTTTATCCCGGCAATTTGCTTCCATGGAACATAATCGATACTTTAAATCTGACTCTTAGGTAGATGGCGCTGGTGTCGTACTGTGTTTTGGAGACTTTTGTAGCGGAAAAGACTCTTCACGCGGGCAGAGCCGCGAGCAATTCCTAGTTTACTATAAAATAAAGTATCACAGATATAAGTTTTATATCTAAGTATAAATCTAATGTCTTATTTAGTTTACCGACATATATGATGTGATTTCACACTGTTTTTATCCCCAAGAGCTCCTTATCATATCAGCAGCCTTTTCTCCTATCATGACTGCTGGTGCATGTGTGTGAGCAGAAACAGTTTGTGGTATAATGCTAGAGTCCACAACACGTAATCTGTTGACGCCGTGAACTCGCAGTTCCGGATCAACCACGGCGAGAGGATCCCCTTCCGGCCCCATTCGACACGTAGATATTTGATGATGTAGTGTAGCAGAGAGAGTACGTACAGCGCATTCCCAATAGTCATCTGAATCAAAAATGTATTTGCTGCATTCCGGATATTGCGCTGGATGTATTCTGGCTCCAAACTTCTGGAACGGAGGTGTCGCAGCTAGAGCTTGTACGTATCGAACGGCTGCAACAAACGTCGCTACATCTATGGGGTCCGTTAGGTAGTTACCATACATCAGTGGATGGCTGAATGGGTTGTTGTTTTTCAATTTCAACGATCCTACTGATTTGGGGTGTAGTAGCATTGGAAATGCACTCCACGTGTCAGTTTGGTCAATTGAGCCAAAGGCGCCATTGAATATATCTTCAGATATTCTCATGCCTATTCGTGATGCTTTACTGCTTTTGGAGCCACCGTCGGACACTAAGGATCCACCTATACTAATTAATTCTATATCTGGTATATCTTCAACCTCGGTAGACAATGGAGTTTTTATATAACCGATTCCTTCGACCCCACCAGCTGATGCTATTTCATTGTCACCAAATTGCATCCATTCCATGAATTTACTGACAGTGGCTGATCTAGATTCCAGAAAACTAACGCCCGTTTTGTTTAGTGAAAATATAATTCCGGGGAATGTGATGTGGTCATAAAGCGTACGACCGACTGGGAGATCTTTGATGAGAGGTATTCCGTGTCGGCTTAATTGTTCCCTAGGCCCTATACCGGATAACATGAGCAGTTGTGGTGAAGCAATAGGCCCAGCTGATAATATGACTTCTCTTCGGGCTCGGACCTCATTTTTCAAACGATTTCGCACATATTGAACTCCATAGGCCGTCTTTGTGGTAGTATCGATCAGAATTTTAGTTGCAGTAGCCATTGGTAAAATGTGGAGATTTCGTCTCTTTTTGTGAGGATGTAAAAATGCCTTTGCGGCGCTGAGTCTTTTACCACTTCTCATTGTTGTCTGAACATAACCGAAGCCAAGGCTTTCAGGAGCATTGTAATCTACAGTTGGGCTGCCCAGTATTCTGCCAGCTTCTAAAAATGCTCTTATGAGAGGGGTTCTGGAAATAAATTAATATGTAAACATCTTATATCTTTAAACGAGCAATTCTTGTATATTATATATTATATAAAAAACAGAATTTACAAAAAAAAAAAAATACTGAGCAAAACTAGGTCATCCAGGTACTTATAATTATTTTAGAAAATATTCGCAAAATCTTAGTTTTTGGTCCATACATATAATTCAATCTATCCAATCACGTATTGAATTCCGTAGCTGAACGAATTTCGTATTCTTAAACCATTTTATGTGTATCAATAAACATGAAAGTCTTGAACAAACGTCGATTTTATAACAATGTAGTTTGTTCGTTTGTCTTTCTTTCTTTCTTTCTTTACATATTGAAATTCAAAACTAAAGAAACTTTATAGTACCTGTCATGATAATAATATGTAAACTTATAACTCACTTAAAGTTAATGAACTCTACATTCATCTCGCCGGTTGTGCCTCTGTATGGCGAATTTTGGAATTCCTTTAAGTTGGCCCGTTCACTTTTCTTGTAATATTCAAGTACTTCCCTGTACGACCTGTGATATTAAGAATGTCGGTTACTATATTGCCCTTGTTTTTTTTTCTGGATATACACTATTTGTATACTTGTGCTTTAAAAACCAGGTATTAAATGGATTTTGATTTTAGATTAAAAATAATACGGATGATCAAATCTCGAATCAGAAATTACAATATTATAAAAACAACAATTTTGCATAAACTCCTTACAAGAATATAGCAGCGTATATCCATAAGCGTAGTTGCGGCAACATAACGTTAGGCGATATTATAAAATTGTCTTTAACTTTTTTGCGTGAATTGAATAATTTAAGAATTTGCTTTCACTATTTTATATATTGCTGATATAAACTGATTGAAATATGAACTTGTTTTAGTCAACAGTAGTGCTGGCTGTTACAGTAGCTTTTGTTATTCATCATCAATTGCACAATGTCATTAAAATAATGAAACATTACCATCCATAGTTGCCGGCAGCGGCTATGCGGTCCCACTCGGCGGGGCGGCCGCGCGTGTATATCATGTAGTTGATGACGCTGGTGCCGCCGACCGCCCGTCCGCGCGGCCAGTAGCACCGCTTGTTGATCATTCCTGCAACACGAAAGTTATTCGGAGTAGATCATCTGAAATTGGCGAAAGAACTATGCTTTACGCGTTACACTATATTTTATTAACCCGTCAAACGCTATTTACTCGGATGCCGGCGTCCGTACCGGGCTTGACGAATCAAACAATATGTTCACGGCTTACTAAAACATGGTAGTCAGAAGTGCAATAAATACAATGGCTCTCCTAACGATACATGATTTGATAGGGAGTGCGCCTATCGTCACATCGAGGCAATTACGACCTTGGACCAACCCATGTGTGTTTATATTAGTTTGATTGCTAATCTTGGGATTTTTAGAACTATTACAGCTTTTCAGCTGCCCAAACGTGACGTTTGAGGTTTATGAGATATATTATACATTAAATGAGTTTAAGACAGATAGGATTTCATGACTTAGTTTTGCTAGTGGAACAGTACCTATCGTATATATTGCACTCACACTTAACGTATTTCGTACTATTGACATCAAAATACGTGCCGACTAAAAAAAGAAAGGATACCTAAGCAAACCCCAGGTTGTGGCTCCATATAATATGGCCAACTGTAGTCAGTTGACTGGAAGTATGCTGACGCGGCAGGGATGTCTGTGAAGACCATCTCTGGCTTGCCGACCTCCAGTAAGAGCACGGTTACGTTAGGGTCCTCAGACAGTCGGGACGCGAGCACGCAGCCAGCTGAGCCAGCACCAACTATCACATAGTCATACTCTGGCAAAGGAGACTTTAAACCTGAAAAAGAAATGAGAATAGTTTGCTTTGAATTATTTTTATATGAGAAATGAAAGAGATAAGTTGAAACAACCATTCATGCAAATAATAAAACATTTTTTAGACTTTGATGTTGCAATAAGATGAATAGGTGACATGGAAGAGGGAATTGAGTGACCTGGAATCGCAAAAAATGTTTGTCATAATCCAGCTTGTTTTGTTTTTGAGGAGCTATTTGAGAGCTATTGGAGAGGTATTTCGGGAATAATCGGAAACGACAACTTCACCATCAGACGTATATTCGTAGACTGGCGCGACCGTACGATCAGTTCAAAACGGTAACAAATTACCCTCGGCTTATAATTATTACATTTATACATTACACTTTCTAATTTTTACTTTGCGGTTTGCACTTAGACAGTTGAAGGGCAACACATTTCTTTATTAGTGTTGTACCAATACTTACTAATATTATAAAGCTGAAGAGTTTGTTTGTTTGGTTGAACGCCATAATCACAAGAACTACTGAACCGATTTTGAAATTTATTTCATTAATAGGAAGCTACATTACTCCTGACTGCTATAGGCTACTTTTTATCCCGGAAAAGCTATCTCACGCGGGCGGAGCCGCGAGTAATACTAGTAATAAGTATTTTTGTTCCTTTCAAGAAACACTTCTTATGTAAATCAGGTTTTAATCTTAAGCAGTGACTTAGGATTACAAGTGTAACAACAAATATACCTATAACCTTTCATCGGTTCATCATCATAAGGTGATCGTGTTTGAAAACAGACCAAAAATAAGTAATTGTGTTTTGTCCTCTCAGTATATATTACTATCGCAATATGTAATTGTAATTTGTAATGTACTTAAACTCCTTGTTTACGGCACTTTTTGCGTGTTTGAGGTGAACGTACCATTTCAGCACATTACAGAGTTAAATATTTCTAAGTATTTACTTGATGTTTATTCCGTTTTTGTAATATTTGGTTTTAATTACCTAATCATATTTATAATATGGATATGTGCTTAGAGTATATACATACGTACAGTCAGTCACATAAGTAGCTGAACAAATTCAAAATGTCAAATCACCCCCACGCGTTAAGTTTAATTAAAACATTTTTTTTCTTTGTGGGTAGTAAAGATAATCGCATTTATTTTATTATTGTGAAGAGAAAACAAAAATTGGTAAGAACACGAAAGTGTAGACGCGATTTGAAGTTTTGAATTTCATTTCATTTCAGCTACTTATGTGGCTGACTGTACATAATATAGAAATATCTTTCGTTTTTATTTCGACGAGACCTTTAAAACCTGATGCCGATTTGTATTTTTGTTTGTCTGGTGATTCAGATATATCGCACCTTTAGAACGAAAACGACACAATTCAAAAAATAGAAAATTGGGTTGTCGTTTTTAAATGACTTAAAACTAGTCCCTTATTTATAAAAATATAATAAAAAAGGGACCGATATAACAGCTTTGTCCTTTTTCTGCTCGAATATGGCTGTGTTTGAACTATTATTGTATTGAGAACTTCGTTTCAAGTAATTTTATGACGATAACCCAATTTTCTGTCATTTTGAATTGTGTCGTTTTCATCCTAAAGGTGCGATATATATATATATAAAAAAAAACAATTGCATACCACCAGGTAAATCGTATCTATCTCTGAGTATATCGAACAAATCACTCGATGATTTCGGCGCGTAGTTCGGAGCCACAGTTTGCATTATGATGTCCATAAACGGGTTTTGTGGAAACGATTCTTTCGCTATTTTTAACCTTCCACTCCTTTTTCCAGTTCTTTCCCTCGATCCATAGTGTGAGTCGTCAGCGATGATTGCGTTGGTTATAAATGAGAGTATAGCGCAGATTGCTATTGCTTTTACGATGTGACGCATCGTGCCTGGAAAATACGATTATTTAGCTAGCTTTAACATTTATATCCATGTTTACTTGTTTTTTTTTATTTATATGTTACCGGCAATGTGTATAATCCGGCATTCTATACAATGCTTAAGCAATATATAGAATGTTTTGGGCTACCAGCAATGTATGAAGGATTATACATTTTATAGAAAACCAAGTACGCAGCCAGCAATATGTGTAAAATACGTGTAACATTCATAAATAATTTAATATTATGTTAAATAAGTTGTTGGGTAAAGTTATTTAACAAAATATCAAAATAGTAAAATCGTAGTAGTGGACGATAGCCTAGTTGGGAATGAAACGGTCTGCCGAGACAATGTCCGGAGGTTCAAAACCCAAGGCACACGCCTCTGACTTTTCGGAGTTACGTGTGTATTGATTATCAATTATCCTTCGCTTTAACGGTGAAGGAAAACATCGTGAGGAAACCTACATACCTGAGAATTCTCCTAAATACCTGAGTAGGGTGCATTTGTTAAGTTAGTGCACCCTAGAGAAATTAATAAAGTCAAGTATGATGATAAATTAATGCATTATATGATATATCATTATAAGAGTTCGTTGAATTCTTTTGAGACAAAAGTTTTTGGCATCTTTCCAAAATATGCAAAGCTACAGGTAAAAAAAAAGGGTAAAAATGACGACGAATTATTTAGTTTGCAGCTATACATTATCGTGATGGACGGCAGCGCATCTCACGCTGCCTCGGACACCAAGGGCGTCCTTCGGTGTACGGGGGCTTCTGAGCCCCCGCAACAACAGGAGAAGAACCGCAACAGCAGTACGCGCAAGGGCGGTTGCGGACGACAACTTAGACGTGAGTCGGAGGAAGCCCGCAGCCGTCCCTAATGCGCCGAAGATGGCCATGATAAAAAAAAAGCTATACATTATCATAATAAGCTGTATTAGTTTTGTATACAATTATATTACCTATTCTTATGTTCTAAAAATATATTGATAGTTGATACCTATTGTTTTTCTGAAATTAATGTGCGCTGTTTGCGCACAATAAATTATTAATATCAATATATAAGTATCAAAATTATAATTGAATTAGAAAGTCGAAGTTAACATAGATATGTGGTTGATTGTCTTTTGTTTTTTTTTGTGATTAGATGGCCATTGAGGTCGATATTGTGCAAGGTTAATAAAACTGCAGGTTATCTAATTGCAACAAATTATTTAAGCCAAGGCGATGTTAATAACACTCAAGTACGTGCAGTTGCGTTGTATTTGTTTTGCAAAGATTTTATCATGTTAAACCAGTGTTTTTGTAATTTTACATTGAATTTATGTTATGTGCTAGTTGTACAGTAGTCGCCCTGTGGGGTTTGTGGATATATTTTGGATGGCAAATCGATGTTATCGACTGGATTTCCATGTCCAGAGACTAGAACATTTTAGTTGAAACGAAAAAAGAAAAAAGTTTTTTGAGTTTATCGGGATTAAAGTTTGTGCCCCGGATTTGTGGATTAATAATTGTGAACAGTGAGTGTACTATTCTCTCAGTCAATATGTAAGTAACTGAACAGTATAGAAAACACGAATTTATTACTGAAGCAAGCCTCACAACCATTAATAAATATACCTAATTATTTTTTTTCATTTGTATAAAGCACAAAAGCTTTTTGTAATGTATTAACAGTTTTTCATAAAATTGGGTGTTGCTCGGAGCCGCCAACCCGTCTGTAAAACCTTTTTCAGGATAAAAGTCCTACGGTGCACCCATGTTTCCGGGATAAAATTCCTACGGTGCATCTACGTTTCCGGGATGAAATGCACGAAATTTCATCAAAATCGGTTCAACGGCTTAGCCTTGAAAATGATTTTTTTCTGCCGTAGTATCTGAGCGCTTCATTTTCTGAGATAAAAGTCCCGCAATATACGTTCCCGGGACAAAAAGTAGCCAATGTCCTTCCCTGAGTTTCAAACTGTCTCCATACTTATTTGCTCGTGCCTCCATTCACGTAAACCGATTTTCCGGGATAAGAAGTAGCCTATCTCCTTCCCTGGGTTCCAAACTGACTTCACACCAAATTTCATCAAAATCCGTTCGGTAGTTTTTGAGTTTGTCACGTTCAGACAGATAGACGCGGCGGGGGACTTTATAATATCAGGAAGTATTAATATGCGTACGAAATTGGAAATGCCAATATCCGGTTTATTGGCACGTGGCGGTGATGCAGACGCGATAAAAATAACAGATGAAACTGATGATGGCGATAATCATTTCCATCAGTATTTCCTGGTATTATGTATATTCTCGGAATGATAATAATACAGGGACAGAGGAAATAATGCTTATGGTATTTTATCTACATTTTCTCGGGATGGCTACGGTTACTTATTTTTTTTAATGTATTGTTGCTTGTGCGCCCCGTCGTAGAAGTTGTTGCTAGTTTATAATTCCCATGTAATCCATTCCATTCCAATTGGTATTCCTATTTTATTTCATACGAATGCGATAAAATCAAAATAACCAAATCAGTAATGAGGAATCCGTAGAAGAATGCAAGTGGCCGACATAGCGTAGCGTATTAGGAACTTAAAGTGGCAGTGAGCATTGCACATAGCTCATAGAGCTTGGCACCATATGATTTAGATTCATTAATTGAATTTTTGACACCGCTTTGCATAATATTGCTCGATTTCTATTAAAATTAATTGTAATAGGTTTTTGAAAACAATTCTGTTTATTTAGATCTAGGATAACTAACACTTAGTAGAAATTATTCTGTCTAGAGGGTATATATTATATGTCTAAGAAATTATTTTTCATTCAAAATTACAAAAAAAGGTGATTCTTTATTAGATAGTTCTCTGTTGTATTTTTATGTGGTACTATACCATACCCTACCAGCCCTGTATTATTTACTGCCCACTGTTGAGCACGGGCCTCCTCTACAACTGAGAGGGTTAAGGCCTTAGTCCACCACGCTGACCTAGTGCGGGTTGGCAGAATTCACATACGTTCGAAATTCAGAGAACTTCTCAGGTATGCAGGTTTCCTCAACATGTTTACCTTCACCGTTAAAGCATTTTTATATGATGCTACATCCTAAATAATTACAAGAATATTATTTAAAATAAAAAAATACACTTACCTCTATTTTGAAATCAAAATAAAACTATTTTAAGCTTGCTGAATTGATAAATTGTTATCTTATTACAGCGTAAATACACAAACACAACTCATTCCATCATAAAAATAATTCAAATATTCGTTGCATAAGTCAATTAGTGAAAATTCGTGATATCAAAAGAGAAGACGAACGTCTTATTGAGTAGTAACTACCATGGTCCGCGTGCAACTGGCTTGCGATAAAGCCTTGCGTGCTGCTCTTTGGCGGATTTTATAGCAGCCGAATACATGCACCTTGTACAGTCAACCACAAAAATAGCTGAAAAAAATCTCAAATAGTCTGTATAATTTTGTATCTTTCAAATTTTTTTTTCTTTAAATGCTTCATTTTATTTCTTGGTGATAGGGTTCTCGTATGCGAGGGGCCGTCTGGGTAGGATTCACCGCAACACCTATTTCTAGCGCCAAGCAGCAGTGTGCATGCATTGTTCCAGTTTGAAGGAAATTGTAGCCAGCGTAATTTCTGTGCATTATGAGTTGATATCTTAAGTTTCACGGTGATGAACGCAGTGGATAGCCACGCAATACTTTAAAATTCAAATTCTTTATGTTGTTGCTACTTAACATCAGGTGCAGCGGAACCACTTTGCCGTGTTTCGAAAAAAAACTGTTTTTGGGCGGTCATATCGCTTACTATTAGACGAGCGACAAGTACGCCTCGGCAACTAACTGAAAAAAGTCAGATCTTGACGATCTGAACTACTTATACTAGTAGTGTATAAGTGATTTGAAATTATGCATGTATTCAACTATTATATTTGATGTCTTCTTCCTTCAAACTCAATTCCAAATTCTTTCGAAGAAGACAAAACATTTGATAGCTAAAATAGGTTTATAAACTGTTTATTAATAAGGCTGTAAGCCTCTAAGCACTACAAATATGACATTGGATCCTTAAACGGTGACCGAATGTTCCGCTGCCTTTGCGTCCGGATCACCTCATGCATTGTGAATCAACTAATTGTAATGCTAAATATTTTGGTACAAAGCACGATTGTTTTCTTTATAACAAAGGCTCTGACACGTGACTTATTTATACGAGGAGTAAATTGGCAATTAACCTTAAAATTTGCAACATTTTAGAGAATAAATTATATTATATTTGTTAAGTCATGTTTAGCAAATTATGTTCGTAAATAGAACGTGTATAATTTGCCAATATTAAAACGTTAGTAATCTTAAAATAGCCAGTCTATTACGAGTAGACTCGTGCCTCCTAGGATCTCTGTCCTAAGACTTAGGTATTTAATGTTATTTGTTGACATGCAACAAAAATATTCTATAAGAAATAACTTAATTTCGCTTTCGGTCAAAAGATGGAGTACCTACTTTAAGGTTAGGCTTGTCGTAGGCATAGTCATTTTTTTCGTGTGTGCTCTTAAGGTACTAAACCCAGTACATGTAAGTCAGTTACGGAGTCCGTTTAACATTACCAATACGGTCTTACCCATTTTTTTTTTACCATCATCCCATTGACAAGCTGAAGAGGCGAAGCAAAAACTGATCCGAACAGTGAAACGTGTACGCTTTATGATCATTACTCGTTGACCGTTAGTGTCAATGTGTCTAGTAGTGGAAATCGTGACTTCACAAGTGTGTAATGAGTTTTTTAGAAAAGAACAATGACTCGTTGGAGGTGGCTAACTGGATGAGTTATAACTGGACATTACACACAAACTGATGAAGAGACGAGTGAAGTCGCTAGATTTATAATAAACAATACGCCTACTCATAAATACTAGCAGCACCACCAATACTTTGAATTACAAAGTACTGCGTAGCAAAGTTCTGAGCTCATCACCCTGAGACGTAAGATGTTAAGTCTCATCCAGTAATCAATGTAGAGATAATATGGAGATCGTAAAGACAAGATGCTTCTCTAAATTGTTAACGTTAATCGAAAACAAAAGGATGTATGGGAATGACATATCGTAACGCTTAAGTCTATCGCTAGGATTAGGCATTCCCATGCCATATCTTTTAGTGGCTTTTTTTATTAGAAAGAAGAAAGAAGAAACTATTAGTGACTAGATTTTGCGCGCGGCTCCACCCGTGTGAATTAGCCTATCGCTGATAATAAAACGTTGTATTGGTGATTTTTAAATCAGTCTAGTCGTTATTTTATTTATTCGTTGCAAACATAAAAAATTCAAATCGGATCCGGACCCTCCTCATAGTTTAGACAACCTGATCCACAAGCTGGTTGCTGAAGAATGTGTAGTCACATTTTGAATTAAAATTTTCGTTGTTAAATTAGATTTAAAATATTACATAAGTTAAAGCTTTCCTATATTTTGGTCAGTGAATACAGGCTTTTATTATTATGTGCGGAAAATTACGGCACGAAGGCCCATCCTTTTGCGTGGGGATATGGATCCAACACATAGAGGCCCCTGTATCATCATGTATCTTACATTGCTCTACTCGGAGTATGTACACCTTGCACGTACTCTTTGTCTGTACTTATGAAGGAAATACAGCCAAGGACAGCGCCCGCAAAATGCAAGGACTATTGCAGTGAAGGTGGGAATTATACTGGGTCTATGGATGGCTTCTAGCTGGACTGGTTACTGGGCTATTGTTTGAAACAACGGGCCGCCTGCCAAGTAAAATGTCTCAATCTCTAATATTCAAGGTAGACAGTGACTTGCCCCCCACTAGATGGGCATCCCAAACGCGACGTATGCCAAAGACGCTACATCGGTGCGGGTGGTTATAGGGTGTCGAGAGATGTGCACTGATTTCACTGAAGCGTCTCGGAGCGGGTTTCCTCGCTATTACGCAGATTGAGCAGTTCCACCCTGGGGCTCAGATTCCTAGTTCTTGCTACTTCCACCCCCCTAGCTGGCCAGTTAAGGCAAGCCAATGGTCACCCCACGGAATCGGGGAACGCGGTGACACCACTCACCGTCGGCTCGTTACAAAGTCGCCCCTGCAGGCTTATTATTATTATATTATACCTTAATTTTATCTTTACCTACCAAAAAGTTTGAACAAATATTTACAGTTCTTTTCATTTGTACGATCAACGCTAAAAAGAATAAATAATTTATTCGTGCTATATTCAGTTCAATTTTTATTTTAACAAAGAAAACATAACTGTTATAATTGGTCAGTAGCATTTTAGGGTTCCGGACCTCAAAAGAAACTCTTTTAGGATCACTTTGTTGTCAGTCGTCTGTCTAGAACTTTGCTCGGGAACGCGTCAAGATATTTAGTTGACATTAATATCAAAGTCTCTTTCTCAGTCAACACAATCAAAAGATAAGACCGTTTGTGTAGCAAATTTTCGCATATTTCGCAAGGGAATCAAAATCTATAAACCTGTCTACTTCCCGTTGATCTAGAATCATGAAATTTGGCAAGAAGCAAAGTCTAAAGGAAAAATCTGAAAACTGTAAATATCTACTTTTATAATAAAAAAGCGAATTTACAAACTTTTGAAATTTATTTATCGATTTTGGCGAACTTACGAACTTATATACCTACTTTACCTACAAGTTTGCCGGAACCCTCGGTAGTCGGTACGCAAATCCAATTCGCACTTGTCCAGTTTTGTATCATATGACTTCCGGCTTCAAAGCTGCACCTTTGGGGTTCAATCTCGGGTGATAGGTCAATTTGTGGACTTAAAGCAGTTACCGCCTCCTATAGTGAGAAGTTCGAGACTTTTCTTTGTCCTATACGTAAGGCATGTTATTACAATATTCTTACTATTAGTTCTTGGCTTATAATATTTTTGGTCTTTAGGAGTCGCTTTGCTCGTTTTGGGTGGGTTTTTTTATTTTAATTTTCTTCACAAGAAAAGAGTCCACAATCTGTGCCTAAATAAAAAAAATACGCTTGTATGTAATACTTCAATCGCTGTTGAGCAGGAGTATTACAAATACTTATAACTTGATTTTTTCACATAATAATAATACTTTATCACAGTTAAAATGCGTATAACCTAAATAACTTAACATATTGATTGGAATATATTCCACAAACCTAATGTTACTTACTCTTTAATAAAATTGTCACAGATTGAATGCACTTATATTTTATTCCCAAGATGCCTTTATCATATCAGCGGCTTTTTCGCCTATCATTACAGCTGGTGCGTGTGTGTGCACCGATACAGTCCGTGGTATAATGCTGGAGTCTACAACTCGCAATCTGTTCACACCGTGTACTCGTAATTCCGGGTCAACGACAGCTCTAGGGTCCCCCTGAGGCCCCATACGACATGTAGCTATTTGATGGTGGAGGGTCACAGTAAGAGTGCGCACGGCACATTCCCAAAACTCGTCAGAATCGAAAACGAACTTGCCACATTCTGGATAATGCGCTCGATGTATCTTCGCCCCATACTTCTGGAATGGTGGTGTCGCAGCTAACGCCTGTACATATCGAATAGCCCCAACAAGCGTGGCTACATCCATCGGGTCTGTTAGATAGTTTCCGTACATTCGAGGATGGCTGAATGGGTTGCTATCTTTAAGGTCTAACCAGCCTACAGACTTAGGGTGTAGTAACATAGGAAATGCACTCCAAGTATCAGTACTGTCGATCGATCCGAACGCACCATCGAATACTTCTTCTGAAATTTTCATACCCCGACGAACAGCTTTGCTCGCTCCGGGGCCACCGTCCGACACCATGGAACCACCTATACTGATCAGTTCTATGTCTGGTATATCTCCAATTTCAGTAGAGACCGGTGTTTTTATGTAACCAATGCCCTCCACACCGCCGGGGGTCGCTATCTCAGTGTCACCAAATTGCAACCATGATAAAATGTTACTAATGGTGCTGACTTTAGATTCAATGAAACTTAAGCCCGTTGTGTTGAGTGTAAATATGATTCCAGGGAAAGTGATATGATCATACAGAGTTCGGCCCACTGGGAGATCTTTGATTACTGGTATTCCGTGTTGGCCCAATTGTTCCCTGGGCCCTACACCAGATAACATGAGCAGTTGCGGTGACGCGATTGGGCCTGCTGATAATATGACTTCTCTTTTTGCTGTGACGTCATATTTTACACGATTACGTACAAATTGTACACCGTAAGCGTTTTTATTGGTGGGGTCAATAAGAACTTTGGTTGCAGTGGCCATTGGCAAAACGTGCAGGTTGGGTCTTCGTTTGTTTGGATGTAAAAAGGCTTTGGCGGAGCTTAGTCTTTTACCCATACGTGTTGTTGTTTGCACGTAACCGAAGCCGAGTTTTTCCGGAGCGTTGTAATCAACCGTAGGACTTCCCAATATTCGCCCAGCTTCTAAAAATGCATCTATGAGCGGTGTCCTGGAAATGTAATAGTTTAACATAATTTTCTGTTTAATAAATACAGTCAGCTACTTAAGTACATAGCTGAACAAATTCAATACTTTAAATCGCCTATACACTTTAGCGTTCTAACCAATTTAAATTTTTTCTTCAAAATAATAAAATTAAAAGAATTTACTTTACTTCTCACTAAGAAAATAAAAATCGTTTCAATAAAACTTTACGCGTATAGGCGTGTTGAAAACTTGAATTTGTTCAGCTTCTTACGTGGCTGACTGTACAATGTTTAGCACCTAGTTAAATTGTATTTAGTACATTATTCTATTAGAATAATTGTTTTTGTCTGAAAATTTAAAACATAAATCCGTCGAAAAATAAACAACAATAAATATTATGTAGCCGTCTAGAAAAAAAATAACCGAATAAAATTTGTTATGCGTCTTTTAAAACGTGAGCGTTGGTATCACGCTTCGTAACATAGTATATAACAAAGTCGCCCGCCGTGTCGGTACGCGATAAACTCAAAAACTACCGAACGGATTTCGATGAAGTTTGATAAGGAGATAGTTTGAGGAGCCTGGGAGCGTTTAACGCTACATTTTATCTCGGGAAAATATATAGCGAACTTTTATCACAGAAAGAAACTGTTTCACATGGGCGAGACCGCGAGCAAAAGCTAGTGTATCATAAAGAAACCGTCCGTATTAAACATAGATTAGAATAGACAGAGGTTTTCCAGTAATCGCGCTATGGCGTAAATAGGTTAACGAGATTATCCGGGGTATGTTTTTTTGGTATAACTAAATAAATCTATACTAATATTATAAAGCTGAAGAGTTTGTTTGTTTGTTTGTTTGTTTGTTTGTTTGTTTGTTTGTTTGTTTGAACGCGCTAATCTCAGGAACTACTGGTTCGAATTGAAAA
Source organism: Lapara coniferarum (assembly GCA_949316025.1). NCBI lineage: Eukaryota > Metazoa > Arthropoda > Insecta > Lepidoptera > Sphingidae > Lapara > Lapara coniferarum. The sequence goes on along the minus strand of OX438923.1, from coordinate 11,304,299 downwards.
ATTCTTTTTGTGTTGAATAGACCATTTATCGAGGAAGGCTTTAGGCTATATAACATCACGATGCAACTATTAGGAGCGAAGAAATAATGGAAAATGTGAAAAAAAACGGGGAAAATTATTCATCCTTGAGGGCTTCCATTGCGTGCGCTGCGAAAACGGTTCAAGATACCAAAAATATATGTATGAAAGAATTATGCCTCTTGAAATGATCTAAAAAAATGTCTGCGACAGTATATGTCTATCTTTTAAGATTAACTCATTAGAACCGTTTTTATGGTAATCAAATTTGGTCGAAATTAATGCATTATTTGTTAAGAGTTGTATCAACGTCATAATATTAATCTTTATCCAAGTAAATGTGTTGGATAGAGTGATTCAACGAGAAGGTTTTTATTTACTTTTAGCCCGGAAAAACTTATTAACGCGGGCGAAGCCGTGGGCAAAAGCTAGTAATAAATAAAGATAAAATTCGGAAAATGAAAACGTATTCTGAAATAAAATATTCCGGACCGGACTATTGAAGAAATAGTCCAGTCACGATAAATATTCGAGTTTGCATTAATTCATAACAAGCTGGATTTTTGTACAGACCTTAAATACCTCATTACAAAAGCTATGTCAAAATTCCCCATTGATCCCGCTTGTGCGTTGTTTTTTAACCCAGGTTAAAGGTCCTAAATTTATGTTTTTTGCGTATATCTCTGAAATGGTGAGAGCTATCGGAAAATGAGAACGAGAATGTTTATAAATAGTAATATTCTCTACAAAAAGATATTAATACTTTTTTGTTACGAAGCACCGTTCTCGAGTTATTGCGATTTCAGACAGTAGGAAAGTCGTATTTTAATTTTTTTGCACACATTTCCACACCACCTCTAAGGCAGTGTACCTACTCGGCGCTTTATAACGTGATTTTCTCAATAGGAGCACTCCACAATATATTATGTTGCACTACTTCAGAGTTCAGAGTTGGTGTGGAAATATGTGAATAATTTGCATAACTTGATTAGAGTATAATATCTCAACAATTACTACGCGGAAGAATGGTTCTTAGAGATTATTTTAATTTTAAATTATTCAGATTTACGTATATTATTAATAAGTAATATTATGGACATTTTATGTGTTTCGAAGATGTAGTTTACCTTATTACTTTTATCGATTTCAATAATAATGAAGTCTGAATTTAAATAATCTAAGAAAAACACGCAGAAAATCTATCTAATGACATTTTTGTAAATCAATAAAAGTAACTAAGTCCAATAAAAAAATACATAAAATAGTGTACAAACTTACTTAAATTTAATAAATTCCACATTCATTTCGCCAGCTTTGTTCCGGTGTGGAGAGAGATCATATTGTTCTAACTTCGTACGTTCGGATTTCTTGTAATATTCAAGTACGTCCTTATAAGACCTGTGGATTTATAAATAAAAGATTAAGGCCCTGCTCCATAAAGCAATGCAACCATATTATATTATGTACTAGCTTTTGCCCGCGGCTCCGCCCGCATTAAAAAGTTTTTCCGGGACAAAAGTCCCGGTTTATATTTCCCCGGGATAAAAAGTAGCCTATGTGTTAATCCAGGACATGATCTACCCTTGTGCTAAATTTCATCGAAATCCGTTCAGTAGTTTTTGCGTGAAAGAGGAACAAACATCCAGACATCCATACATCCATACATTCTTACAAACTTTCGCCTTTATAATATTAGTAGGATTATATACTGCTCACTGCTGAGTACGGGCCTTCTCTACTACTGAGAGTTGGTAGGCTCCACAACGCAGGCCTAGTGCGGGTTGGCAGACTTCACATACCCTCGAAATCCTTATGGAGAGTTCTCAGGTATGTAAATAAGTTCCAAAGTTTCAAGGTATTTCTATTTGACAGTTATCAATAAAAATTTAATGTAGATACTAAGATAGTACTCATTTTATTACTATTTATTAGGGAGTATAGATAACAGTGTAAATTTGTATTTAGTTCGCTTATACATTTATGTGACGGGTAGCATTTACTCAAAAGATGTGAAACAGTTGCATAAGTACATTGACCGCAGATTTTGTTAGAATTCTAAGTTTATTTAGTAGGTTACTATTTACTGGTGGTAGGTCTCTCATATGTAAGAGTCCGTCTGGGTGGGTACCACCGCAATGTCTATTTCTACCGGCAAGCATCAGTGTGCACGCACTGTTGTTGTACGGTACAACCGCACATATACCTGCCCACGCAAACGACCGACTCAGCGTTCATCACAACACGCATTCATTTGTAAAATACAATCAGTTCACCATCAAACCGCGTCCGCAAAGCACATTTATCATTAGCATTAGCATTAGTGAACTCAGTAAGTATATTATATCAGCTATTTGAAACAGTCTACATTGTTTCATTTACTCTTAAAAGGTGTACGACTAAAATAATACAGTTGTGTTTCGGTTTGAAGAGCATTGTAGCCAGTGTAACTACAGGACATAATGAGACTTAACATCTTATGTCTCAGGATGACGAGCGCAGGAATGCCACACAATACTTTGTAACTCAAGGTGCTGGATGGTGTTGCTACTGTTTATGGTTGGTCGTATCACTTACCATCAGGCGAGCGGCATGCTCGTCTCGTCATTCAATGCCATGAAAAAGTGGCTGAGCGGACGTTCTTATATAGCCATGTTTATTCTAATATAAATATCGTTGCTTCATTAATTTCCCGATGCGTTTATGAGAACTTTAATTCATACATTAATAATCTGAATCATTGAAGTTATTTGATTAAAAATCAAGGAAGTTGGTTATCACACGTTTGTTCTCTTTCGCACAGAGGACATTCCACATATCGTAATTCTCAATGTTTAGTTAAATTAAATCTTACTTCTAGTTGCCCTTCAGTTATTTTATCACACCATTGTTTATCATTTAGGCAATGTCACCTTTCAGGGGATATTGACACTTAATATAATAATATTTGTTTAGTGAATTATTTTAAGATACTGCGAGACACTCACATATTTTATACGTAAATTCTTTTTATCAGCTTATTTTAAGTAAAAACGTAATGATACTGGTTCATGAGATACAGCTAATGCTAGTTCAGGAACTAGGGTAACACCCATTATTTATGTCATATTTTTTCTGTGCAAATAAACAAATTATTGTTATCAATATGGAATTATCTTTTTTCACCACGATCAATGACTGTATCTTATTGATCTTAAGTAAATATGAATCTTAGGGCCTCCGCAGACAGCGCGGCGCATTTATTATCTGCGCTTGTTTAGCGTGCACATTGTATGTAAGAGAACTTGTTCCGATTGCATCCGATGTTTAAGTTACGTATAAAGCGTGTCATCAGCTTGCTCAAAGACGTCGCGTGTAAAGCCTCCTATGTTTATAAAATAGAAATAAATCATTTGACGTTTCGGACGATTGTGCAAACAGTTTTTGTGAGTATTGATAGACGTTAATACAGTATAGTTATAAACAATAATAACATAATATAGTCATAAACAAAAGTTATTGGCTCGCTGGTTATATAACTCCACCAAGAACGAAGAGCCCTAAGACTAAAATGCACTGCAAGTAAAACAATTCGTCTTGGAATACGGCGGTTCAAACGGGAAATTCTTCTGGAGCCTATGTGGAGTAAAATGATCTCGGCTTGTGCCGTACAGGTTCTGGATTAAAATATTTACACAACATGGAACATGATGCATTTATATAGTTTCAGTATAGGTATGTGAGTGGAAAAAAAAGGAGAGCAAAGAATATTCTTTTTGTAAGACAATGTAATACTATGTTATATTACCATCCATAGTTGCCGGCAGCGGCGATGCGGTCCCACTCGGCGGGGCGGCCGCGCGTGTATATCATGTAGTTGATGACGCTGGTGCCGCCGACCGCCCGCCCGCGCGGCCAGTAGCACCGCTTGTTGATCATTCCTGCAAAAAAAGGAATCCGGTATTAACACAAATTGAAATTAAAGATAAGATTAATTATACTTAGATATTATGTAATAAAAAGTTAGAACTACGCAGACTAAGAAAAAATATTTAGTTTGTAGAAACTAATGATTTTGATGCTTGGCCAACTCAAGCAATAGTCTCTTTCATTAAAATTGTACTTGAATTGTATATACCGATTAACGACACTATAATATCACCTAGATTTTTTGAGTTTAATTATATTAAAACAAACAAGATATTTGTCTGCAGCGAACCCTTGCTGTAAATAAGTAACTATACACTAAGAAATACGTACGTTTTTTAAATATACATTACACATGTTTACGTGGAGGACATCGTAGATTATATTTAAAATGTATAAATATAAAAAATACACTTTTCATCGTAATTGCACGGTTTTATACATATTCCAGAAAACATTTAACTCGGCTTTTACGACCTTAAGTTTTATATTAATGACGCATAATATGTATAAAGCAAAAAACCTAAATAAAAAAGTTCCTCAAACGGAGGTAACCTATATTACGCAGTAACTTTTGTTCGTGGACAAACAAAAAAAGGATTTTATTATAATTTTTCAGAGAAACAGTAAGTTTATAATATTGTAAGATACCAAGAGACGATTAAAAAAAGCCAGTTGTGGCGTATGATCTTTTTTTTTGTTGTTCCTGACTAAACTATACCATACCAGCCCTGTATTATATACTGCCCACGGCTGAGTACGGGCCTCCTCTACAACTGAGAGGGTTAAGGCCTTAGTCCACCACGCTGGCCTAGTACGGGTTGCCAGACTTCACATACCTTCGAAATACGGAGAACTTCTCAGGTATGCAGGTTTCCTCACGATGTTTTCCTTCACCGTTAAAGCGAACGATAATTTACAAAGAATACACACATAACTTTTTTAGAAAAGTCGAGAGGTGTGTGCCTTTGGGTTTTGAATCTGCAGATATTCGTCTTGGCAGTCCGTTCCACTCCCAACTAGGCTACCCGCGCCCCAACTAGGCTACCGCCGTAAGAACTACGTGATATTAAAATAAAATATCAAATAAAACATGAAATCTCTAAATATTGCGTCTGGTTGTGGCATATGATTATCGTTTTGTAAAAGTTATTTTTCTTTAATTTTCAACCTGCCAAAGTCATTTTTTTATACATATTTAGCATGCGTGCCTTTTGCTTTCCAAACTTGAAATTAGCATAATTGTCGTAAAAACTACACGGACAATTACAACAAATTGCAATTGGTGGCATATGATTCTTTGCAATTAAAGTTTACAGTAAGTGTGGCTACAGTATTAAAGTGTTTTCTTACCATACTTAGCAATGATCTTACGCAGGAATTAGAGCTAGAGTAGGTATGCAAGATAAATATTATAAATTGACCACATGTTGGAATAATAAAATGTACAGTCAGCAGCATAAGTAGCTGAACAAATTCAAAGGACATCTCCAAAAATTGACCTAAAATTGTAACCCAGACATCCATACTAATATTATAAAGATGAAAGATTTGTCAACACACATACACACACACTCACGCCTGTTATCCCCGAAGGGGTAGGTAGAGGCGCAACTAGTGCACCCACTTTTCGCCGTTATTACGTCCCATGATGCGATAGGGGGCGAGCCTATCGCCATATCGGGCACAAATTCCAGACTCCGGCCTGATACTGAATAGAAAAACTCAATATCACTTTGCCCGACCCGGGGATCGAACCCGAGACCCCAGCTTTGCAGTCGTACTGTAATACAACTACGCCACCGAGGCAGTCGATTTGTCAACAATTTGTATTTAATAATTTTACAGCTCTTGTAAGCTTTTAATTATGGTTTCTTCATGACTGACTGACGTATCGGTCTCTCGATCAAATCACAAACATCAAAATATCGATACGTCAGTCTCTCAACCAATCCCAATAAAACGAAGCGGAGACGCATGTGTTTTTTTTTCACATCCTAGCCCCACTGGTTTATTTTTTTTCTATTTAAAAAGCGAAAGGTCACTCACTCACACACTCATCACGAAATCTCAGAAACTATAAGTGCTAAGAGTTTCGAATTTTGCACGGGCGTTCCTTTTAGGACGTTGGTGCTCACTATGACGGGATTTTGCGAAATTCAACCCCAAAGGGGGTAAAAAGGGATGGCAAAGTTCGTATGAAACTTCTGTAGTTTTAATAGTAGATTTTACTAGAAAATAAACATTGTTTATCATTATTTAAAGAAATTGAAATGTAGTTAATTATGTTTCTAAACTAACCTTACAACGGAGTGAAATAGGTGGTGTAAGTTTGTATTAAAAATCTCTTAATTTTGAAGCATCGATTCCAAACTCACGTAATATTATGTTCTTTAAATTAATTATGCAACATTTTTTTTATATAGGACCTACTTTCATTAATTGGGAAAATACGGGTTGTAATATTAAGTTTGTGAGTTCGTAGGTTTGTAGAGGCTAATATTTGGAAGTACTGAACCGATTTTAAAATTTATTTCACCAATAGGAAGCTACATTACTCCAGAGTGCTACATTTACTATCCCGGAAAAATATTTATCCTGGAAAAACTTTTGCATGCGGGCGGAGTTGCGGGCAAATGCTAGTGATAAAAAGGCCATATTTATTTTACGTCTCGAGATGTGAGGCGATCTTTCAAAATGACATAATAAAATAAAGAAAATAAGTTTACGTTGCTAAACATTTCTTACCTAAACATACGTTTTCTTGTGGTTCCATATAATACGGCCAACTGTAGTCAGTTCTCTGGAAGTATGGGGCCAAGGAGGGCACATCTGTGAAGAGCATTTCTGGCTTGCCGACCTCTAGCAGGAGTACGGTCACGTTTGGGTCCTCAGTCAGTCGGGACGCGAGCACGCAGCCAGCTGAGCCAGCACCCACTATCACATAGTCATACTCTGGCAGAGGAGACTTTAAACCTGAAATTACATTGTGCTGGCTATTTTATAATATTATTTGTTTGACAGAGTCAAGTTTAGACCGGGTTTTTTCAATTGTAGTTATATTTTTGTCAGGTTGTTATTAAGCTGGACGCGCTCACAGTGCTTTGAGTGCTCCTGGTGCTACGAGCGCGTCCAGCTTAATAACACCCAGACAAAAAGATAACCACAGTTGAAAAAACGGGACCTTAGTCGCCTAATTAGACTGTCATGAGTTAGGAGTCATCGAGACGGAGAAAAAACTAAAATTATGATTCAAGTAGAATGTCTATATTTTGTTACTCATATGATAATAAGTTCTATTGACAACACAGTGCCAACAATGAGTGGCAGCCCCATTCAGAGCTTTGAATTACAAAACATTGTGTCGCAGCGAAATGTAATTAACCTGAGACATAACATTTCAACGTTCTGTAGAGATATAAAGATATAGTGGGAAAAGAAATATACTGGGCTGTGAAATGCTTTGCGCATTACCTACCCACATTAATATGTCCGCGTTTGGGGTCAGCATTATAAATTTTGCGACCATCGTGCATAAGGTGTCAAAACCCGCTGTAGTGGCCTGCGTGAGACGCGTTCCGGGGTCAGCATGTGTATATCAGTTTTAAACAGGCCGGCTTTGATTAATTATATACCTAGACTAGACAGATACTGAACGTTTCAAACGCGACAAAAAAAATAGAGGCAAATTGCTCCCCACTAAATGAGTTCGAGTCGATAATTTTTTGTTGTTTTTCATGGATAAAATTTTCTCCCCGTTTTAATAGAAGCTGTGTAATAACTGGTATCATTATGCGCGCACACAAGGATACGCAGAATGATGATGTAACAGACACAGCTGTCACGAATACTAGCTTAAGAAAAGTCGGCCTGTTTGTTTTAGTTTGATTGCAGGGCGTCACTCTATCTAAGTATATAATTAATCAAAGAAGGCCGGTATGATTGTGTCGACTATCGAGGGATAATCACCAGCCTATCTGATAGGGACACTCTATCTGGACCTCTCTCTGCTTACCATCACGTGCAGTGGCGTGAGTTTGTGGTGCCCGTATGAAAATAAAATGGTAATAGAGCTTTCTATGCCTGTGTTAAAATAATAATATTTGAATTCTATTATATTTCTCTTATGATAATATGTCGTGTTATTATTATATTTTACTAGCTTTTGCCCGCGGCTCCGCCCGCGTTAAAAAGTTTTTCCGGGATAAAAGTTCCGCTTTATGTTTTCCCGGGATAAAAAGTAGCCTATGTGTTAATCCAGGACATGATCTACCCGTGTGCCAAATTTCATCGAAATCCGTTCAGTAGTTTTTGCGTGAAAGAGGAACAAACATCCTTACATCCAAACATCCAAATATCCAAACATCCAAACATCCATACATTCTTACAAACTTTCGCCTTTATAACATTAGTAGGATTAGAAAGTCACAAGGATTTTTTTAGACCGCCCATTTTTCTTGTGTATCCCATATTAAAATGGTTTAAAAATATTTAAGTACTGAATGATAAAAAGTCTGGAATTTGTGCCCGATATGGCGATAGGCTCGCCCCCTATCACATCATGGGACAGAATAACGGCGAAAAGTGGTTGCACTAGTTGCGCCTCTGCCTAGCCCTTCGGGGACAACAGGCATGCGTGCGTGCGTGCGTGCGTGCGTGCGTGCGTGCGTGCTTGCGTGCGTGCGTGCGTGCGTGCGTGCGTGCGTGCGTGCGTGCGTGCGTGCGTGCTTGCGTGCGTGCGTGCGTGTGTGTGTGTGCGTGTGCGTGTGCGTGTGCGTGTGCGTGTGTGTGTGTGATAAAAAAACGTAATAAGGGGATAGTTATAAAGTTGTGTCTTATACTTACCATTGGGTAATTCGTATTTGTCTCTGAGAGGGTCAAAAAGATCTTTCGTCACATCCGGTGTGTAGCCTTGTGCCATCGTTTGCGTCAGCATGTCCAGTATTGGATGTTGGGGATACGAACGTTTCTCTCTGTCCACCCTCAGACTTACCGGATCAACATTGCCACCAAATCCAAAGCTCAATACGTTAGTTGCAACCATAAGTATACACAGTGCGACCATATTGAAAGTTTCACGCATTTCTATAACTTTGAAGTAATTAATATTATTTTTTTAATTAGTAAATATTTCGTATGGGTTAGTCTACTCGAAGCGAGAATGGAAGTGTGAGCATAAAGGCGATTTATGATTTATAAACGTTTTTAGTTACACTATTCTAGATGTCAGTTTAGAACAGGTTTCTTATAAAAACCAGTAAGAATGCGACACGGTATTATGTTAATTTAAATTTATATATAACTAGCGGCCCCGACAGACGATGTCCTGCCCTAAAAAGGAAATAAAATCCTAAAACCCGAGTACAGCGCTACCTACCGATCCACCTGAAGACTCACAAAAAAAATTCATTAAAATCGGTCCAGCCGTTTTTCCGCGCAATTTTCTTAATTTTTTCTTTCATAAGAACCTTCTCCTGACAATAATAAACACATAAAAAAAAAAAATAAGGAAATCGGTCCAGCCGTTCATGCGTGATGCCGTGACCAAGGAAAATAGGGATTCATTTTTATATAATAGATGCTAGGCTAGCTAGGCTAGGGCCTGTAGTGTCCTCACCGGTGAGGATCGCGACGCGTTCTGCCCATTTTTTTTATTAAAATTGATCTCTTTTTTTATATATTGCTTATCCTGCCAGCCCGAGCTGGCAATTTTTATTGTATGTGACAAGAACACACATGATTTCCAGCGGTTCGCGGATATATCTCCTGCTTGAATACTAATATACTAGATTTTGCCCGCGGCTGCGCCCGCGTGATTAAGTTTTTCGGGAATAAAAGTCCCACTTTGTATTTTCCCGGGATAAAAAGTAGCCCATGTTATTCGCTGATAATCTAGCTAGTAGCTCTCATTTTTCCTCTTTATGATATTATATTAATTGAGTAGCCATAGTTTGTAAAATAATATTGGCAACATAAATTTAAAATGTAAGTATGTCGAAAGGCGCATAACATAAAATGATGGTTCTAAAATAATGACAATATTCGTCACCGAAGGGTGTACAAAGCTTTCAAAGCTCAATTACGCGGACACTGTGTATGGCTCATGTCTGCTTAAGCGAACTGAGAGGCTCATTCAAAGAGTTCAAAATGCATGCACTCGGTTTTGCTATGATATTCCGCCTCGCACCCATGTCACCTCTTACCTGAATAAGGGTAACCTGATGAAAATGGCAGCACGTAGAAAGCTACATTTAGCTACTTTATTATTTGGAGTAGTACTAAACAAATCCCCGGTATATCTCTACAATAAGCTGACGTGGTCATGTCATTACAATAAACATAATACTAGAGCATCGAAGTATCTCATGGTAACAGGTAGACATAGGACAGCAGCATTTCGAGGTAGTTTTAAATTCGCTGCTACCCGTTGTTGGAATGACCTCCCACCACCGCTTCGAGAAATAAGCACAGTACGCACATTTTACAAAAAATATAAGCAACACCTACTTACCTTACAAAAATCTCATACCTAATTGAAACGATTTTTTTACATCTATTAATTATATATCCAATCAATATTATTGCTCCATTTATGTTTTATAGATTTCGCTTCGTAAATTTCTCTGTTTTATTATTTTTAATGTATTGAAACATTTAATATTTGGGATATCATTTTGTCCTTCTTATACATATACCATGAATATATTGTACCTATATTTATATAAATTTAATTATATGTATTTTTATTGAGAAGTGGTGCTGATCATGACATCACTTAGGGTAACCATCTGAAAACCAGCGCTGCAACGCTTTCATGTTGCAGCATTTTAAGCTGAGATGGGACCCTTTGCAGACTCACACGGCTGTACAATGGGTTCGGTACGCATTGCTTGGTATACCTGTTAGACTATTAGTGTCCTTTTGTTTTATTTTGTTTTATTTTATGTACAAATTTTAAAATACTATCATTAGGTATAATTTCTACTTGTAAGCTATCTTTAGTGTGAGTCATCGCAATAAACGCATTTCTTTCTTTCTTTCTTTCTTACAGTCAGTCACATAAGTAGCTGAACAAATTTAAAACTTCAAATCGCGTCACTTTCGTGTTCTTACCATTTTTTTCTCTTCACAAAAATAAAATAAAGGCGATTAACTTTACTTCCCACAAAGAAAATTAAATGTTTCAATTAAACTTAACGCGTGGAAATTATTTGAAATTTTGAATTTGTTCAGTTACTTATGTGGCTGACTGTACATATATTTTCGATGGTACATGCATGCGAAAGGCTTGTTCTAATAATATAGTTATACAATAATGAATTCACAATAAAACATATAACTCACCTGATAAAGAAGAAAACGTTCTCACGCACCAACGTGTCGTCAGTAAACTAGATGTTCATCCATGTTTACAATGTTTATAGACCTAAGCCTTAGATCTATGAACGTTAGATTCTAAGGTTTTTTTAATTGAAAACAACCACACCGGCAATCATCTAAGGTGAGCTACTTGTTATAAGACCTTGAAATACCTGTTGCAGTTGAGAGGTTAAAACTATTATTAGACAATGTTTTTATCAATGAAACTAGCTTTTGCCCACGGCTTCGCCCGCGTTAATAAGTTTTTCCGGGCTAAAAGTACATAAAAACCTTCCCGTTGAATCACTCTATGACTATGACGTTGATACAACTCTTAACAAATAATGCATTAATTTCGACCAAATTTGATTACCATAAAACTGTTCTAGTGAGTTAATCTTAAAAGATAGACATATACTGTCTCGGACATTTTTTTAGATCATTTCAAGAGGAATAATTCTTTCATACATATATTTTTGGTATCTTGAACCGTTTTCGCAGCGCACGCAATGAAAGCCCTCAAGGATGAATAATTTTCCCCGTTTTTTTCACATTTTCCATTATTTCTTCGCTCCTAATAGTTGCATCGTGATGTTATATGGCCTAAAGCCTTCCTCGATAAATGGTCTATTCAACACAAAAAGAATTTTTCAATTCGATTCAGTAGTTCCTGAGATTAGCGCGTTCAAACAAACAAACAAACAAACTCTTCAGCTTTATAATATTATTATAGATTACGCTGCAAGGCAAAGAAAACGCAACAATTATGTTATTGCATATAAGTTCTTATACAAATTGTTAAGTGCGTTGTTAATTTTCTGAACACACACACACTCATTTGCAAAAAAAAACGGGCGGTTTGGATTTTAATTCTTTTTTGAAAAAATACGGTACCAAAATGATTTCAATCACTTTTACATGTTACTGGCCGGTTTTAAAAATGCCGTGGTGTTTAAAACAGTACGTTCTAAATTAAAATTTTCGTTTGATGCTCGTTTTTACAGAAAACCACTTTTTATCCTACATTTTTGGTGCGAAGTTCCAAAAGATAATATCGGTTTTCATAACTTTTAGTCAATTTTTATGAATTTATTTCATATTCTTAATTGTCAAAGCTTCATTTATTGCTGTTTAGCTGTCTCAATAATGTTAGAGAAAGTGGTAAAAGCTACAAAAATTATTGCGCTGCTCGAAGAGGGCTGCAGCCAATGCTTCGTGGCTCAGAGGCTAAGTGTGAGTCGCTCGACGGTTCAAAAGACCTGGCAGCGGTATCAAGACACCGGTTCCGTCGAGAGAAGGCCTGGTTCTGGAAGAAAACCATGTACCCAACCACGGGATGATCGTTTTCTTGTGAGTCGCGCATTAAGAAATCGCAAGTCTTCGTATGTGGACCTTAAAAACAACCTCGAAGAAGTAAGAAATGTGCATATTAGTCTATGGACGGTCAGGAGGAGGCTGTTCGCGGCCAATATACGCAGTCATCGCCCGGCCCGCGGCCCTAAGTTACTCCGTGAGCACAGAGTTGCCAGGCTTAGGTTTGCTCGAAATTGTGAGTCATGGACTCAAGAAGACTGGAATAGGGTATTGTTCTCCGATGAAGCCAGGATATCTCTGTTCGGTGAAGATCGACGTCGGCGAGTGCTACGAAGTAGACATGGGCGCCGCGCCGGCGTTACGCCGCCGGGGCGGACCCGCGCGCCGCCGCCGCCGCCGCCTAATTTGAACGGCGTGGATTTTGTGAATACTTTTAATTTTTATTGTCAAATTTTATAAATGATTGGGTCTCAAATGTCATATATAGTTCGATGTAGACATGGGCGTCGCGCCGGCGTGGATTTGGAATAAAAAAAAACATTTTTCTTCTATAATTTTATTCATAGTTAGTGGCAGACTTAAAGTTACGGTTTTTAAAGTTAATAACAGAAAAACGACTATTAGTATTAACGATTACGATACTTCTATTATTATTAACGATTGTAAAAGGCATCTTGGCTACGGCCTCTGTGCTCACGCGCCCATACGCGGCTGCGCTCTTTCAAGCTTACTGTCTAACCTAAAAGGTCCTGGCATCGCTGATTAGATTTTATGCCACGGAGTTATGTGGACCATGATCCTTTACAGCAGTCCCTTTTCGGCCGAAACCTTGGACCTCCGAATCTCTCTGCAATGCTCTCCAGCGGAACCCGCAGCAGACAATAAGGTCGTACCACACGATCTTGTACGTGACTTACTCGTTGGTTAGATACTCGCCTAGGATCTGGACCCCAAAGCCCTACGGCCACCTTCCCTTGGCTCGAGGAAGCTTCCACACATGAGCAGCGTCTGGCTCCTAAATAGAGGCCAAGCGGGCTCCTTTCGGCGGAGTTGCCATGGAGGATGTGGTCTCAGGCTGGAGACCCCGTCCTCGGTGCTCAGATGGTTTAGTAGTGCACCCTGCTTTCACCAAGGCGCGAAGCAACGATGGTTCAACTATCAACTGACAAATGTACTTATCGGAGAACATTGTTTCGGAGAGTATCTGTGGCAGATCGTAGGTCATGTCTTTTCATTGTGATAACTGCCCAACGGCGGTGTCTTACGGTCAGGTGCATGTGATCATGTTTTACTGGTCCATGGTCGACAGGTGGAGGTCCTAGATTGCAGTGGCTAACTTTTTCGGAGTAGTCCTCCATCAGAAAGAGAGTGCTACGAGAGATTGATAGCGTGCCAATCCCTCTACCATCAAAGATGTTACGAGACTCCTGGTCCTGACCTGTGAATTGGGGGCGTTTAGGGAACTCCACTACAGCATCCCCGGTCTGTCGTAAAAGCCTTCTAATAGGGGCTATCGGGCAATCGTGGGGTCTTCCGAACCCTTCATAACCGTCCACTTGGCCTTTGAGGTTGCAATATACGGTCCAATATACATATACCTACCTAACCTAACACTTATTGGTGTTTTAGCTAGCCTTAATTGAGAGCGTAGCGATTTCATGCCATTTAAAGGAGGAGGCCTGTCGCTGTCGCTGTGTTGCTAACCAAGACCACAGCAAGAGATCTTGATGTTCGATGACCTACGAGTACGAAAGTAGACCTCTTATAAAAAGAGATGGTGCAGCAACACGAAAGGTCGGACTCCTCCCGCCAGCAGTAGAGGAAATTGAGGCATGAGGTGGATAACTGAATATTTCCCGCCTTTCGATGGAGATTTGGGGATCAAATGATTAGGTGTGCATGACCATAGGATCATGAAGCCGTCCCTGATGCAACAAAGTGCCTTGGTATACATTTAGTATGCCGAGGTAGTTTACAACGGCGGCGCTAGACCAAACGTGGACGTCGACGACATTAACTTTGTGAGGCCCCTTTTATTTTCCACTCTCCTCTCGCCCGGGCCTAGCGGCGGCTGAGACCGCGTTTGACAAAGGGGACAAAGAAAAAGGCCACATGCAAACATCTGCCCCCGGAGCCCTGCGTTGGCTAAGGCCGCCACTATCAAGAAGTAATATTAAATATTTTTTTTGTAAGGCCCGTTAAGCGCGAGGTCGTCGGCGGTCCAGCTTGGTGTATCGCCAGATGCTTACCATCTCTATAAATGGCGTAACGTTAGGTCGTAAAAGCGGTGATAATGATATAACCGCGCAGTCATTTTTGATAACGGGATGGTGACACCAAAGGGCGTTAATGGTCATTTCAACTTCTCCGCGAAACAAGATAAAGACTCACGAGTGCCATAGAGCATGGGTCTTTTTTACTATTCTTTTTCGTGGAGAAAGTGACTTCTTACTACCGCCAAACCTTCAAGGGGGGCGACTGAGTGGTTATGCTGGGTTCACCGTGCCTTACGATCCGACTTTGAGCCGCCTGGAGAGGTGGAACCATCGGGTGACCGACCAACGTATGTACAACGCGCGGCATACAAACCAAACCTCCGCTGTGGCCATCTTCGGCGCATTAGGGATGGCTGCAGGCTTCCTCTGACGGAAGTGTCTAAGTTGTCGTTCGCAACTGCCACTGCGTGGTGCCGCCTAGTGCGGCCCGTCTCCTATTATGGGGTGGCTCAGAAGCCCCGCGCACGCCGCACTGAAGGACGCCCTCTGCGTCAACGGCAGCGTGAGACCTACCAGTCACGCTGCCGTCCGTCACAGAGATTGCAACAATGTGCTAAAAAACAAAAAATTAAAGATGGAAAGCCCCCTGCCGCCCGCCTGGGACCCCCGGTGGCCTCTATTAGTCGCCTTTTACAACAGGCAGGGGATACCGTGGTGGAATTCTACAAACGCCCCCAATCCACAGGGCGGATGGAGCATGGGTCCTGAAGGGATTTTTATACCGATAGGTTAATTGGCTAGTACTACCAACTACCTACGAACATGTAACTGAGGAATTTATATGTGGCCTATATATTCAATATTCATTAACAAAATCCACGCCGCCGGCGCTACGCCGCCGCCGACCAAAAATTACCAGCACGCCGCCGCCGGCTTTTTCCTAGGCGGCGCCCATGTCTACTACGAAGACGAGGAGAATGCTTTGCAGAGGCTTGTTTTGAAGAAATCACACCTGGTGGGGGCTCTGTTATGTTTTGGGCAGGAATAAATTCAATGGATCGTACAGAGTTAGTCTTCATTGAAAACGGCTCACTGACTGGACATCGATACATAACGGAAGTTCTTATTCCTCATGCACAACCCGCATTGGCCGCTTTAGGCGAAGACTCAATTTTTATGGACGACAACGCTCGCGCCCACCGGTCTGGCGATGTGGAAGCGTATGTGCAAGAGGTCGGCATTCGTCGTTTGGATTGGCCAGCTCGAAGGCCCGACCTCAATCCTATAGAGCATGTCTGGGACGTTCTGAAACGACGCGTGAGATCAGTACAACCGGCTCCGCAAACCATTAGAGAGCTGAAGAATGTGATTACCGCGGAGTGGGAACGTATTCCGCAAGCAAGTATCCGGGATATCCTCGCTAGCATACCCAGACGAATTCAAGCTGTGATTTCAGCTAGAGGGGGTCACACTCGATACTAAACATTTATCTGCTTTTACTTTGTTAAAGAAAAAACAAACAAAAATCTTTGTTAACTTTTACTTCACGAGCATATGCACTACTAGCGAGCATACACTACTAGTGAACTTTAGCATTAAAACCCATAAATTTTATCAAAATTTTATGATAATACTGACGAAAACGATTATTTGCTTATTAATTTACAAAATTGTGAAAGTAAAACTACCTAATATTATCAAACAAACCAATAGTAACATTTGAAATGGTTCATTGCTTAGGTGCCCGTTTTTTTTGCAAATGAGTTTATATATAACTTACATATTTTATCGGAGTTTGGAATAGGAAATGCTAATACAGGTGCTTGAAAACTAAAAAGATGGAAATAAAAAAAAAAAATTAAAACAAAACTAAAAACCCGACTGCGTAAAATCTGCCAGCCATCTTTATAAAATTTATTGAAGAACTGAAAAGATAGAAACAAGATTTTAATTTGAATATTTTGTTTCTATGTTTTCAGTTCTTCAATAAATTGTATAAAGATGGCAGGCAGATTTTAACGCAATTGTTTTTTTTTGTTTTGTTTAATATTTTTTTATCGTATATTTAAATTATGCGCCGACTCCAAATATACTTATAATATAAAGTTAAATTGTTTTTTGGTTTGTAGTGGTTTTGAAGACTGTTTTATTTTTTGTTAAACGTTTTTCCCATATAAATCGGATTAGTAGTTTATGACAAAATCAGGGCCTTACAAACTTACATACATACATACGGGTCGAATAACGAATCTCCTTTTTACAAGTCTGTTAAAAATAAGCTAAGTACTTTTTATTAACACAATTTTGGGCATTACCGTGACATGGGTTTTTATAACTATAGATTTTTCCGTTCTATAAAACTGGTCTGCAACAAAATCCTCAAAAAAAAAATTGTGTCATTAATATAAAGATTTTAATGCTCTGAACCTGTTCCCCATGGCCGAATTTTTTTCCAAAATATCATAAATTTTGTTTTTTTTTTATTCGTTTTATGCGTATTAACATTATAAGCAATATATCGACGGCTCCGTAGAACAAAGTCGTATATGCAAAATGTTACCTTTTCAGTAGAGCGCTTTGAAAGTCGTTAGTTTGTATTCATTTGCGAATTAGTGCTATTTTCACACATTAAGTTCAAAGTTGTTACTGAACCCTATAGAATATAATGTTTTGTTCACTATAACTTGTGATTTTCACAATTAACTTAGTCTTTCAAAGCGCTCTACTGAAAAGCTTCATTTTGCATATACGATTTTGTTCTGCGGAGCCGTCGATATATACATACGAAATAGGTATTTGCTAGTCGTAGGCGAAAGAAGGAAAGTGCCGAAAGTTATATCTATGGTAGTACATATGCGCCAGCGCAGTATTCGTTGCGATTTTACAACAGTTAGTTGAAAACTTATCTTTTATCTCTTCCATCTCCCATCAATATTCGCATGGCCTCCGCAAGGCCATGAAGTCTCCTGTCAATTAAGCGAAAATCGTTTTTACGTACCTGCGCATAGGGTTTAATAAAATAGCAAATGCTGAAGAATAGTTGACGTTCTATATCAAATAAGGGAGTTTTGTAGGTCCCCAAATACAAGAGCTTATGACGGATGAAGTTTTCAATTCGAAGTTGAACAAAGCTGAAAAAAAGCTTGGGTGGCTTTTGTAAAAGTATGTCATAATTTTCTTGGTATTACAAAAGCTGACAACTACCGACAAATCATTCGAGAGCTTCTTTCTGCTTGTAAAGCTTTAGGTTGCAATGTGTCACTCAAAGTTAATTTTTTGGGCTCGCATTTAGATTTCTTTCCGAAAAATCTCGGTGCCGTATCAGATGAGTATGGTGCAAGGTTTCATCAGGATATTATGCATATTGAAAGACGATACAATGGGAAATGGTCAGAAGCTATTCTTGCTGATTTTTGTAACGATGAAAAGATGAAACCATAATGAGATAAATATACTGATATTTCTATCACTCCTGACTATAAAATTAGCGTTTTTATTTGTGAAACTTGCTCACTTTTTTGTAATTGTTATTACTTTGATAATATTATTTTTAATTAAATTGACATTATATTTAAAATCTCTGTGCTGTATTTATTTGCATGTTAAATTCCGTGTTTAGAGCACCAAATATTATGTTATCATGCATGAAAACAATGAGGAGAAATTTCTTTTTGCAGTTCAGTGTAATTAATTACTTCAAATTGCATATCTGACCACTGTTTGAGCGATAATCTGCTCAACGTTTAATTAGGTACTTCTTGAAGTCATAAAACATGTTTTAGGCAGAATAATGTGGTCTTCCTTGCAATAACTAAACGCAAGCAAATGAATTCCATCCATATTATAATATGCAAATTAATTAAATCATTTATTTAGACTGCCTCGGTGGCGTAGTTGTATTACAGTACGACTGCAAAGCTGAGGTCTCGGGTTCGATTCCCGGGTCGGGCAAAGTGATATTGAGTTTTTCTATTCAGTATCAGCTCGGAGTCTGGAATTTGTGCCCGATATGGCGATAGGCTCGCCCCCTATCACATCATGGGACGGAATAATGGCGAAAAGTGGGTGTACTAGTTGCGCCTCTGCCTACCCCTTCGGGGATAACAGGCGTGAGTGTATATGTATGTATATGTATTATAATTAACATAATGAAATTGTGTCTGGATTGTAATAAAAAAATAATTCAACATTACGCAATCGTCCTAGCCAGTTTCGGCCACGGCGGCCAATCTCCACGGAGATCAGCCAGGTACGTAGGAGATATAAAATCTGAACCGCAGATTCTTTTTAAACTATTAGTGTAACTGTATGTATCAACTCATTCGACTTCAGTCGTAAATATTTTCTTGGAATGGAAAATGTTATTAAGACTTACTTTAAAGTAATAAATACCATGTATACTATTAAAAAATCATCCGAGCAAGGCTCGGTCACCCATGTACTGAAAAATATTTGGGACAAAATAAAACAAGTATTTCCTGGTACTTAGTAGTTTCTCGTATTTTGGTTGACTAGATGCATATCTAATCTTATATCAATTATATCTTGACCAAAGAGCACTTGTTTCAAGGCAATACCGTGCCACTTTAGTAGCGTCGCATTTGCATCGCGCGTGGCCGTGGCCAGGCCGTAAAGCCTAACCCCTCTCAGTAGTAGAGGAGGACCGTGCTCAGCAGTGGGCAGTATATAATACAGGGCTGATTGCATTGCATTGCAAAAGGTATTTCATAGAGAAGAGGGGAAGGGGCTAGGAGGATCTGGGCCTTACTACTTATTATTTCGTAGCAGCTGTAAAAACCGTTAGCGAGTATTTGAGATACAGAGCGCTGAACAACCTCGTTAATAAAAATACACGTGCAGGCTGAGTTACTTTTCTTTGCATTTACTGAGAAGATTTACCATAGTAATGTATAACTTTTTTATACCATCAGAAAGTTGATATTTCAGCTAATAAAAAGGCCACCGAGATTTTTTAATAAATCTGATATTTTGACTTGAGAATATTTGATTGAAAATTAGGGTGTTTTTCCGATATTATTTCAAAATAAGATGAAAAAATAAATATTCTCAATCAAAAAATTACAATGTATTTGGGACATAAAAGGGTAAGTATTTACCAAATTTCGTGATAAAAATTGTTGTAAGAGTGAAAAATAAAAAACCAAGAACGTTGTTATTTGAATTTTTCACAAAAATTTTGAAGTCATGTGAAAAAGTGTAATTACAAAAGTTGTAGATCTTTTTATTACCTACGACATTTCGATCATATTATTGTGTATAGTGCGAAACATTTCTAGCTGCAAAGCAAGGCTATATTATGTGCAAAACAAGTTTTTATGAGAATATTACTGGCATAAAACACTCATTTAAGAATTAATATTCACAACTATAAGTGACATCTAGTGAAGCGCAGAGAAACTTAGCAACTTAGAAACTTTGCATCAGTTGTTTTTATTTTGAATACCACGATCGGTTTATAATAAACTAGCTTTTGCCCGCGGCTCCGCCCGCGTTAAAAGGTTTTTCCGGGATAAAAGTCCCGCTTTATATTTTCCCGGGATAAAAAGTAGCCTATGTGTTAATCCAGAACATGATCTACCCGTGTGCCAAATTTCATAGAAATCCGTTCAGTAGTTTTTGCGTGAAAGAGGAACAAACATCCTTACATCCAAACATCCAAACATCCATACTTTCTTACAAACTTTCGCCTTTATAATATTAGTAGGATTATATTATATTATATTATATTATATTATTAGTAGGATGATAAAAAATTCTGCGTTTCTTCATTTTGTTAAAGTTGAATCAATATAGTTACTATCAACGTGAATTTACTTTCACCTGTTACTACGAGATGGCGCCTACATCTTATAACTGTTCTGGCTGCTTAAAAGTTTATAGGAAGTCAACCTTATTTAAAATGCTCTTTATGCCGTCAATTGTATGATCTACCTTGTGCCAATATAACAGTCAAAGATTATAACACCAAGATGACCCCTGAGCACAAAAAAAATGGACTTACATAAAGAGTAAATGCAGGCAATCGAAGATTGACATTTCGGATGCTAAAGTTCGTGCGGAAGGAGTTGATGATATCTCCGATCATTGTAAGGGGACCAAGGAGTATGGCACTGGTTTTTGAGACAATGGTGACAGTGGACACTAGTGGAATATGTCCAACAAATATTCCGAATAGCAATGTTACAATCCGCAAGCAACACTGCCCTCAGAGCCAAAACAGGCAATATTGTGATGATTATGCTTCTCCTGATAAGTCGCTGATAGAAAATATACATATTAGTGTTCAAGAAGAACTCCAGCTAGCTTTAAACGAACGCCTGCCTGTTTTAATTAGCAAATTCGTAGCAGAGCAAGTTGCATTAGTAATGAACAATGTCATCAATAAATTAAGCGACTGAATACTAGTTTTAGAAAATAGGCTGAGGCTGATAGAAACATATCAAAACTCAAAGCAAATTGACTATCACAATATCCTGTGATTATTGACATCAACGAGCTTGAGAACCTCCATGACGCACAAAAGAGCCATGATTCCATCAATAATGGAAGGAAGTACCGGATCAATGAGCCTGATGCCACTATTTAAGAGAGTGGATGGGTCAAGGCTGATCAGCCAAAGTCGAACAAGTATCCTAAAGCGGTAATAAGCGGAACAGCTGTGTGTGGTGTTACTCAACTCGAGGCTGCTGAGCGCTGGCGATACCTACACCTGTAGGTACAAAAAACAATTGTCTTGGTTAAAGGCAAAGGATAAATCCTACGGCCTCTCGTGCCGTGGTCGATTCTTTGCCCCTCTAAGCTATAGAGGCTGTAAAATCCTACATAATAATTATATTATAAACGCAAAGTTTGTAAGTATGTATTGATGGCGATAGGCTCGCCCCCTATCACATCATGGGACGGAATACGCACGTCCGTGCGTGCATGTGTGTGTGTTTATTCTAATAAAGAGAGGGTTGTTCAAATGGCAAACATTATAATATAAACTTTTGCTATAGCGTTTTGTACAGGAGCATTAGATCCTAAGACATTACAGTATTCCAATTATAAGTTAGTATTTGTACCTTTATAAGAGATTTTCAGTGATTTGGTTTTGTTTCATTCAATTTTTTCAGTTTTTAAAGCACTTTGTCGTATGTTTGACTATATTGCATTATATCAATGTATCGATATTTAGGCGACAAATTATTTTCAAAATTTGTTGTGCTTTAGCCTTCAAGCAGCACGTAAAGTACTAAACCAGACCAGTGTAATTGTCTGCGCAGACCTCGTTGCGAAGACAACACAAGAAATAGTCCATAAATTTTAACTTTTGACAGTTCGGTTACTAATCAATTGGGGATGTACTAATGCGTTACCGATTCGATTTAATTTATGCAGAAGTTTTGATCGATTAAACACATTGAAATTTTATTTTTGCTCAACATTTTGTATTGTTTTATAAACATGCCTAAGCGTTTAAATGTGTATATTTTCTGTTTATAAATTTATTCTCTAGGTATATATTCTATATGCAATATTATTTTATCAAAATTTAACTTGAATAGTTTATTTTATCGGTTATTATATACTTACGCATATTATAAAAAATGTTTTTTTAATTTACACTGCGACATTTTATTTTTCAATGTAAAGGTTTTGAATTATTTTTGTTACACAATCAGTGGGCTTAACGAATATCGATTGATAATTAATATCAGAGCTGAACAGCAAGTCCCTACAGTATGAAAAACAAAAACTGGCGTCCATAAAGTATTTAATTATTTTGTTTCGTTTCCTTGTCAAGAATTATAAAATTTCGTAGGTGTGCATATGTCAAAAGTTAAATAAATGGTTGGACGGCATTGATGTATTAAAAACAATACATCAATGTTGGACGGACTATAATCTTAGTTAACCTGTAGCGGCATATTTAACAACACCGCCACCTATTAACATTGGCTGGAAACTACTACATTAAGTAGTCAGCTAAATGACCCGACGCTCATCCATCAGACATCGAAGTGATATCGACGATTAGCAGATGACGCCTTTTCGATGGCGATAGAATCGTCGCCACAGTATAGCAACAAATGGTTGCATTCTAGAAGAACGCAACCATCTGTTCCTCTACTGGAAGGGGAATTTCCGGTCAAACAGATGTTGCGCCTGACAGGCCGCGGCCCCTCCAACGGTTTTTACTCGGAGGTGGTATATACACTTCGCTCAAACATTGCAAGTGCAATCCTGGATCGTGTGGTGTCATCTAGTAGTATTTATTGGGCAATGTAATGTAGCTGTAATCTAGCTGACTACTTAATGTAGTAGTTCTCAGCCAATGTTGATAGGTGGCGGTGTTGTAAATTATGCCGCCACAAACCCTATGGCGATCTGAGTCCGCCCTTAAACCTTAAAGCCGGAAAGTCAACGCGTATTCTGGTTGATCTATCTACTTGGGTCCATTAACCAATGGTTTCCATCTCTTCAAGAGTTTAAAGGCTGCGTAGTGGCCGGTAAAAGAACCGAACGGTCTCCACTGAGGCTGCACGATAGTCGTAAATGCTCTTTCTCTCGAAACCATATAAAATTGTGCCTATACTTTTTTTTTTGTTTACGCGGAGAAAGTGAATTATTACTACCGCCCAGTGTTCAAGGGGAACGACCGAGCGGTTATGTTGGGTTCACCGCGCCTTACAACCCGACGTTGAGCCGCCCGGAGGGATGGAAAACGTCGGGCGACCGCCGGGCCGAGTCCCTAACCGACGTACACCGCACGGCATAGGTAACTAAAACTCCGCGGTGGCCATCTTCGGCGCATTAGGGACGGCTGCGGGCTTCCTCCGACTCACGTCTAAGTTGTCCGCAACCGCCCCTATGCCTATATTTACTTACTAATCAATACATTTACAGACGGCTTATCTTTATTTGTATTGGACTTATCTTACAATAAAAATAATCCGAGCCACAAAACATGTACACATTATAATGAACCCACGCTATGCCACTGACATTTTGCTATCCTAGGACTCCCTTTATGTGAAAGTTATAGCTACGCCTGTCTACTTAATCATTTTCATAAATTCATCATCATTTTTATAACGATATTTTATCATTAATTCGCGTGCAGTTGCCCCAAGGCCTACAAAAATATCTAAAAATGATTCTATTCTGTGATGCATGTTACGAGGTCATGTGTAATCAGCGTTCTCCAATTCGCAATTGAAATTACTCACGTTAAGCATTTACGGAATTGAAAATCTCGATTAGTTGCGTATTACGGTGAAACACACACACACACACACACACACACGCACACACACGCACGCACGCACGTACGCACGTACGCACGCACGCACGCACGCACGCACGCACACACGCACACACGCACACACGCAATTTGCAACAGATTAGACCTAAAAACCAATCTTTCCCTAATCGTTAATGTCTCATCCTCTCTCAGTGGCCGTCCTGAGCCGAGGTTCGTAACCCGTTAGTGGGTTGCCCTCAGCATGGTCACTTAATTCAAAGGGTTGCGAGCGCCTTCTGCGTTCACCCTAAAGACCGGCGTGGCCAGAAAAGCTGACTCGCGTCAGGCTACTGGCGGTAGCGCCATTAGAAAAAAAAAAAGAAAACTTTGCCCGACCCGGAAATCGAACCCGAGACCTTTGCAGTCGTACTGTAATACAACTACGTCACCGAGGCAAACGGTGAAACATTGTTGCGTATTACGGTGAAACATTTAAAAGGTGTTAGATTTTTTAATCATGACCTAATAATAGCAGATTAGTTTCATTATCGCTAAATGTAGTTGTTATTAAGGTATAATGACGTGTACGAATGAAGTTATAACATTGTATACTGCTTTCGCGATTAGAACAGGAATGGAATTCCGCCATATTGCTGTATGCCAGCTGGCAAAATGAATGAATTAGGACCCCAAAAGACAAACTGGCAGACACCAAGACACTCTGCGCTCTTTCTGCGCAGATTGGACTGTCACTAACAACTTATTTTAAAAAAATGTATAATTAATAAAATAAGGTGGTATTGTAACATAAGTTTTCGGACCACCAACACCTCAGTCCGCGCCGTGACCACGAAGTGCTGCAAAGCCTTCGAAACGTCAGGAGAAAATAAAATAAAAAACCGAGATAAAATCCGCAAAATAGTTTTATTTCAATTCTTGTATGTCATCATAGAATAAAGAATAGTCCTTATTCTGAGTAAGTCATACTGTAGTTATATTATAAACTTCTTGGTCATACTCTTTAAGTGACAGTTCACAGCTAGATGTCACTAACTTTCAGGTACTCTTATTTTATACATCGCACCTTTAGAACGAAAACGACACGATTAAAAAAATTTAAAATTGAGTTGTCATTTTTAAATGGCTAAAAAATAGTTCCTTATTTATAAAAATATAATAAAAATAGGACTGATATAACAGTTTTGTCCTTTTCCTGCTTGAATATG
The DNA here is from genome assembly GCA_949316025.1 of Lapara coniferarum. Classification (NCBI taxonomy): domain Eukaryota; kingdom Metazoa; phylum Arthropoda; class Insecta; order Lepidoptera; family Sphingidae; genus Lapara; species Lapara coniferarum. The sequence goes on along the minus strand of OX438923.1, from coordinate 11,279,016 downwards.
GCTGTGTTTGAACTATTATTGTATTGAGAACTTCGTTTTAAGTAATTTTATGACGATAACTCACTTTTCTATAATTTTGAATTGTGTCGTTTTCATCCTAAATGTGCGACATATACAGCTCTCTTGCATCTTTGGGCACTAGCATAATAAACCACGTATTTTTATAAATGATGGCCACCTTATTCTAAATGAGACTTTTATGATTAATGCCCTATTAAATTTGATAATGTTCAACAGCAATGAATCTGATTTATTTATGAATGTGTCATTTTTTTTATAATTATGTTTTACTAGCTTTTGCCAGCGGCTCCGCCCGCGTGAAAGAGTTTTTCCGGGATAAGAGTCCCGTTTTATATTTCACGGGGATAAAAAGTAGCCTATGTCCTTTTACAGGTTCAAAAATTTTTGTGTACCAAATTTCATTTAAATCGGTTCTGTAGTATTGGCGTGAAAGCGCGACAGACATAGTTATTAATTTCGACCAAATTTGATTACCATAGAAACGGTTCTAGTGAGTTAATCTTAAAAGATAGACATATACTGTCGCGGACATTTTTATAGATCATTTCAAGAGGAATAATTCTTTCATACATATATTTTCGGTATCTTCAACCGTTTTCGCAGCGCACGCAATGGAAGCCCTCAAGGATGAATAATTTTCCCCGTTTTTTTTTCACATTTTCCTTTATTTCTTCGCTCCTAATAGTTGCATCGTGATGTTATATAGCCTAAAGCCTTCCTCGATAAATGGTCTATTCAACACAAAAAGAATTTTTCAATTCGAACCAGTAGTTCCTGAGATTAGCGCGTTCAAACAAACAGACAAACTCTTCAGCTTTATAATATTAGTATAGATTAGACGAATGGATTAATGAAAATATTTAAGTTTATTGTGATTATCAATTTATAACGCTATAATTAGATTTTTAGATGACGCACCTGTTCGTCAATAATAATCCTACTATCCTACTTCCTACTTCCTACTAGTCCTACTTAATATCATAAAGGCGAAAGTTTGTAAGAATGTCTGGATGTATGGATGTTTGTTACTCTTTCACGCAAAAACTACTGAACGGATTTCGATGAAAATTGGCACACGGGTAGATCATGTCCTGGATTAACACATAGGCTACTTTTATCCCGGGAAAATATAAAGCGGGACTTTTATCCCGGAAAAAATCATTCACGCGGGCGGAGCCGCGGGCAAAAGCTAGTAATTATTATAATAAAATGTCAATAATTCTGGTTGAAATGGTTTCCCAGTTCGCATACTCGATTGGCTGCACAGTTCCAGGACGCGCTTGATGGAAGAACGCTTCCAACATTTATGACTACAGGTGTTACACACCTACTCTTTAAATCCGGATGTACCACGGACCCAAAAAATTATAGACCCATTACAAGTGCCTCCCAACGATTTACAAACTCCTTACATCAATATTACGATCTAAAATTGCAAATCATTTTATAGCCAATAATTTACTTTTCCGCGGCCAAACAGGATGCAAGATGGGGTCACGTGGTACAAAGGAGCTCCTTCTCATTGACATGACAATTTGCCAACAGGCTCGTCACAACCGAAAAAATCTTTCGGCTGCCTGGATTGATTACCAGAAAGCTTATGACTCGGTGCCCCATACTTGGCTCATGAGGGTGTTGAATTTGTATAAGATTGATACAAATTTATGCAACTTTCTCGGGTCATGTATGGAGCAATGGACAACTTTCTTTAAACATCCAGGGGTTCGAGTTCTCCTGATTGTGATGAGCCGATTAGAATCAAGCGGGGTATATTCCAGGGTGACAGTCTGAGTCCATTGTGGTTTTGCATGGCCCTGAATCCTCTCAGTACTCTGTTGTTGGATTCAGGGTAAGGATACCGTCTACGGAGAGGGAGTGAGCCTATATCTCACTTGCTTTACATGGATGATCTTAAGTTGTTTGCATCAAAACAACAGAATTGATTGAGTTGTAAAAATAACTGAAAAATTTTGCAACTCAATCAATATGGAGTTTGGTGTAGATAAATGTGCGGTTATCCATGTGAAGCGAGGAGAGGTTGTGGTCTCTGAAACCTACAAATATCTGGGTATGCCTGAGGCACTGGGTATTATGGGTGCCGACGTAAAACAACCGGTGAGGGAACGTTTCTTCGGCCGTGTCACGGCGACCACGGTACACAAGGTGTTCGAATCCGCCATAGTGGCCGTATGTCTATCTCGTTCTGGAATCAGCATATATATATCCAGTGCTGTGAGAATCGAACCCAGGTTCTTAAGTATTTCATCCGGGTACACGCTAATGAGCGATTGAAACGAGGCTATTGATTTGGTAAACGTTTTCTCTTACAGCCTTAACACTGCAATGTCTGTTTCTAGCGCTAAGTAGCAGTGTGCATGCACTTTTGTTTTTCAGTTTGAAAGCCATTGTAGCCAGTGTAACTACTGGACATAATGAGACTTAACATCTTATGTCTCAGGATGACGAGCGCAGTGGAGTGCCACACAGTAGGTTAATAAGTCAAGGTGCTGGATGGTGTTGCTACTGTGTATGAGTGGTCTTATCGCTTGTCATCAGGTGAAGGGCATGCTAGTCTCGTCATTCAATGCAAAAAAAAACCTAACGCATATGAATCACTTACCCTGGCTTTGTGAACCATCGAATCGGTTTAGACCTTCCATATCTTATCGTATATCTTGTTGCTATTTGCCTAACGTCTGTTTAGTTTTTAAGCTTTGACTTTGATACGGTTTGTTTGTTCTACGTTTGGAAGGTTTTATGATTGTTGTTTATTTATCTTATTATCTCTAGAACTGGTCGGCTTCTGAAAATTCTTTAACTTAGGAAATTGTAGATCTCGAAGTGCTATAAAGCCTATAAAGGTGGAGAACAAAATAAAATACCATTATTAAATCCGTGAAACTAGTTTAATTTCAATACTAGTAAGGATCTCGTAGTGTGATATTTACTTTAAGCAGAATTGAATCTTTGTATGACTATTATTTCAATGAACGATTTCAATTACTTGCTACTCGACTAACTTACAAGCGTATCCGAATAAGGCTTATGTGTTATTCACTAGTTTTGAACTTGGTAAGATGAAACGTGCCTAAAGCTGTGATTCCGCAGGACGCGGCAGACGGCACTACTGTGCACTATTAAATTTTATTCAAGACCGATTCCGCACACGACGGCAACTGACGCGCGGCAAGTGACGTCCTGCCGGGCGTCATTTGCCGTCGTGTGCGGAAGCATCGGTCTCATACAATTTATTCCTGCATAGTAGTGCCGTCTGCCGTCGCGGCACATGCTGTTGCCGTCTGCCGTCTGCCGCGATTTGCGGAATCACAGCTTTTAACACGACTGACGCCATGATCAATAGCTATTGATTTAGATAATTCAGTTCGTATGCGGCTTCAAACTTTCTTGTGTCTCACAAAACCATTCATAAATTCATGTTTCAAAACTGAATAAATAATAAAAACAAGGATTACAATTTTAGATTTTTTAAATTAAATTTAAATAACTCTTAAATCTATTTACGTCTCATATGTTTTTATATCGCAACCAGTAATGGCATTTGACTTTTGAGAAACAGAAAGGTATGGTTAACAATTTTATACTTATTTCAAGGTAATGTTTAACTCTACTAGGTAGCTTGATACGACTTTTTATAATTTATTTATGAATTACCTATAAGTATTATGAGAGGGGCAGGTAACTGCACAGTTATATATTAATATTACAGTCCTGCAAAAAAAATATGTTAAAATTAAACATTGTTTTAAAGAAAACAACCACCAATACACGACACACATGATTTATTTGAATTTAAAAGAAATTTGTTTTTAACGCCTTTTTTTACTTCAAGACCTTATTCTTGACTCTTATAAATAATAATATTATTATTTTAAGTCATTGGTAATAACACTTTACAAATAATGATTCCTTTCGTTTAGGCGAATGTTAGACATTGAAATTAAACTACTTTTACGGATTTTATCGCGGTTTTTTATTTTATTATCTCCCGACGTTTCGAAGGCTTTTCAGTACTTCGTGGTCAGTCCGCCCCGTGACCGTAAAAATAGTTTAATGTCAACTTTACAAATATTTTCGTTTATAATAATAAACACTTACACAATTTTAATTATACCCCAATAATAATACATAGTATGTACAACACTTATGACATTAACATAATTTCATAGTAATTTTGTGTCATAATTCATAAACAAGGTTTTATTTATGACACAAATTTACTTGTATAAAGCATTTTATCCATTACCAAATTAAATAAAGATTCTAACGCCCGAATACTCAAACGCTGCTCAACCAACCAAGTTATCTGAGGCCTACGTAATTTTAGCCGGCTTCTTATTTTAAATGGCATTCTCAAACGCACTTTAAAAGATTTGATGGAAAACTCAGCCGCGGAGCAGTCATTTTGCTACAGATTATAAAAAGTTTGTTTTCGATTACAATTTTAATAAATTTGATATTTATGTGTCGTTTCGCGCAGTATAATTTTTAAGATGTTAAATATAAATAAATTGAATAACACAATGCGCAGTTTGAAAATGATTTACAATGTTATAATATGTCTATTATATTTAATTTTCGTGTGTATTTTATGTACTATGTGCAGATGCTACATAGTAAAAATGGTAAGTACGTTTAAAAACCATCCTAGGTTTTTAATATGTAGGAATGGCATATTCATTATTAGAAATAGTTTATTAATTATTATATTTTTAACATCGATGTGATGAGCTTATATTGGCATTATATTGCCACTTGGCAGTATGTCCGGGTTGACATTAGCCGCTTTAGAAAAAAAAATAAACAAGTGAACAACAATAATATTTATAATTCTTATTTCAGTTTTATCAGAAGTAGGCATATTTACAAACATTTATAAAATATGCTAACTCAACTGCCATACTACGCACAATACGATGTACTAACGTTGGTTGTTTCCCGTGAAAAATAACCCCGATGACCTTGGGCTATCGGTTGGATTGTTTGGTTTATTTTTGTGTTCGGGTGGATATAATCCCGATTTTAAAGAACATAAATGAAGAACTGTTTCCTTGTTGAGTTGGAATCTTCTTTTACGATAAGTTAAGATAAGATATGATATATTTATTTGTCAAACATTAACATAAAATTATCATGATTGTATTCTTCGAAAGCGTTTAATTTCTCTCGATTTCTTCCTTTGACACCACATTCCTCTTCAGACAATGATGATAATGAAGAAAAAAAACGATTTATTAAATCCAAAGAGAATATAATAAGTAGTTATTACGCAATAAAATTATTAAAGATTTGAACGTAAATATTTGAGACTAGTCTGAAGCACTCTCAAATTGATCTCGATTAACAGCTATTTGGAGGCCTTACATAGCTGTCAAACTTTAAGCAGTGTTTCTGAATACCGTTTGAATCAATAAGCGGACCTTAAACTGAGTCGCCTTAAATTTAAGGTTAAGAGATAAGTGACGTTTCAGTATACCAATTTCACCAATAACGAATGCTTAAATCCGTAAGGCCATCTCAAATATTTAAGTAGCGTTTGAGTATTCGGGCATAAGTCATTTATGTTCTTACATTTTAAATATTTTTAAATAAAGACAATATATTGCACCTGTATATTACAAAGATGTTATTAAAGTTTAATATAACCATGTGGGACTTCTGGCCTTATATTATTAACTAGGTGATGCTCGCGACTCCGCCCGCGTGGAAAAGACTTTCCCGGGACAAAAAGTAGCTCCGGAGTGCCAGAGTAATGTAGCTTCCAATTAGTGAAAGAATTTTCAAAATTGGTTCAGTAGTTCCTGAGATGAGCGCGTGCAAATAAACAAACAAACAAACTCTTCAGCTTTATAATATTAGTATAGACTAGGTGTTGATCGCGGCTTTGCTTGTGTGAGAGGCCTTTCCCGCTACGAAATTCCCTAAAACATTGTACGACACAATCGCCATCTAATTAAAAAACCAGATTTAAAAGTTCCACTATTTCCGATGGGATCAAATTACGGGTTTAAATAACTTATATTTTAATTCAGGACATGGTCTATCTGTGTGCCTTTCATCCAAATCCGCCTTTATTTAATATACATCAATATGGTTATCCAGCATGCAATTTAAATAGATATTTACGAAGATATTATAGGTTTACGTCAAATGCAGGAACATACGGTTGCGGCGGTACCGGCCGGAAGGCCGGTGGCGCGTTCCTACAAATAACGCGTCGAAGGCCACGCTTCGCCCTACAGCACCTTATGTTTTTGTGTGTATTCAGGTGGATTCGGAAATGGTTCAGATTTACAATTCGGTCCGGGAAAATGAATAGTTGATATATAAAGTGACTCATACAGGAAAAACTCTTTAATTCGGGCGAAGCTGCGGGCAAAAGCTAGTTTCTAATATTAGTAAGATAGGTGATAGGTGGGTAGTGATCTTGCGCCTCCCGTACGGAAACGGTAATATGAATATATACCTTCAGCCTGGCGACTAGACGGTTATGTTGGGTTCGCCGTGCCTAACGACCCTTTGTTGAGCCGCCCGGAAAGACATCGGGCGAACGCCAGGCCGAGTCCCTATTACTGTATTTATCACTATGCACGGCACTACCAACTAAAACTCCGCGGTGACCTTCTTCGGCGCATTAAGGACGGCTGCGGGTTCCTCCGGCAAAGAGTGCCTAGTTGTCCTCCGCAACCGCCCCTGCGCAGTGCCGCTGAGTACGGCCCATCTCAGATCGTGGGGGCTCAGAGAGCCCGCTCATTAAATAACGCTCTTGGCGTCAACGGCAGCGTGAATCCACCGACGATGAACATATACCTAATAATACAACATAAATTATAAACTTTGGCGCAATTATTTGTAACGTACTTATCAATAACCCCATCATAATTTCCCCCAATCTTGTTTGATCATGTCTGCACCTTTCTCTGCTATCATAAATACTGGTGCGTTGGTGTGTCCGGACACTATTTCAGGCATAATGCTTCCGTCGATGACTCTCAGTTTAGCTATACCATGCACCCGTAGCCTTGGGTCCACTACAGCGGAGGGATCGCCTTTTATTCCCATCTTGCATGTACCACTTTGATGATAAATCGTGAAAGTAAACATCTGCGCTTGACATGCGAAATAGGCGTCGCTGCCAAACGGACCGTACTTTAAACAATCTTCAATAGGCACATCGTACAATTTTGTACCCATTTTTTTCATTGCAGGCTGCCTGGTAATGTCTATAGCCACTTTAATTCCTTCAACAATTTTCAGCAAATCTTCTTCATATTCGAAATAATTGGGTATCAACGATGGATGCACTTTAGGATTTCTACTTTGCAACGTCACTCTGCCCTTGGATTTTGGACGCATTAACATGGGAAACACCATGAATGTGTCAGATTTTCCTAGCGGTCCATATGTATCAGCATATATTTGGTCATCGAAACCGAAATTGCGAGGTAGTAATGGATCTGAATTTAAACCACCTCCAATAAAAAGCAGTTCCATGTCGGGCCACCCGCTTGAGTTGAATTTGTCTTTTAGATCTAGGAAAACTAACGCCTCGCAACCGCCGGGGACTGAAAGCGGCCCTTTATGGTTTTGCATCCATTTGAATACTAAATCTAAATGACTCAGTATATATTCAGTTGACAGAGTCCTGTTCTGCGATTGTACCACGAATTGCAATCCGCCGGCGGCGATGTGATCCATTAAGTTATATCCGACCGGTAAATCTTTAACGACTTTGATTTTCATTGATTCTAAATGGTCCTTTGGCCCTATACCTGATAACATTAATAGTTGTGGTGAATTGATTGCGCCTGCTGATACAATTACTTCATTCTTTGCTATTATTTTATACTTCTTATTTAATTTTTCTAACTCTACTCCTATTACTTTGGTATTGGTTGCATCAAAAAGCAGTTTTGTCACCATCGATCCTTTGCTTACATGCAAGTTATTTCGTCTATTTATAGGATGTAAATAAGCTCTACTTGAGCTATGTCTTGTGCCATTTTTCATAGATAACTGCAAGAATGAGACTCCTGCTGATTCGGCTCCGTTGTGATCGCTGTATTTAAAGCCGAGTTCTTGTGCTCCTTTGACCCATGCTTTGCCTTTTGCTGTCCGAAAAGGAGCATGTTCTACATTAAGAAAACCTTTTTTACCGTGATATTTTGGATTATCAAACATAGGAATGTTGAAGTGTTCGACTTTTTTGAAATACGGCAATACATCGTCCCAGCCCCAACCATCATTTCCCATCGATTCCCAGTTATCGTAGTCCATTGGCGCTCCTCTGGTATAGATCATATAGTTTAAAACGCTAGATCCTCCTACAACTTTCCCCCGCGGCCAGTTGCATTGTTTATTTTCAAATCCTGCACAATACTTATTAGAGGGTTTTGTTTTGTAGCCCCAGTTTGCGGCTGTAAATTGAAGATAGTTCGCAATGATGGGAATGTCCATGACATAGTTTTCGGTGACCCCAGCTTCTATTAACAGTACCTTCCATTCAGGGATCTCAGACAGTCTATTGGCGAGGACGCAGCCAGCAGTACCGGCACCGATAATTATGAAGTCATATTCCGATAATAGTTTCGATTGGTCCGGAGGTTCGTTGTCAAGCTGGTCGGCGCCTTCGTTGAGGAAGTTTATCAGGGACATAACCGGGTTGGTGAATTGTGTGTAAGTCGGCAGTAATAGGGTACACAGCACCGACAGAGCCACCGCCGATGCCGGCGCGCGGGGCTGATTCATCTGGAATGTAGAAAAAATATTGATTAGGACTGCGGTGGCGTAGTTGTATTGCGGAATGATTGCGGGGTTGAGGGTTCGGCAACCCTTCCCGGGTTGTATAAAATAATATTAAGTTTTTGTGCACAGTCCCAGCCGCAGTAGTAGTAGTAGTAGTATTAGCAGCAGAGTATGGATATTGTGCTCGATAGGGCGATGGGCTCGCCTCTCTATGACGTAATAGGACAGAATAGTAATGCCGAAAATGGGGTTCACTAGTTGCGCTTCTGCCAACCCATCAGGAAAAAAAGGTGACAGTGACTTTGTTTTGAGAGTTGACATGTAATTTATACTAACGTCCTTCGCAAAGTTAAGATCGCGGTTGGCATTGATCTAGAACAAAAGGATACACGCAGTCGACGTGCCCGCATGACTGTACATTTAAATGAAGTCTGTGAGTTCATATGTCGTTTAATTGAAGCAGCATTACTTGAATTTTCCTGTTCAGCAGGTTAGACGAGTGTTTTTTTTAACAGTAGGTACGCTGCAATTGTAAGTCGCTTTACTTTGGTATAAAATAGTACGAAGAGTAATAATTATCGCTCTATGTGGGTTTTAAGTTTTATTATTATGATGATAAAGTTATACCCTTTGTTTATATCACTTTAAATGCGGTTATCTTTTTTTTTTACCGACTTCAAAAAGGAGGTTCTGTTTCTAACTTTGGTACTAGACCCTGGTATTTCTACAGTTATGAAAAGCATCATACGTTTATTATTTTTTTGTTTTATGCATTTTAGTTATCAGTATGTATTAATAATGTAGGTATTTCCGATAATTTACGCCACCAGTTGGCCCCGTTTGGCAAGTGGTCTCCATTTCGACAATGCGCGCTGTCAAAACATAGTTCTTGCAGTTCCCATTTTTCTTATAGATATATATTTCTATTCTATGAATATATTTAATGTACTTATTTCTTTAAAAACTAAAATAAAATTCATTAATGACTAAAGAAAATATAGGCATTTTGACACTTGACTGACAGGTGCCTGGACCTGACGTCTCAGTGCTGCCACCTCGCGGGCGTTATTTCATAAACCGTTACATCAAAAACCTTATTGTTACTGTTTTTTTTTTCAGGTACGTTCGTATGGTCTTAAAGCGAAAAGAGTCTGCAAACTGCGTCAATAGGTATTGTTTTTACTATCGAATAATTTATAGATTATATTTATTTATGTTGTAAATTATATTATACTATCGAACCGCCCCAGCTTCGTTTCGGTAGCAGAACATAATATGCTTTAATTATTTTTCTGGTGTAGTATCTATTCTAGCGCTTCCTTTTCCGGGATAAAAGTACCGCTATATATTTTCCCGGGATAAAAAGTGGCACAGTACTACGGTTTTTGAGCAAAATAAAACTACATAAATCTCAAAATCGGAGGATTTTAAAATTATACAATCTATTGCGTTCGACCGCGCCAAATGGAGACGGCCGCGTTCCGTTTTAACCGATCTAGAGGACGAAATCACTCTGGCCATCCGCCGTAAGAACGAGTTCTTGAAGCTCCAACACTCCACAAGACCGCAGTTCCGTCCTCGCCGTCGTGGACCTCGCCGCGTTCCCCGTCGCGCCCCCGATCCCTCTAGCAGTTCCGGCCCGCGTGCCGATAACAACACAATCTAATAGGATTAGGCCTAAAAACCAATCTTTCCTTAATCGTTGATGTCTCATCCTCTCTCAGTGGCCGTCCTGAGCCGAGGTTCGTTACCCGTTAGTGGGTTGCCTTCAGCATGGTCACTTAATTCAAAGGGTTGCGAGCGCCTTCTGCGTTCACCCTAAAGACCGGTGTGGCCAGAAAAGCCGACTCGCGTCAGGCTACTGGCGGTAGGGCCATTAACAAAAAAAAAATCTATTGCAAAGGTCTAGATTTTGGGAGTATTATCCAAATACATATTTTATTTTATTTAAGAGTAACGGAAAACAATTACACATTAAAAACTAAAGAATAAAATTATATAGGTATTACATTAATAAGCATGTAAAACGTTATAAAGAATTTACAACCGTCCATACCATGTAAAATCTTATCTTGGTTAGAATTTGAAACCCGTTTTTGGACATGTCCTTTATTGGCTTAGGTATAAGTTACCATTTCCATACGCCAGAGTCATCTGTCATTGACATAATAATGCTCAATCGGGAATGAAAAAGTTTAATTAAAGATTACGTCGTTTAATGAATCTAAAATGCAATAAATCACAACAAAGTAGGCAAAGGAATCATTGACGTATGATTGGGTCGAATTCATTCACCGTGTAATTCTATGGTAAGAGATGAGAATCGTGTTATGTATGGTCATCAATGAGGCAGGCTGCGTGTTCTTACCTATCATGACACACACTGTGATTACGCAAATTTTCGATGATAAACACCGTAACAGCTCATAAACAAAAATAGCACTTTATTACACAAGTACAAATTATGATATATGTAAAGATTTTCAGTATAAGATAACTCTGGAAAATTTTGAATTGGCATAATCATTAATGTTTAATGGGTTTTAAAGTTTGAGAAGAATTTGATTTAATATGGCAAAGTACATGTACAGAAACGGTTTTTTATTCGACGTAAAATCTAACCACGATAATATTTTATACATGTTTGGCTCCGATATTGAGATTATTTATTATATTTATTTTTTGTTCAAAAATTACACTTTAATTTTTTTTAATGAAGTAAATGTGTCCAATTTCAGGATTTGTGTTATTTAAGATATACGATAAAGGTAATGGTAAGTTGATAAAGGTAGGTATATGAATTATTTCGATCTAATAAAAGATTACCATAACAAAAAGCTCGGGATAAAAATATCGATAAAATGTTTTATTTTTATTTCTGTTTATATATTATAACCGATATATTAATTTTAATCGGCTCCACGTAAATCTAATGGATTTAAATTCTATCTTGTTCGATCTATTGTAGTATTTTTACCCGACGAAAAATAAACAGAGTAGGTTCACAAGTCGACGTGTATATATAATATATAAGTTAAGTAAATGGAAGCTCTAACACAGTTATTAATATAATACATATGTACTTAAAATATTAAGGTAAAATATCTTCTTTCAGTACAATGTGTGCAGATTTGGCAGCATAGACGTATATATAACAGAGCTGGGTGGGCCGTGCTCACCCCAGAATTACGCTATTCCCATTCAAAGGTTTTTGAGGCAGCCTATTTTTTTTTTGTTTACGCGGAGAAAGTGAATTATTACTACCGCCCAGTGTTCAAGGGGAATGACTGAGCGGTTATGTTGGGTTCACCGTGCCTTACGACCCGACGTTGAGCCGCCCGGAGAGATGGAAAACGTCGGGCGACCGCCGGGCCGAGGTGGCAGCCTATTACTACTATAAATATTTATACAAACCAATAATTGCAAATCTGCAAGTACACAGTTCAGTCATTTTATTTTATACTTTAGGGCACTGCCCCTTCCCCCCCCCTGAAGATTACTCTAGCTACGCCCATGTGTGTCAGTGAGTGTGAAGAAGTATAAAATAGAACTTACATGTGTCACTTGTTGCCGATGTATACATTTCTAATGGCAAGTGCAAAAGGTTACACGTTTTATCATATTTATTACGCAAAAAATCGATGCAATGTTGTGTAACCTATAATAGACACATATCAGTAATTGTATTCAAAGATATCAGCGTATTCACAAAATTGCACAATTCGTTTTAAAATAATGCGAGCCCTGAGTAATCGCTGATGGTAATTGATAATGTTAATATTACCGTCATGCGACGGACCGTTGTGTATACAAATAAATTATGGTTCAATATTGCGTGGACATGTACATATTTCTAAAATTCTGAAATGATTCTTATCTAAGCGTTAAATATTTCGGCCTCTGAATATAATATTGTTTTTATCTCAAGTAAATATGGTAATTTCGAAGTAAAGGATAACTCGTTTTTTTTCGTCGCGCCCTGTAATATCTCTATAGAACTATTTAAAAAAAATCATGATACCTTTTGAATCGGTATACGAGACCTTTTTGTTACATAAAAATTGAATTAAAATTTAAGTAACCTCCGACACAAAAAATCTCTAAAAAGTAATATAATAATAGTGTCTTTGTCGTTTAAGTACCTAGTAATATGTTGACCCAACCGTCGCGTCGTCGCGTCAGGGGACCGCTATAGAAGCATTTTCATCTCCCTGGTCTAGAGATCGGTCCCCCGACGTGAGGACGCTTGGGTCAAAATATTACTAGGTTCTTAAACGACAAAGACACTTATTATTTTACTTTTAAGAGATTTTTGTGTCGTGGGTTATTTAAATTTTAATTTAATTTATATTTCAAACTTTTTAAGTTACTTTATTCTCCATCATGAGGTTCTTGATAATCAACTATCTATCACTTACTCATTGAGCCCATCCTTGTGAGCCCAAACACACTATATCTGCTATAAGTTGCTAAGGAGTTGGGTATCCCGCAGACTACTTGATGCTGCAGCATCAGCTCATGTTTAAAAATATTTCCAAAGTCACAGTGTACCATATTTAAAATCATTCGCACTTTTCAAGGTCGAAATGAGCTGATAATCTTCAAACGCCTGAACAGATCTTCATAAATTATATAGCTAAGAACCATCGCAGTCACATCAGCTTTCAAACAAAAAAAAACCGCGTTCAAATCGGTCCATTCGTTTGAGAGCTACGATGCCACAGACAGACATACAGATACACACCCTAAACTTATAACTCTCCTCTTTTTTGTTGGGGGTTAAAAAGAGTTAAAAAAGGAACAGACTGCATATATAAGTATTAACAACCAAAATGATTTATAAAAATGTCTGTGTGTGATGAAGACCCCATTTTTAAATTCGACGATCAAGGTTTTTGTTCTTTATTTTCGGCTCTTTATATTATGTAATGCAAAAGTTCGTTGACTCAAAAATGATCTATAAGATTGCCTCGGTGGCATAGTTGTACGGTACGACTGCAATGCTGAAGTCTCGAGTTCGATCCCGGGTAGGACAAAGTGATAATGAGTTTTTCTATTGAGTATCAGCCCGAGGTCTGGATTTTGTGCCAGATATGGCGATAGGCACGCTCCCTATCACATCATGGGACGGAATAACGGCGAAAATGGTGCACTAGTTGCGTCTCTGCCTACCCTTCGGGGGATAAAAGGCGTGAGTATGCATATAAATTAATTTTATATTTGGAGTCAGTGCATAATTTTAATTGCCAGCTAACTCGGAAGCCCCCGCACACCGAAGGACGCCCTCGGCGTCAACGGCAGCGTGAAGCCTAACCACCACGCTGCCATCCTTCACGGGGGTCAGAAAAGCTGGCTAGACAAATAGGTGGATATTTCCACTTATAGAATTGCATGTTGCAGTTTTGGCAGACTATGTTTTACTGAGTTATTCACACATTGCCGTCACTTACAGAGGATATCGGTCAGGTATACAACTGATCCGTACTGTGATTAATGACTTCGTTAAATTCTTAACATTTTGCCAATTGTGTCGAGTGCAGTGGATCGATCCTGGTTATGCCTTCCTTTGAAGTGTGTCCGGCCTGTGATGTAGAATTTGGAGCTTTGAGGACATTCCTTAGTGCAAACAGATTTGTTCATTGATTTGCGATACGATACGTCTCTCGTAGCTTAGAATTTACCGATCAATAATCTTTACTGGGACCACTTAAAAATCTTATTTGCATGTTATAATTTATCAAAGTTCGTTATGTAAATGAAGCAGATAAAATTCGAAATCTGTTTGCTTCGAAGACCAATTAGACTAGTAGCTTTTTTGTTGAAATGAAACTATTATATCGGATTTTATCGCGGTTTTTTATTTTATTTTATTTTTCTCCCGATGTTTCGAAGGCTTTCAGCACTTCGTGGTCACGGGGGGACTGAAATGAAATGAAATAAATTTATTCGAACCCATAAAATATTATACATTATTTAGATTCAGTCAATATTAACTCTCCCAACAGTTCGGAAAGCAGTTCTCACTAGAGAAGAACGGGCAAGAAACTCTAGTGTTGCTCTGTTCAAAATCAGTTCAAGGTAAAAAATACAATTCATAATTAAAAAAAAATAACATGATATAAATATATTTGTTATTTTTGTTTAGAGCAGTTCATTTATATACTCGCAAAAAAGGTAATAAATTTTAAAATCCTATACGAGTGCATAGGTGTAGGTGAGGTGTAGGTGGTCCGAAAAGTTAGTGTTACAAAGCTACCTTCAATGTTAGTCATTATTCGCAGAAAGAGCTCACAATGTCTTGAGGTCTGGCAGCAGGTCTTTTGGGGCCCGATTTAATTAGATGTATTACCGGGTCCCAAGCTTGTGCAAGTTTCCAACCATCTTCTCTATTGAAATTGGGATGTTTTTTGATTTCAATAGCCTCGCGAATCATCCTATGCAGGCATCGGTGTTCTTTGGCAAGGATTTGTGGCTTGTCGAATCTAAGGTATTGTTTTTTGGTGTATTGTTGGAGCCTTCTTCTGAGTGTTCAGCTACTGCAGACTTCGTAGAGCGTCGGTGTTTAACATCAGCTATATGTTCTTTTACGCGGGTCCCTATATGTCCGATATAATAGTTTAATTTCAATGTCTAACATTCGCGTAAACATAAGGAATCATTAGTAGCTTTTTTGTTTATTTGCGTACTAGCTTTTGCCCGCGGCTCCGCCCGCATTAAAAAGTTTTTCCGGGATAAAAGTTCCGGTTTATATTTTCCCGGGATAAAAAGTAGCCTATGTGTTAATCCAGTACATGATCTACCCGTGTGCCAAATTTCATCGAAATCCGTTCAGCAGTTTTTGCGTGAAAGAGGAACAAACATCCTTACATCCATACATACATCCATACAACCAAACATCCAAACATCCATACATTCTTACAAACTTTCGCCTTTATAATATTAGTAGGATTAGTAGGATATTGTAAATATAACTCGATATACTATTATGTGTTTGACGTCAATAAATTGTATATAATTGGTCATTTGCATTGTATTTATAAAAACTTGTTTGTAAATCTAGGCTCGTTTGAAAATAACGGAACATGATTGCTCGTAAAAATTTAATCGCATCCGGTCAACATTCTCAAAAAAACTGGGACATTTTATTAACTGCTTAAAATCTCTTTATATATCATGACAATGGATTGGTTTCACCGGCAAGGATTACTCCCTTAGAGATGCCAAATTAGACCAGCTTAGCGAACTGGCTTATTCGAGGCGATTGACCCCAAATATCTAGTGGACGATAGCCTAGTTGGGAATGGAACGGTCTACCGAGACATTGTCCAGAGGTTCAAACCCAAGGTACACACCTCTGACTTATCGAAGTTATGTGTGTATTGTTTATCAATTATCGTTCGCTTTAACGGTGAAGGAAAACATCGTGAGGAAACCTACATGCCTGAGAATTCTCCATAAGAATTTCTAGGGTATGTGAAGTCTGCCAATCTGCACTAGGCCAGCGTGGTGGACTAAGGCCTAAAACCCTCTCAGTAGTAGAGGAGGCCCGTGCTCAACAGTGGGCAGTATATAATACAGGGCTGGTATTATATTATTATTTATTAAAATCTCTTAGATCATATTATGTGCTAGCATTGCTCGCGACTTCGTCCGCGTGAAAAAGGTTTTCCGCGATCAAATTTTTTTCCGGGATAAAAAGGCCGGTATAGCCAAGGAGTAATGTAGCTTTCTATTTGTGAAAGAATTTTAAGAAAGATAAGCGCGTTCAACCAAACAGACTCTTCATCTTTAGAATATGAATATGTATAAGTATAGATATATGAGTAATGTCATTGTGGGGACCATATTAAAATAATTACGTTTCGTAAATGAATTAAATAAAATTAAAATGTTTTTTGATTTACCTATACATACATATAATAAAGTAGTAGAACCGGTGTGTCTTTACATTTAAAGAAATGTGATAAAAACGAAAGAGGGAACCTAAAGAAAAGTAATGGAACACAAATCAGTGTTTTTTATATTTTTTTTCTGTCTGTTTGTTTTTTGTTTGCTTGTTACTACCAGGGTTCGATGATATATATCGCGAATTGATTTTTATCTTGATATATATCAATTGATTTTGTCCTGTCTAGTGAACTAAAAAAATAAAGATTAACGTTTACCCTGGCAACACGTAGCGAAAAACTAAAATTCAGCATAATTAAGATTGTTTCATAAAATGGCAACCTCAATTAAAGTTGGGGAAATTCCCTTTAAATAAACCAGCACGCATAGTTTTTTAATAAAAATTCGAACCTTAACTTCACATAATATAAGGTTTATTTTACGAGGTAATAAAAATGAGGATTCCCTGGTGCTCCTAGCGTTAATAATTTTCACTTTCTGGGGAATCCCCACAAGCGTGACAGTCGAAAGATTTGATAAACGTTGACTCATTTTTGCTTTTGATATCCCACTCATAGATCTATGCTTAAGGCCTGACCCTGAATGATAACTTTTTTATAAATACAAATTATTATTAAAATTTGTTGATTTATCCCACAAACAAATTAAGATTATTAAAAGAATAGCTACTTGATTTTTTTAAGTGTTCATTAAAAAAATGTTTCCCAAATAAACACTAATTCTTTTATTACTATTTATAATTAAACGTGTGGTAATTTGACACTTACTTACTACTACATAATAATAATACCAGCCCTGTATTATTATGATTCTACTACTTAATGACTTATATTATTTTAAAAATTCCTTCCACATTTTTAAGTGTTTAATCCAATTACAGAATGAAATTAGCTACTTTTTCTTAGCCTGGATATATCATCATCATCATCATCATCAGCCTTTATCAGTCCACTGCTGGACATAGGCCTCCCTTAATGAGCGCCATAGCGCCCCGTCTTCAGCTTGCCGCATCCAGCATCTGCCTGCAGTCTTTCGCAGATCGTCATCCCACCTGGCCGGAGGGCGTCCTACACTACGTTTGCCCAGTCGCGGTCTCCACTCAAGAACACGTTTACCCCAGCGGTTGTCGGTTCTTCGCGAGATATGGCCAGCCCACTGCCACTTCAGCTTGCTAATTCTTTGAGCTATGTCGATAACTTTGGTTCTCTGTCGGATGTATTCGTTGCGAATCCTATCCTTCAGAGAAACTCCGAGCATAGCTCTCTCCATAGCCCGCTGAGCGACTTTAAACTGGTGGACCAACCCTACCGTGAGTGTCCATGTCTCGGCTCCGTAGGTCATGACGGGTAGGACGCACTGATTGAAAACTTTCGTTTTCAAATATTGCGGTATGGATGACGAAAAGACTCGACGTAGTTTTCCAAACGCTGCCCAGCCCAGCTGGATCCTCCTCTTGGCCTCCTTCTCAAAATTGTTTTTACCCAACTGCAGAATCTGCCCGAGGTAAGTATACTCGGAAACAATTCCAAGAAGGTGGTCATGTACGACCACCGGTCCTGGCTCAATGTGGCCATTGATCATGACTTTGGTTTTATCCAAATTCATGCCAAGATTGATGCGTCGCGAGGCTGAAGCTAGGCCGTCCAGCATCCGGTTCAGCTCCTCCAGTGACTCCGCCATTAAGACTATGTCATCTGCGAATCGAAGATGTGAAATGTGATCGCCGTTTATGTTAATGCCCATACCTTTCCAGTCCAGCGTCTTAAACATATCTTCCAACGCGCTAGTGAACAGTTTCGGCGATATCACATCACCCTGTCTCACTCCCCTGCGCAGTTGGATGGGTTTAGACTGCTGGCCCTGTACTTGGACACTCATGGTGGCGGCGTTATAGAGGCATCTCAACACCTCGATATAACGATAGTCTACTTGGCATCGCTGTAAGGATTCCAGAACAGCCCAGGTTTCGACAGAGTCAAAGGCTTTCTCATAGTCCACAAAGGCCAGACACAGAGGCTGATTATACTCTTCGGACTTCTGTATAATCTGCCTCACTGTGTGAATGTGGTCTATGGTGCCATATCCTCCGCGGAACCCGGCCTGTTCCGGTGGCTGGAACTCGTCGAGTCTCCTGGCGAGACGGTTCGTAACTACGCGTGAGAACAGCTTATAGACGTGGCTCAGGAGTGTGATGGGTCTGTAGTTTTTAAGAAGGGTTTTATCTCCCTTCTTAAAAAAGAGCACAACCAAACTCCTGCTCCACGCCTTTGGAGTTCTCCCACTGTGAAGGACGGAATTGAAGAGGTTCTTTAGCTCCTGTATAACAGGGGCTCCTCCTGCCTTCAGAAGCTCTGAAGTAATTCCGTCCTCACCTGGGGCTTTTCCATTTTTAAGCTGCCTCAGAGCTAGCACGATCTCGTCTTGACTGATGCCTGGATATATATCCGATATATATCGGATTTATATAAAAAAATCTAATTTTTTATTTTTATTATAAAAATCGGATTTTTTCGAACCCTGGTTACTACTTATCTCCGAAACTACTGAACGGATTTTGATGAAATTGGGCACACGGGTAGATCATGTCCTGGATTAACACAAGCTACTTTTGATCCAGGGAAAATATAAAGCAGGTCTTTTATCCCGGAAAAACTTACGCGGGTGGAGTCGCGAGCAGAAACGAGTAATTAATTAATAATCTTACGTTAAAGATTCACGGAATAACCATGTAATTAATTGATTTTGAGAAATAGGATTCAAGAAAGCAATTTATTGTTTTCTTATGTCTCAAGTCAAAATTTACTGCGTTAACAAAGTTAACAAACCATTTTTATCTCGACTGTTAACCCATCAGGAACTAACTTCAAATGTGCACACAAACGTAATATATGAGAAAATTCGCACCCTAATATTACCACCTAATCATTATAGTTAAAATTATCGAGCTATTTACAGGTACTCATTTTGACCCACAAGGGATTTAGTTCATCGGTTAACAATAATATACTCTCTAATAGCTGCATCGCTGTATGGTTTTTAAAAAAGAAATTTATGTATAAAAACTTTTTAACAAAAAATAGTACCGACTTCAAAAACAACTGTAATGTAAAAAATAACTTTTACTTTGCTTATGGTTTATAAGGAAATTTAAATAAAACCAACATTATATAAACTACCATTCTTGTGATTATATTAATGAACAATGAAGAAACCTTGTCGGTGCCGATCTTAATAAAAAAATCGATCAAGTGTAAACCCATGCGTCATACAAGGGCTGCCTACGCAAATATATGAGTATATGAAAATAGTAAATAATTATGAATCAAACATACTAATTGAGGGAAAAATTAGTACAAAAAATCAGGCACCGACTGCAAAGATTTATTTACAGTTCATAAATATAATCACACGAATGGCAGTGTACATAATATTGGTTTTATTTAAATTTCCTTATTACCCATAAGCAATGTACAAGTTATTTTTTACATTACAGTGGTTTTTGAAGTCGGTGCTTTTTTTATATTTTCCTTATTGTGGTGGTTTTTGAAGTCGGTAGGTACTATTTTTTGTTAAAAGGTTTTATTTTCTCCTTTTTAGTAAATAGATAATGCAATAAAGAGTTACATATTATAATTATTACTATTATATATAACGGCGCACAAGTCCTAGCAGGGTTTTTAAAAATAATGACGTCAGCCGAACTGACGTCTAAAGTTATGCAATTAAATGCATTTGCGTCGACATATATTAACTTGTTTTAATTTATTATAATAGGCTGCCTCGGTGGCGTAGTTGTATTACAGTACGACTGCAAAGCTGAGGTCTCGGGTTCGATCCCCGGGTCGGGCAAAGTGATATTGAGTTTTACTATTCAGTATCAGCTCGGAGTCTGGAATTTGTGCCCGATATGGCGATAGGCTCGCCCCTATCACATCATGGGACGGTATAATGGCGAAAAGTGGGTGCACTAGTTGCGCCTCTGCCTACCGCTTCGGGGATAACAGGCGTGAGTGTATATGTATTTATAATAGGCGGAATTCGCAAAGCTGTCTTGATTCAATATTTTGCTTATCAAATAATAGATACAAGCATAGAAATACTAGCTCAAGACTGAATAGATTGGACTTGAAAGTGGAAGACTTGAAAGTGGAAGAGTTATATCGACAAATAAAACTCTTTGAGTAAAACTGGCAACAGACAATTTTAAAAACTAACAATTCTGTCAATTTTATACGGTCAATACATGGATTTCTTAATACATCAATGGGTCAATAGTAAATATTGTTTGAGAGTTTTGGCGGGAACTTGGAAGTATCGTGAGGTGCTCTTGTTTTAATTCCTTATTTTGGTTCTATTAAAGGGCTCTAATGAAGTGAATTGAAATAACTGTGCCAACCAAGTGTTTTTTTGTTGCCGCCAAAACTTCTCGACAAAGTCTTGGTAAGGTAGCCACTGCTTTACTATAACATAGTACATAGTTAAAAAAAAAATAAGACAACCAAAAATATCACTTAAGGCCAGGCTGTATGGGCTTGAAACTTTTGCCTTCCTCATAAGAGGAAAAGAAAAAAAAAACATAAAAATTAATTGTTTTTTCGGATTAATTACAAAATGATATAATGTACATACTTTTTAACTTCATTTTAGCACGCAATTACATATAACATAAAATAAAAATTCTAGTGTGTTCATGAATTAAAAGAGGTAAGACAGGTCCGTCTGGAAATCTTTAGGGGAGGCTTATGTTCAGCAGTGGAAATTATTCATACAGGTTCTCTCTTCTGTGAAGCTGATATTGATAATTATGATGATGAAGATAAATAACTTCAGGATGCACTCACCAAAAAAATTTGCCCTGCCCCTTTGGAAAATAATAAAACATTTCATTTTTATTTCAGAAAATTATATTTAGTGTCAGAAGGAAAAAATAATTATTACGTAACACGGGATTTTACAGAAAAGGTGCTAGAAAAACTGTCATGGTTTGTATCTATGTAATCCCAGTCATTCTAAGTATTTAAAAATAAAATTAGTTTTTGATTGAAGTGTTTTATTTATTTTTACCGCATACCGTGAGGATGCGCGGAGCAGTCATATTAGGCTTAGAATGGTCTTATGGCTCTGAACGTAAACTTATAGGATCGTCGGGGGAATGTCACGCCAGGGCAACATCTCAGGTCTATATATTATAATCATATATATACATATACACTCACGCCTTTTATCCCCGAAGGGGTAGGCAGAGGCGCAACTAGTGCACCCACTTTTCGCCATTATTCCGTCCCATGATGTGATAGGGGGCGAGCCTATCGCCATATCGGGCACGAATTCCAGACTCCGAGCTGATACTAAATTGAAAAACTCAATATCACTTTGCCCGACCCGGGGATCGAACCCGAGACCTCAGTATTGCAGTCGTACTGTAATACAACTACGCCACCGAGGCAGTCATATATTATAATATAAATAAAAGACTCCATCATTTGGGTAGAACAGCCTGAAGCTCACTGTTAAGCGGTTAATTTAGTCTCTAGAACATCATTACGCAGTTATATTAGATTTTGGTTTGGGGTATACATTGCTCGAGTCTCTAGTAGATCCTGAAATAAGGTGGAAATCTGAATTGCTCCATTATGTAGCAATGATTGATCAAATCAGGAGCTGAATATTCATTTTCTTTAGTAGAATCGCAAACTTGCATGGGCGTTTGCGCCCCACACATATTATATTAATATACGTACGTATAAAAAGCATCCTGCTCGTCATCATAATATATTCGTTCTCAAGACTGAACAGCTTATATTTATCATATTTTGAGGTCCATCAGAAGTCTATAGATAGATATTGTCGTTAGATACTCACCACATTCTATAGAATCTGTCGAAAAACGCCTAGTCATTTTATGATAGCAATATGACAAATCTTGACTGCCTCGGTGGCGTAGTGGTATTGCGTACGCATTACGAGTACGATTTGCGCGCTGAGGTCCTGGGTTCGAATCCCGGGTCGAGCCAAAAAAAAATTGTGACTGTGTATTTTCATCTTAAAATGTACTCAGTCGCAGCTCGGAGTCAGGAAGTTGTGCGGTGTGATACCCCCGTGCCTCGGAAAGCACGTAAAGCCGTTGGTCCTGCGCCTGATCTCGCTCCGGTCATGTCGGATTGCCGTCTCACCGGACTATGAGAGTGAAGGAATAGCGAGTGCACCTGTGTATTGCGCACACACTTGTGCACTATAATATCTCCTGCGTACCTGGCTGATCTCCGTTGAGATTGGCCGCCGTGGCCGAAACTGGCTAGGAGGATTTCATTCATGACAAATCTACGTTTCCGCGATTTATGACTTTTTTTATGAATAAGAGGTTTTTCATATACCTATTTATCTCTTACTATCTAGTGGAAGTCCCTACTATTTGTACGAAGGGCCACCATGCAAATGTATTATCTTTTATGCAATGGAAAATAGCTTCAATTTATGCATTGCTAATCGGCTATCGTAAGAGTACTTCTAAGTCGTCGAATGGAATTACTAGTATGCTTCAGATCTACTCAGTCTGTTCCATAAAATCATGAACCATAAACGAAGATATATTGAAAGGGAACCACTTCGAGACCCTTATTTACTAAATAACGAAGGAATCAATGTGATACGCTCACAATTGTTAGAGAAATCAGTGTACATATATAAAAAAAATACAAACACACGAATTGAGAACCTTCGCCTTTTTTGGAAGTCGGTTAAAAACACAAGGACATTCGTCTATACCGACTCAATCTTTTAACATAATCTCATGTTTTTGATCCGCATTAGTGACCGTGAAATTCTCAAATGGTAGCGTTTGCGGAAGTGTGCCGATCCATAGTACTTTTTCCTTTTTGCCGTATTACAATTTACAACTTTATTCGCACATACAAATATTTCTGTTCATCAAATCTATAATAAAAAAATATGCCAAAGTTCATAAGTTGCAGAAGAAAATGTATTGTTCATTCATGGAAACCAACGCAAGTACTTTTTCAGTGTTAAATAAAGTCTTACCAATATGAATGTGAAAGTTCTAGAACATGTTTGGAGGTTTGAATGTTGGCATGTTTCTTAGAAGTAAACGTAGGAAATAAATGCGAAGGGAATTTATCATAATTTGTACGATTAACACACAGGTCACCGGTAAAAGACACTTTGAGACTTGTATCCCTGGAAAAGTCTTTGAAAATTGCCGTAAATCTAAAATCTAACCGATCAATAAGTAATTAACTTCGTTGAGCAAGTCAATTATGTACTACTACCCGTGAAAAGGATTTTTCCAGGATAAAAGTTTCGCTTTATATTTTCCAGCGATAAAAATGCCTATGTGTTAATCCAGGACATGATCTAAAAGTGTGGCAAATTTCAACAAAATCCGTTCAGTAGTTTCGGAGATGTGAGTAACAAACAAACAGAAAAACAAAAAATAATTATAAAAATCCCTTATTTGTTTTCCATTACTCTTCTTTAGTCATCCCTTTTCATTTTTATCAGCATTTCTTTAAATGTAAAGACACACCGGTTCTACTGCTTTATTATATGTATAGATTTGCGTAATTATGCATAATATTTATATCAACCGATTGAACTATTATTATCAACTTAGGATTAGACTCTTTGTTTTTAGTCGATCAAAAATATTTGACTCATCTTTGGCATCGGTGGCGTAATTAGAAGAGAATAATGTGATAATCACTGATTTAACGTAGGGATGTACGGACGGCTGAATGTCGTCAGTTGTAGAACCGCTTCGACTCCATCATTACTATAATGGCAATGTAACGCGAAGAGGGCGGTAACTGCCACGCGACGTTCTGTTTTTAAAAAGTAAGATATTTAATTTTTGAATTTCGAATGATTTGAAGTTTGATAGCCAGTAACATGATTACGGTATGGTATGGTTATTACAGTTTTTATCAATAATTGCATATTCTTATGCGTCATATCAGCTGAAGCGCATAAATTAAATCTGAGAGTCTCTATCCAATTTTTATGTTGTAGAAAGAAGAACAACAGGCACAAGGCATACTATAGTAATAATTTTAAAACAATATAATATAAAACCGCTTTAAAAAAAAACACGAAAACCGAAAAATTCTTTAACTTTACCCATGTAGGTACTATACTGGTTACCAGTTTTGACGTCGGTGACCATTTATTATTATTGTTTTTCGTTATGTTGATTATTTGCGTACATGAGCTGGAAAACTAGTTGCTAGTGGTTGTTCTTTCCCGAAAGTTCCTCCAGAAGTGGTTGATGGTAGGCAGGAATAAGGTTACAAAAACCAAATCCATAAAGCAAATGCTTTCTACAACATGCTCGAAGAAAGTATTCTACTGACCCCAAAATATATGGGATAAGGGGCTCGTTTAAGAATAATAGTTACCTTTATCCCAAAATGCGTAATGGAATATTTTGACTGCGTTTCTTCTAAAAATCATATTAACCAATATTATATATTTTTCCACTTGTTTACATGTTGTAGTCATAGTGAATGTTGTTTCTATAAGTCAATTCAGGCCGAATCTACAGCGCGAGTTAAAGTATGTATTTTTCCATAGTATTTAAAGAATTGTCGTTTTCAAATATTTTAAAACTTGATTTTGTGGTATAAGTTTAATATGAATCAATTTAAATACGTAGAATAAACGAATTTCCCATTTTATAGTCACTAGTCACATTTTAACAACGATATTAAAATTTACATGTAACTAAACCTATACCGAGTTATAAAAATCGTTCTAATTAAATTAAAATAATTTAATAAATAAATATGGCGCTCATTAGGGGAGGCCTATGTCCAGCAGTGGACTGATAAAGGCTGATGATGTGTGATGTGATGTGAATAAATAAAGTAAATTTTTAAATAGTTACGAAATTATAAATTAAATCATTTACACAGTTATTTAATGTAATTACTACTCACGTTTAAATTTCGAATTAATAACTATTCAAACACAACACGTTCCGTTTCACGATAGTGCACTGATACACATGCGGTAGGCTCCGCGCAATGTCGTCGCACGCACAGGATCACGGACTCTATACACGCCACTGTACGTAGTAGTGCCGATCCCTCTTGTTTTATTTACCTGAGGAAATCCGAAGCGCCTCACCGTGACCTGTCAGGTACGTCGTACACCCTTCAGCGCATATTCGACGATTAGTGTGTCAGATCAAGTGCCGGAGTGCGATGTCTGTCCAGTACTGTGACGGTATTGTTCATGTTTTGAGATAAAGTATTAATATTAGGTGCACCGTTAATTAACAGTAAATATATGTATTTGTGCAGTGTGTCCAATTTTTTTGTTACCTGTTTTACAGGTCATTGACCGGGTTGAATCTTTATATTCTCTCAGGTCATCTAAAACATTATGTTTTTGACAGATAAATAGAAAGTTGTGTAATTAATTTCAAGGGATCACTGTTTCGGTACCGTTTTTTAAATAAAGTTTATATATTTTTTATATTTCGACACATATCGGCAATAGAAAACGAACTTCTTATTTTATAACTGGCGTTTAATTATTTTACTCGCTAAGCCGTAACGACACTATATTTTGAAAAATCTGTGTACAGTTCATATAATTTAATGTAA
Organism: Lapara coniferarum; assembly: GCA_949316025.1. NCBI lineage: Eukaryota > Metazoa > Arthropoda > Insecta > Lepidoptera > Sphingidae > Lapara > Lapara coniferarum. Next base: position 11,252,701 of record OX438923.1, on the reverse strand, counting down.
GGCTTCAAAATAATTTTTTTGCTATAATCGTAACTATGTCCTTTTTTGACAGTTTTTTTTTGCGTTAAGAAATTTATGTATTTTGATTAATAAAGATTTTAGTACGATAACAAAAGGACATTATAATATTTTTTGGCAATGGTTGCGTCTTATTTTATACATAGGTAAATTTTCGTAGCAAAGATCTTTTTTTATCAAAGTTGATCGTTTTTAGCGATAAGACCGCCCATTGTAGAACCATGATATTATCTTATATTTTGTTTCTTTTATGTAGAATTATAGTTTTGTTGGTTATACAATAAAGATAAATATTATTATTGAACTCCAATAGGCCCTTACATATTACATCCTACTAATATTATAAAGGCGAAAGTTTGTAAGAATGTATGGATGTAAGGATGTTTGTTCCTCTTTCACGCTAAAACTTTCAACGGATTTCGATGAAATTTGGCACACGGGTAGATCATGTCTTGGATTAACACATAGGCTACTTTTTATCCCGGGTAAACATAAAGCGGGACTTTTATCCCGGAAAAACTTTTTAACGCAAGCGGAGCCGCGGGCAAAAGCTAGTATACTATAATATTGTAAAGCTGACGAGTTTGTTCGTGTGTTGGGTGGAACTCCCTGACCTAATTATATTAATACCCCAAATCGATTTATATCCTACTGCAAAAGCAGTCATATTGACTCGTCAAGCCCCGCTACGGACGCCGGCGTCCGAGTATATAGGTTTTCCGCATACATCCATATATATAACCGGGCTTAACGGGTTAAATACATGGCCTATTGTGAGAGATTTTCTTTCTTTACCAATTAATTAAACTAATTTTGCACTTGGCTTAGGCCCGTGCTATGACATCTCTATAAAAGTACAGAGGAAAAAATCATAATAATAATAATGGCGAGCTGACGGTGAATGGTGACACCCCATACCCCGATTCCGTGAGGGCTAAATGAGACCCCCAGACCTTTGGTTTGTCTTAACTGGCGGGATAGTATATGCAAGATGTATATATCCCAACTATATTACAGTATATTTAAAGGGCCTCTACGTATTGCAGTTGTATCCCCACGCACGCAAAAGGACCGGTCTTTGTGTCGTGATTTTCCATAGGAAAGATACAATAACAATAAAACATTTATTGTACACAGAACACCACAAATACAATCACAAAATAAGAAAAAAGATTAAAAAAAGAGAGGGACAATACAACAAATTAAAACCAAGTTAAAACAAAAAAAGCAAACACGATAAATAAGCTGCATTAATCCACCCCAGCCGTGCCGCGCTCCGACTAATAGTATCCACATACGATGTGATTTGGTATCATGCGACCAATTCGTCACGCGGTACAGTCTTCACGCCACACGATCGAACCGTACCATGCGATGTCCAGTTGTATGCAACCAAGTTTGATGGACAAGCCATCGAACCAGCCGTACCAACAATAATAATAATAATGTCCATCGAACCGTGCCCCACACGATGCGATATGGTTCGATGGCATACTATTTTAATGGTTCGGCTGTACCAAATCGCATCGTATGTGCCCACTTTAACACACCACAGTGCCGAGGGAGACGAAGCATCTCGATGGCTGGCAGATGAATGCCGCTTATTACTATTATTATTTTATAAACTTCACATAATTAATTGAACAAAAATAAAATATTAAGTGCATTGCTCTTAATGTCTTGGTGTGTGTGCAAGCGGACCTATTCAGCTTGGGCTCGCGGGGCCCGGGGGGCTGCGGCGCTCTAGACCGTTGCATTGAGCGCGCACGGTCGTGTAATGTTAACTGGTGCGATAACAAATAAATAAATTTGCACTTTTAAAATCTTTAATAACTATTGTGAAGAATTGTATTTAGTGGAATAAACAAAATACGAACATTACCATACTATCCATACCGGCTCTGTAATACCGCCCAATGCTGAACACGGGCCTCCTCTACAACTGAGAGGGTTCAGGCCTTAGTCCACCACGCTGGCCAAGTGCGGGTTGGCAGACTTCACATACCTTCGAAATTTAGAGAACTTCTTAGGTATGCAGGTTTCCTCACGATGTTTTCCTTCACCGTTAAAGCGAACGATAATTCACATAGAATTCACACAATTTTTTTTAGAAAAGTCAGAGGTATATGAACATTACAATTGCAAGTAATTATGAGAATATAATATTAAAGAAAATATTATATACTACTCTAGTCAGGTATATTATATGTACTATTCGCCGCATCCCATCTCAGGAACTACTGAACCGATTTTAAAAATTCTTTCACTAATGGAAAGCTACATTACTCCTAAGTGCTATAGGCTACTTTTATCCCGGGAAAACTTTTTCACGCGGGCGGAGCCGCGGTAGTTGACTACTGTTTTTAATACATTTATCAAAAATGTATGATATCCAAAATGTAATGAAAAAAAAAAGGATTTTCCAAAATTATCGCAATAATAAGTAATAAAGCTTAGGAATTTGGTAGATGGGGTATTTGTCAAATAACAGAAATATCCAGACTGTGACGTCACCGGTCATAACGCTGCGCGCGTGCGAAGGAGAGAGCGCGGTATCTCCACCACGCCCATCATCATAAAAAAAATCTTTTACCCCAACCGTATATGGTGAATATGAAAAAAAATTTTCCCAACCGAATATGATGATAATATATTATGCGAATATCGATTTACAATAACAATCTATTTTTAGTTTATTTCTGTAACAATTTGAAGCTTTTATTTTGCAAGACTTTTTTTTATTAGTTATCAAATTTTAATACATTGTATAGTAAATTAATATATTAAATTATTAATGATTTAATAAATAAACATAAAAAAGATTTTGTTTTATTAATTAACTGCAATGTTTTATTCTCTGCTGACGTTATTGGCAAGGGCGGCATTATCTAGTTCATATCGTTATCTAGGCTGGCTGAATGATTATCTTCGCCTTGAACGCTAAACAATAATAATTATAGAAGTAAACAATTCGTGGCGTGTGTTAGGACAGGATAACGGAAATATGGTATTTGATGCGTTGCGAGTTGGTATTTAAAGTGTTCAAGTGCATCAAATTTGACTGATATGTATGTTTTGCGAAGTGTTTTTTTTTTATAAAAGAGCATTTAGATCTATTGGTTAGAAACTAAGAATTATTTGACTTCTTGGTCTAGTGCAGGGCTGCTCAATGTTTTTAATAGGCGTGCCAAACGGCCAATTCAGAAATTTGCCACGGGCTACTGGGTTTTCAGGGAAGGTTTTAGTATATAATTTATGAAGATCTGATGAAGATCTTTGGAGATACACAACAATAGAACTCTTCAATAACTAACAGCAGATGACTCGCAAATTGGCGTCTCAGGCTGGAGGCCCCGTCGTGGGGGCACCGGGTCGTAGAGGCAGTGCGTCCTGTCTTTGCCGAATGGCTGGACAGGCGCCACGGAGCGGCAACATACCGCCTGACGCAGGTGCTCACCGGGCATGGCTGCTTCGGTGAGTTCCTGTTTCGGGTGGTAGGTATAGAGGAGTCGGCCGTGTGTCACTATTGTGACAACTGCCCAATGGACACGGCCCAACATACGTTGGAGTGTTGTCCAGCCTGGGATGAGGAGCGCAGCGCTCTCAGAACAGTCGTCGGAGAAGACCTCTCGCTGCCGGCCGTGGTCGCTTCCATGGTCGGCGGCCGAGAGGCCTGGCAGGCGGTGGCCCACTTCTGCGAGGCGGTCCTCTCGCGGAAGGAGAGTGCCGAGAGGGATCGCCAGCGCAGTGGTGATCCCTCCCGCCGCCAGACGAGACGTAGGAGGCGTCGGGTGGACGACTGACCGACGTCTCCCGCCCTGCGGATTGGGGGCGTTTGGAGAATTCCACCACGGTATCCCCTGCCTGTCGTAAAAGGCGACTAATAGGGGCCTCCGGGGGTCACGGGTGGGCGGGACGTGCCGCCCACCCATTAGTCTAGCCAACTCTTGTGACCCCCGTGATGGACATGTCCGAGGCAGCGTGTCTCACGCTGCCTCGTACACCAAAAGGCGGACACGGTACGGTGTTTCGGGGGCTTCTGAGCCCCCGCAACAGGAAAAGGACCGCAATAGCGGTACGTGCAGGGGCGGTTGCGGACGACAACTTAGACGTGAGTCGGAGGAAGCCCGCAGCCGTCCCTAATGCGCCGAAGATGGCATTTAAAAAAAAAAAAAAAAAAAAAAGATGACTCGCAAATGCTGCAATCGTATATCTATGATGTATTGTTTACACTATTCTATAATTAACTAACAAAAAAGTAATCAATAAAAACTTTTTATCAAAGTAAAACGACTTGAAAACCACTGCAAATCAAAAAATAATTCAAGTTTATATTCGCTTAGTACCTATACATATACGTATATTTGGAGTAGCTGCCTAATTTAAATTGAACAATGTTTTCGTATATTTGATCTTGTATTTCCTTGGCTTAGCTGGCAATTTAAACTAGGCATCGAGTCCAAATAATATACTAAGCGAATATAAAGTTGAATTATTTTTTGGTGTGTAGTGTTTTTTTTTATTGCGGCACGCACAATTTTTCGCCTTATCAGGGATTTTATAACTTGCTTACATGGGCCATGTAAAATTCCTTCGCGGGTCAAATTATTATGGCCCGCGGGCCTGGGGTTAAGCAGTCTTGCAGTAGCGGCTTGGCCGCGCCGGTGTGGCTCGGTCGTTGTGTCGGTACAATGCTTTAGCCACTGCTCAGCCTCATGAGCGACCGAGCGGTTATATTGGGGCCACTGGTTTTACGATCCCACTGACCAAGCCGCCCGGAGAGATGGGAAAATTGGGCGACCGCCATGACGAGTTTCTAGTGTTATAACAACTAAAAGGCCGCGGTGGTGGCCCTATTCGACGCACTAGGGACCGGGTTTCGCCGGCAGGAAGTGTCTAACTACGAAAAAAATATTATTATTCTTTATTATACACTACCTTTTGCCCGCGGCTCCGCCCGCTTTAAAAAGTTTTTCCGGGATAAAAGTCCCGCTTTATATTTTCCCGGGATAAATAGTAGCCTATGTGTTAATCCAGGACATGATCTACCCGTGTGCCAAATTTCATCGAAATCCGTTCAGTAGTTTTTGCGTGAAAGAGGAACAAACATCCATACATCCAAACATCCATACATTCTTACAAACTTTCGCCTTTATAATATTAGTAGGATAATAAATGAGTAAATATACATTTCCGTCTTTTTGTTGAATTAAGTCGACAAACTACTATGAATATGAAATCAAGATATGAAATATGTAAATTAATAATATGGAATAATAACTGTAGAGAATTGAACCTAACATAATAAACAAATTGTGCTATTTTTTTTATGGCATTGAATGACGAGACGCGCATGCCGTTCGCTTGATGGTAAGCGATACGACCGCCTATAAACAGTAGTAACACCATAGGTACAGTACCTTGAGTTAGAAAGTACTGTGTGGCATTCCACTGCGCTCGTCATCCTGAGACATAAGTTGTTAAGTCTCCTTGTGTTCAGTAGGTACATTGGCTACAATGTCCTTCAAAACGAAACACAACAGTGCATGCACACTGCTGCTTGGCGGTAGAAATAGACATTTATTATCATTATATTATTAACTAGCTTTTGCCCGCGGCTCCGCCGGCATTAAAAAGTTTTTCCGGGATAAAAGTCCCGGTTTATATTTTTCCGGGATAAAAAGTAGCTTATGTGTTAATCCAGGACATGATCTACTCGTGTGCCAAATTTCATCGAAATCCGTTCAGTAGTTTTTGCGTGAAAGAGGAACAAACATCCTTACATCCATACATCCAAACATCCAAACATCCATACATTCTTACAAACTTTCGCCTTTATAATATTAGTAGGATATTAGTAGGACTAGCTTTTGCCCGCGGCTCCGCCCGCTTTAAAAAGTTTTTCCGGGATAAAAGTCCCGCTTTATATTTTCCTGGGATAAAAAGTAGCCTATGTGTTAATCCAGGACATGATCTACCCGTGTACCAAATTTCATCGAAATCCGTTCAGTAGTTTTTGCGTGAAAGAGTAACAAACATCCATACATCGAAACATCCAAACATCCATACATTCTTACAAATTTTCGCCTTTATAATATTAGTAGGATATATTATATTTGTTTATTATCTGCAGACAACGTTCAGTATCATAAATATTGTTAAAGTCTACTAGGTAGAAAATTTGGAAGAAGTGCTCTGAGATGGTGTGGGCACGTGGAGAGGTCAGAGGATGGATGAAAGACATATCACGAAAGGTATTTATCGAGCGAATGTGGATGGTACGGCTCGAAGAGTAAAGAAGAAATATTTCTATTTTTGTATGTTTGTAACGAATAAACTCAATAACTACTAGACGGATTTCAAAAATTCTTTCACCATTAGAATGCTACATTATCCCTGAGTGACATACTTTATGTCCCGGAAAAGTTTATACCAGGACTTTTATCCCGGAAAATCATTTCTCGCGAGTGGAACCTCGATCAAATAAGTAAGATCAAAAAGTAGCCTGTCTTTCCCTAGATATTAAACGATTTTCCGGGATAAAACTCCATCTTTATATTATCGGGATAATAACTAGCTTATGTCCTCCCCTATGTCTCAAACTATCTCCATACTTATTTGTTTGCGGTTCCACCAGCAAGAAAATATTTTTATAAAAGTCCCGGTATATTTTTTCCCGGAATAAGATGCAGCCTCGATCCTTCCCAGGGTCTTAAACTATGTCGGTTATCCTTAAGAGATAGAAATATACCATCGCGTATTTTGTGTAGACCTTTTAAGATGTATAATACTGTGGTAAGTTATTTTTTATTTGACTGCCTCGGTGGCGTAGTGGTATTGCGTACGCATTACGAGTACGATTTGCGCGCTGAGGTCCTGGGTTCGAATCCCGGGTCGAGCCAAAAAAAATTGTGACTGGGTATTTTCATCTTAAAATTTACTCAGTCGCAGCTCGGAGTCAGGAAGTTGGCGGTGTGATACCCCCGTGCCTCGGAAAGCACGTAAAGCCGTTGGTCCTGCGCCTGATCTCTCTCCGGTCATGTCGGATTGCCGTCTCACCGCACTATGAGAGTGAAGGAATAGCGAGTGCACCTGTGTATTGCGCACACACTTGTGCACTATAATATCTCCTGCGTACCAGGCTGATCTCCGTTGAGATTGGCCGCCGTGGCCGAAACTGGCTAGGAGGATTTCATTTCAAGTTATTTTGATCTATCTCGTAGGGTTTAGTTTAGCGAGCGTTTGCAATGTAAGCGCAAATAAATGTGTTTATTTACGACATCACATTAGAAACCTCTAAAATTATCAATGTTTCTCTACTATTATACATATAAACCTTCCTCTTGAATCACTCTATCTAAATGAAAAAAAATATAAAAAAAAAACCGACTGTGTCAATATCTGGCATCTTTATTAAATTAATCGAAGAACTAAAAAGATAGTTTGTGAACACTGTCATTGTCAAGATTATTCATAACCAAAATAAAATATTCAAATTAAATTCTTGTTTCCATCTTTTCAGTTCTTCAATTAATTTAATAAAGATGGCAGATATTGACGCAGTCGCGTTTTTTGATTTTATTTTATTGTTATACTAACCAGGGATGACTTTTGTCAACAGAGAATATGCTTGTAAAGTTTTTATTGCCCTTACGAGACAGAGGAGTGTCCAAAACCACCGCATCCTCACACTTATATCCATATAATAGAAATTTCTAAATTCGTACACAAACATCCAAACTTTTTTCCAACGAGAGGGGAAATAAACTCCTCAATAAACCTCCGCTGTAAATACAGATTAAACCTTCTCTAGGTTACACATGCATTCATTTAGTTCTTATGTAATGGCTATAAAGATATTTAATAAGTTGCCCAAAAGTATTAAAGAAGAAACCAGAACTAGCCTATTTATAAATAGCTTAAAAAACTTCCTACTAAACTACTTATTATAAGGTCACTGAATTTCTAAATGATGATAATATATAATAGTAATTTGTTATATCACATCCTACCAATATTATAAAGGCGGAAGTTTGTAAGAATGTCTGGATGTATGGATGTTTGTTCCTCTTTCACGTAAAAACTGCTGAACGGATTTCGATGAAATTTGGCACACGGGTAGGTCATGTCCTGGATTAACGCATAGGCTACTTTCTATACCGGGAAAATATAGTGCGGGACTTTTATCCCGGAAAAACTTTTTAACGCAGGCGGAGCCGCAGGCAAAAGCTAGTATAAAATAAAATTATAATAAATGCTGCATATGTATAATTGTACATACGTATATGTGTATTTATTCTTTTATGTATACACACTAATACGCGCGCATGCGGCACTCACACACACACACACACACACACACACACACACACACACACACACATAACACACATTTATGTTTAATAATATGAACAATTGTAAGTTCATAAAATCCCCTATCTACAAGTATATAAATTCTCAATAATATATGTTTCTCCCTTTCTTCAAATTATGCCGTGCCCGACAGGGTCCACGATTATGTCACGTATCTATTCAATTGTAACATATTTATATACTAATATTATAAAGCTGAAGAGTTTGTTTGTTTGTTTGTTTGAACGCGCTAATCTCAGGAACTACTGGTTCGAATTGAAAAATTATTTTTGTGTTGAATAGACCATTTATCGAGGAAGGTTATAGGCTATATAACATCACGATGCAACTATTAGGAGCGAAGAAATAATGGAAAATGTGAAAAAAGCGGGGAAAATTATTCATCCTTGAGGACTTCCATTGCGTGCGCTGCGAAAACGGTTCAAGATATCAAAAATATATGTATGAAAGAATTATTCCTCTTGAAATTATCTAAAAAAATGTCCGCAACAGTATATGTCTATCTTTAAGATTAACTTTCTAGAACCGTTTTTATGGTAATGAAATTTGGTCGAAATTAATGTATTATTTGTTAAGAGTTGTATCAACGTCATAGTCATAGAGTGATTCATTCATGCAGCCCAGAAAAACTTATTAACGCGGGCGAAGCCGTGGGCAAAAGCTATATAAAATAATTGTGGAGTGCAATAAACTTTGAATTTGAATTATATCTGTCGTTGACTAGTACCCCTATAATACGATAAGGGCTTCGAATTTTTGGTACCAATTTCCTACTTTTCCCCGTAGAAGGGATCTGCCTTTCTTCCTGCCTGTGTCAAAACTTTTCTTCTGATCGAATTGATTCTTTCCGATATGCTATGAAATCTCCTCTCTTATATCTTTTATGCTATTCTCTATAGTCTCAGAATCATCTGTAATACTTAAATTTAGGAAAAAGTTGTGGGTACCAACTAAATCAATACCAAATAACGCTCGAGCTGGTGTTTTTCGGATTCCCTTATTAAGAGCATTGTTTAATCCTCCGTGTATTTCCGATACACTTTCGTCCCAGAATTGTTCCGGTTCATTGCGATGGGTTCCAGTTAAGTCACCTAAAACAGTGCGGTTATAGAACTCCATTTGCCCATAAGCCCGTGGTGTCTCTACAGCAATCATGACATGTTTAATGCCTACTGAATTTAAATATTGCTGAAAGTGGTTAGATGTAAAATTATTCGCGTGGAAACCCCAAAAATGTGTTGTAAGTAATTAATAAAGCAGAGTAAAACATTTAAAAAGATGTTTTATTGAAACGAGTTTTTATTTCGATGTGCGGTGACTATGCACGAAAACAAATAAATACCTATAAAAATAGAACAATGAAAAATGACACAGCCACATCGCAGGTTACATTCTACAACAGTATGAAAATATGTTTTTAACGCGGATATATAATTAATTAATTTCGTGTTTTTAACAGCTGCTAATATAAGTATTTGGCGAATGCATCAATAATAAAAAGCAGATATGAATTCCTCTTTTTATAATAATAATACCAGGCTTGCATTATATACTGTCCCACTGCTGGGCACGGGCCTCCTCTACTACTGAGAGGGTTTTAAGCCTTAGTCCACCACGCTGGCCTAGTGCGGGTTGGTAGACTTCACACATCTTGGAAATTCATATAAAGAACTTCTTAGGTATGCAGGTTTCCTCACGATGTTTTCCTTCACCGTTAAAGTGAACGATAATTGATAAACAATACACACTTAACTTTGGAAAGTCAGAGGTGTGTGCCTTGCGTTTTGTGCGTCCGGACATTGTTTCGGCAGACCGTTTCATTCCCAACTAGGCTACCGTCCCCTTTTCTCTTTTTGCTTAGCACAAAAGGTCCTGAATGATCTATGTGCAGAATATGAAAAGGACAATATACTTTTGGTACCGTTTGAAGGTTTCCGGCTCTTTTACCACCTGAAATCTTTGTGTGGGCACATTCCAAGCAAGAATCAACATATTTTTTATGAACCGCCCCGTTATCCAGAAATTACTTTTAATTTTATCAAATGTCTTAATTAAACTGTAATGACCTATATCTTCTTGGTTGGCCTTTAGTATCTGCAATCGAACCCTTTTGGGGGGGGGCGATGAGCGGTTATGTTGGGTTCACCGTGCCTTACAACCCGACGTTGAGCTGCGCGAAGAGTTGGAATCATCAGGCGACCGCCAGGCCGAGTCCCTAACCTATGTACAACGCACGGCATACCAACCAAAACTCGGTGGCCATCTTCGGCGCATTAGGGACGGCTGCAGGCTTCCTCCAACGAAGTGTCTAAGTTTCGTCCGCAACTGCCCCTGCGCTAAATCGTGCATTACCTAGTACGTTGTTAATTGCCCGTGGGAAAGATGGCGTATTGATAAGTCCGAAGAGCATTCTATTTAACTCGTAATGCCCATCGGGCGTTACAAACGGCGTCAAGTATTTTGAAGTTTCAGATATGTACAATTGGTAATAGCTGGACATAACGTCTAAGGACGTATAGTTATCTTATTAAGAGCTCTGTAGTCAATACATGATTTTCCGGGATAAAAGTAGCGTATGTCCTCTGGTTCTCAAACTATCTCCATACTTATTTTCATGCGGTTCCATTCGCAGAAGACGATTTTTCGGGATAAAAGTCCCGGTTCATAGTATTTTTATTTATTTTCGGTTAAATTAAGTGTGCTGGTTATGAAAATAACACAGTTTTTTTTCTAGCAGCTCTCTAGTTTTAGATTTACACACAGGTTAAAATTATTACAAATGTATGATTTTTACAAACGATGAAACAGTTACTGTGGTTGAGGAAAATTATATTTTTGCAAGATATTCTTGAATAAGGTGCATGTAATAGATCCCGACAAAATATATTCCATCAGTAGTCAGCCATAATATGTATGTCCTACTATCCTTGGTAACGTTCTTACAATGTGCGAATATCCTGGTGAAACCTTTCACCTTGCCCTTCATTATAATCTCCAAGGTTTTCCGGAAATCGATCCAAAAAACAATGTAAATAATGTAGTTGAATGCTCATGTTACACCGTAGAAATTTCAAAGAAGACAACATATCGTTAACTAATTTTAAATAGTTTTTCAAGAAAACTTTGAATCCCTGAAACGAAACATTTTCAGGTTAGCTTTTTGAGTTATCATGGATTCGTGAAAATTTGGGTCTTCTATCAGTTGGCTAATTTGTGGTCCATCGAAAATGCCTGCTTTCAACTTTTCGTTGCTCAATCCAGCAATTTTTTCGAGAGATAACCAAAACGTTCGCCATCTTTATCAAGGGCATTAACATAATGCTTCATAATACCAAGTTTTATAGTGCTGGCAATATAATTCGATCTTGATTAACTAAAGGTGGATGTATTACATTTTGCTTACGAACTTGAAGTAGAACCTCTTGGACCTTTTATGACGTAAATATGGTTTAAAATTAGCTGTCTTGTTTACTTGGTTCTTTTATTGATTGTTGTTTGTTTGTAGTTGATTCATTTTTATTAATACTTTTATCAAAAAAATTATTTCATCTAAAATCTAACGTAAAAGTATTTTCAAAATTGGCGCAATAATAAGTAAGTTCTAAACATCGATGTATTAAAAAACCCTACATCAATGGTTCTAAAGCATTGGAATTTGGTGGAAGGGATAGTTGTCAAATAACATTAATATCAGACTGTGACGTCACCGTGTGTCACCGGCTATAACGCTGCGTTCGTGCGAAAGAGATAACGTGATATCCCCACCACAACCCCACTTTTGCTCACAACAAAATTTCAAATAACAATATCTGCTTTATTTGACAACCAATTTTGATGCTGATTTCACCGAAGAATTTCTTTTTCTTATGATTTTCTGTAAAATATAGAATAATGTACAAAATCAAACATAGAAAACTACCCTATTTTCCCAGCTATGCCTCTCATACTTTCTTGTTGGGATCCACTGTTAGACACCTACGGCGTCTGTAGATTGCAAATATGCACACCAACTTAGTCAAACTACGCATATTTAACAAAGTCAGAAGTCGATTTACGATACTTTGTAAAGGTGTATTGGCTATAATTAACACTACTATAATTAGGTAATTAACTATAATTCGCTGTAATTATTCGCTATAGCAATATTTTTTTCAATTGCCTACTTACAAAAATATTTTCTCTAGCTGTACTATTTATATCTGACTGGTTTTGATACTGGTTTTGGTAATCAAAAGTCGATCAGGCTTCACAGGCTGTGGCAAAATATGCGTTAATTGGCAATAATGTGATGCTGTGTTTATGGTGGGATTTAAAAGGGTATTGTTCATTATGAGCTTTTATCGTCGCGCAGAACTATCGATACGGATCTCTACTGCCAACAAATAATAAGATTAAAGCAAGAAGTTGAGAGAAAGCGGCCGGCATTGAGCAATAGACAGGTGTGGTCTTTCATCACGATGACGCTAGACTACACACATCTGTAGCCAATCAGCAAAAAATAGGAGAGTTTGGCTGGGAGGTGTTAATGCATCCCCCATATAGCCCTGACCTTCAGATGTCCACCTGTTTCGGTCTCTTCAGAATTATTTAGGCAGTGTCAGATTAACATCAAGATAGGACTGCCTAAACTACTTGTTGCGATTATTTTTTATCAGAAGTCCCAAAATTTCTACAGCAACGGGATTATGGCACTACCTACAAGATGACAGAAAGTCATCGAACAAAATGGCACCTATATACTGTAAATAAATGTAAATAAACTTTGAAAATAGAAGTCTTGAGTTTTCATATAAAATGCGAAGAAACTTTTTCACCAACCAAAAGTTGTTAATGATAGATATTATTTTAAAGTATATCGAAGGACTACCTCGGTGACGTAGTTGTTTTACGGTACGACTGCAATGTTTTGGTCTCGGGTTTGATTTTCGGGTTGGGCAGTGACATTGGGTTTTTCTATTCATTATCAGCCTGGAGTTTGGAATTTGTGCCCGATATGGTGATAGACGAGCCCCCTATCACATTATGGGACGGAATACGCTCGTCGAAAAGTGGTCGGCAACTAGCGCTTAGCAGCCTTTCTGCCTATACTTTCGGTGATAAAAGACGTGAGTATGTATGTGCATCTTGAAGGAGTGTAAATTGAGATCATATTCTAGTTGTTTATTTACTCGTTTACTAACTAGTTGTAGTCCATCAGGTATATTATGATCAATAAAGAGCTACTTACAGAATATGGCTAATTATTTTTATCCCTCTACTAGCTGTTACTCACGGCTTTATATTCATTCAAAGACTTTTCCGGGATAATAGACTCCGGGCTGATACTGAATAGAAATACCCAATATCACTTTACCCGACCCGGGGATCGAACCTGAGACGCTCAGCATTGCAGTCGTACCGTAAAACAACTACGCCACCAATCATGTTAAAAATCAACATAAATAACGAAACTCAGACCGGGTTTTTTCAACTGTAGTTGGGTAATCATCGGTGTTATTAAGCTGGACGCGCTCACAGAGCTTTGAGTGCTCTAGGTGCTGCGAGTGCGTCCAGATTAATAACACCCTGACAAAAAGTTAAATGCAGTTGAAAAAGCGGGGCCTTAATTGTTTACGCCACGCAGTTTCCACGAAGATAATTACATTCGTTCCAGTAACTCTCCTCTAAGAAAATTGACTATAATAATTATCAACGTCATCTTAGACGTGACGTCAGTAAAAATGTTAATAAAAAACGAGATCTACGGACTTACCTAAACACTGTTGTTTACGTCGTTTGCGTTTGATTTGACTCTTGTTGTCGTAGTTATATTGCGGGACACCTACCGTGAGATGTCAGTTCGATTCCTGGATTAAGTAAATTGATATATTTCTGTATCAGTTGGCATGTAGCTGTTTGGTATTCCCTGTTATTTCTAATAGGGATCTCCTATTACATGGGACTTAACACAGCTCGAGAAATGTCGATGTCATTACTTCTCTGCCTACTCGTAAACAGGAAGAAAGGAGGTGTTGTGTACGACTTGATTTGATAATTCGTAGGCAGATCGCGTACTTTTTTGGTGTTCCACCTTGATATTCCTAGAACGGAACTAGTAATGGCTATTGTGAGTATTATATAGGCTTACGAATCATGCGGAAATTACGTAAATGTTGACGTCATTACACGCACTTTTATACAAAACAATTGTGTATAAGTGCTTCGGTAGCGTAGTATTGCGTGCGCTGTACGGCCACCGCTCTCAGGTTCTGGGTTCGAATCCCAGGATGAACAAAGTGATATTAGGTTTTTCTGCTTAGTAATTAGTATCAGCTCGAAGTCTGGAATTTGTGCCTGAATTTGCTCGAAGTCTGGAATAGGCTCGCCCCCCTATCACATAATGGGACGGAATAACGGCGAAAAGTGGGTGCACTAGTTGCGCCCCTGCCTACCCCTTCGGGGATAAAAGGCGTGAGTGTGTGTGTGTGTGTAGGTACAGAGAGTTTCCTGGTCAAATTTCTAGTTCGGGGAAAACTTGGTGTAGGTATTAGATCTCTAGAAGGAATTGTCGTTAAGGAGGTGGATAGTCGCTGTACACATTTTTTACCTACAGGTAAGATGAATGGGTTGGCGCGACCGGGGTAGTAGCACAGTTACACAAAAAAAAACAGCGTAGTACCTTTTTATTTTTATTTATTAGGGAAAATAAACAATATATTGTAAATTATAAATTAGGTACATAGTATTTTACCCAACGTTTGAGCAAATGTACAAACCACACCATCTTCCACGGATTATATAGGTAGTATTATTATAAGACAATGCTAGGAGCATACATATTATTTGGTGTTACTGTATAATACGCTTAACAATTGAAAAACCTAAACCTAAACTAAACCTTGTTATCTAAACATCTTCGTCTTTCCCTATTTCTCTTCTTTACTGGTGGTAGGACTTTTATGTGTAAATCCGTCTGGATGGGTGCCACCGCAATGTCTAATTCTACCGCCAAGCAGCAGTGTGCATGCACTATTGTGTTTCGGTTTGAAGGGCATTGTAGCCAGCGTAACTGCGGGACATAATCAGACTTAACATCTTATGTCTTAGAACGACGAGCGCAGTGGCATGCCACACAGTACTTATAACTGGAGGTGCTGTATGGTGTAGCTACTGTTTATGGGTGACCACCCACAAACATTACCTACGACCGTATCGCTTACCATCAGGCGAATGGCATGGTCGTCTTGTCATTCAATGCCATAAAAAAAAATCTTACAGACCGGCAATGCACATGACCCTTTATCATGCGTGTAGTTGTTTATGATTAGTAGAAATAAGATGATCTACTTGATCATTAGCTAGCCCATGCCATAAAAAATATCCAAATCGCTTCTGTTGATTGAAAAACTTTTGCCATATCAACCTCACTACGGTATGGGGCAAGAGCAGAAGATATAAGAGGCAGTCTCATGACCAAGGTTCTGTCGGAGCAAGGGAGTAAGGAAATATTTAGGTAAAAAGTTAAACAATATTGAAACCGGCATTTGTATTAAATTTTAGAAACTTGCAATAGTTATAGATTCTACTAGAAAAAAAAAACAATATTTTTTTATACAATGAAACTGAGAGATTTGTTACAATAGCATTGGCTACCGTAGAAGATGCTCGTAGACATACTTCTCTCAAAAGATTTTAGCTTTGTTAGTGGACATAGTATTTGTGTATTACTTTTCAAAATTATGTGTCGCCTACGCTGGTGTTTCCTTCATAAAATATTACATACATTACTAAAATGACAAATCGACTCACTACAATGTTCAGTTTGGTTTTCAGTTCAAATGTGTCTTCAGACTAATTCCAAACACATATATGATATAATTAGATGTAATAGTATGGAATACTTTGAAATATATTTAAAACCACACTGTTTAGCGGTCAATAAGTCCAAATCAGACATATTTTTCAATAGATTCAATAGACTGGGATACATCAACATTTTGTCTTAAATCACGATCATCTCTTTGTAATAGGTATGCCCCAATCTTCCTTGATCATATCAGCTGCTTTTTCAGCTACCATCATGGTCGGTGCGTTTGTGTGTGCTGCCGGTACATGCGGCATCACACTTGCATCCACCACTCTAAGTCCAGACACTCCATACACTCTCAATCTCGGGTCCACCACAGCTTCAGGGTCGTCTTTCGGTCCCATTTTGTTTGTACAACAATGATGATAGATGGTATTTGTTACTGTCTTCATAGCGCAAAACCAATACTCATCTGAATTAAATTTGTGATGAGCACAATTAGGCAATGGTATATCGTGTAATTTGCTTCCATATTTTTGAAAAGCTTTAGTTTTTGATAATTGTATTGCCTTTCTAATACCATATAGAATTACTTTTTGGTCATGACCTTTGTCTGAAAAGTAGTTCGCGTGAATGATGGGCTTGTGATAAGGATTCTTGTCTCGTAACATTATTCTTCCTTTGGATTCTGGCAGTAGAACCATTGGGAACACCATCCAAGTATCGCGGTCTCGAATTGGACTGTAAACCTTCTCAAACACTCGATCATTTATTGCGAAAGCCTGTTTATATGCTGGCTGAGAAACTAGAGATCCTCCGACGAACAGCAATTCTAAATCTGGATAGCCATTTTCATTATGAGGGTCCTTTGTATCAATGAATGCCAGGGCTTCAGTGCCACTAGGGGCTGATAAGGGGCCAGTGTGGTAACTAAAATATTCAATAATGTTGTCGATAGAGGCCACGCGTTCAGAACGAATGGAATCAGTTGTGTTGATGAGGAAGGTTAAACCACCTAGGGCCCAGTGATCTTGGAGGTTGTACCCAACCGGCAAATCGACTATCGTACTTATATTCTTCTCTGTTAAATGATCGTTTGGGCCTATACCACTGACCATCAGTATCTGGGGAGAATTTATAGCACCACCAGATAAAATTACCTCTTTCGTGGCTTTGATAGCGTATTTCTTTCCGCCTTTCTCGAATTCGACACCCAATGCTTTCTTTTGTACTGGATCTATTATAATTCGAGTGACCATAGCGTGTTTCGCGATTGAGAAATTCTTTCTTTGTTTTATAGGATGTAGGAAGGCGCGGCTGGCGCTCATTCTGGTACCATTGTTCATCGTAAATTGTATCATTGAGTATCCGATTTGGTTTTCTCCGTTGTAGTCTACTATCTTGCCACCAGTCTCGATGCCCGCTTTTAGGAAAGCTTCAGAGAGCGGTGTTTTCCATTCAGGATATTGTAATGACATTTCGCCTCGGTTGGAGTGGTATTTCTTGTCCTTTGATAGTTCGGGAATATTCATGTTTTCTGATCTTTTGAAATATTTGAGCACCGATTTGTAATCCCATCCTGTGAAACAGAATAAAGAATTAAATAAATGTTTAATGTCCTGCTAAAATAAACGGGGATATTATGTTCAAATAATAAAGAGAATTTGTATGTAGCTTTGTTTTATAATTTTACTAGTTCGGCGGCTTCGACCGCGTAAAAAGCCTTTGTCGCTACAAAAGTCCCTTAAATACAACACGACGCGGTGCCAGCGCCATCTTAATCAAGAAGCAAATTAAAAATATCCATTATTTGCCATGGGAGCAAATTACCCGGATAAAAAGCCTATGTGTTAATTCTGGAAATGATCTACCCGTATGCCAAATTTCATCCAAATCCCAGTTGTTTCTGCGTTTACTTCTAACAAACATACAGACCTTTTACAAACTTTCGCATTTATAATATTAAGTTAGATTAGTATAATAAGATGAGAAGTAAGAAATAAAGTTAATGGTTTTAATTTAAATTCTCGCCATATTACTTTTTTACCTTTCGTTAGTAGGTAATAGATCCAACAGAACGAACATGAAAACGCCACCTATTACTCAATAAACACGTTCGTGCCACCTGTAATTAAGGAGTTCTATCCACACCAGCAGGCATAACCAGGTACAGAATCTCCTTGCCCATAGTCAGCTACGCGTCTAGTACTATCGTATAACAAACAATAACAATCCTACACATATCCTGTGTAATTTTGACAAATTACTTGCTGTATCTTCGAAGTCAAAGGTCCAATCCTAATGTAATTTATATGGGACAACCACAAAGTTTATGAAATACAACAAAAAGAGTTTTCACAATTGGCTCATGATTGGCGGAGACACACATACAAAAAAATCATTCAAATTGAAAACCCTCTCCTTTTTTGAATTCGGATTAAAATATTCAGTTCTCGTGTTACTATAAATTACGTTGTGAGAATAAAGTAAGTTTTAATTATTTTACAATACTGATAATTTTCGATTGTTTGGTATCGATTTCAATTTTGGTTGTGAGATGGATCATGTCTGCACAACTCGGTCCAATTATTTTGTTGAAAGTATTGTTACCTGGATTGCCATTAGCCGCCCATCGGTCGTAGTCCTTCCTGTTGCCTCGCGTGTGCATCATGGAGTGAAGCACAGACGATCCTCCGACAACTCGGCCTCTGGGCCAAGCGCATCTGCCGCCGCGCATGCCTATACAGCCAGATTTCTATAATAATTCGTATATTTCAATTAGTTACATTACTTAAGTTATTCTTAACATTTAATCTCTCAAGATAACAAACGCAATATTTAAGTGCTAATAAACATTATGATGTGGTATAGATTATAGAATAAGTTCTGGACTACCTATATGGCGTAGTTATCTTGCGTGCGCGGTATTATCTTTGCTCTGAGGTTCTGGAACTGAATCCCGAGTCGGGCAAATTGATATTGAGTTTTTCTGCTTAGTATCGGCCCGGAGTTTAAAATTTAATTTCCGATATATCGATAGACTCGCCCCCTATCACATCACGGGACGGAACACACAGGTGAATAGTGGGTGCTGTGCTTGTACCTCTGTATAAAGGCGTGATGTGTATGTTTACTTTAGAGTACCTAAGTTCGAAATAAATGACGAAAATAATACATAGTAGATCAATTTGATGACCTCGATAAACTATTATGCTATTTAAAAAAAAAGTAAAATTTTTGTTCTTTTATAAAGGTACAGTCCACCACATAAGTAGTTGAATAAATCCAAAACTTCAAATCGCGTCTACACTTTCGTGTTCTTACCACTTTTTGTTTTCTCTTCACAAAAATAAAATAAAGGCGATTAACTTTACTTCACAGAAAGATTTTTTTTTAATTAATCTTAGCACGTGGGGGTGATTTGAGATTTTGAATTTGTTTAACTACTTCTGTGGCTGACTGTACATATTTCCATTAATAGGTAAAACCCATCGGTCTATTTTTATAGCCTCTATTAAAGTTTCAATGACATATTAGAAACATACTTGAATCGATCCAATTGGACTTATTGATAAAATATAAGTGTAACGAGCTATGTATTGTACAAAAATAATAATAAAGAAGACCGTGGGTAGGTTTTAATATTGTTTTAAATAAAGCTATTTTCTCGATTATAAGTTTTTTGGCAGTCAACATAACGTGTAATTAATTTTAGCATACAATGCTAAAACTAATTATACATCATTATTTTTGTGCAATATATATTATGCATTTTGGCATAGTGTTGAACGGCGTTTCTTTTTAATTGTTTTTGTTCTACAAACATCCATGAGAACTATTTGTTGTTTTGGTATCATTTATAAATTTAATATAAAATCTAAAAGATATTATGAGTTTTTAATTTTGTATTTGCCTACTCTTTGCTCTTGAACCTCGTAAATGCTATTTCAAATCTTATATTCTTATTTGTTAGTATATTATAGCAGAATACACTTCAAATAAAATAAATAAAATAAAATAAAGTGTATATAAACTTTAGGTAAGTAGGAGCAAAGCCCGCCGTGTATATTGGGGGCGTCTGGAGATTTCCACCACGGTATCGCCTGCCTGTCGTAAAAGGCGACTAATAGGGGCCACCGGGGGTTGCCGGCGGGCGGCAGGAGGCTGTCCATCTTTAGTTTTGTGCGTGTTTTTAGCACATTGCTGCGACCCCTGTGATGGACGGCAGTGTGACAGGTAGGCCTCACGCTGCCGTTGACGCCGAGGGCGTTCTTCTGTGCGCGGGGGTTTCTGAGCCCCCCCCCCCCCAAACAGGAGACGAGCTGCATTAGGCGGCACCGCGCAGGGGCGGCTGCGGACGACAACTTAGACACTCTTAGTCCGAGGAAACCCGCAGCCGTCCCTAATGCGCCAAAGAAGGCCACCGCGGAGTTTTAGTTGGCATGCTGTGCGGTGTACATAGGTTAGGGACTCGGCCCGGCGGCTCAACGCTGGGTCGTAAGGCACGGTGATCCCAACATAACCGCTCAGTCGCCCCCCTCGAAGGCTGGGCGGTAGTAATAAGTCACTTTCTCCGCGAAAAATAAAGTAGCAGCAAAGTACTAATTTTAAGGTTCTATTGTTTTTCCATAAGTATTGACGGCTGATGTATCACATACGAAAACCGCGCAAGTTAATCATTTACAATGCGTACACACGAGACGTATCACACGCCCGTTATCTCAAATCAAATCAGCATACAACAAAATGTAGTACGGCCGTGCCGTGGTTGTGTTGGAACTATGACGAGGCTCATTTCAGGGCTCCGGTGGCCTATCGTGATCCCTGACTCTTTTGAGAAGGATATTGAGTACTTTTGTGTATGACTTTGATGATTCAACCAATTATATTAGTACTAAAATACCAGCGACTAATGCTAACCATAGAGAGTTGTTACTATGTTTTATCCTTGAATGGTGTTAATTTGTTATACGTGGGATATTAGATTTTGGATTTTTGGCAACGCGGTCGTCCTTTGTGCACCCTGTGTGTATTTATTATAAGGGACTATACAGACGGCGTGGTTTATATGCGTCAACACATTTGTATATACAGTCAGCCACATAAGTAGCTGACCAAATTCAAAACTTCAAATCGCGTCTACACTTTCGTGTAAATCTTTATTTTCTCTTCACAAAAATCATATAAAGGCGATTTTTCGAAGAACTTTATTTCCCACAAAGAAAAAAAGTTTCAAAGATTTGTTCAGATACTTATGTGACTGACTGTACCTACAAGTTCATCGACCCGGTTGCTATGAAACACCTTTAAGATTTAGCATAATGTACTTATCTAATTTTATTATTTTATAAGGGTCAAGTTAATTGTACCTATACAGCAAGAGACTAATGAAACAAAACAGAAAATACGTTTATTTACTTACAGTAAAAAATAATTTATTTATTTACAGCATAGACAAGTTACAGCTAATAATTATATTAGGACTAGTAACAATTTAGGTGCCAAAAAGTATTAGTAGTTCTCACTTATAGAATTAAATTACTTTACTTGAGTGTAATCATAACTTTTTAAACAAAAAAGTAAAAGAAATAAGTCAAATGAAGTAAGAAAAACAAAGAAAATTAAAAATCACGGGTGCAAAACAAAAATTCAACGAAAAAAATCAAGGGCTAAGTACCTCCTCGCTACAGACGCACTTGTAAAAGGATCTAGATTATTATTAACTGACTTCAAAAAGGAGGTTCTGTATTCGATCCGTATGTATGTATGTAAATTTGTATGGCCGGACTGATCCGATTTGGATGTGGTTTTCGATATTGAAATGTATATTTTTCAGGGAAGGTTTTAGTATATAATTTATGAATTCCATAATTAACTAACAAAAAAGCAATAAATAACATTTTTTAACAAAAAATAAACCGACTTCAAAACCACTACAAGTTAAAAAATAATTAAAATTTGTATTCGCTTAGTATATACGTATATTTGGAGTCGGTGCCTAATTTAAATTTTTTTCGTATATTTGGTGTATTTCCTTAGCTTAGCTGGCAATTTAAATTAGGCATAGACTCCAAATATACGTATATTATACTAAGTGAATACAAATTTTAATTATTTTTTGATCTGTAGTGGTTTTGAATTCGGTCTATTTTTGTTAAAAAGTTATTATTTATTGCTTTTTATTTATATAATAATTATTGTAAAATCTGCTTGCGCGCACCAAGTAGCTGTTCTGTCTAAAATTTGATGATCCCTTATGAATATGCAAACGAAATACTTTGGATCGAATGTTAAAACATATTTTGGCTAGACATAGTTTGGGACAGTCAATATGATTTTTCAATAATTTTAATAATAATTATGCAACTAAAGTTGCTTAAGTTTATTAGTACTGTATTTTTTATTTTAAATGATAATTCGAAGAATAATCAAGTTTTGCCATTCGACTGCAAAATAAACTCGTATAATATTTGATATTCATCGTACGTAATTTTCGAACAATAGGTTTTCAAGCGCAGCGGAATATGTATCACCTTATTATGTTGTATATACTTGTGCTGAATTCTCAAATAAAATAAATAAAAAATGGTTCAAAGCAATGGGGAAAGCATATTAAATAATTTGTATAGGCATTACATTTTTCTAACACCCAATCACTAAAGCCCGTATTCACGTTACTAAGTATCTAATTTCCATTTCTTTTATTTTATGTTGATATGGATCGATGAATAGCGTTATGAAGTTGTAAAATTTATTAAATTACATAATATGTATTGTATTGAATAAATAATACCAGGCTTGTATTATATACTTCCCAGTACCCACTGGTGAGAGGGTTTTAAGCCACCACGCTGGCGCGATGTTGGCAGCCTTCAAAGAATATCTTCCTAGGATTATCAAGTATCCTTCACGATTTTTACTTCACCTTTAAGCAAATGATAATTTGATAAACACATACGTAATTTCGCACATACAGATACATGTGTAATTTTTCTTATTGAAATAAATAATGATAATAATACTCCGTGAAGCAAATTATATAACACTTTTATTTTGCTTTAGTTAAACTTTTTGTCTAATCCTTTGACAACTCAACTGTCATCTTTGAACACTTTCCCGCCAACCGATATTGCCTCGCCGTAGACTAAATCCCATCAAAAACATGAATGTGAAATGGGGAAGCCAAGTCTAATATTAAGAATATGCGTGCTGGTCGACTTCACCGACAAAAGAATTGAAATCTTAATGGTTGCCAAGCCCTGTAGATAATCCTGAAAATTATTTATAAGAACACAATCCATTCTAAAATAAATTTATGCTAATGTTTCTTTGTTTTTCTGCTACGACAATGTATGATATTTAAAAATATAATTTTTTAAATTTGAATAGTCGAATTATTTACACAAAGCAGATAACTTAATAGTTAGTATGAATTTAAGCTCAAGATTTGACTTGGCTAGTCTTCACATACAATTTTTCTAATATTTGACTAATAAACTTATCTTTATGTTACTGTTTTTATATTGTAAAGTCAACATATCCTAATCTTCGAAAAAAAAATTTTTCTGATAAAACTAGCCAAGACAAATCTTGAGCTTAAATTTGTACTAAGTTATCTGCTTTGTGTAAATAATTCGACTATTCAAATTTAAGAAATTATATTTCTAAATATCATACATTGTCGTAGCAGAAAAACAAAGAAATATTAGTTTAAATTTATTTTAGAATGGATTGTGTTCTTATAAATAATTTTCAGGATTATCTACAGGGCTTGGCAACCATTAAGATTTCAATTCTTTTGTCGGTGAAGTCGACCAGCACGCATATTCTTAATATTAGACTTGGCTTCCCCATTTCACATTCATGTTTTTGATGGGATATCATTACTTTTTGTAAAGATATTATTTATTAAAATATTGAGTTAAGTAATAAAACAATTACGTAAGAAGTTACCTTTAATCAATATTTATGAAGTTACTTATTTTAGAAAGAAAATAAACAATGTATTAAAAGCCGTAAACCGCTTCATCGTTCTGCTATGTGCACGCGATGAAGTCCTCTTGGTATAAAAACCTCTATTTAATAATTACTTAAACTCTATGATTCGCAAGTATTATATTATAATCTTCTTGATTATGATAGAACGTCCAATGTCATCTCATGTCATAATAATAAACGTCTTAAGATGTAAATAAACATTGTAGAAATCATAAATTTTTAATTTGAGCTCGAAACAGAAGTAAATATATAATATAAAAGACTGAAGAGTGGGCACGAGTTGCTGATGCCTATAACGTATCTATAGGAACCTACCGCCATATCCCACAACAGCTCTGTCTAAAGTCGGAAAATTTATAGAAAAAATCAAGCAAAAGTGGTGCCCTAATACGGGGTGAACGTAATTAATGGATCAAGGTAAATAGTATTTAAAGTAAAATAAACCATCAATGGACGTGTACGCCTAAACGTTCATAGTTCTAAAGATTTAGGTATAGATAGTATGCAGATTTTCCGATTGCTTGGAAAATGCTTCAAATCTTAAAAATGCATTGTTTTCAGATTTTTTCCTTTGTATACATACAATTACCTATCTGTACACCAAATTTCAACTTTCTAGGTCATCTGGAAGTGGGTTAGGTTTTTGATCTATATGTCAGTCAGTGATAAAAATGCCGATTTTTAGATGTTAGTATCTCAATGACCATTTGAGCTATATTTATGAAATTTGGGATTCTAGTTAACGTGAGGGGGTTTAATACACTAACCAAATCTCAGGTATATACGTTAAATAGATTTTGAGTTATAGAGGCGTCAAAAGTCGCTCCAAATGGTTCGGGTGAAACTACACTAGGCAGCTTCGACTTTTTTTTTTTTGCTTGGCTTGACACGCTGCCGCGTGTCTCAATATGTATTTTAAGTAATTGACATTACAGATTAAATTACAGTGTGTGCCTCGGGTTTTGAACCTGCGGACATTTGCCTCTGACGACCGTTTCATTTCAATAAGGCTACTGTGCGCTTAGCTATACTTTCTTTACATATTATTATAAAACGAAGTCCCACGCAGCGTCCGTCTGTATGTCTGAACGCGATAAATTCAAAAACTACCGAATGGAAACCCCAGGAAAGACATAGGTTGCCTTTTATTCCGGAAAAATATATAGTGGGTCTATTATCCTGGAAAAACTTGTTCACGCGGGCGGAGCTGCAAGCAAAAACTAGTTCTACATAATTTTAAGAACACCTAAAGGTACGCCGAGGCTGTTAAGTTAATATTTGATTAAAAAGATTCAGGATTTTCAGAGTATAAAGGTGGCATAGGGAGAGTATGTTTTCTTAAAGCCTCTTATAACCCGAATTCTAAATTAAAAACTCTTCAATCGACCCTTTAATTTACCTGAGAAATGTTTGCAAAAGCACACGTGAAATATGTATTCGATGGGTACAGTTCGATAAACTTTTGTTAACTTGCTACCAGAATTATTTGAGACAAAAACGGTTATTCGGTCTAATGATTTGTTTTGAATCCTACTAGTCGTACTAATATTATGAACGCGAAAGTTTGTAAGTATGGATGTATGGATGTTTGCTACTCTTTCACGCAAAAACTACTGCTGAGGTGTCTATTTTTTTGGCCAGGATCTTGATTTTATACACCTAGATTTTTATGTCTCGAGGCACATGAAAACTTTGGTGTACGGTACTCCATCTGTACCCACACGTGATAAACTGATTTAAGAAATAATTTATGCAGATGAGCAGACAAAAAGTAGTTTATTTCTTAGAATTACTAAATGTTTATTATGGCACAGAATGCGCACTTGTATTAGGGACAGAGGTTCACAAGTCGAGCAAAATTTTTAAAAATTCTTAAAAGAAGAAGAGGAAGAATAACATTATTTTTTTTTAAATCGAGTAGTGCAGGGATTTGATTTTGTTTTGGTATGTTATCACCCCTATACAAGTTGGTCATGCGTTAAAGTAATATTGCGAAAATGTTTCGTTACCATTATGATACATTAGGAGCTTTTTATTTTGCGAATCGTGTCCCCTTGTACTTGCATTTGATAAGGTAATTTAATTTTACAAATAATGCATCGTGCTTCAAGGCCTGAACAATGTGAAAAAACTAAACGTGTAAATTGTCTCCATGGAGCATAATTCATTTCTATTATGGTCATAATTTATAGATTTATGTACATAATTAAATGATATTTATGAGGTTATTTTAAGTGACATTGAAGAAACACGCGGGGTATTGCGGTAATAACAAATTAAAATAAACCCTGGCACGAAAAAGTAAAAAATAAAAGTGTCTGTCGTTTAAGCACTTAATAATATTTTGACCCAAGCGTTGTCGCATCGGGGACCGCTAAGGAAAAAAAATTATCTCCTGAACAGGTCATCATAAATTATAGCTAAAAAAACAGTTTAGATGGCATCAGCTTTCAACCACAAAAACGCGTTAAAATCGGTCCATTCGTTTGAGAACTACGATACCACAAACAGACATACATATACACAGATACACGCCCTAAACTTTTAACACTCCTCTTTATACGCTGAGAATGAAAAAGATTTGTAAATTGTTCAAGAAGTATCAATATGTTTAGATCTTCGTGCTCTGGTCGACACGTTATTATATCTAGGTTGTCGTTAAATAATAATGGCCATTATATGGTGCCATCTGCTATTTGAAGTTAGAAAGTCAAATGCTAAAATCTATTGCTTAACCAAGTAAAAATACAATATCGCACATAGTTGGTTCAAAAAACACAAACACACTCACATAAACACTACACTTACGCCGTTTATTGCAAAAGGGGTAGGCAGAGATGCAAATTGTGCACCCACTTTACGCCACGTGAATTCCATCGCATGTTGTGTAACGTTGCGAGTTATCGCCACATCGGGCACAAATTTCACACTCTGCCTGATACTGAACAGAAAAACCCTTAAAACTTTGCTCGACCAGGGGCGCAAACCCGAGACCTCAACGCGGTAGTCGTACCGCAATACTAATACACCACTGAGCCAGTCCTTTAGCCGTAGTCAAGAATCAAGATTCATTTCTACAAGCGTTAACGCTAATAGAAAACAAAAAAAATATATGGGAATGACATATCGGATCGATAGGTCTTTAAATTATAGGCAAATTATAATTAAGGTTTAGGAAATTACAACGCAACTATCCTTGTTCGTTGTTCGGGTTATGAGTTTTGTTTCCTCCACCGCAATTCGCTTGGAATACTAATAAGTGGCCATATATCACCGATGACCCCAACGGTCGCCTTCGAAAGAAGATGATTTGAATCGTAATTGCGCAAGACCGTGATTATTTTGGTACTTGATTTTCTAAATTGCGTACGATTCTTGGTAGCATAATTGATTCGTCTTAATTAGGCTTAGGCATTTGATTAAACGCAGATTATCGCGACAATAGACGTTTGACATTAACCCCATTTTTTTTTGTTTATCGCGGGGAAAAACCCGTTATCGCTACCACCACTGGGGGGTGAGTGGAACGGTTATGTTGGTTTCACACAGTCTTACGGTCCAATGTCGACACACGGGAGTATAGCTTCATGTAAATGCAATTACGGTAATTTATAATTAAATTTACTAATTATAATATTGGAACGAAGTTACTTATTGCGCGTTGCAAAAGGGGGCTAGACGGAAAGAATTAAGACCAAAAGGTGTAACGACATTTTTTTTTTATACTTGCTCTGTAAAACCAGCCAGTAACAATAAAGAACTGGCCGTAAAAGTGACATTCGAAATTTAAATAAAAAAAAAACAATTTAAATACTTTTTTGTGTAGTTTTTTTTTCGTTAGTTGTATGTTAATTTTAAT
The DNA here is from genome assembly GCA_949316025.1 of Lapara coniferarum. Taxonomy (NCBI): domain Eukaryota; kingdom Metazoa; phylum Arthropoda; class Insecta; order Lepidoptera; family Sphingidae; genus Lapara; species Lapara coniferarum. The sequence goes on along the minus strand of OX438923.1, from coordinate 11,224,667 downwards.
GTCAATGCTTGCTTAGGTGATGATCGTGATTCGATGACATATCTATTGTGTAGGTAGAAGTAAATTGAAGTAAATTTTTTCATTGATGTGGTAACGTTTTAATGAAATATACAATTATTATTATAACTTAAAAGAAATAAAATTTTATTACAATTGCTTCACTAATTAATCGAAAGGAACTTCGTTCCATCCGGGTGTCCGTTGACACCTCTCAAGTTTCTTTTAGCATTATACTGTGGATTAATGTGCTTTTTAATAATGATGTTCGGATTGCTGTACAAATTATACTTCATTGTTCAATTATGAATGTGTAATTTTAAATAATATTTCATACTTATAGTGAATAATTATAATATTTATGTATGATAATATCTTCAATATTATCTTTGTTTTTCTAATGTCTTGTTCTAAAAATTATGTGACGTTTTGTCATAAATATAATTAAAAGTATATGAATAAGGCCTAATGTGTATTTAAATGTTTGGAGAGGGTCGTGTAAGGCAGAAAATTGATAAGGAAGGAAAATATTTCCACTTTTTAACCGACGAAAAAAAAAACGGACGAGGTTCTCAAGTCAACGTGTATATTTTTTATGTATGACCACACATAACGTTTTGTATTGGATTTCCTGATTTGAATAATTATTTTTATATCGGGTATATATCCAAATTGGTCCCAAGTTAATTTGAAAAAAAAAAATCTTCCCTTAACGGTTGAAAAAAAGGGTGATTTATTGTTTACTCACAGATTTTAATGCTAAGTTGTGTATTAATAAAAAATTAAGCATGCAGTTTATAGCCACAAAAAAAAATATAAAATAAATATTTTAACAAAAAAAAAATAAACCGCCGGAAAAACTGAAAAGCAAAGTAATAAACATTTTTTATTTAACCTTAATAATTAATATATACGTATGTTTGGAGACGGTGCCTAATTGAAATTGCCAGCTAATCTAAGCAAATACACGAACAAATATACGGAAACAATGTTCAATTTAAATTAGGCATCGACTCCAAACACACATCTATATTAGTTATCAAGTTAAGTGGACGATAGCCTAGTTGGGAATGGAACGCTCTGCCGAGACAATGTCCGGAGGTTCGAAACCCAAGGCACACACCTCTGACTTTTCAAAGTTACGTGCGTATTGTTTATCAATTATCGTTCGCTTTAACGGTGAAGGAAAACATAGTGAGGAAATCTGCATACCTAAGAAGTTCCATATAAAAATTTCGAAGGTATGTGAAGTCTACCAACCCGCACTAGGCCAGCGTGGTGGACTAAGGCCTAAACCCCCTCAGTAGAGGAGGCCCGTGCTCAGCAGTGGGCAGTATAATAATACAGGGCTGGTATTATTATTATATTATTATATATTTTTTTGCTTATCAGTTTTTTCGGCGGTTTTATTCTTTTACTAAAAAGTTTTTTGAATTATAGAACTCTGATGCGTGTGGAGCTGCAACCAGTAGTTCATTTAGTGCCAGTGTAGTTTCCTATATTTTATTTTGTACATTATTTTATATGTAACAGAAAATAATATGAAAACAAATTACTCTGTGAAATTAGTACCAAAATTGGTAAAAAAATAAGGCAGTTATTCATAGTTGAAATATTGTTGTGAGCAGAAACGGGGACGTGGTGAGGATATCGCGCTGTCTCTTTCGCATGCACGCAGCGTTGTGGTCGGCGGCACTCGATGACGTCACAGTCTGTTATTTATTTGACAACCTCCCCTTTCACCTCATTTCAAAGCTTTAGATCTTCCTTATTCTTACATCAATTTTGATAATTCTTTTCCCGTTAGGTTTTAGATGACCTACATTTATGATAATTGTATTAAAGAAGTAGTTAACTACCTCATTTTATGGCTTGATGATAAAGGCCATCCGTCCAATACATGTCTAAGCCGACCAAACACAAAAGTCACACTGTATCAATACGAAATCTATGTGTAATTTTCCGGCCTTTAAACTATTTATAAGCCAAAAATCGTTGTTGGTAAAAAAAGACTTCAATAATATTGAATTTACAATGAGAATCAGGTACCTATGTATGGAAAAATAATCGTCAAGGACATTTATTGTCCAATGATCCATTTGTATACACTTTTCCTCTGGAGACACCTGAGTAGTCACGTAGCCTTTAATTTATGCACAGAGGACTGGCTCGGTGGCGTAGTTGTGTTACGGTACGACTGCGATGATTTTTTTTTGACACTGGGATATCCATTTCCGGATTTATGCCGTACCCACCGATCAAAACCGATCTACCGACTAAAACCCGGCCGTTCTACTCTCTCTCTCTCCCTTATATCGAAGGTCGCGGGGTGCGTATGAGCATACAACCGCAACTCTCACAACAGTGCTCTTGGGCAAAGCTTGTCGCAGTCCGAGGAACATGAACTCGGTAACACCTCGGCTGGCGTGCATGTAACACCGAACGCCAGCCTCTTGGCCATCATTTGTCAGTAGTTGGATGCCTGCCCGCCACCTGTAGGCCCGCTTAGGGAGTTCACCGAAATCCACCCATCTTCATTCTCGACCGCGGGTGCCACAATTGTCGCAAGGGACAAGTTGCTGGCTAGGTCGGTCAGACTTCACTGACTGTGGCAAAACCTAGGTTAACTCACAATAAGGTGATGCTGTGTGTATGGTGGGATTGGAAGGGCATTGTTAATTATGACCTTTTACCGTTTAACAGATCCATCGATTCGGATCTCTACTGCTAACAACTAATGGGATGTAAGCCAGAAGTTGAGGGAAAGCGGCCGGAATTGTTCAATAGAAAGGATGTGGCCTTTCATCACGATAACGCATGCCACACACAATTTAGCCAATCAGCAAAAAATATGAGAGTTTGTTTGGGAGGTGGATAATGCATCAACCCTATTGCCCTGACCTTGCACCTGCAGATATCCACCTGTTTCGGTCTCTTCAGAATTTTTAGGCAGTGTCAGGCTAACATCAAGAGAGGACTACCAAAACTACTTGTTGCGTTTTTTCAGAAGTCCCAAAATTTCTACAGCAACGGGATTATGGCACTACCTAGTTGGCAGAAAGTCATCGAACAAAATGCCGCCTATATACTGTAATTAAATGTAAATAAACTTTGAAAAAAGAATATATATTATTCATACGGCTGTAATCAAAAAATGAACCTAATAGCTATCTTCAAAGCCGATAAAAGATCAATCAAATAAATCGATAGCGATAGTCGTATTGAAATCAGGCTATTAACGAAAACATACCTGTGGCTCAGTGTAGTAATTCCAATTTGCTTCTGTGAACTGCAGGAGTGTCGCCAGCACCGGAATGTCCATGAACATCTGCTCGTTGCCGCCGGCTTCGATGAGCAACACCTGCAAATACGACGCTGTTATGTAATATATAATTGAGAGGCATAACGACTGTCTAGGGGTAGAACCATCTCGCAGTCGTCACTACATATCTGGATTCTGGACCATACTCCATTTACCATCGGCAGAAGTGCGATCAGTTTGCCAAGCCCAAATAAATCGTTACAGAAAACTGAATTCAATATACACATATACAATCACGCCTCTCATCCCCGAAGGGGTAAGCAGAGGCACAACTAGTGCACTTACTTTTCGCCATGGATATTCCATGATGTGATAGGGGGCGAGCCTATTGCCATATCGCGCACATATTCCAGACTCCGGGCTGATACAGAGTAGAAAAACCCTATATCACTTTGCCCGATCTGGGGATCGAACCTGAGACCTTGACATTGCCGTCGTACCGTAATACAACATTTTTTTTTATCGCGGGGAAAAACTCGTTATCGCTACCACCACTGGGGGGTGAGTGGAACGGCTATGTTGGTTTCACACAGTCTTACGGCCCAATGTCGACACTCGGGAGTATAGCATCATCCGAGCGAGCATTGGACCGAGTCACTAACACTATGTACACCCTACACCGGCATACCAACAAAAATCCGCGGTGGCCTTCTTCGGCGCTTACGGGACGGCCCCGGGGTATCTTGTTGCACGAAGATAGCTGCACGGAACCGCCCCTGCGCGATGCCGCATTGCGGCCCCTCTCCAAATGAGGAGGCTGAGAAGCCTCCGAACTCAAAAGCACGCTTTTGCGTCTACGACTGCAGGAGACCGACCACCCGCATTGTCGTCCACCTCGTAGTCGCTTACATTTGAGTAGTTGAGCGAGCAGACCCCCACTGCTCGCCCCGCGACTCTTACCTCGTTTAGTCGCCTCTTACGACAGGCAGGGGATGCCGTGGCTAAATTCTTTAGATGCCCCCAGACCACAGGGCACACCGTAATACAACTGCGTCACCAAGGCAGTCAGTTGAAGTAATTCAAATAAATACAATTGGGAAGTATGATACCTCTAATACAATGATTGGTCACTGCCACCCGTATTACTTTGTTTTGATCCATTCACATTCTACTATTGCGTTTACAACTGGTTAGAAGGTATTTCTAGGAATGATTTTATACTATGCATTAAACTTTTTGCGCTATCTGTCTGTTTACCTTTCTACTTATGTAGGAGCCCGTTGGATTTTTTTTTGGTGCATTGAATGATGAGACGAGCATGCTGTTCGCCTGAATTTAAAGGATGTTTGACAATTTTTAAGGAGGTACTATCCAATGAATGTTCTTAATTTACGCATTGTAAGATGTAGGTACATCGCTGTTTTCTACCATGCAAAATGTTTTATTTTATTTAGACATTTCTTGACTGCCTCGGTGGTGTAGTTGTATTACGGTACGACTGCAATGCTGAGGTCTTGGGTTCGATCCCCGGGTCGGGCAAAGTGATACTGAGTTTTTCTATTCAGTATCAGCCCGGAGTCTGGAATTTGTGTCCGATATGGCGATAGGCTCGCCCCCATCACATCATGGGACGGAATAACGGCGAAAAGTGGGTGCACTACTTGCGCCTCTGCCGACCCCTTTGGGGATAAAAGGCGTGAGTGTGTGTGTATATTTCTTGAAGTCGCGTCTATTATTAGTCAATAATAACTGCTCATAAAGTTTACCATAATGATTCTTTTCGTTCTGTGCGTCACTTTGCATTCGACGAAAATGCAAAGTGACGACGAAGACGTTTGTAAATGATTCGCAGTATGAGTAAAGTATATAGTCGAAGTTTTTACGACTGCTGAATTTTAACTCCAATGTGAACAAAAACACGAATGTGAAACATGGAAAAAAAATTACTTCGAGTAATAAACAGAATCGTTTTTGAAAAAAAAATACCAATTAGTTAAGTATCTTCCTTATGTTATAAATGCGAGATTGTGAATATGTTTGGATATATTGTTTCTTATAACAAATTGTTAAACATGATTGACACTTTAAACTAAAAATAATAATACTTATTCTGACAATATTTTTGAATCATATTGTACTGACAATGACCTCCTCTGACCTAGACTTTGAACCAAACACTTGCGTTTGATGTTGGAAATACCAACTTTTAGATTTGCATCCATATTACTTAAATCGATAATTGTAGATCAAAATCGATAGCTAAAAAGCAGCTCTTGTAATCGTGATAGATTCGACTTGCGGGTCAGTTACGACATATTTAATTTGGGATCTTTATAGAGGTAAACAGCGGTCACTCGGTCGATCGTTAAGACATTAACTGCAAAGGTAAATATTAAATACTGTTGGTTTTATTTTTGGAATCGCCGCGGTGAATAGGTACTAGTTCTAGGTCTGCGTATTCATAGGGAGCTGCTTAGACAGTATATTATAACTAGGGCTGCCATCACTTAAATTGCCGACGCCGGATATACACGGCAAAAATCCCGGACATTTGGGCGAAATATGGGTTTTTCCCCAGACACCTCTGAAAAAATATTTTGCCGTGCCTTCTTGAATGCGGATTATTATGAATGAATTTTTAACTAAGGTTTATTTCAATTTTTCACTTATCTTTAAAAAAATTGATTTCCCCTGACAACAAGTGTCCGGGTTTCACCCGGACACTTTTTAAAATCCCTGCCGGACGACCCCCGGACGCCCTTCAAACTAGGACAAATCCGGACGGATGGCAGCCCTAATTATAACGGACGCCCCTTGTATTGTCTTTCTTTACTGCCAAAGTGTAAGAGTAAATTCTCATAGTATGTTTGTTTAGCTTTTATGTAGAAGTTACATTGAAAATTGAAAGTTTTTTAGCTCCTAAAAGCACATGACGCTTCCTTTCTAGATGATCTAATGGGTAACTAAAAGAACTGTATTGGCAAGACTCCGTAGACTATCTGCCCGAGATTTAAAAGTGCTTTGTGTTGTGAACAATTGGGTATTTGCCTATGTTTGATTTTGTATATTATTTTATATGTAACATAAAATAATACGAAAAAGAAATTCTTCTGTGGAATCACCATCAAAATCGATTGAAAAATAAAGCAGTTATTCAATTTTGAAATGTTGTGAGCAAAAGTGGAGGTATGGCGGGGATATCTCTTTCGCACGCACGCAGCGCTATGGCCGACTGCGCTTGGTGACGTCACAGCCAAGTATTGCTGTTATTTAACAGCTTCCCCTTCCACCAAATTTCAAAGCTTTATAACTTACTATTGGGCCAATTTTGAAAATTCTTTTTCTATTAGATTTTGGATAGCATACATTTTTCATAATTATAATTAAAAGTAGTCAAATAAGCTATTATAGGTAGCGTGTAATATTTTCAGAGAATGTGTGTTATTGCGGCGGATATCTGAAATAAACGTGGAGATACTGAAATCGCGACGATTGAGTTCAACACTTGGCCATTTTTTATAATATAGACCTCAGCATTCTGTAATGAAAAAGATTGAGTAGCACCTTAAAATCCTCGACTTCAGTGAGCCTGTTACTAAGCACGCAGCCGGCTGTACCCGCCCCGATAATAATGAAGTCGTATTCCGGTAGGATGGTGGTGGCGTCCGGCGGCTCTCCTTCATACAGCTCCGCCGTGTCCCGAAGGAAGCCTGATATCGCGTCGAAAATCGTACCTCGTTGCGCCGTGCATAGTGATAGGATATATGCAGCACTGGAAAAAGGATTATGTTATTTAGAAGCAGAACGCGTTAGATTTCCTGGAATGAAATATCTATCAAAAGAGGATGAATTATTTCTCGAGTTAAAAAAACATCTGTCCTTGCTGATCTTATCATGTTTGTGTAAAAATACTGTGGATTCATTTCTACATGAAAGACGGGTGAAAAAAGACACATAATATTACTTCCATACTTTTCATATTGAGTACAAAAGATGTTTACAATTAATAGTTAACAATATAAATGTAATTTACTTCATTGCAAAATTCCTCGCCTTTCCTTAACACGATTTTCCTCATTAAGTAACCTTTCTAGGACGTCTGTAAAACTTAGTAGTATTTTTTTATCTGACCTTTACATTTAGTAGGTCTAAATATGTAATAAAAAAAAGCATTGTTTTAAATTCGGTCCGATAAATTTCTAGATATAATATAATATTGCTTGTACGCCAATAGGTATAAGTACAGTAAAAGCCTCGTTACTAATATAGATATGTGGTTTCAATAGGAGAAACATCGGTTTAATAGTATAAATAAATCAAACACAAATAACTCCCATACCAACCCTGTATTATATACCTGCTGAGGATGGGCCTCCTCTACAACTGAGAGGGTTTTAGGCCTTAGTCCACCACGCTGGCCTAGTGCGGGTTGGCAGACTTCACACACCTTCGAAATTCAGAGAACTTCTCAGGTATGCAGGTTACCTCACGATGTTTTCCTTCGCTGTTATTTATTCCACTATACGTTGTGATCATTTGATTCTACGGGCTTAGGGCTTTGCACTGGACACTATTTTATCCTCGGAGATTTTGGTGCAGTTTGCAAAAAATTCCGGAGATTTTCTGGAGAATCTTCGGCAAAGTACCAATGTAGTAAAACCTATATTATTGCGACCTAAAAAAGTTCCCAAAAATGGACTAACGCTGGTCCTATATCTGTATTACTTCATATACGTCATCAGAGATAAAAACAAACGGTTATTCGCATCATCTATGTTCTCAGGACATTCTTTGTTTTTTTTGTTGCTTTCGGTCAAAACCCTACACTTCGATTATAGGCATTTTATTGTATGACATTGTACTGAGTATAGCCAGTTGTAGTTATAAAGAGAAAAAATATTTTATTTGCAATAACAAAGCGATCCTGGAGGTGATTTAGTTGCTGTTTTGGGTGATCCAAAGGTTACATAGGTAATTTGTGTTATGTAACAAAAATAATAAATGAAGTATTGGAGTTACATCCAGAACATATGGACTGTTTACTAGGGCTAAGTGTGGAAAGTTTACAATAAATGGCCTGTTTCGTAATATTCAAGGAAATGCCATCCGCCGCACCAGAGCTATGTAGCGATAATATTTAAGCATTTATTTCACGGCGTTTGTTAGGAAAGCATAGTGACTTTTGCATTTGTTCGTCTTATACTTCCACGAATCGCATTTATTTAAAAACTAGCTTCAGCTCGCCGCTTCGCCCTTGTAAAAAAGTTTTTCCGGTATATTGGTCCCGCTATATATTTACCCTTGATAAAAACTAGCCACTGTGTTATTCCAGATTATAATCTATCTCTGTGCCAAATTTTATCCAGATCCGTTTAGCATTTCTGGTGGGAATGACTAACAAACATGCAAACTTTCGCATTTATAATATTATTAGCTTTTGCCCGCGGCTTCGCCCGCACGAAAGAGTTTTTCCTGAATAAAAGTCTCGCTATACATTTTTCCCAGGATAAAGAGCCTAATACCTTCCCAGGGTCTCGAAATACCTCCATACCAAATTTTATTGAAATCAATTCGGTAGCTTTTGAGTTTATCGCGTACAAACTTTACCACCCCTTTAACCCCCTTAGGGGTTGAATTTCGCAAAATTCAATCTTAGTGATCACCTGCATCCTAAAAGGTCGTACGGTACGTCCCATGCATAATTTGAGACTCCTAGCACTTGTCGATTCTGAAATTTCGTGATGAATGAGTGTGTGTTTTTTCGCTCTTCTACGTGTACACTAGTTTTTGCCCGCGACTTGGTCCGCGTAGGAGTCGTAAACGGTTCTAATAGGAATTTGAATTGTTGTTTTACATTATTAATTTTGTTATAAGATATAAATTATTATATCCTATAAGGAGTATTCATGTCAAGATCGAAGCAAATCAATGCCAAAATAACTTTCTACCCCTTTTTAACCCTGTTAGTGTATGAATTTCAATAAAATACGTAACACGTGTTCTATCAATTCTGTCAAAAAAGGTTTATGCAAAATTTTAAGTAGATTGGACCAAGGAATCACGTTGCCCCATAAAAACTTTGCCCCCCTTTTTAACCTCCTTAGGGATAGAATTTCGGAATATCCTTTCTTATCGGATGCCTACGTCATAAAAAGAACACATCCTGCAAGTTTCTGGTCTCTACTTTCAGTGGTTTAGGCTGTGCGTTGATCCGTCAATCAGTCATTCAGGACAAAGCATTTTATGTGTATAGGAATACATATACACTCACACATTTTATGCCGGAAGGGGTAGACAGAGGCACAACTAGTGAACCTACTTTTCGTCATGTATATTCCGACCCATAATGTAGGAAGCGAGCCTATCGCCATATCGGCCACAAATTCCAGACTCCGGGCTGATACACAGTAGGAAAACTCAATATCACTTTGCCCGACCCGGGGATCGAACCCGAAAACATGATATTGCAGCCGTACCGTAATACAACTACGACTATTGAGTTCAAAATCGTCTAAGCTATTTTTTGGCCTATGTTTTCATAATAAATGAGTATTTTTAAAATCTAATCAAATAGTTCTATATATATGATGAAATTTCATTCTATAGGACGTAGAATTCCTCAAGGAAAGATTATTGAAAATTTTACCTTTATTTTAGTTATGTCAGGTTGCTTTCTACGTTATGCGCTCATTCCAAAATAGGTGTGTAATATATGGTAATATATGTTATTTATGGCAATATAGTATGCAATAGAGAATTTGTGAAGGCCATCTGCCATCTGTTATAATTAAAATCTATGACATATAAATACGTACCATATAATAATTTGAAAACGCAACATTGTTAAAAACGAATACACTTTTCACACAATATTAATCACTGCCCACTGTCCCATTAGTACATCGCACTTGACTGCAACACAACGACAAATATGTAATGCAACTGATACGTCTGTGTCATTAATAACAAATTATTTGCAACCATTTCAAACTAGTTCTCAATTACTTTAATGTTATTAAATGATTATTATAATTTCCTGTACACGATTGTGGTAAATTTTCAATTCGGGTTTTGTTATTTTAATACTTTTTAGACAAATGTATTAGATTATTATGCAAAGTAAGGTTTTCTCCAAAATCATCCTAGACCGCATAAGTACCAAATTAAATTAAAATCAACCAATAGAACAGGCGGGCTTTAGGAAAAACTTTGCCACGGTGGACCATATACACACTATTAAACAACTTATAGAAAAATACAACGAGTACAATAAGCATCTGTATATGGCATTCATCGACTACACCAAGGCTTTCGACAGCATCAGCCATATAGCTATATGGGAAAGTCTAGAAAACCAAGGAATCCCCACACAATACATAAAAACCATTAAATCTATTTACTCCAACACTAAAGCAAGAATACAGCTAGAAAGTTTGGGGGAGACCTTTTATATAAATAGAGGTGTCAGGCAAGGAGATCCACTGTCCCCCAAGCTTTTCTGGAAAAACCCAAACCCAAACCCTGAAAAATTGGAGAAAATGATTCAAGACCTAAACATGGAAAGCGAGAAAATAGGGCTATCCATGAATATCACCAAGACCAATCTTCTAACAAACTCTGATAACCGAGTTATAACAGTAAACAAGGAACCTCTCGAATACGTGGAAGAGTACATATACCTGGGACAGATCATTTCGTTCAAGGATCAGACGGACAACGAAATCAAAGGCGAATACCAAACGGCTGGAAAAAATATTGGTCACTCAAGGAAATCATGATAGCCAATGAACTCAACATCGGTATAAAACGAAAAGTCTACAACACTTGTATTCTACCTTGCATCACATACGGCTGCGAAACATGGTCTCTTTCAAAACACCACCGAGATAAGCTGCAATGCTGCCAAAGAGCGACGGAGAGAAGCATGGTTGGCATCAAGAAACAAGACAGGAAACGAAACACCTTTATAAGAGCCAAGACAAGAGTTATGGATGTACTTACGAAGATAGACTAACTAAAATGGAGATGGACAGGCCACATGTTAAGGAGTACTCAGGAAAAGTTGAGCAAAATTGTGGCGGACTGGTAACTTACTTACTTAGTACTTACGTACTTCCATCTCTGAAAAAGGAAACGGGGAAGACAACCCAAAAGATGGGAAGATGAGTTGAAGCTTACAGCGGGCCCCTATTGGAGAAGGGTTGCCAGAGATAGAACACAATGGAAAATGTTAGAGGAGGCCTTTGCCAAAAGGCACACTGAACTTAGAGATATCCTCTAAAAGAGGAAAACAAACACTTCAAAACAGACAGAAGTTCAGGATAGAGGGCTTATTGATTGATTGATTGATTGATTGATTGATTAGATGCACGTCGAATAAAAATTGAAAGACGGGATTCCCAGCCTTCACATTTTTATTTGTTCCTGACTAATCTTTTGCTAGCCTGACGAGGGTCGGCTTATTTTATTTATTTAAATCAGACAACAAGATCCATATTTCTTAAATAATTATATAAAAAAAAAAACACTGACTACAACTTAACTAAAAACAAAAAAAAAAGCTTATATGCTAAAAAACAAGTGTGAGAGTAAACAATCAAGCAATGGCGTTGTTTAGTTGATCACCCTCTCCACGAGACGCTTCATGATAGGACAGGCAAAATTCTCCGCTACTGCCTGTAGGATGCTATTGTCACCGTCCCTCACTCGGCGCAGCAAAGACAGGGTTTTGAGCATAATGGCCTGAAATCCATCAATCCTATTATGCACAAACATTTCAGAGGCACTACAGAAACGGGAAGTCCCAACATCATTCGCAATACATTATTATATTGGATGCGTAAGGCATCTAGCGACCTTTTGGTGTAATAAGTCCAAAGATTCCCAGTGTAGAAGTTCTGACACTAAGCTTTAAAGAGGGTTATTTTCACTTGCTTACTACAGCGAGAATCTACGTACCAACATGTTGCCTCTAATCGCTAGTGCTCTACGTTCTCTCTCTATATCCATATTGACCTTAAGGTTGTCAGTAAGCCAGTGCCCAAGATATTTAAAACTGTTTACTTTTTTAATTTTCAATCCATTTAGGGTAATATTAGGTACATAATCAGACAACTTCTTTGCGCCCCCAAAGACAATGTATTCACATTTTTTACATTATACGATAGCCCATTTTTCACTGCATAACATTCGCAGAACTTCAATATTTCCCTTATCGCCCCCGCAGTCGGGGTCCTCAGCAGGTATATAATACAGGGCTGGTATGATGATGATGATGATAATTATAAGTTTACCGCTAATTTAAATACATCTGGAGGGTCTTACACAATATATTGATGTAATAACTTGCTACCCTAAACTTAGCATTAAATAGACAGTGAATGTAACAAAGCTGGCGCACACTTCTGCGTACGCGCACTTATAAACAGTAAACCTTGTTGACTTTACATAAATATATAGAAATAAAAATTTTAGACTTGAATATATATTTTATTTAGTTTATTTGGGTGGCTCACAGCTAACTATAACAATAAACAAAAATAAGAACTAAATACAATAAGCCAATCACGAGCCACCACAGATAGATTTTAACAGCTAAATTATAATTTTACAATTTCTTTAGCCTAATTACCTTAAAAGTAGGTAAGTAACTTAGATTAAGCTGAATACATGCTTTAACGTTCAGTAATTAAGAAGAAGATGTAAAATTATATTATAAAACAGTTAGTCGCCATGAACCTCAACAAGGTTCATAGCGTTTCTTTAACTATTTACAAGTTTGAGAACCGCGGACGCTAACAACAAGACGTGTGGTTCAGTAAATAGACGAAATTATAATGAACGTAGACATTTAAATTTAATATTTATCACTTAGTATACAAGAATTTCAAATAGATGGTTTTAAGGTAATTTTAGTATTATCCTACTATCCTACTAATATTATAAAGGCGAAAGTTTGTAAGAATGTATGGATGTTTGGATATTTGGATGTATGGATGTTTGTTCCTCTTTCACGCAAAAACTACTGAACGGATTTCGATGAAATTTGGCACACGGGTAGATCATGTCCTGGATTAACACATAGGCTACTTTTTATCCTGGGAAAACATAAAGCGGGACTTTTATCCCGGAAAAACATTCATGCGGGCGGAGCCGCGAGCAAAAGCTAGTTATTGCATATTCCTAAAAATCAAATGGTGTTTTTTTCTTGAATATTTATTCGGTCATGGAATGACATAAATTACCAATCAATTAAGCCAAGCCAAGCTTGTTTTATACACTTATTTGCAATTAAAGTAACGTCCTACTTCCTACTAATATTATAAAGGCGAAAGTTTGTAAGAATGTATGGATGTTTGGATGTATGGATGTTTGTTACTCTTTCACGCAAAAACTACTGAACGGATTTTGATGAATTTTTGCACACTGGTAGATCATGTCCTGGATTAACACATAGGCTACTTTTTATCCCGGGAAAATATAAAACGGGACTTTATCCCGGAAAAACTCATTCACGCGGGCGGAGCCGCGTGCAAAAGCTAGTATTAAATAAATATGAGAATTTAAGTAGTTGGGCATGCCAAAGCTAGCTTGTTCAACATGAATAATTATAGTTTAAAACTTTTCTGCAGACATATCAGACGGAAATACCCACGACAACGCATAACATACATAATACACGTGTATTTTTTTATATTAAATATTTCGAGAAAAAATTGTGTATAACGTCACGATTACCGACTGGGTTTCGGAGCACGTCTTCTGTGCCCCGACTAATAGGTATGAATTACTTGCACTTAATTTGATGATATTATGATGTTTTTGTGTTTTGTCATTCAAATAATTAATTTGCTTTTTGTTCAGATGTAGAATTTGCTGCGGAAAAATTCGCAGTCTGTAATTAATATAATTGAGTTTTTTTTGTTACGTGTTACAAACACTACAATATACTTGGGAGTCTTGTATGAATTTACAATTAATTTCCTTGTTTTAGTACGAAGTGGCATGTCACGGGTAGTGCCTTAAATCAAATTTCTATTCTGATTATCTCAAAAAAAAAAGACTAACTATCCTAAGATGGCTAAGACTAAATCCTACTTCCTACTAATATTATGAAGGCGAAAGTTTGTAAGAATGTATGGATGTTTGGATGTTTAGATGTTTGGATGTATGGATGTTTGTTCCTCTTTCACGCAAAAACTACTGAATGGATTTCGATTAAATTTGGCACACGGGTAGATCATGTCCTGGATTAACACATAGGCTACTTTTTATCCCGGGAAAATATAAAGCGGGACTTTTATCCCGGAAAAACTTTTTAAAGCGGGCGGAGCCGCGGGCAAAAGCTAGTTGTAAATGAAAGATTTATAACATCCATCTGAGTAGTATTGTGGTGAGGTGGCGAGTCGCTTCTATCATAAGGTAGCTTTCCTATTGCAAGTAGGGGCCTTACTCTGGAAAATAATTCCAATCTCAAAAGAACACGAACTCGAAGTTTCAATTCTAATCTAAAACGTATGGGTACTCTTGATCAATTCGAGTCCATTATGGGATTCAAATCAAAATCGAGTATACGAACGGATGTCTGTGTGGCCTAAATGCACCGCAATGTCTATTTGTACCGCCAAGCAGCAGTGTGCATGCACTTTTGTGTTCCGGTTTGAAGGACATTGTAGCCAGCGTAACTACTGGACATTATGAGACTTAACACCTAATGTCGCGGGATGACGAGCGCAGTGGACTGCCACGCAGTATTTTGTAGTTTGTACTTAAAAGTTCTATATAGTGTTGCCACTGATTATGGACGGTCGTAAGGCTTACTATCAGGCGAGCGACATGCTCGTCTCGTCATTCAATGCAATTAAAAAAAATGTTTTTAATGGTGTTGTCATTATACCGTTTAATCCAGGATTATGAAAATATGTTTCAATGTCATGTAGGGCGGGAAGAGACACACTGTAATATTTTTGACTAACCCTTACTAATATTATAAATGTGAAAGTAACTCTGTTTGTCGCGCTTTCACGCCAAAACCACTGAACTGGATAAAATTAAAATTGGTACACAGATAGTCTAGAGCCGGAGAAAGGGCACAGGCTACTTTTTATTCCGGGGAAATATAAAGCGGGACTTTTATCGCGGAAAAACTCCTCCACGCGGGCGGAGACGTGGGCAAAAGCCAGTTATATTATTATTATCGATTCAGGAACTTGGTTGTAAGTTTCCTTATTAAAGAGTTGAATAACATACTGGATAAAATAGACAACGAAAAAATATGATTTGCATAATATTATGTTTAACCTTCAGAGTAGTCGAAAATTGGCGTAAGTATTATAAGTTTTGTCTAACGATAAATAGTACGGTACATGTTGCATATTAGAATAGAATGGACAGTTTTTTTTTAATCTATCGGTACTTCTAATACTTTGATCGACGCTACGTTTGTTCCGTAGTGATCCTTTTGATTATAGAGCTTCTCGGATCGTGTTTCGTTTCTTATGTAGACCAAAATAGAATAATTAGAGTTATAATAACAGTATTAGTTAGTATAACTATCAAAATTATGTTTTGGCAGAAACAACAAATGAAAAATAAAGTTATTTTGTTTTATTTAAGTTGTAACTCTTAGAACACATCGGTTTGCGAATGAGGTTATTCCTGGACATACACATATCATTTACTAGCTTTTCTCGCGGCGCCGCCCACGGGAAAAAGTCTTTCCGCGATAAAAGTACCGCTTTATACTTTTCCTGGGATAAAAAGTATTGCATATTTTAATCCAGGATATGATCTACCAGTGTGGCAAATTTAAACGAAATCCGTTCAGTATTTTTCGATATATGCAGTAACAAACAAACGGAAAATACATACATATACATATACACTCACGCCTGTTATCCCCGAAGGGGTAGGCAGAGGCGCTACTAGTGCACCCACTTTTCGCCATTATTCCGTTCCATGATGTGATAGGGGGTGAGCCTATCGCCATATCGGGCACAAATTCCAGACTCCGAGCTGATACTGAATAGAAAAACTCAATATCAAACGGAAAATAATTATAAAAATCGCTGATTTGTTTTCCATTACTCTTCTATAGTCACCCCTTATTCTTACATTACTTGAAATGTACAGACACGCCGGCTCTACTGCTTTATTATATGTAAGTATAGATTTTAGGTTGTAATTTCGGCTTGGAATTCATGTCTTTCAGATCTTTTTTTGTAGTCTAACAAAGTTTTTCTTCGCGTTATATAGATATGGTTTGCTTTAAATTAAAGTAATAAATTTGTTTGAGACCAAATTCATATTTATTTTTTACTGGTGGTAGGACTCTCATATTATTTAAGAGTCCGCCTGGGTGGGTACCACTGCAATGTCTATTTCTATCGCCAATCAGCAGTATGCATGCACTGTTGTGTCTCTATTTGAAGGGTATTGTAGCCAGTGTAACTACAGGACACAATGAGACATAACTAAGACTTAACATCTTATGTCTCAGGATGACGAGCGCAGTGGAATGCCACACAGTACCTTGTAACTCAAGGTTCTGGATGGTGTCTCTACTGTTTATGGATGGTCGTATCGCTTGCCATCAGGCGAACGGCATGCTCGTCTCGTTATTCGATGCCATAAAAAATATTTTTAAAGAGTAACATTAGACGATTAATTTATTATTTGGTTTATTTGCAAGGATTGAAACGCGCATCTTTAGTTTGTTTAGAAAATTGTGTTATAATAATAATACTTATTAGTTTTGTAAGTGACTTAAACACTCAAAGGTACTGTTATATTAAATTGTATCATAGGTATATGTTATGTAGGTACTAATGTATAACGCCATTAATAAAACGATAATTATATATAGTAATATAATTTTCAAACTGGTTTTTTGAATACATTGTGAAACTATTAAGTTTAAACACAAATAAATAAAGAGTGTTGTTGTACCTAGTATTACGTATAACATTGTGTACTGTTTATACATCTATATTTTTCTGGTACCTATCTACTACTTAGTACTTGGTACTTAGTACTTACTCGTATTAATGTCCCGATGTACTTAAATTCATTTCTGAGTTTCTTTCTTTAATCTTATCACAAATCCTCTCGTGCAAAATATAATATCTGTGGTATTGTCTTATCAAATGCTTAAGCCTATGTTAATCGCTATTCAGAGAATAAATTAAAATATAACACTTGCCAAGGGTATTAAAGAAAATCAAAAGAAAAATAACGAAAACCCTGCGCCGCGCCGCGACGCCGCCAACGTTAAGTGGTGACCGTTTATCAAGGTGACCCTTTTCATATTTATCCACTTAGCATCGAGTTAAAATTATCCTATCTAAATTTAGAACTGGCAAAATATTATTTTTTGTTAAAGTTAAATAGAAATTCATCTACCACATAGGATTTAAAAGAGTTATTGCATGATTTCTCCATATTTCCTAACTGTTATTTATTGCTAATTTATGAGTACCTAATGAGTAAATAATAATGTAGTCAACCACGACGTGCATAGCCATTAATGATACATCCGAATTCCATATGGGCAAAACCAAAGTTTTTGTCGTTTGTTTTTGTGAATTGACGCAAGTGGTACAAAAGCCACCATTATTTCTATGCAGTCTTTTTTGTGGTCCAACTATACTAATTAAGTAAGAAATTCTACGGTTAGTTTATTGAAGTTATACTTCTTTAGTCGCATTATGAAAAAATGGTGATTGTGGAATTTTACGATGCGCGCGCATGTGTGACGCAAAATTCTCACTGTTGTTCACAAAGGTTGAAGCTGTTTAATTAAAACTTTATGATAAAAATGAAAAGTAAATATTAAATTAAGAAAACATTAAATATTTAAATAATCAATAAACTTCAATTCAATTTTGGAATTTATTAATTTACTTTTAAAATATATATTTAAAATTAAGAATCTTATAATATTTAGTACAAATTACGTCATACATATTTATTATTCTCTAAATTTTGTTTTTAATAATTATCTATATAAATTTTAACATTTCAAGTTTAAACTGAACTTCATTGACTGTGTTATCATTTTATTGTAATTAATTGTTTGCATGCAATCAAAAATTATTTTTTAATGATGCCAAAGAAGTATAACTTCTCACGCGCGTACATACGTACACGCACCGATATTTTTGAAGTTATACTTCTTTAGGCGCGTTATGAAAAAATGATGATTGTGACACTATTTGTTCAGCTACTTATGTGGAGGTGCTCAATAGTGAGCAGTACCATAATACGGGACTTGTATTATTATATAATTTACTGGGCATTATGCGACTTAACTAACTTTAATTAATATTATTTTATTGTATTTATGGATTACGTAGATTACATAGAAATTGTGTTTTTCGTTCGGGGCAATACTTCTTGAGGGATGGTCCTAGAGCATGCACAGAGTTGAGGCTTAATATTTTATACATTACGTTAGTCATATTGAATTTTAATAAGTATTTTTTATGTGCATAGAATATCTTCATTCGAAATACCTAGTTCGTTTATTGTAAAAACCAATGTGGTGTTTAATTTTTCATGAGATATTTTACTACGTAGGTAATTGCAAAAAATTAAAAGAAAAATGAATGTATCTTTTAATTATTTTCCGCCGACACGCGTGTCAGTAAAAAGAAATACGATGATGTGTATGTATTCATAAAAAAAATATATACATATTTTATTATAAAATAAATAATTGCATGAGTTTTTTTTATTAGCAACTTTGAACCTGTTTCTTTTTACCTTCAATATTGTGTTTTATAATTGAATATAATATGCAATTATACAGGCCGGCGTAGTTCTGACGTCCATTGGAGATATTTGATCTAAAACGTTTGTTGGTGGGAGGGTGCCGGATACGAGGTCTAAAGATGCATCACCTTGCTTTGTTGCTCGTTATCAGGAGTCGCGTTCCAGATGCTTCTCGGAGACATCATCATCTTCATTTATCGATATTATACTTTGTTTTATAATTTGACTAGCTTTTGCCCGCGGCTCCGCCCGCGTTAAAAAGTTTTTTCGGGATAAAAGTCCAGCTTTATGTTTTCCCGGGATAAGAAGTAGCCTATGTGTTAATCCAGGACACGATTTACCCGTGTGCCAAATTTCATCGAAATCCGTTCAGTAGTTTTTGCGTGAAAGGGGAACAAACATCCATACATTCATACATCCAGACATTCTTACAACCTTTCGCCTTTATAATATTAGTAGGATTCATCAAGTCCTGTGATTTTGTTATGCCCAGATAAAAAAAGAAAATATTGCGTCGCCAGTCGTTGAAGCTGTACTTAGAGGCTACTGCGAAAAACGAAATCCGAAACGTCGGTCCGAAACGAAGAAACGACGAACTTCGGATTTAACCTAACTACCAAATTACTTCGGATCCGTCACCGTTGAACGAAGGTTTCACGCAGTTTGCGACGCTTCCGACTTCGCTCAACACTTTCGTCACGCAACAACTCTTCATACAGAAGGATCCGTAACACTTCGTAGTAAGAAAACGTGCGATCCGTCACCCGAAACTACGGATTTCGTTTTTCGCAGTAGCCTCTCTTGAACGGCAGATCATAACTATCATGTCAAGACGTATTGCCGCGGTCGGAAAAAATTAAAGAAAAATAAACGCATGAAATATTTCTTTACACAATCATACTACTAGATATCCTTACAGCTATTTATCATGTGATTGCGATGATGACATCTCTCTAAATGTCGCAACATAACCTTGGCTCCATTAATGCAATAGAACGACCCATTAATATTTGCTTTAACTCTGTTATAAACAAAAGTTAATCTTATCGGTATTTGGTTAGGCCAATGTAAATTGTATAGTTAACTGAAAAGAGGCCAATGGAAAATGGAATACTAAAAAGTACGTAAGTCATAGGATAAATTTTTTCTAAAACCTGCAGTGTAAAATATTAAACAATAAGTGTTCGATTTTTTACATAATTGTATATTGTTTACAAGTGGGGACCAATCTTACCTAGGAGTAAAAATATAGTATTGTAACATAATAGCATAAAAAAAAAAAAAAGAAAATTTGCCAAATAAAAACAAATATTACGTACGCTTTTGTAATAAAATTGAAATTGAAATAAAACTATTTTTACTGATTTTATCGCGGTTTTTTAATTTATATTTTCTCCCGACGTTTCGAAGGCTTTTCAGCACTTCGTGGTCACGGCATTGTAACATTAACTTTTCGGACCACCAACACCACAGTTCGCGCCGTGGCCACGAAGTGCTGAAAAGCCTTCGAAACGTCGGGAGAAAATATAAATTAAAAAACCGCGATAAAATCCGTAAAAATAGTTTTATTTCAATGTCTAACATTCGCGTAAATAGAAGAAGTCAAAATTGAAAGTATAAGTTTTGTTTTTTATTTTCCGCAGTAAGTACTTGTGGTTGGTCTCTCATAATATATAAGAGTCCGTCTGGGTGGCTACCACCGCAATTTTTATTTCTACCGCCAAACAGCAGTGTGCATGCAGTTGTGTTTCGGTTTGAAGGACATAGTAGCCAGTGTAACTACTGGACACAGTAAGACTTAAACATCTTATGTCTCAGGATGACGAGCGCAGTGGAATGCCACACAGTACCTTGTAACTCAAGGTGCTGGATGGTGTCGTATCGCTTACCATCAGGCGAACGGCATGCTCGTCTCGTCATTCAATGCCATAAAAAAAGTTCAATTAGGGCATATAATTAAGGAGTCAATCTAGATTATAATTAGTGAAATGTTCATGTATTATTTAGGTTTGATTGAATTCTGTGTTGTCTTTTGTATAAAAAAAAGAAAATTAACATTGGGATTTCTTTTTATAATAAAAATATTAACATATTGCATAATTTATGTTCTTATCATAAATTCGCATAATGACACTTAATTTTCATGTTTACGATCTAGACTTATGTCGAAGGATGTAGGTGATTCTCAAAAGCTCATATTTCTTTTTATTTACGTTGAGCAATATTTTATTAATTGTCTAATATATATAAATCTAAGATTATACTGATAATATATTTTATTATTAGTGCAGAACCGTGAAATAATTAATATTATAAATATTTTTCTTATTGCCAATAATAGTATCCAAGGTCTCTACAGATATATAATTTCACAGTAAACCATGTATTTATTATGCAAATTTGAAATGTCTTAATCTTAAAGATCGTTTCTAGAAAATGGCATCTGTGGGATTATATAATGTGTACACGTAAAATTAAAATAAATAATTTTAGATAACAAAAATATATTTTTCAAATAACAATTACAACCAACAATCACTTATTGTTAATTAAACTAGTTCTGTTATGAACCCCCAAAATGGCCTCATTAGGCATCCAAAAGCTAATGGAAGTGAACATGTTTTATGGCATTAATAGTTAAATAAATATAAATTTACAGTAATCTTAGTTATCTTAAAAATAAGAAAATACTATACATATTTACACATTATACAGATTCTAATAATATGTTGTATCCATAATATGTTAACGATCTTTTCAAATCTTGATTATATTTTAAAATGATGTTTTTTTAATTACCTATCGCAAACTGTATTTACTTTTCGCAATGCATTAGTTGTATAACTTTTCAAGAAACAAGAAACAAACATTTATTTTTGCAATTTTGTAATGTATAATATGACACCCGTATATTTGATTGGATACAAACTTCTTACATGTTGGTTAAACTCAAATGAAGAGTAGGCTGCAACAAAAGCCTCTTCAGTAAACATGAATTATTAAAACACTAAGCCTGCCAAAGGACGATAAAGTAATTGAGTGTTTGCTCATAAGTCATAAGTATTCAAAGTGCCTGTAACCATAGGCAATTTTGATTCATCGATTTTTTCCTACTGTATTGTCGAATGGACTAAAAGTAACCAAAGAATTAAACTTATTGATACTTATGTTAGTTAAAAACAAGTATCAGATGTTTCTATGGTATGATCAGTAGGTTATTTTGGATTTGTCATTAGAGAAGACTAATTCTTAATTCTATTCATCCTTAACCTACAAACCTTATTGAGTAGAAATAACAAATTTATAATAAAATTTGTATACGTTTAAAATAACAATGTACATCTTTGGAATTGGTTTATAACAACGATTATACCTAATAGATGGGCATATCATAATTGGTAACACATTTCGGCGTTTGGCGTAATGTCATCGTTTGTGTTTCAACCAGTCCTCCTTTATCATATCAGCACCCTTCTCACCGATCATGATCACTGCGGCATTCGTGTTGCCACTCACTATCGTTGGCATTACACTTGCGTCTATCACTCTCAGACCTTCAACTCCGTAGACCCTCAACCTTGGATCCACGACGGCTTCCTTGTCCGATGAGGGTCCCATCTTCGCAGTACCTGATTGATGGTAGATCGTCATCGATATCGTCCTGACTTGGCATTCTATGTATTCATCTGACATGAATGTATACTGTTTGCAGTTTGGTAACGGTTTGTTGTACAATCTCGAACCGAACTGCTTGAAAGGCGACGCGTTTGCCACTTGTAGTGCGATTTTAATACCGTCGACGAGACGAGCGACATCTAGCGCGTTCTCATGATACCTCGGGTTCATGATCGGGTAGTGGAATGGGTTGGAACTCTTTAATCTCACGTATCCTCGTGTGTTTGGTCGCAGTAGTAAAGGCATGATAGTCCATGCGTCTTTGTTGGCTATTGGTTTGTACACATCGTCGTATATTTCGTCAGTCAAACCCAAAATTTTTCGTACGATTTGTCCATTGTCGGAAGAAAAGGACGCAGGCGCCATATGAAACTGTATATCTGGCCAGAGACCAGAATTATTTGCATATTTGGTATTAACAAATGCCACCCCCTCTAATCCTCCTAGCGTAGTCATAGGACCTCTTTCATTAACCACGTAGTTCATACTAATAGGGAAAGCTTGGAAACGGTTTTGCACTATTGCTACTGGCTTGTCGACTAAAAACGTTAGGCCTCCCACTCCGACGTGGTCCTGCAAGTTTTCCCCAACAGGCAAGTCTTTCAAAACTCTAATTCCGACATCCCTTAAGTGATCTTTAGGACCAATACCTGAAAGCATTAGAAGTTGGGGACTATTTATGGCGCCTGCAGATAAAATGACTTCCTTTCTAGCATAAACTACTCTCTTATAACCGTGTCTTACAAATTCTACACCATACGCTTTCATAGTGACTGGGTTGATGAGCACTCTTGTTACTTGCGTATTCAACGAAACGTCGAAATTTTTACGGGTCCTAATGGGTCTTAGAAATGCTTTAGCGGTACTGCACCTTGTACCACGTCTTATGGTCCCCTGGGCTATCATAAAACCCGTCTGTTTGGCTCCATTTATATCTCTATTCTCATATCCTATTTCTACTCCCGCTTCAACAAAGGCTGCGACTAGCGGCGTCCTCCAAGGTGCTTCTTGAACTGTCAAATATCCTCCTCTTCCATGATATTTACTCTTTGCCAAGTAAGGGTTTCTGTTGTCTTCTGATTTGATGAAGTATTTCAGTACATCTCGATAGCCCCATCCAGGGTTGCCGAAGGATTCCCACTGATCGTAATCGAACTTGTTTCCTCGAACATAGATCATGTAATTCAGAACGCTTGAGCCGCCAAGCACCTGGAAACGTATAGTAGAAATTAAACATAGTTATTGAATAAACCGCATTATAATTTGTTATTATAATTGGTGTGTTGTCTATTTTATTTTTATGTCTATTTGTGTATTTTATTTGCATAGAAGTGAAATCAACATGACAGCCTAGTGACATTGCTCGTAGTTTAGCGCTATTATTAAATTCACCTAATATATTTTTTGCTATTAAGATATTGAAAGGCGCAAAATTTGTATGCTCCTTACGCATATTACACTGAACTTAGCACATCAAATATTCAAGTTAATTTGTAATACCTTGCCCCTGGGCCAGTTGCATCTATGTTTTTTGAAGCCGAGGCAGGCGTATGCCGTGGGCTCGGTCTTGTACTGCCAGTCTAGCTTCGTTAGCTGCAGGTACCCGGCTAACGAAGGGACGTCTGTTATTTCGTTCTCGTCCGGACCTGAAACGTGAATTAAATTTTTGGTATGAAGGTTTTATTCAAATTAAATTTAAATTATCTAAATATTTAGACTTAAAGTAATCGATTTCCTTATACAAGTTCGGCTTCTGGTATGAAACCTTAGGATGATTCAGTTTTATTTTTTATTTTATTAGTATCAATAACGTTCATGAACGTATTCGTAGTTACGTATATATACATACATATGTACATACACGCCTTTTATCCCCGAAGGGGTAGGCAGAGGCGCAACTAGTGCACCCACTTTTCGCCATTATTCCGTCCCATGATGTGATAGGGGGCGAGCCTATCGCCATATCAGGCACAAATTCCAAACTCAGAGCTGATACTGAATGGAAAAACTCAATATCACTTTGCCCGACCCAGGGATCGAACCCGAGACCTCAGCATTGCAGTCGTACCATAATACAACTATGTCACCGAAGCAGGCAGTATTCCTAGTTATAATTTAAATTATGGTTTCAACTCACCGCTCTCCAATAATATAACGTTCCAGTTCTTGACTTCAGTGAGTCGATTAGCCACGACGGCGCCCGCTGATCCTCCTCCAACCACAACGAAGTCATACTCCCTTCTCGGCTCCTTATCCAACACCTTCGCTTCGGGGTCATACGAGTTGTAATTGTGATAAGTCAGCGCTCCAAGCAGGAGCGGTATTAACCACAGTCCAGTCACACTAACGGATTTCAGCGCTGTAGACGCTAGAAGTACATGAACACCCATTTTCTTCTTCTATCACAGTTTCGGTATCTAGTGTGCCAGTATTATAGCATAATAAAATTTGTTGGTTATTAAGAGGACTAGTTGGTTTTGTGTCTGTCTGGTGGTTTGCTTTTTCGCATCGGTAGGCTTGTGCGGGGTTGGTGTGGTCGTCGCATGTTACGCCACATCGCAATGTCGCCTGGTGATGAAGTACCTTGCTGGTATCTGGAAGTAACCAGAGAATAATATTAGTAAAGAGGGAATAGACTTTCTTAATTAGATTTACCATTTCCTCATGATTATTTTCCATTGTATACTGCATAATAGCTCTCAATCTATAGTTAGAGCCTAGATATTCGTTATTAATCATGTTACCTGGCAGTTCTGCAAAATTGATATTACGATTTCAAAAGCGAATACGCTAAATCTGCCATGCGTCTCAGTGTGTTTAAATGCAAAATGTTAAACGGTTGCATCGAATTTCGTAGACTTTTTATATTTATTCTTTATGTTGAGATTTCGATGCAAATATGCTTCGTCCATATTATAATCATTTCAATCTACAGACATACTTGTATCCAGATTGAATTATTTTTTTAGTTTTATTTAGTACTATAGTAACGTAGTACGTTTTATGAGCATCAAAAATCACATAAATGCGCTTGGGTAGATTTCATCGCTTTATATAAAATAATCTAAGGGCAATGACCCAGTGCTAAACCAGTTGCATTTTTTTATGGTATTGATTGACGAGACGAGCATGCCGTTCGCCTGATGGAAAGCGATACAACCACCCATAAACAGTAGCAACACCATACAGCACCTTGAGTTACAAAGTATTGTGTGGCATTCCACTGCGCTCGTCATCCTAAGACATAACATGTTAACTCTCATTATGTCCAGTAGTTACACTGGCTACAATGTCCTTCAAACCGAAACACAACAGTGCATGCACACTGCTGCTTGTCGGTAGAAATAGACATTGCGGTGGTACCCACCCAGACGGAATCTTACATATAAGAGACCTACCAACAGTAAACCTTCATTAAGTTCCTTTTCAATATGAATTCGATAGACTATATTTGTACCTCTAAATTATGTATCTATGAGAAGCAAAATAAAAGATATTTATATGGTGAATAGTTTATACGATTTTTCTACTATAATAGAGCTTATATTAGATATTATAGATAGATAATTAAATTTGTTTTATTTATAACTACAAAAAGTACGGATGATCTGGTAAGAAATGCATACTCTAATCTATATTGTAGACATCATCGTATAGTATGCCTAAAAATAATAACACCAGTCCTGTATTATATACTGCCCACTGCTGAGCACGGGCCTCCTCCACAACTCTTACGCCTTAGGCCTTACGCCTCACGTACCCTCGAAATACTTATAGAGAATTCTCAGGTAGTCGTCACGATGTTTTCTACACCATTAAAGCGAACGATAATTCATAAACAATACACACGTAACTCCGAAAAGTCAGAGGTGTGTGCCTTGGGTTTGAATCTCAGGACAGTGTCTCGGTAGTCCGTTCCATTCCCATTTCCCAATTGGGCTATCGTCCACTTCATATCCTAACGACAGACTTATTGATAGGGAATGTCATTCTTATACATATTTTTTTGATTTTATATTTTTATAGAATCCTGAAAAAGAAACAGTCGAAAGCGGGATTTTAACCCACGACCTCCGGCGTACCGTGCCGGTGCTCTTCCAATTGAGCTATTCCGACCCTGCCTTCTATAAAAATATAAAATCATTAACCAGGCACTACATGGCCATGACATGTTATAAAAAAAATCATAATATAAAACATATTTTTTTGTTTTTATTAGCATTGAAAAAAATAATTAAAATCATTATTTTTATTTTAGCATTAACCATTGCATAGAGGCGTCTTGGCACTGGTACCAGATATAATTTGATACGGTTTCCAGGCGTTATACTGTAATAGTTCGCACCATGTAGCGACATTGTTACATGACACTGTTACATGAAAGTATCGATTGTATTGGAAAAATAAATATTTTATTGTTCACAACAAACACCGCGTGTATTGTTTAAAATGTTAGGCAAATACAATGTTTAACATGGATTTAGAAAGTGTTGCGGTCACCACACGGGACACAATACATAATGTGTGTTAGTTTTATAGCGTTTGGGTAGTAATTGTATACAAGGCTTTTACAAAATAAGCAAGATTTTAGTTGAAGATTGTTAAAATTGGCTTAGTAACTATTACTATGAATTTGGAATTACGGTAAGTACAGTCAGCCACACAAGTAGCTAAACCAATTCCAAAATTTAAAAACTCTTATAAATGTTTTTGTTTTTACCCATATCCGTCTTCTCTTCATAAGAATAAAATAAAAGGAATGTAATTTACTACGCACACAGAAAAAAAAAACAATTTGTACAGGTACTTATGTGGCTGACTGTATGTATGTATAGTATTAGTTATTAATTTATAATATTGTACTTACAGGAAACAGATCAGTTAATAATAATTATGTGATTAATGTTCAATTAGTTTAAGATAAACATCATGGGACGGAATAACGGCGAAAAGTGGGTGCATTAGTTGCGCTTCTGCCTACCCCTTCGCGGATAAAAGGCGTGAGTGTGTGTGTGTAGCTTAAGATAAATTTGGACGTAACTTAACAGTTCAACTGTAATATAATTTCTAAATAGCCGTATGATTTTCAAAACGGATTAACACATTTTTGAGAGGAGAACAAGATCTTACACAGGTTAAATAATAGTTTATTATTCGATTACACGGCTTGTTACTCAATTTAGATCAAAAATTAGTTTTTCTCATAATGATTGCTAAAAATTATAGAGAGTAAAAAATAATAGGAATTGAATGGATTATAATTTAAAATCGCGCGTTTCATTGATAAGAAGTTTATTGAATTAGATTTGAATTTAGAACACCGGATGGTAAAAATTTGTTTTTCAAGTTTTACTGTATTTTTTGTGCTAAATAAAAATTAAGTTATACGTAAGCGGGTAATCAATATATTAAAACTTGAAGAAAAAACTTCGTAAACCTTTTTAAACACACTGCGCATACGGACAAATGTGAGATTTGGTATAATTAAAGTTCATAGTTGATAAAGGTCGTAGGACCTCGATGGATGCAGGCCTATATTAACAGGTCCGTCTGGAAATCTTTAGGGGAGGCCTATATTCAGCACTGGACTTCATGTGGTTGAGGATGATGATGAAGAAAGTTTAGATAATGAAGGAGTATACTAAAATGAAATTTATGAATTACGGTAGAATTTCGACCAGTGGGCGACCACTAGTTATAATAAATGACTAATAAATTGTCCGCACCACCGCTGGGTAAGAACAATGTCACGGCGCACCGCGGTGTTATGACCAGCGTGGAGAATGAATCAGAGCGTTACATATTTCGGCCATTTTCTTTTGTCGTGCGCAATCACGCCATGATCTTTCAATTACCATGGTTGAATGTCTCGCCGCGTGGTGCTGTTTTTATGGGGGTAATGCCCTACTACTATAGATGGGTAATGCTCTGGGTTTAAATTCGCTCGATTGGGTATAAACCCGTTAAATCTCGTATGAAATGAAATCCTCCTAGCCAGTTTCGGCCACGGCGGCCAATCTCAACGGAGATCAGCCAGGTACGCAGGAGATATTATAGTGCACAAGTGTGTGCGCAATACACAGGTGCACTCGCTATTCCTTCACTCTCATAGTCCGGTGAGACGGCAATCCGACATGACCGGAGAGAGATCAGGCGCAGGACCAACGGCTTTACGTGCTTTCCGAGGCACGGGGGTATCACACCGCCAACTTCCTGACTCCGAGCTGCGACTGAGTAAATTTTAAGATGGAAAAACCCAGTCACAATTTTTTTTTTTTTGGCTCGACCCGGGATTCGAACCCAGGACCTCAGCGCGCAAATCGTACTCGTAATGCGTACGCAATACCACTACGCCACCGAGGCAGTCAATCTCAAATCTCAGCAAATCTCGTATATATACCCGTGCACACCCAGTTACTCGATATAGCGATAGGCTCGCCCCCTATCACATCATGGGGCGGAATAACGGCGAAAAGTGGGTGCACTAGTTGCGTCTCTGCCTACCGCTTCGAGGATAAAAGGCGTGAGTGAGTGAGTGTGTGTGTGTGCATACCCAGTTCTTTATTGTATTCAAAGGTGCTTGTAAGGTGTTTCCCCAAGCACCGGGTTTAATCCTAGTCATTGCCATCTCTGCCTATTGAATGCACGTAGGAGTAAAATTTTGGTAAACTTACTAAAATGTCTTTGTTTGTTTTTTTGACTTTTGAAAATACGATCTTTTTGTCGGAAAATATTAATGACTAGGTGATGCTCGCGACTCCGCCCGCGTGAAAGTTTTTCCGGGATAAAAATATTTTCCCGGGATAAAAAGTAGCCTATAGGACTCAGGAGTAAAGTAGCTTCCTATTAGTGAAAGATTTTCAAAATCGGTTCAGTAGTTCCTGAGATTAGCGCGTTCAAACAAACAAACTCTTCAGCTTTATAATATTAGTATAGACAGTATAGATTCATTTTGTCCATTCCAATCATTGTTTTTATCATCAACCATAGTAAGTTTACTAATGAAGATAGGTCTCCCACAATTTCTAGATCGGCCGTTTGACAGCGGTCTGCATCTGCATACATGTTATCATGTAAGAAAATTTATTTAAAATTCGAATGAAGGATTTTTTTTTATAATGGCGCATTAGGGACGGCTGCGGGCTTCCTCCGACTCACTTCTAAGTTGTCGTCCGCAACCGCCCCTGCGCGTACCGCTGTTGCGGTCCTTCTCCTGTTGTTGCGGGGGCTCAGAAGCCCAGGATGGGAATTGAAAATTTTATTTAAATACATCGCACATTTAGAACGAAAACGACACAATTCAAAAAATAGAAAATTGAGTTGTCAATTTTAAATGACTAAAAACTAGTCCCTTATTTATAAAAATATATTAAAAAAGGGACCGATATAACAGTTTTGTCATTTTCCTGCTTGAATATGGCTGTGTTTGAACTATTATTGTATTGAGAACTTCGTTTTAAGTAATTTTATGACAACTCAATTTTCCGTCTTTTTGAATTGTGTCGTTTTCATGCTAAAGGTGCGACATATTTAGGTTTTTTTATACATCAATGTTTAAAATTTAAATCCAATATCGGTATCGTTTTTTTTGTCTATGTCCCTAGATTACGTTTTTTGATTTATCGATATTACAAGTTAGGAAAGTGCATGTAAATATTGATGAAGGTAGAGGAAGCGACAGAAGTGTGCCCGAATCGAGCGAAGTGGCAATCTCTGCCTACCCATATGGGATATAGGCGTGACACTATGCATATATGTACCAAGTTAGTAAAACGGTGGTTAGAGAACGAAGCCTATAAGCGTCAATATTAACTGATATGCGATCACGGTACATATAAACAAATGTTATATAAGTTGTGACCACTTGGGCTGTAATCGGTGGCATTAGGTGAAGGCCGTTTCTCGAACTTTCGATTGTGCTGTCATGTCACCGACAGACCCGACGGTGTTGACACCGGGTGAGTTCGAGAAAGTAGAAATATTTGGTTGCGAAATTTGACTATATTGATTGTTTTGTACAGCTTGTAGATTGTTTAATTGTTTGAAACAATCTCAGCCCTACGGCTCAGACAACTTTCTACTTTACAGGCTCACAAGTTTAACTAGATCGTTGATAAGAGCTGGCATAATTTGTGGTTCTACCTACATTGGTCGAATGCCAAAAGACAGAGAACTTTCAGTAAATAAATAAAAATAAACAACTTATCAGTGGACCATAGTCCACTGCCCTACGATTCCTCTGAACGCAATTGAAATCATAAATTGCTAACATATTTAGACTTAAACAATTATGATTGCCATTAAAATATATAATAAGTTACCGAATTACATCAAATACAGAAGACATCATTAATAAGTTGTATATTTGTTTACATTCCCAGAACAAGAATTGCGAATAGACTCTACAACTTTTTATGTTATCATTGCATTGATATTTTGATAAATACCTTATTATATATTCTAAATGCGTTCGCAACAGTAATCAGGAAACTGGTGTAATGGGTGAAGGCCATGCCGAAATTACTTTCACTCTTGCGCAACGTGTGGGACATGGTCGCTTGACCACTTAGTGAGGCGATGACATGTTAAGAGGTGACCTTTGGTGTGCATCATTGTTTTTTTATAGTATACTAGATTTTGCCCGCGGCTCCGCCCGCGTTATAAAGTTTTTCCTTTATAGACTTTTGGCTTTAGTGCAATTCATTAATAATACTTTTTACTCACACTAAGAATTTGAAAAATTATACGAAACAAAATGAAGTGACTATTACAAATAACATACATATTATCACGCCCTTTCCTTTTCAGGGGTAGGTAAAGACGTATCACATCCACATTTCGGCAGCTAGTTACGTCACAAATAGGGGACAGGCCTTTAGCCATTTACTAGGCACATTCCCACCCATGTAACAGAGGGCCTATAGCCATTTACTAAGCATATTCCCAGACTCCGGGCTGATGCCTGAGTAGAAAAATCCAATATCACTATTACAAATAACATAACTGAAAACAGACTACTTTCAAATGGGATGTTTGCAACTTAGATAACATTCATAAGGAAAGTGTATCATCTCGCATAATCTCGGTACTGAGTTGTGCATTTCGCGCATATTATAATTTGTGCACGTCATTTGTCTTCATTATGAATACAATTTACAATTCGAGTGAGGTACATAATTTGTAACGGTTGGAGTATACTTTACATGCATACGTTGAGAGTTAAGTAATAATAAATTTATGCGAAGATACTCGTCTCTATTGGTAGTAATGTATGTAGATTATGGTCGTGGTTATAAATGTTTTATTATAATTAAATATTATGAAATGATGACCTAAGAACCCATATTTTGCTCACCTGCGTAAAACAAGCTTCTGCGATTAAAGTAACCTATTTCATTATGTAGTTACTAGCTTCTGCCCGCGGCTCCGCCCGCGTGAATGAGTTTTTCCGGGATAAAATTTCTGTTTTATATTTTCCAGGGATAAAAAGTAGCGTATGTGTTAATCCAGGACATGATCTACCTTTTGTGCCAAATTTCATCGAAATCCGTTCAGTAGTTTTTGCGTGAAAGAGTAAAAAACATCCATACATCCATAAATTCTTACAAACTTTCGCCTTTCTAATATTAGTAGGATTGTATTACGAAAAAAATACAAAACATAAAACCTTTACCGAAAATTATACATTTAAATAAAGAAAACTCCATCCAAATTGGTTCAGTAGTTTTTGAGAAAATCGCGGACATACAATCTTCCATAGGTACATTCGGATCGAATAAAGAACCACCTTTTTTGAAGGCGTTCATGATAAGGTCTTCTAGATCGCCCCGTACATTCAAACTTACAAACAAATTTTAGTTCTTATTGTCAGTATACATAAGTCAGTAAAAAGCTTTTGGTATCTTTGATGTTAGACTAGTCAAGTGTGTGCAACAGCTTAGCGAGATACTCGCCGTGTTCCGGATCTTTTACTTTTTACGTAATTGTCATTGTTCCATAAAGCGGTGCTTTGGTTCACAATAACTATGAATAATACTTTCATTGTTTGATGCTGTAAAGGTGCTCGCTTACAAATTCGCGTTAATTATTGTGTATGTTTTACATTTTTCTCCCATATTATAGTAATCTAAAGTTTATTCTTCATATTTTTTACGCATACTCACGCCTTTTATCCCCGAAGGGGTAGGCAGACGCGGGACTAATGCACCCACTTTTCACCGTGCGTATTCCGTCCCACGATGTGACAGGGGGCGAGCCTATCGCTATATTGGGCAAAAATTCCAGACTCCAGGCTGATACTGGATAGAAAAACACAATATCACTTTGCCCAACCCGGGGATAGAACCCGAGACCCCTACGCCATCATGACCTGGGTTAACATATAGGCAGTTTTTTATCCCGGGAAAATATAAAGCGGGGCTTTATGCCGGAAAAACTTTCTAACGCGGGCGGAACCGCGGGCAAAAGCTAGTAGATTTATAAATTAGTAATGTCTTTTATGTGATCATTCACTATTTTTATACCGGATAGCTAGGCAGCGTTCGATCAGTATTTTCGACTAACATTGACTATGATCTGTAAAGCTGTGATTTCGCAGGATGCGGCACAGGGCAGACGGCACTACTATGCACTATTAAATTGTATGAGACCGATTTCGCACACGTCGGCAAAGGACGCGCGGCAGGTGACGACCTGCCGCGCGTCATTTGCCGACGGAATCCGTCTCTAAAAGTAGATCAAGCTTTTGATTACATTAATTAACGTTTTTTTATTTACCGTTCGTGAACAAGGCGAATAGCGGTGAAAGTTATTTATTACTTAGGAAGTACGAGATGGAAGTTATGAGCCTCCGTCAATTTAATACTTATTACGTACGCCAATTGTTTTTACTTCCACGCGGAAGTAGAGATCAGATCTTCGTGTTTACGCGATTTCGACGAATCGCTTATTGATCACCGCGAATTTTGGGGCTTAAGCATGTAAAGTCATCAGCATAAGTATCTGTACAAAATCAAAATTTCAAATCGCCTATATACGCGTTAAGTTAAACTGAAACATGTTTTTCTTCGTTTGAAGTAAAGTAAATCTCTTTTATTTTATTTTTGTGAAGAGAAAAAAAAGATTAGTAAGAACACAAAAGTATGTAGGTAATTTGAACATATACATATACACTCACGCCTGTTATCCCCGAAGGGGTAGGCAGACGCGCAACTAGTGCACGCACTTTTCGCCGTCATTCCGTCCCATGATGTGATAGGGGGCGAGCCTATCGCCATATCGAGCACAAATTCCAGACTCCGGGCTGATACTGAATAGAAAATCTCAATATCACTTTGCCCGACCCGGGGATCGAACCCGAGACCTCAGCTTTGCAGTCGTACTGTAATACAACTACGCCACCGAGGCAGTTTAAAAATTTGAATTTGTTCAGCTACTTATGCTGGTGACTGTACAATGCGATTCAAATAAGAACAGGATCGACATCGCGCCATATTGTGAGGTCTAAATGATTTTAGCAATCAAGTTTTTATTTAAATTTGATGTAAGAGTCAATTAGACAAGGTAAAATAAACCGTTATTGATATGCTTATAGGTTTTCTATGCAAATTTTGTACTTTTCAAGTGGCATTTGACACATAAAGGTCACTGTCGTTCCTATTCTTATTTGAATAGCATTTTGTGTATGTAGTAATTACTAGAGACGGGATTGTATGCATTTGCATATTTTGGCCATTTCCAGTGGGTTTGCATATAATGGCTAATATTATGGGATGGTGTATATTTTCGCCATATTAGGCGATTTTATATTACAATTTTTTATTAGGATAACTAATAATAAGTGAAATACAAATTAATGTGGGACATTTCGAGTATCTTACTTACGTGACGAATGACGATCAGTTACTTTCTTTTCATTGATCGATGTTGGATATTTTGACGTCTTTAATGCATATTTTTAGAATTTTTCATGCAGGTTTTGGGCTTTTAAAGTTGCATACATTGATGTGTAAATATCCGTAATGCAGTCTTTAGTAATTACTTCTTCGAATAATATAAATGCTAAAACTTGGTTTCTATAAAAATAAATATACTAGTGCAACTATTATAATTAATAATTGTATTTTTTCAAATAGAAAAGATAACGTTCTTCACTTGTAATTTGGTGTATTTATTTTATATTGCGTATTTTTATGAAAATAAATACTATGTGGTAATTTTAAAATTTGAAACATCCTGCCGCGATATTGAGCATTTGGCGTAGTTGTCTTAGGGTACGACTGCAAGGCTGAGGTCTCGGGTTCGATCCCCGAGTCGGGCAAACTGGTATTGGGTTTTTCTCCTCAGTGTCAGTCCAGAGTCTGGAGTTTCTGCCCGATATGGCGATAGGCTCGACCCCATCACAACATGGGACGAAATACGCACGGCGAAAAGTGCGTGCATTAGTTGCGTCTCTGCCAACCCCTTCGGGGATAAAGGGCGTGAGTGTGTGTGTTCTTCCAAAAATCTGCAATTTCATCTTTGTTTCTGCGGTACCTTGTGGAATATTTGTTTTGTATATTAGTGTGTTCCAAAATATGTGCTAATGCGAACATCTAACGAAACGATTGCGAATTGCAATAAACTCGCACGTAGCTTCAAATCATTGTTTAAACTTAGAATTTGCTTAAGTTGTAAGATTATTAGTATAATAATACAAATTTATAGCTCCAAAAGAAATTGTTGATATTTTAAAACACTACGACATAGAGCAAGGTCACAAATGTGTTAAAAATACGTTACACTACCTTCTTTTTCTATATGCATTCTTATTATAATTGTATAAGTCAGCGGATAAACCCATCGTCTCATCATATGAAATTCGAGATAAGTCAACCAGGTTTCATGCAACAAATGTATATGCAGTTACAAAACGTTGTCTTGTATAACGACTGGCATAGTGTCGCAATGTCGGCTGCCTTCGTAGGATTCGCGGTCGCGGTCGACGCCGGCGTGCTTATTTTGAATATCGAATGTAAAATATTTTTTTTTTTTAATACGCGTTTACTGATTGGGGTATTAGTTTTTGAGAAAGATTTTTATATTCCGAATTTATATTAATAGGTAGGTACATATTGCAACACAGTCATTATTAAAATCATGATTATAATATTACCTACCTTTATTTGCATTTAGTTGTATAGTTTTTTAGTTTATTTTATTACTTGCTCGCGGCACCGCCCGCGTGAACGAGTTTTTGCGGGATAAAAAGTAGCATATGCTCTTTCCTGGGTCTCAAATAATCCCCATACCTTATGTTGATCATAGCCCATAACAAATTTCATCGGAATCCGTTCAGCACTTTCAGAGATGTGCGCTAACAAAATACATAAAAACAGACGGACAGAAGACGATTCTAAATAATGGTGATTTGTGTTCCATTAGGTACTCTTCTTTAGTCATCCCCTTATTTTTTTATCATAAATCTTCCAATGTACAGATACCTCGGGTTCTACTGATTTATTATATCCTACTAATATTATAAAGGCGAAAGTTTGTAAGAATGTATGGATGTTTGGATGTATGGATGTTTGTTCCTCTTTCAATTTTCAAATTTGGTACACGGGTAGATCATGTTCTGGATTAACACATAGGCTACTTTTTATCCCGGGAAAACATAAAGCGGGACTTTTATCCCGGAAAAACTTTTTAACGCAGGCGGAGCCGCGGGCCAAAGCTAGTGTATACATAAATAATCCAAAGGCCGATTCCTTAAAGATGTTACTGTGTTTTGTATTAAATGAAATTTAAATCATTTAGAAATAAAACCAGTCAATGTAGCAACGAAATGCTGTGGTGAAAGTAAAATAATTTTAAATCAAATGCAAATATAGACTTGATAAATTTAATTTAAACCTTGTTATTTTTGGTTCTCAAAATTATTTGTGACACTGTAATAGGACTTAAAATATTTTAACGCTATACAAATAGGAAATAATGTGAGTACAATAGCGTTCACGTGTTTTGAATGCAGCGCGAAAGTGCACCATAATGTATGGTTGGTATTGTAATAAGTGTCGGAACAAGTATTATTGTACAATATGACATAACACTTGGCTATTGTACTAAAGCGGTGCGAAATTGTATAGTCATAGAATAGATGTTTGTATATCTTTGGCGAAATCTTATGGTATATGCCGAACTAATAAATAATGTCTTATTGCATTCCGGACTACTTTTTAATAGACTAAGGGACGATTTCACCGCTTGCTGATAAATGCTACTCTTCGCATAAATGTATAAGCCGACCAAAAAAAAAGACACACACCAAATAAAATGAGTAGGTTTTTTTTTTTTTTTATACGGCCATCTTCGGCGCATTAGGGACGGCTGCGGGCTTCCTCCGACTCGCGTCTAAGTTGTCGTCCGCAACCACCCCTGCGCGTACCGCTGTTGCGGTCCTTCTCCTGTTGTTGCGGGGGCTCAGAAGCCCCCGCACACCGAGGGACGCCCCTGGCGTCCGAAAATGAGTAGGTACTATCTACATGGACTCTTTAATACGATAATTATCAAATAAAATTCACTTGAAATATGTTAAACCGGTCCTAAGAAACGAATAAATATCACTAGTTTCATCTTTTATGTAATGTATATTAGAATTAAATACGACTATTATAATTTTCAATTTGCTTTTCCCACTCGGTCAAAACTATTATATTTTATAACAACACTGAGATAGACGCGAGTATGTCTCAACTATTACAGTATTGTTTATCACCTTGAACGATGTAAAAATAGTAAACGAATTCGTCGACAGCGCGACGCTAAACAGCGACCAGTTACCTAGTTTTGAAATTTGATGGACGGTTACCGCAAATTCATTAGAATGTGGTCGGATGGATTGCGCTTTATTTGAAGTCTGAATGTGCTTACTCAATGTGATTCTTTATTGTTGAAACGTGGACTTTTGTTATCTGAATAGTTTAATCAATGGTTGGCAATAGTACGAGATGTAACTGTTAGAGTGTTGACAGTACATTTACTGTACATACATACATACATACACACTAACGCCCTTATCCCATAGGGGTAGGCAGAGACTATTGAGCGCCACATGCTACGATCTTGATACACCTCTTTCGCCTCTTCCAAATTCATAGTTCTTTTCATACATTCTCGTCGGTTAAGGGTACTCCTGACCTGCCCCTTACGGAGAAGATCATTTATTTGGCACAAGCCGACCAGTTGTCAATCTGAAGTCGGATGATCTGAATGTATTCACTGAAGAGAATGTGTTTGAGAGTCTCATTGCGTGGGTTCAACATGACAGCACCACAAGAGAAGAACACTTGTCAACGTTGCTAAAGCTCATTAAACTACCATTAATATCCTCTGAGGTATGTGGCATAAATATTTCACATACAATTTATTCATTGAATAGAGGCGTTCTCGTATCGTTCCTCCGGCGTCCCCTTCCAGCCGTACCATCCACATTCGCTCGATAAATACCTTTTGTGATGCGTCTTTCATCCATCCTCTCAAATAATAATACCAGCCCTGTATTATATACTGTCCCACTGCTGGGCACGGGCCTCCTCTACAACTGAGAGGGTTTAGGCCTTAGTCCATCCTCTTGACTGTACATTACTGTAAGTATATTTACTTCTTTTATAGGGTCACGACAAAGTTATCCCACTGTATCAGATGGTAAGTGGAGTGGGGATCAGACAGTGTCGATTGACGAGAGACGGTCACCCCTCGCCCGAACTGCCTGTTCGAACCGGATATACACAGGCAGGCTCGGACCGACGTTTCCCGCCCTGTGGATTGGGGGCGTTTGGAGAATTCCACCACGGTATCCCCTGCCTGTCGTAAAAGGCGACTAATAGGGGCCTCCGGGGGTCACGGGTGGGCGGGAGGTGCCGCCCACCTATTAGTCTAGCCAACTTCTGTGACCCCCGTGATGGGGACGGCAGCGTGTCTCACGCTGCCTAGGACGCCAGGGGCGTCCCTCGGAAAAGGACCGCAACAGCGGTACGCGCAGGGGCGGTTGCGGACGACAACTTAGACGTGAGTCGGAGGAAGCCCGCAGCCGTCCCTAATGCGCCGAAGATGGCCATACTAAAAAAAAAAAAAGGCTCGGAACGCGAGACTTACCAAATATACCCTACCACCAGCATGAATACGAATACAACGTAGCAAGAGCGACGCCAAGGGGGGGAAGGAAGGGGCAGCTCCCCCCCCCCTAGAGATTCTAAAAAAATTGCAAAATGCCAATTATTTATAAGTTTTGTTTATTGTACAGTCAATAACTCGTGAAGCTTTACACATTGCGACTCTGTAGCACTATTATTACAATCGCTGTAGATTTAAGCTTGATGTGGTCTTGACTTTACCTAACATTCATTATTTTCTCATTCTCCATATCAAATCGCCCCCCCCCCCCCAGGCCATCGGTTGGCGACACTCTTGCAAGGTAGTGAATCTAAAAATAAATAAATCTTTCTGTGCCTCCTGGTTTTGCATATATTTGGGCGGCGGTGATCGCTTACCATCAGGTGAAACATAGGCGTTTGCTAACTGTGAAAAAAATATGTTGTGGACTATTAAATTGTGAAACAGTTAGTTGGCGACTATAGAAAGATACATCACGCTGGTTAACTTTTTTTGGAATTTGATTACTGCTGATATCAAGTATTAGGCGCAGTAGAGTGACCAGGACACTCCAGTTCTCGGAGGGAAGTTCATCCGTACAACCTGGTATCCCCCTGCCAGCACTGTACGTTTCCAGAGATCATTTTTACCTCGTACGTGTTCACTTTGGAACAAACTGCCTCCCACGGTGTTTCCTCAACGCTATGATTTATCTCTATCTGTGCCCTTGGCATTGCTGACGTCCATGGGCGACGGTAACTCACCATCAGACGGGCCGTTTGCTCGTCTGCCTTTGAAGGCAGACAAAAAGAAATTGGGATATATTTCTTTTAATTTTTTCGCTCGTAAAGCGATATCATTTTATGACGATTTACAAGATAATATTTAAGTGCACACACTGGCTATGTATGGGATCCATCTGATGATGTTATGAACTTTTGCAAAGTAAACACCATAGTATAATCTTCTAGTATGAAATATAGTTATATATATTAATAATATGTCGTTATTCATAAGAACATAAATTTTGTGCAGTAGTTTGTTGTCTTCGTTTACACGAGGGATCACTTTAATCCGACATTGGAACGATTAGAACAGTCGCATCGTCTAAGATCTCAAGGGCTAACTTGCGTTATTAACCTTTACTTCCGATTTCTCTTTTAAATAACAACAACGACTACATTGAAGTTGTGGTTTTGATGGTAAAATGTTAGGAAATGTCAAATGAAATTGAATAGTTCTGCCTTAGAACTTGTGGCCTTCGGAGAGCGGTGAACAAAAAAAGGCGGTAAAAAGACAATGATGGAGTTCAGTGGCATTCATCTGAATGCCACTGAACTCCATCAAATAATGCACTCAAGCCATCTGGCTTGAGTGCATTAGTTATCAAATATAAACTGATGAATGAATGAATGAACGAATGAGAGAGGTTTGATTCCCTTAACTCACCGATTGACCAAATATTTTTCTTTTCATTCTTTTCTTCTTTCAAAGTTGTGACTTAACGATGATTTTAAGATATTAACCACCATGTCAGATATCTAGCAAGGTCATTCGTGCTGTAGAGTGTATGTGATAGAACGACCTACAGCATGGTTCTGTCACTTGTAAAGTCTTTGTACGAAGGTGCAAATTATCAAAACGGAAGATTACATTACAGATATTTAAGTATGTAAATGTACTAGCACTTATTTCACAAATCTGCAAAAGTAAGCCGGTTGGAATTTTAAGATTTGTACTCTGCCATTGTGTGCGATTCAATGTTCGAAAGTCGTCATGAAACACGAACGCTAACACCAGTGCTGAAGTCTGCGTTTCCTACATTTTCTCAGCGTGACACGCTTTCTGTTACGTCGTCGCCCATTGGATCAACTTTCCGGGGGTACGATTCGAGGACGCTATTTGCATTGACTGTTGCCATCGATTTCGTAATAAACTCATGGTCACCTTATTTACATACTTATGATTAATTTCTACATTGGTGCAAAGAGATGATGGTCACAGGGTTTGGAAATATGTTCATGTAATTAATGGGTCATTTTGTTAAGATGAAATTGTCTCAGGTCGTTAACAGCTTTCGTAAACTTATTTTATCCGCAGTATAATATGCTGATTAATATCTAGGAATGACCGTCAAGTCCGACTAAGTTTACTCATCAAAATATGATACAATCGTTGCGTAGCAGAAGAACGGTGATGATTGTAAGATTTGTAGGAGATTACTTTTTATTCCCGGCACGGATGTTAATTTGACCGGCATTGATGACAAGGTCGACAAAGAAGAGATGCGTCTACCAAGAGTTGTTAGAATTATGCCTGATATACCGAGCCCGAAATCAACACGCGAGTCGTAAGGGTAAAGTACTATTGTTATTGTAGCTTGTAGCTATCTAGTCTAGTACCTTCGCGTCGTTTAACAGTAAAGCTGTGATTCCGCAGAACGCGGCAGACGGGAGATGGCAACGGCAGACGGCAACACCATGTGCCGTGACGGCAGACGGCACTACTGTGCAGTATTAAATTGTATGAGACCGATTCCGCACACGACGGCAACTGACGCGCGGCAAGTGACGTCCTGCCGCGTTCTGCGGAATCACAGCTAAGTTTTATGGCTTGACATGAATTATTTGGTAACAGCAGCAGGTTCCTGTGTAAATACAATAACTATGTAAGAGATTACTTTGTGCGATAAGACATTTATAGGTACCTACTTTTTCAAAAATATGTTTACCAAAAATGTATGTTAGCCAAAATCCAACGGAACTAGAATTTTCTAAGTTAGCACAATTATAAGTTATAAAGCTTTGAAATTTGGTCAACTACCCTACAAGCGAGTGGTTTGAAAACACATTACACAGTAATCATCCTACTAATTTTATAAAGGTTAAAGTTTGTAAGAATGTATGGATGTTTGGAGGTTTGGATGTATGGATGTTTAATCCTCTTTCACGCACTACTGAACGGATTTCGATTAAATTTGGCACACGGGTAGATCATGTCCTGGATTAACACATAGGATACTTTTTATCCCGGGGAAATATAAATCGGGACTTTTATCCCGGAAAAACCTTTTTAATGCAGGCAGAGCCGCGGGC
The DNA here is from genome assembly GCA_949316025.1 of Lapara coniferarum. Lineage (NCBI taxonomy): Eukaryota > Metazoa > Arthropoda > Insecta > Lepidoptera > Sphingidae > Lapara > Lapara coniferarum. The sequence continues at coordinate 11,182,736 of OX438923.1, read as the reverse complement.
AAAAGCTAGTAAAAAAAAAGCAACGCTTACAATGCAATGCAAAGTGCTTTCATATGAAAAATCTCCAATTTACACATGCGAATACTGGTTGCAAACTTGTAACCAAACAAAGCTATTACAAAATTGTTGCTATCCACTAACTTTAGCGCGGGGTCAAGGAGACCACGCGTGCTTATAGCCTGAATATTATGTTTAACGCTATTAACATCCTATTAGGTGATGAAATAAACGTCCAATTCCTTTTTTGGTGGCCATGATTCGCTTTAATGTAGCGTTTCGCAATATTGAAATTTAAACAAAATTAAAGATTTGATTTTGGCTCGACAAAACCAAGGTAACTTTTGTGCAATTTAAATAGAGCAAAGAGAAACTGGTCCTGACTCCTCATGGGTAACCAATGTTGGCATACAATACCAGGTCATAATGTTCGTGATCTTAACTATCTCAATGACCACGTGACAGACGGGGTCACGGTTTAAGTCTCTCTATTGAGGTATGCGATCTGTGTATAAGTACCGAAATACCTACCCCTCTCGTTCTTAATACTCTGATATAATATTAATATATTATGTGTATGATGCTAAGTAGTTAATTAAAGCACACACACACTCACGCCTTTTATCCCCGAAAGGGTAGACAGAGGCGAAACTGGTCACTTTTCGCTGTGCGTATTTTCCTTGACATGAGAGGAGGTGAGCCTATCGCCATATTGGGTACAAATTCCAAACTCCCGGTTACTAGTTATATAATGAATTAATAAATCAGTAATTAATTTCACTAGTTTACTTGCGACATCTATTCAACAAGCAGATGGTTATTTCCTTCTTTTTTTGTTTAATTCAGGAAAACTTACAACTAGCATAACAAAAGGTGGTAAATATAACAAAAAAGTCAATTAAAAGTTTGCACAAATACAATAATGTAGAACAATAATAGGCATATACCCAGCCTAAAGATCCAAGTATTTTAAATGCACATTACGATACGTGAAAAAACACATTGCACAAAGTTTTCTTTAATTTGGAACAGTTGAAGCTAAAGCGGTCAATATCAACATTAGAGGAAACATCATTGAATGATCTGCACGCTCTTAGTAGGTACGAGTTCTGCCGATATACTGATTTAGATTTTACGTACAAATATTATCGGATAAAACTAGATTTCGGACAATGTAGCCAGTCTAACTACTAGATACAGGAAGACTTAACATCTTATGTCCAAGTATGACGGGAGTGGTGGAATGCCACACAGTATTTTGTATCTCAAGGTGCTGGATGGTACTCCTACTGTTTATGGATGGTCGTACCGCTTACCATCAGGCGAACGGCATGCTCGTCTCGTCATTCAATGAAATAAAAAAAAAACATAAATCATCATACAAATATTATGCTGAATAAATATACAAGCAAAGTCGCTACAGCGCGCTTGCTCCAGCTTAATGGCTTTTATTTCGCATTGTACATTTCCTTCCGCGTGCCGTGTTGTAGTTTACCATGAATCGACCATTACGTTATGTAATCTGCACTTATATTTCTCGTACGCAAACATTGTCTGCTGCCGAGCAAGTATGGTTGATTGTAGACATGTAATATCGATGTAAAATTATATACATTACTGTTTGAGAAAAATGTTAAATGGCCCTCATATTTATGTCCCCCTATTATTATTCTGGAAATCTTTGTGGGAGACGTCGTGTGGCTAATGATGATGATGATGATTATTATTTAATCTACGTGTAAGTTTTACGAAAGTAATGAAATAAAATGTATGTCATTCGATATAAGCCTCATTTAGACGGATCAACTATTGCTAGAAATAATCTTACGCAATAATTGCTTAAAGTTATCCCTCCTGAACATGTGTAATGATGAGGCAATGAGCGCCCACGTTGACGTATATGAATCTTTTGACAGATATTCAAGAACTACGTGTTATTCGGGGCTTCACCCGCGTGAAGACCCTTTTCCAGTACATAAGTCCCTAAAACACAGCATTCAGGTCCATATACTTAAAGAATTAGATTAATGTTATCCATTATTTCTCATGTTTCTTCGTATACTTTTAACAAATATCCAAACTCACAAACATCGAAACACTTCACAAACTGTCGCATCTGTAATAGTAAGAATGAGTAGTGTGATAAGATTTTATAATAAGACTAATACAAAATACATATACTAAGTTGTATAATACAAAGTTTTTGTACTAAGCTTAATACCCATAGAAACAACAAATAGTTTAGCAGTTTTGTTTGCACGTGTAAAAAGTGCATGCCCAATTTGATGGTGTTTTATGTAAGTATTGTGGATAAAGACATTTTATACATTCGTCTGGCGAGTCAAATGATGGGTTCAGTAATTTTTTCGCGTTTTGACCACGCAACCGTAACATTGATAAATCGATAATTGTATATAAGTAAACTGTCAGATTATACATGTTTTTAATACAGTGGTTTGTTGGTAGAGTATGTTGTGGAAGGTGTGATAATAATAAAATAACATTAATACCAGTTGCTGAGTAGTTAGGAGTATTGTGCAATGCAATCAACGCTATATTGCATATTGCTCACTGCTGAGCACGGGTCTCCTCTACTACTGAGAGGGTTTAGGCTTTAGTCCACCACGCTGGCCTAGTTTGGGTTGGCAGACTTCACATACCCTCGAAATTGTTATGGAGAATTCTCAGGTATGCAGGTTTCCTCACGATATTTTTCTTCACCGTAAAAGCGAACGATAATTGATAAACAATACACACGTAACTTCGAATAGTCAGAGGTGTGTGGCTTGGGTTTGAGCTTCCGGACATTGTCTCGATAGACCGTTCCTTTCCCAACTAGGCTATCGTCCACTACTAGAAGTATTATGTAATATTAAAAAAAAAACAATATTCCGATTTTATAAAATACTGCTGAATGGACTCATAGCTTGTTTCCATCACTGAAATTCAACTATTATAACGGGTTTTATGACGGTTTTTTTATTTTAGTCCAAAAAATGGGAGAAAAATAAAAAAAACGCGATAAAATCCTTTATAGTAGTTTAATTTCAATGTCTAACATTGGCGTAAATATATGGAATCATTATGTTACCATCACTGTCATTACTGCATATTTACATTAATTGACATTACAGAAATAAAAACAAAATAGTAGATTGCAACTCGTTACGTAAATATGATCGAATGCATCAAAGAGTGCAACTCACCTTAATAGAGGTCGGTTCACTCAGAGGTCGACAGGATTTAAGATGAACACGAAATATTAGAATGTAGAAATAAACTGCAGTACATAAAGTTATTACCTATATTATTTAATATTGAGTGCCTTGGTGGTGTAGTTGCATTAGGCACTAATGCCTCTTGTTGACCTTCGAGTCGGGTATAGTGATTTTACATTTTCTGCTTAGTATTAATCAGGAAAATGGAGTTGTATTCGATAAATATATTTAGTCTCTTCTCCTCTTTGATTACTACATGGAACCTAACATATTATATCGGCACGCTACGATGGCCGTTTTGAAAGATTGTAATAGTAAGGTTAAATCGAAAAATAAATGCCGAGTGTATCGTAAAATTATACATTCCAGTAAATTTTACTGCACGTCACTATTGACAATAATTGACAGCAATTATCTCCTTCAATGTAGTTATGAATTAATGCGAAACTTGATGAGCGGACAAATGTCAAAACGGGCATCATAGCGTGCCGATACTATAGTTGGGTAAATATGACTGCCAACTCAACCAAGCGCTGTGATTGACTGATTGATTCAAATTTTCCATGTTGCCATGCCTATTATTGGAATGAAATTTGACAGCTTATATGATAGAATCCTTTAATTAAAATTTTATCCGTGGTGCTTTACAACTGGCTTTTCTAGTTATAAACGTCCATATACTTGAGGTTAAAATGCCTCCTTAGTTTATTATTTTGTCTCCCACTTTGCTATGGAGGGAAGTGGACAATTAATATTTTCAACTCCTCCCTATCTTTCTATTTGATTAATTTCGTTTTGGGATAAAGACAGACTAGTGTTCCCTGAGACTCGCCGAGCTTCACCGCTGGGTGTCATAAAATGCGTGCCATTACTGATCCTGGCTTACAGGAGTTGTAGTGGCGGGTGTGAGGGCGGGATAGTCTGATCGATTCAATACTTCCCGAGCAGTATAAGGGCCAATTTCATCGCTTGCTAATTTTGCAACACTATTTGTTGTTGTCATATAAATGTATAAACGGGCCAAATACAAAAGACACCGTCTAGGCTTCTAGATAAGAAAGGTCTAAAGTGTCTTAAACCGCTGAGCCCAACATAGCCATCTTAAGTCTGGTGTAAAGGTTTGTGGGCTACCGACAAAGCCAACAAGAACGCTTGGAACAAATTATCATTATCATCGTCATCAGCCTATGTCTAAGATTGGTCTCGCTTAAAAAAAATCCAAGCCGTATTGTTAGAAGAGGCCTGCATCCAGCTATTTAGACTCTCGGAATAGTATTAGATACACACACACACTCACGCCTTTTATCCCCGAAGGGCTTGGCACAGGCGCAACTAGTGCACCCACTTTTCGCCGTTATTCCGTCCCATGATGTGATAGGGGGCGAGCCTATCTCCATATCGGGCACAAATTCCAGACTCCGAGCTCATATCGAACAGAAAACTCAATATCACTTAGGTACACTGTATTATCAATTTATTTCTAACAATTTTTTATATTTACGGACTACCTTGGTAGCGTAATTTGACTGCGTGCGCTGTACGATAACACCCTGGGTTTTTCACGTTGTATTTCCTAGTCGGGCAAAATGATGTAGGGGTTTCCTACTCAGTATCAGCCTGGAATCTGGAATTTGTGCCCGATATGGCGAAAAGCGTGTTGCTAGTTGTGCTTATCACTTCGGGGATAAAAACGTGAGAGATTGTATGTTATAGCCATAATAATAAATAATAATACCAACCCTGTATTACTATACTGCCCACTGCTGAGCACGGGCCTCCTCTACTGAGGGGGTTTAGGCCTTAGTCCACCACGCTGCCCTAGTGCGGGTTGGTAGACTTCACATACCTTAGAAATTCTTATAAGGAACTTCTTAGGTATGCAGGTTTCCTCACGATGTTTTCCTTCACCGTTAAAGCGAACGATAATTGATAAACAATACACACGTAACTTCGAAAAGTCAGAGTTGTGTGCCTTGGTTTCGAACCTCCGGACATTGTCTCGGCAGACCGTTCCATTCCCAACTGGGCTATCGTCCACTATAGCCATGTTTTTTTTAATTCCACCATAACACGCATAAGATAGCTGCTCTACGGTGGTAACCATAGAGCATACGTGTTAACTAACACGCATAATAGTGACACAGTCACGGTGCAGTTTCCACTTAAGTTGCGTAAACTCACAAGCCTTCCTTCCCCGCTGATGTATTACGTGTTTTTAACGTTTGTCATTTATAATTATGCGCACACGCATGTTGATGGAGTAAATTTGTAAAGATTCTGAATATAGTAAGTACATTATGATTTTTTATACATGTTAATGGCCATGAAGTGCCTGGATAATGATTTTTCAAGTTTCCATAAAAATATAAAATCATTATAGTAAGTACTTCAATTTAAAAGGTAAAGGGATGTAGGTTTTCAAAAGAGAAGCTTATGAGTATCGTATAAAACCTTTCAAAATGTCAGGGAAATCGATGGAGTTTTTTTAAATGTATTTTTGGAGCTTTCGTTCTTGAAACCACAAGTTATTTATAATTATTTTGTTTTAAATTTGACATGTGCTAGAACTTTTATGATGCTTTTTAATTCAATTTTAATATAATAAATCGTAAGTTATTGAAAATAGCTGCATTGTTAATTATGACGACTCTTTTGGCTAGTTTGATTTACCGTGTTTTTTGACGATACGTTATAGTAGTGAGCGCAATAGAATGCCACACAGTACTTTGTAACTCAAGGTGCTGTATGGTGTTGGTTCTGTTTATGGGCGGTCGTATTGCTTACCATCAGACGAACGGCATGCTCGTCTCGCCAATCATAATAAAACCTAACTAAGTTCAGCTAATTTATTAAACTTAGCTCGCATGACAAAATTACACAACTTACTTTACATAGTTTACTATCACAAGCAAGAAAAATATTTCAGCCATGCCGGTTAAGGCTAAACTAGCTAGCTTAGTTTTCGGTCTGCAACTCGCATATAACTTGTGTTTGATGAGAGTGCAAGTAAATGTAAGTTACGTTGCGTTAAACATTGAGCTTTAATAACAAAAAAACAATTGTAACATATTCACGTAAGACCGACTCCAACAAATGATACATTTGAATACATCAATTACGATAAGCGACCTACATTTGTTTTGAATGCATGACACATGGTAGGTGTGTCCCGAACCAACCCACAAAAATGCGTGTGCGCATGTAATTACTATTCATATTATTATTATTATGTCAAGCTTGCAGCAATTTATTACCAGCAATTACATAGATAACTTCGACTATAATTTTTGACGATTATGACGTAATAGCGAGTAGTTTTTGCATAATACCGATTGATTAAGCTTAAGCGCCGCTTATTATGTTTTAGGACATGTCTCCATTATTAACTGGTTTAAACTTTTTGTTGTATGCTTAAATGGGCATAGATAAAAACATCTGATTGATGATGTTAGGTAACGTTTCATGATTAAGTGAAAATTATTCATTGCTTTTTGGTTTTGTATTTTTTGATTTGATTTAAGACTGCCTCGGTGACGTAGTTGTAATATGGTACGACTGCAATGCTGAGGTCTCGGGTTCGATTCCCGGGTCGGGCAAAGTCATATTGAGTTTTTCTTTTCAGTATCAGCTCGGAGTCTGGATTTTGTGCCCGATATGGCGATAGGCTCGCCACCTATCACATCATGGGACGGAATAACGGCGAAAAGTGAGTGCTCTAGTTGCGCACTGCCTACCCCTTCGGGGATAAAAGGCGTGTGTGTATTTTTTATGTGTAGTAGGCAGTAATAATAAATGCCTGTGATCTGATCTTGCATAAAATGCTTGAATAAAATGAATACACGATAATATATTTGTAAGCTACACATGTATAGTGCTAATTTCGATTGTTTCGAAGATTTTTTTAAATTTTCAAATACACGAATGCTGATTAGCTTTGTATGCGGCGTACATTACTGTCTAAAATCTAGTTTAGGGAAGAGGATTACCGCCTAGCTCGCGGGATGGAATTCTCATCCCGAATCTGCGTAATAAATAGCAGCTTCTTCGGCTCGCCGCCCGCGAAATACCAACAGCGATTCAGTGTACTCCGTCCATTTCACTATGACTTGCCGTTTTATTATTACTTTGACATTTACGACCGCAATCTTTCAGACCCCTCATCTGCGATAATCTTGTATTATGACATGCCGGAAGAAACGTTAGTCATACTGTTATGATGCTCGATACACAAAAACTTTTATAGCACACGGAAAGTGAAGGTTTTAATTGTGATGCCGTTGAACGATTGTCAGTTGTAACATGCATTTTTTTTAATTACACACCAAAATGTGTCATGAATACGAATATATTACATGGGCGTAAGTTCTTTGCTGTATTTCGTCTAGTTTCTTATTTTGTATCAGTTTATATATGTCGGACTACTGGGAAAACACTATTCCACTGTTTTAATTATAATAATTTCATTTTTTTTTATATGGGTGGCTCACAGATAATTATAAAAATGAACAAAAATAAAAACTAAACAATACGCCAATCACGAGCCAACACAGATAGATTTTAAAAGTTAAAATATGATTTCTTTAGTCTAATTACCTTAAAAGTACCTACTTAGGTAGGAAAAATAAGCCATGTGCAAATTTTGTCTCAAAATTTTACAGGAGAATGTTTTTACTCCGTGTCTCAAAGTTGATCTTTTTGCACATAGCAGATACTGGTTTGACGACGAACAATTGTGGTAGATCATCTTTATAGAACGAACCATGAAATTGTTAATGTAGTTCTGTGATTTGTTCGTGCAAGCGGAATGTGAAGAAGATTTTTACATCGCGAATACCGAAACGGAATATTTGAATTCATTTTAGTCGAGAAGTGCTGTAATGTGCGATCTGTATTTAGATACAGATCGCACATTACAGCACTTCACACACACACACTCACTCACGCCTATTATCCCCGAAGGGGTAGGCAGAGGCGCAACTAGTGCACCCACTTTTCGCCTTTATTCCGTCCCATAATGTCATAGGGGGCGAGCCTATCGCCATGTCGGGCACAAATTCCAGACTCTGAGCTGATATTGAATAGAAAAACTCAATATCACTTTGCCCGACCCGGGAATCGTACCCGAGACCTCAGCATTGCAGTCGCACCATAATACAACTACGCCACCAAGTCTGTATCTAAATCAATTTAATTTTTACTATTTTTGTAGACCGTCACTTTATTTAGTCCATTTCGGAATACTGTTTTCCACTTTGTGATGACACAGTTTCTATTAAACAAAACCCAAGTTACTAGTATTAATTTGTTTATAAATATCGTTAAGATTTTAGTATCATGCGGTATAAATATTTTACAAATAATTTGTAAACTCCTTGAGAGTGTTGACCTGAATTCACACTCATCGTTACGATCGACAATGGTTTATGATAATTTAACCTGCTCAATATGGCAAGTTACATTCGGTTGCCATCGTACTATATTTTAAAGATGATTGTTTGAAACTAATCAATTTGAATAAAATAGGTAATTAGTTTTAGAATCAATTGAGAAAACACAATTAATGCCATGCCAACTACCGAAATGAACCGAAATATTGAAATTAGTCGTATAAGTTACGCTAATTTTGTTATTTTTGCCTTGTGTTTTATGTTTTATTAATTTGTTTACAGGTAAATACTGAATTGCCAAATCAACTCCTTTTGAACAACTGTTAAGGTAGGTAATACGTTATATACCTAAATAATTTAAATCGTTTACCAACAATTGATCACTGCCATAAAAAATGTGTTAAAATCAAACATTACGCAAGAAAAATATTCAGAATCACAAAGCTCTTTACCTAGTTATCTAATTGATCACTACTTAAGATAACAAGTTCGTTTCTGTTAATTAATGTTGATGTTTGGCTTTCATTACACAACATTGTGTTGTTAATATCAAATATTGTGTTGTCTAACTGACGGCCTTTTTTTTCGCGGGGAAAAACGCTTTGTCGCTACCACCACTGGGGGGGGTAAGTGGAACGGTTATGTTGGTTTCGCACAGTCTTACAGCCCAATGTCGACACTCGGGAGTATAGCGTCATCCGAGCGAGCATTGGGCCGAGTCCCTAACACTATGTACCCCCTTCACTGGCATACCAACCAAAACCCGCGGTGGCCTTCTTTGGCGCATACGAGACGGCCCCGGGGTATCTTGTTGCACCAAGATAGCTGCACGGGACCGTCCCTGCGCAATGCCGTTACGGCCCCTCTCTATACAAGGGGGCTAAGATGCCCTCACACTCTAAAGGACGCCTTTGGCGTCTACGACAGCGGGAGACCGACCACCCGCATTGTCAACCACCTCGGAGTCGCTTAGATTGGACTGAGCAGCCCCCCGCTGCTCGCCCCTCGACTAACTGACGGCCTTGGCTTTGTTTTGTGTTGTCATATTGTCGCTATGTAATATGTATTAGTGCGACGACACGAATAGCGAATAAAATTAACCTAATTTCATTGAATTTTCAAAAGTGGTTGGTGTGCTAAGTGGTAATTGTTTCCGTCGTCTGAAGGTTATATTTGTATTATGTTCGTAATTTATGTTATGATTTGTAATAGTTACATTTCATTGAATGGTACGCATATTTGTGAAATAATTTAAGCACTTTATTACGTTTTACGTATTGACTAGCGTTGTTTAATTCTTGCTTATTTTTTAAAAATTATTTTTATGTATAGTATTTTCATAGAGTAAACGATAATTAAAATGAAATATGTGTTATAATCATTTTATAATGGTATTATTTTAAAACTGATTAGCTGATTCCACATCATAGTAAATCAAAAGTGGGCACCCGAGTTGCACCTCTGCCTATCCTGTCGGATATAAAAGCGTGATCCGTGTGTGTGTTTGATTGTGTCTGTGTGTTTCAAAAGTGTTGGTATGTCGAAATGTGCACGTAATAGCACTAAAGTTGCTTGTATCATATTTCTATATGAAAAGACATCAACGCGCAAGTTTTTTCAAAGTTATGATTTAATATATTACAAATAATATTTTCTTTTATAAAAATTTATTAAAATATTACTGGGTTACTGTTCGCCATACTATTTAAAATAAATGAAAAATAGCATGTCGAGTATCACGAAGTAGATTATTTTCGTATTATTGCTGATATTACTGGCAAATACTCTCGATTTCTTATACGCAACACACTCAACGTAAGTGACAGTAAAATATCGAAGTCCATTATAGAACATAACATGTATTACTACACTTGAGATTTAATCATAATGACAGAAATATACTTACATTCATTGCTAATTATTTCCTTTCACACACTTTTAAAAATAACTTAAAAACTTAAGTCAAAAACACAAAGCACTTAAACCTCAAGAATTCGATAAGCTCACGACAAAATAAACACTTATGAGTCAATACATTAGGGCTCACTAGTTGCACTCGAAAAACTGAGAAAGTTGTACTACAGAGTAATTAGCTTGACATGACGATTGTGAAGGCTCTCTCTCACGCTGACTCGCGTCAATGCTCTCTGGTCTTGAGATCTTACAGCATCTGTACACAGAGAAAAAACTAGGTAATGTAATTGTTGAACAAACTGCAATTGAGTATAGCGAAAAAAAGTTAATTAAAAAGCCCAACTCTAGAAGGCAACTCTGCACTAGAAAACTAGGAAATAATTTAAGAAATGCACTCGGAAAATTAAAAAGCCACATACAAAAAATTTCAGATTGAATGCTCATATTTCAATTTCAGATTGAATAACATTTACCGAGGTCAATACGACCCTGACAAATTAGTTCGTTTTGAATGACTTGAAAGAGGAAGTTTAACAAGATCGACGCAAATGACCATGACTTGTCATTATAGGACAAACTATTAAATGTGCATCAAGAATAGGAAGTTACCGTCAATGATATTAAATGTCAGCGATGTACCAAATATGAGCTTATGTCAGTACAGATTACAGGCTTAACGGGGAGTAAAAATGTGCTCATTAAAATTACATAACAAAATGCAACTGCGAATGACTCAGCATTATTCAAATGAGGATGAGTTAAGGTAAGTTTCGTTTAAGTCTTTATACGTAATGCTGTTTTCACGCAATAGGTCAGCCAGCTGTTGTATTAGATGAGAAAATTATAAATTTTAATTCACCTCGCGTAATTTTTAATTGCTAGTATTTTGCAACGTACTTAAACATAGAAAGATTGCTTTAAATGATATTTTATGTAATTTTACATCTAGTAATTATAGTTATACGTAAAATTTTTAAGAATTTGTAAAATAAACAAAGAAATAATATAGTCTACGAATAAATTACTGTAGCTGTAAAATTTATGATTAAAACAAATTACGCATTCATTACATCAAAATGATAACGTGACTTAACACAAACCTGCTGCTAAATAGTCTAGGATGTAACAGAAATAGTTTAGTTATATAACATCTACAACTGGCTGGATAATCTACTATCAGTTACGTTTGGTTAGGTAAGGCGTTACAACACATTACTGGGATTGGCATAATAAAAAACAACAAACACGATAACTGGCATGTAAGAAATAAACATCAATTAAAAAAATAAATATGCAGAGGTACTGACGTAGTTTTCAGTTGGTACTGACAGGCGATAGGGTCCGCGACTGGTGCGCGGCGCGACTCCGCGTGGTGAACTGCCGGTGGCCCGTGCGCCGGCGCACCGGCCGCCCCACGCGCAATCACCAGGGATTACAGAAAATTCGTAATGTGTGTTACGAGGTGCCTTATGTAGAGTTGTGGGTCGCCGCCTCGCGCTGTTCGATTCGATATGGTTAGCTTTCGTCTCGTCACTGTGTGCGGTGTGCGGAGTGTGTGCTTCGAGAACATTGCAAGCGGTTATGTCATCTCGCACGCGGCAAGGAAGCTTACGTGACACCGGAAAATTGTTTTCTTGGTGCTCTGAGATTCCTGGAATGGGTTTTCGATTGCATTTTTATTGCAGAAATGGTGTACACTTATGAAGGAGAGATATATTTTATGAAATAAAATGCGTAAGCACAATTATAAGTGTAAAAAAACAGGAATGATATTACTTTAAATATTTAGAACTAGCTTTTGCCCGCGGCTCCGCCCGCTTTAAAAAGTTTTTCCGGGATAAAAGTCCCGCTTTATATTTTCCCGGGATAAAAAGTAGCCTATGTGTTAATCCAGGACATGATCTACCCGTGTGCCAAATTTCATCGAAATCCGTTCAGTAGTTTTTGCGTAAAAGAGGAACAAACATCCTTACATCCAAACATCCATACATTCTTACAAACTTTCGCCTTTATAATATTAGTAGGATGTAGATTCATATATGCAAGAACAATAAAAAAAATCAATTATTTACAAACAACCAATAAACTCATGAGCATAGAGAATGGACTGAGCGTTCTTGTACCGCTATTAAGTGAATATACAAAATTACGAAAAGCATGGAATTCGTGCGGCACTGAACATAGGGCATATCGAGGCTACATATCTATAGAAAAGAAACAACCAATAGCAGCACAATCGCTTTGTCTTTAGAGAGTAATAGATTTTGTGAGGGCTTTACTCAATTCTCGGTTCTTTCTCAACGAGGAAACTAGCTAAGGATGACGTGACCGACCCCACGTAAAATGTATTACCAAATGTCTATCGGACGACGAATATCTATCGTCACGCAACATCGTGTTACACATCGCATTGTACGTTCCCGCCTCAGTCCTTATTATATAACATTTTGAAGGACATTCCATGTTCCTCGTTCGTTGCGAAAGGACACACTTATATTGACTTGAATGCCAAAGTCATACACGTAGTAACTGTGCTGACTTTTATTAGTTAATGGATGTAGATGATGTGATAGGTGGCGAGCCTATCACCATATCGGGCACATTCCAAACTCCGGGCTGATACTGAATTTAAAAACCAATATCACTTTGCCGGGCATGGGGATCGAACCCAAGACCTCAGCATTGCAATCGTACCGTAGAAAAAGTTGACTGGTGGTAGGTCTCTCATATGTCAGAGTCCGTCTGGGTGGGTACCACCGCATCGTCTATTTGAGCCGAGCAGCAGTGTGCATGCACTGTTGTGTTTCGGTTTGAAGGACATTGTAGCCAGTGTAACTACAGGACATGATGAGACTTAACATCATATGTTTCAGGGCGACGAGCGCAGAGAAGTGCCACGGAGTACTTTGTAATTCAAAGTTATGTGCGGCGTTGCTTCTGTTTATGGGCGTCGCTTACCAGTCGAACGTCATGCTCGTCACGTCATTTAACTGCTATAAAAAATGGAAATAGACGTCAATAAGTATTTATTGTAGCGACATGTTTATGGTATGGTAAAGCAGTGGTAGTTTCAGTATTTTTCTGTAAGCTATGAATCCTGATGGCCTCTGTTTTGGATTTTCTTACAGGGCTATCTAAACTTGTTTAAGTATATAAAACAACAACTTCGAAACGCTGCTAAAATTAATTAGACGTTATGTACGGCCACTGATTTTACTTCTTACTCTTACTTACCTACTAATATTATAAATGCGAAAGTTAATAAATCGAAATCGTTAATGTATCGTACAGGTGACGTCAGGGATCGCTACAGTGATTTGGGGACTTTTGGTCCGGGAAAGGCTTTGCATGCGGGTGAAGTCGCGAGCAATACATAATCTATACTAATATTATAAAGAGGTAACTAACATTTGTTTGTTTGTAACGGATAAACTCAAAAACTACTGGACCGATTTTGAAAATTATTTCACTAATAGTAAGCTACATTACTCCTGAGTGCTATAAGTTACTTTTTACCCGGGGAAAATATTTTATCCCGGAAAAACTTTTTCACACAGTCGGAGCCGCGAGCTGAAGTCTATCCTACTTCCTACTAATATTATAAAGGCGAAAGTTTGTAAGAATGTATGGATGTTTGGATGTATGGATGTTTGTTCCTCTTTCACGCAAAAACTACTGAACGGATTTCGATGAAATTTGGCACACGGGTAGATCATGTTCTGGATTAACAGATAGGCTATTTTTTATCCCGGGAAAACATAAAGCGGGACTTTAATCCCGGAAAACTTTTTAACGCGGGCGGAGCTGCGGGCAAAAGCTAGTAACTTATATATCTGCAAAACGCATCGGTGTAGAACTACATTACTACGGTTTAAACAGGCCGGCATAGTGATGTCGTCTGACGAGGGATGGTCATCGCTCGTCTCATCTGGTTTTCTCTCAGGTACAGTGATGTCACAAAAAAATTCAAAAAAAGAAAACATTGTTACGTTTTAAATATTTATTTTCCCATTCCTGACTAAATATAACGGCATTGAATTGTTAATTTTCATAATCTTTGTACATATTGATTCTGCTGCAGAATATATTTGTGTTACTGATAATATTTACTATAGGTGTTGAAACCTTTGTCAGCACAGTTTTACTAGTCATTACATGAACTCCATGCAAATAATATTCCATTTATTTATGATAGTAAAATAATTCAATTTGTGATCTAATATTATGTCATACCCTGCACTTCTAAATGTAATATTTGAAAAATGTTATTACAAATTACAATTTTGTTTTCGTTTACAATAGACACCGGAAGACAGATAAACGTTATTGAGAGACATGATACAATCTTACTGGATGGTGCGGATAGTAGCAAAAGCCATTTTATGTAATCCATAACAACGTATAGCTATCTACAAGTACTCTGACTCGGTTGTGTCCTTGAAATAATTACCTACAGCTGCGTGGTACGTAAACACGCGATACGGCTGCCCGTCTACAGTATTTTAATTTAATCTAAGATTTCTTTCTAGTTTTGATATTGTAAGAGATATTATATAAAAAATATAAAATTGTTTAGACTGCCTCGGTGGCGTAGTTGCATTACAGTACGACTGCAAAGCTGAGGTCTCGGGTTCGATCCCCGGGTCGGGCAAAGTGATGTTGAGTTTTTCTATTCAGTATTAGTCTGGAGTCTGGAATTTGTGCCCGATATGGCGATAGGCTCGCCCCCTATCACATCATGGGACGGAATGTCGGCGAAAAGTGGGTGCACTAGTTGCGCCTCTGCCTACCCCTTCGGGGATAACAGGCTTGAGTGTATATGTATGTATGTGTAAAATTGTTTGTGAATGAAATAAAAAGTGTTCAATTAAAATACGTGTTGTGTTTTTGATTAGTAAATTTAATAAAAAAAATAACCTCTATAAATTTGAGACTGAAAAATATTTTCGCCTCGACTGAGACGTACGAAACACTTTGTTGTACATTTCACAGTAGCAGAAATCCGCATTGGGATAAAATGTTTAATTAAATATACTTTTGGGAAACATTTACAACATTTCAAGCAACCAAAAACAGCACAATATAGTCTAAAATTGCTCTTTGCCATATTAAGTACTACCTTTTGCCCGCGGCTCCGCCCGCGTTAGAAAGTTTTTCCGGTATAAAAGTCCCGCTTTATATTTTCCCGGGATAAAAAGTAGCCTATGTGTTAATCCAGGACATGATCTACCCGTATGCCAAATTTCATCGAAATCCGATCATTAGTTTTTGCGTGAAAGAGGAACAAACATCCAGACATCCATACATTCTTACAAACTTTCGCCTTTATAGTATTAGTAGGATTTGCTTTTACCTATTTAGTTAAAATATTCACAAAATGCACGCTTACTGCTTACAAAACCATCACACCGTTCGTTCGCCACTGCGACGCACACGCGACTGTTTGTGGACTTAATGTGTACCAAACTCGAGGCGCATAGGTATCATTTACGTTCTGACCATTTATGATATTCTACTGTATAGGTATGTATACTGTGTCCATGATAAAGAATACCAGCGGTTCAGTTTATGTTGATCATCATCGGAGCTAAATGAAAGTAACAGTGATTGTGAATTCATTTCAAATGCTACAAGTATATTATCTAAGATTTAAACTTTTATATGTGATTTATTCCGTATAACAATTTTTTTGGGTGATTCGTGTATTTCTCACTCAATTAAATAGTGAGCTCATTTTATATGAACGTGCTAATGATAATTTAATGGAAATGATTAATAATAATGTTAGTAATTTCCAATGAGAATATATTTGAAGTAAAAATCCTGTCCTATTAATATTATAAATGCGAAAGTTGGTGAAAATGTTTCTCTGTTCTGATGTCAGAAGTCTCAATATTTTTTTTTTTTGTTGTTGTCCCTGACTAAACTCTTGTTAGCCTGACGAGGGTCGGCTTATACAAGAACACCGATCTTTTGGGTGAGTGCAGAAGGCGCTCGCAACCCTTATATTTAAGCGACCACGCTGAGGGCGACCCACTAATGGGTCGGTTAAAAAATATCTTTTTAGTTCATTATTTTGTCTCCCGCTTTGCTATGGAGGGAAGTGGAATATATATTTCTAACTCCTCCCTATTCTTCTGTTTGATTAATTTCGTTGCGGGTTAAGACTGATTGGAAACAAATATTTGTTAGAAGTAAACGCAGAAATAACTAAACGGATTCGGATGAAATTCGTCACACGGGTAGACCATGTCTTGAACTAACAAGGCTACTTTTTATCGCAGTAATTTGCTTCCATGAGAAATAATGGATATTTTTAATCCCATTCTTATTGCCTCGGTGGCGTAGTTGTATTACGGTATGACTGCAATGCTGAGGTCTCGGGTTCGATCCCCGGGTCGGGCAAAGTGATATTGAGTTTTTTCTATTCAGTATCAGCCCGGAGTCTGGAATTTGTGTCTGGTATGGCGATAGGCTCGCCCCCTATCACATCATGGGACGGAATAACGTCGAAAAGTGGGTGCACTAGTTGTGCCTCTGCCTACCCCTTCGGGGATAAATGGCGTGAGTGAATGTATGTGTATGTGTGCCTTATTGTAGATAGCGCTGGCGTCGTACTGTGTTTTTGGTATTTTTGTAGCGGGAAAGGCTTTTACACGGGCGAAGCCGCGAGCAACACTTGTTGCATTATATTTTTTTTGCTAACTGAAGGATAGCATGTCAGACGACCGTACCGCTCCTTGGAGTAACATTACGGCAATTAATCAATCTATATTCATCATTCAGTGAGGATAATTAAATAAATAACAGAAGTTACACCACCTTAAACTTAAAATTACAATTTTTTATCGCGCTCGTTATCTTGAGATAAGTATTATTGCTATCTTATATTAATCCGCCCGTGACCATGAAGATGCAGTCTTGAAACGTCAAGAGCAAAAATTAAATAAATTAATCGCGATAATTAAGTGGACGATAGCCTAGTTGGGAATGGAACGGTCTGCCGAGACAATGTCCGGAGGTTCAAACCCAAGGCACACACCTTTGACTTTTCGAAGTTATGTGTGTATTCGGTTGCGGACGACAACTTAGGCGTGAGTCGGAGGAAGCCCGCAGCCGTCCCCAATGAGCCGAAGATGGCCATATAAAAAAAAAAAAAAAATGTGTGTATTGTTTATCAATTACGGTGAAGGAAAACATCGTAAGGAAACCTACATGCCTGAGAATTCTGCATAAGAAATTCGAGGGTATGTGAAGTCTGCCAATCCGCACTAGGCCAGCGTGGTAGATTAAGACCTAGAACCCTCTCAGTAGAGGAGGCCCGTGCTCAGTAGTGGGCAGTATATAATACAGGGCTAGTATTATTATTATATTATAATCGCGATAAATTCGGTAAGTAGTTTTATTTCAATGTAATACATTTGTGTACTTAAAAAAAAACATTAAGTCTTATAATGGCCAGGAAAGGCTCTGGCTGCAATGTCCTTCAATGGAACACAATATAACTTGCACAATTCTGTTTGGCGACAGAACACTATTTCTACATTATTTATTTTGATTATAACAACCAGACTCTCATATACAAGAGACCTACCCCATCAAAAATCAATTAGTATTACAAATGTTAAAAATAAACATATAGAGAAAATCCATGAGGATTTTTTCCAACTTATTTTGTCGGTTAAATACTTAAAAACTACTTCTTGTTATTTACTGTTGCTATAATACGTTACCCCAAATAATAGAAGAGCTCTCATTGCATACCATCGACACTACGTTCAATAGATAGCATTAAAGAACGAGATAAAAATAAAATCCGATCCAAATCAACAGTTGTGACATTTTAAAAGTGAATGTAAAAACTCGCAAGTGACGTCACAATGCAGGCATTAAAATGTAAGGAAGTGCGATCGGTTTCTGGATGAAATGGAAAGTGGTAAGCGTTAATGGGAGATGTTACGTCATTCATGGTACGGCGGCTGGCAAGACACGCCCACCTCTAGGCTTGCGACGTGACGTAAACGTAGATACAATAAAGCTAACAATTACAAGGTTTCAATACTTGTCATGTCGCTATTATACTTCGTAAGCTCGAATTCGTTTGCATGCAATTCGGGCAAAAGACCGAAACGTAGTTGAGTACGTTCTTATTAGGATTACAACGTCCGGCTTTATCTATAGGAGACAGTTGCGATGAATTGTGTAATAATACATCGTCCGAAATTCGAGTAGTCATTTGGTCATCCGAATATTAGCTTACAACCAAGTGTAAACGCGGCAAAAGTGTTTGGGGAGCGAAACTCACCCAAGTGGTAAATGTATGAGAGTAATTTGACGTAAATATCATAATTATAATTTATGTTTCGAGTAATGGAAATACAAAATTCAGAAGTACTTCCTAATGTTTATGTCAGAAAGCATAATGAAATGGAAGTGACCCACATAGGGATATTTCCTCGTTCATAAAACTACTTTTACACTATTATGTAGCCCGTTATACGATAAGTTCTTATGGTGTTGCCAGACTAATTTTAGAACATAACGGAACTAAAAAAAGGCAACTCGATTGAACTGAGAAGTCATATTAATAATCACAGTGTACACCGAAGTTTATTTCTACACACACACACACACACACACACACATACACTCACGCCTTTATTCCCAAAGGGATAGACGGACGCGCAACTAGTGCACCCACTTTTCGCCCTGCGTATTCCGTCCCATGACGTGATAGGGGGCGAGCCTATTGCCACATCGGGCACAAATTCCAGACTCCGGCCTGATACTGAATTTAAAACCCAATATCACTTTGCCCGACCCGGGGATCGAACCTGAGACCTCAGCCTTGCAGTCGTACCGTAATAAAACTACGCCACCGAGGCATTCGGCAAAACTTACATTGTATTTCTACAAAACGATGGAAAATGCATTGTCTGGCAACACAAGGTGGTAATGAGATCCTTTGTAGTTGGTGTAGCGAACAGTGGCGGAAATATGGACGGCGCGGCGCCGCACCGTGTGTAAAACCACGTAATCGGTGGCAACGCAACTTTACACCAACTAACATTTAAATTCATTTAATTAAAGCCTTTATAGCAACTTTAGGGATTTCGATGATTGATTATAAACGTCGTAGTGTTTTTTTTTTCATTCGGGCTCGGCAAAGTTACCCACCTACACCTGATGGTAAGCGCAATGGATGAGATAGTGTACACTGATGATTATCCCGCGTCAGTTGACAATTATGAGTGTCACGCTTCTCGTTGGCATTGTTTGTATTTGAGTTTGAGTTATAATGTGCTTGATCTAGTCCAGGTAAACCAGCGCTTGTGATCGACACGGTATCAAACAAATATTTATTCTTTGATGAATTATGTACCTAGATAGAGTGACGCGCTGCATTGAAATTAAAACAAACAGGCCAAATTTCTTAAGCTAGTATGCGTGACAGCTGTGTCATACGCTATCGCTGCATCATTCTGCATATCCTTGTGTGCGCGCATAATGGTACCAGCTATAACATGGTTTCTATTAAAACTGGGAGAATATTATATTCATGAAGAGAAATCAGTGTACATACATAAAAAAAATACAAACACACTAATTGAGAACCTTCTCCTTTTTACCCGACTATTTGAAAGTCGGTTAAACAAAAATTAATTCGCTCGAACTCATTTAGTGGGGAACAATTCACCTCTATCTATGTATATAGTTAATTGAAGAGTTTAGTATTCATTACATTATACTATTTATGTTGTAGTCACAAGTGGGAACATGTAACGTGGGTTTATTCTCTACCATAATATATTCTTCTTACTCTTGCTACGCACTCTTCAGTATTCGTGCTCCTGTCCTTATTGAACGCCAGCGTGGAGATAACGCATCATAGAATGCATATTGTAGAAGTATGAACAGTAGACCGTTATGGCTTAGTTTTGACTGCAGACCGCTTGCATGACGTCATCCACGTCCGGGGGAAGTTCCTACAAAGATACGAGTAACGCATGTATGTTTTGTTTTATTATGCATATTACATTGTAGTTCGAAATTTTAGAAAGTTTCGTTAAATTTTAATAAGATACATTTTCATAACTATGAAATACTTCCGTAACAAAAAGAACGAATGCCGAAAATGTTATGCGCAGGCGCATAATTCGACCAACCCAAAAAAAAAAACATTTTCCATCCACGTTGAAGCTTATTAATTTTTTACTATCATTCAACTGTCAATCAGAAGACAACAATGTTTTCTATAATAACCTCATAGGCAATTTCATAAAAAAACTCTTGGAGCGATAACTATATTGACATGGAGTGGCGAGAACCAGTCGTAGTTTATGGTTAGTACGGCGCGAGTATCTTGCGTTGTTATATAAGTTCAGTTGGCATACGAGATGCCGAGCGAATCATTGCCGTCCGTAAATATGTTTGTATGTGTAACTGTAAATATTAGCTACCTGCAATGCAACACATGCAATGTAATCAGCTCTGTATTGTATACTGCCCACTGCTGAGCACGGGCCTTCTCTACTACTGAGAGTGGTTAGGCCTTAGTCCACCACGCTGACCTAGTGCACATGTTGGCAGACTTCACATACCCTCAAGATTCTCGTGGAGAATTCTCAGATATGTAGGTTTCTTCACGATGTTATTCTTCACCGTTAAAGCGAACGACAATTGATAAACAATACACGCGTAACTTTGAGAAGTCAGAGGGGTTTTGAAACTTCGGACATTGTATCCACAGACCGTTCCATTCCCAATCAAGCTATCGTCCACTTATTATTCTATTATTAGCTACCTATTCGGGATTAATTGTAGTTGCTTAAAAGATAGGACAAATTGAGAATGTCCTCCTTTTTGAAATGTAAAAGGAGGACAATAAAGAATTATGTAAAAATTAGTCTTTATTAAAATTTACAAAACTAGTTTTTTTTATTGTTACTGAATGACGTGGCGAGAATGCCGCTCGCCTGGAGGTAGGTAATAGATACGACCGTCCATAAACAGTATTTATTTTATTTATTTATTTTTAGGAAGGCTTACAGACTAATAACATTAAGTAGGTCACATAAGTGTGTAATTAAATTGCTAATAACAAGCCTACACATTTGAGTTTATAAGTAGGTATCGATAAAAAAAGTAACAGTATTATATCACATAAACACCATACAGGGCTATTAAATACAAAGTATTGCGTGGCACTCCACTGTGCTTGCCAATCTGATACTGTTTCACTACCAAGAGCCGGGCCACTTTACGACGGAGTCTTTATATAGCATATTTACAGCATACTTAATCTAAATATCGGAGTCAGGACATTGTATCCGATATGACTATAGGCTCGCCTCCCTGTCACATCATGAGACGGAATACGCACGGCAAAAAGTGGATGCAATAGTTGCGCCTCTGCCTGCCCCTTCGGGGATAAAAGGCTTAAGTGTGTGTAAGTTCCGAATAGGCTATCGGGAATTTTATCAGCCAGTAGTAAATCGGCCCTTATTCTCATAACCTCCAGATGCTTAAATGAAACTAACCAAGACCTTCAGTAGAGAGCAGAATAGAGTAGTGGTTGTAGAGAGAGACCTTCAGACAAACCTTGATTTTCCAATCTTGAAGTCGACACGATCTTGACTTCTGCATGCGACCACATATTGCCCTTAATATTTAGTAGACCATGTTTAGGCGACATACTTACTCCGTGCGTACGCGTATACTTATGACATCGATTCCACAAGCGATGTAGTTGTTTTAATTATTTTTGTTTTCTCATACATCTTATGACACGATGAGCAATTTACTCACTTAATTGGAATTGGGAGGGATTATGAGTGCTCATTAATATTAGGAATTTTAATTCTCAATTTTCACATGGCATTAAATTGCACTCTACATCTAGAGATATAAGGTTTAGTCTCATAATGACAAGTACTTACAAGGGATACAATGTTCTTTTATTTCTAAAAACATACAACTAGTAAAACTAAATTTAATAACAACGGTTGTGAGAATATAACACCAATTATAACTTATTTTAAATAATAAACTTTTTTTTAAATATAGGCATGCAATGTTTAGGGATATTTAAAATAGAGTCCGCTAATTTTTCATTAGATTTGTAGATTTACAAACATTGTTTAGTGAAATTAATTCGGCTAGAAATAAATCAATTGCAATGTAATTACAGCGGTTCAATTAAAAGTTACGTCATAGATTACATTTAGTTGTATGTAGCATTGATTCACCATTGATGTTGATTGTTTTGACTGATGTTGTTTGATATATCAACTAGCTTTTGCCCGCAGCTCCGCCCGCTTTAAAAAGTTTTTCCGGGATAAAAGTCCCGCTTTATATTTTCCCGGGATAAAAAGTAGCCTATGTGTTAATCCAGGACATGATTTACCCGTATGCCAAATTTCATCGAAATCCGTTCAGTAGTTTTTGCGTGAAAGAGGAACAAACATCCATACATCCAAACATCCATACATTCTTACAAACTTTTGCCTTTATAATATTAGTAGGATGCAATTTATCTATTAAATGAGAGATTAATACATTAAAACGAAAAAACTTTGCATTAGAATTATGGAGCACCAGAAAATACATTAAAGGTTCAAATTAAAAAATAATTTGTTTAAAACACATATTTTGTAACATCAATGTTCTAAAAGTCATAATAATTAGAAAATGAGTACATTCATCGTCAATTAACTAAACTGTAGAACTCTTTTAAGTATTATAAATAAATTGTTTTTTTTTCTAGACAGAATGTTAAATATTATATGCGAATTATAATAATGACTAAAATTTTAATAATTAAGAGGTTACTATACCTAATATCGTAAAACGAAACAAGTGAAATGAATCTTAATGACTGGATTTTAGTTAACGTTTAATTACAATAATTAAGCAATTTGCTGGCTATGTAATTATTTACGCTGTTGTTAGCTTATTAAGGATTTTCATTGTAATACATTTTATTTGGTATAAATGGATTTTGCGCGACAAGACTAGATTTATGAAAATATGTTAATGAAGGGATTGCAGTTAATATTATTAAGTATGTTAATTCAAGTGGAGGTATTAATACAATGAATTACAATATCACGGACCACAAGTGAATATAAAGGGGATGGATAGTTGTGATGTTTTTGTAATGATAAGGCTTTGTTGGGTTCGTAATCATGTATTAATCACTCAAATACAATTTTAAGACAAGACACAATTTAGCAATCACTGCGGCCATTACACGAATAGTGTTGTCATATTGGCACTCACTATAAGGCTCAATGCACATATGACATTTCTATATAATAAAGCATAGTTTACAATATCACATGTCCCCCTTTAAAAGACAAGACCAGTATGTTGTATTAAAACAATGATAATTTTGAAATTTAACATTTTGACAATAAATTGATAAGAGGTGGGACATTATTAATTTTTTGTGAAATAACATTGACAATTCTAATGTATGACATTTTTACCTTAACTAGACAATTTGTTTTACTTTTTTGAACAGACATAATATGCAATGACAATTCTTATACATGACTTTTTTTTTTTATAATTGGTACTTAAGTTTTATTGACACAAATGAATTACAAATAAATGACTACATACTTTTATGTTACATAATCATTTAACCATCTTGGTCGAACTCTTTCTCTTTGTGGTCGAACATTTGGATTTACAATTACTTGACTATTGCTAGGCTGGATTGATACATCTATAGGAACTGAACTGTTTGATTTTAACAAGTGTTCTCTATTTCTACGATAACAAACACCTTCAGGAGTTTTTACTTCATAGCTCCTTTTAGGAATAATTTCTTTAATGACAGTAGCAGGAACCCAATTGGATTTAGGATTATGCTTAAATAATACATCTTCTCCTTCCTTAATTTCAGAAAGATATCTAGTTTTCCTATCATGATAATATTTTACTTTCAATTGTTTTTTTACAAATTTATTTCTAATATTTTTATGTGACTCTACGGACGGTTTCAAAATTGATGTAGAACTTGGTATCAAACATCTAAGATTTCTTGACATTAACAATTGAGCTGGTGAGGCAATGCCTTCAGCTTTAGGAGTATTCCTAAATATAAGTATGCCTAGATATACATCTGAGCCAGAATCTTTACATTTTCTAAATATATTTTTTACTGTACCTATAGTACGTTCAGCAAGACCATTACTTTTTGGGTAATGAGGACTTGACGTTATATGAGCAATATCCCATGACATACAATTTTTTTTAAATTCTACAGAATTAAAAGGTGGACCATTATCAGATATGATCTCTACTGGGATACCATGACGACAAAAGATACTTTTGAACTGAGTTATAACATTTTGACTATTATAAGTATTAATAGGACTTACTTCAAAATATTCTGAATAGTAGTCTACAACTAAAAGATAATTTTTTGACTCAAATTGAAAAATGTCAGCACCCACTTTTTGCCACGGAAGGTCTGGAATTTTGTGAGATAATAATGGTTGTGGTGCATTGTTTTTTCTATATTTTAAACATGTATAACATTTTTCTATATAATTTTCAATTTCACTGTTCATATTAGGCCAAAATATGACACCTTTGACAAGATTTTTTGTATTTGTTATTCTTAAGTGACCTTCATGCATGCGTTGTAGCATTTCCTGACGTAAAGACATAGGTATTACAATGGAATTAAGCCTGAAAACTATACCATCAATTACATGTAATTGCTCTTTAAACTTATAATATTGTTTGGTATCATCGGAAACCATTGACTTTTTACATGGCCATCCATTTTTAATGAAATTGACTATTTTTTGTAAAGTAACATCATTGGATGTTTCTGACCTTATTTGACATAATTTATTTTTACTTACATGAATTGAATTGACGAGAAAATTGGCATGGACTTTTAACTCGTTGTTAAGACTTTCTAAAACTTCATCAGTTTCATCATGACTGATGTCATCTTTAAATTTGGCTCGACTTAAGGTATCAGCTATGTACATATGTTTTCCTGGTACATGTGAGACAGACAAATTATACTGTTGCAAAGTAAGCATCATTCTTTGCAATCTTTGTGGTATATCACACAAATTCTTTTTAAATATAGCAACTAGTGGTTTATGATCAGTTTCTACTTTAACTGTTTGTCCATAAATGTAATGGTGAAATTTTGTACAACCATACACTATGGCCAAAAGTTCTTTTTCAATTTGACTATAACGTTTCTGGGAGTCATTCATGCTTTTAGAAGCATATGCTATTGGATTTTTATCATGTAAAATGACAGCTCCTAAGGAACTCTGTGATGCGTCTACAGACAAGGTAAGTTGCTTTTTATTATCATAGTAAGTTAAGACTGGGGATGAACTTATTAACTTTTTTAGGTTATTAAATTCATGTTGATGATTTAAATTCCAACACCAAGGAACATTCTTTTTAAGTAATAATCTTAAATTTGTGGTCGCCTCACTAAGATTTTGTATATATTTACCAAGGTAATTAACAAGACCTAAAAATCTCTGAAGTTCTTTAACAAATGTTGGTGCGCACATTTCAACTATTGCCTTTATTTTTGACTCTTGAGGTTGTACACCCTCTGGACTTAAAATTTGACCCATGAATTTTACAGAACTTTGACAAAGTTGTATTTTATTTTTATTTAATTTAAGACCAATTTCTTTAGCTCTGTTTAAAAATTTGACAAGAATTTCATTATGCTCTTTTTTTTGACTTGGCATAAATAAGAATGTCATCAATATAGACTACTAAGTTTGGTATATCAGACAAAAGATTTTGCAATGCATGTTGGAATTGTTCCGATGCAGTGGAGATTCCAAACGGCATTCTAAGAAATGAATAAATTCCATATTCTGTATTAAAAGCAGTTAATTTGGAACTCTCTTTATCTAATTTAAGTGACCAAAATCCTGAGCTAGCATCAAATACAGAAAATACTTTAGAATCACTTAATTCTGACGTTAATGATTCCAGTGTAGGAATATTTAATTTAGGCCTAGTAATATATTGATTGATATATCTTGGGTCTAGACATATTCTTAGACTTTTATTTGGCTTTTCGACACAGACAATTGAACTGACAAACTTACACGGTTCATTAACTTTTTGTATTATACCATTCTTTATCATTGAATCTAGTTCGTTTTTAAATCTATCTTTTAATTTAAAAGGTAATTTTCTTGGCGGATCTATGTGTCCATCAACATCTTGCCTAATATTAATTTTATGTTCTCCAGGTAAAAGACCAATGCCCTCAAAAACTTCTTTATAATGGGCTATAATATTATCGGCTGAATCATCTGACAAATAATTACTATTAATGTTCACCATATTATAACATTTCTGAACTATTTTTAATCTTTCACATGTTTTGAGACCCAAAATTGTTTTTTGGTTCAATGATGTGATGACAAATTCAATATTTTGTTTGACGTTAGGCTTTATTTCACAATAAATTGTAGCTCTGCCAATTACTGGTACTTTGTTACCACAGAATGAAATTAGTTGAGCGCTAGAATATTCTATTTTGTTCATAGGAAGCCTCAATATGCTTGAATATATTTCTTTTGACATAATATTAATTGGACAACCTGTATCTATTTGTGCTACAATACACTCTGAATTTATAGAAATATTAACTTCCCATTTGTCTGACTTATTATAATGAGTTACGTGACCTATAAAATACTCATTTTGACTATTTTGTTCAATATTATCAACAACTTTGACATGACTTACAGATTTATGAGACCTGCACATTTTAGAATAATGGTTCATTTTACCACAATTTGAGCAAACTTGACCTGCTGCCGGACACTTGTGATGATGCACTTGACCACATTTTGGACATGTCTTCTTCTGACTGGAATTATATGTATTTGTGGTGTGACTGGAACGACTTGAATAGTTATTTCTGGAATTGGTTGGATGCGCTTTAATATTTGACCTGAAGTTAGATTGCCGTTGACTTGACTTTGAATTTACTTGTAAGACTTGACTTGACTCCAACTCAGCTAAATTTTTTCTACTTATTTCTAGATTATGAGCAATATCGCTACATTTATCAAGTGTGATGTTACCTTCTTCGAGAAGTCTTTCCTTGATATACGAGTTTTTGCTATTAA
This sequence comes from Lapara coniferarum, assembly GCA_949316025.1. Classification (NCBI taxonomy): domain Eukaryota; kingdom Metazoa; phylum Arthropoda; class Insecta; order Lepidoptera; family Sphingidae; genus Lapara; species Lapara coniferarum. Next base: position 11,155,067 of record OX438923.1, on the reverse strand, counting down.
GGTTACAGATGAAAATATCTCGAATCATATTATCTGGTTCCTTAAATTCACATGACTTCGCTAGATTTCTAAGCTCCATTATGAAATCTTTGGTAGACTGTTCTTCATTTTGCTTAAATGTTAGGAATTTATGTCTCTCCATTGTTATATTTTTCTTTGGTGAAAAATGACTGTCAAATTTCTTTAGTAGTTCTTCATATTCGACTTTATCCACGTCCACTCCAAATGACATGAAAATCGGGATCGCATTTGTACCCATGTGGTGTAGAAGAAGAGATACCAGCCTGTCGTTCTCTTCGGTATCCAACGCTGAAGCTTTGAGAAATATTGAAAAATACATTTTCCATTTCTTCCATTCCGCATCTAGGTTGGTTGACTTGAAATTGAAACTTTGAAGAGTAGTTGAATACATTGATTCATGTGGATTTCTTTTGGATTTGCACGCCTGTGCATTTTTAGATTCCATGACTGAGTTTTTATGTGATTACACCCTTTACCTGACACCATGTGATGTTTTTGTAATGATAAGACTTTGTTGGGTTCGTAATCATGTATTAATCACTCAAATACAATTTTAAGACAAGACACAATTTAGCAATCACTGCGGCCATTACACGAATAGTGTTGTCATATTGGCACTCACTATAAGGCTCAATGCACATATGACATTTCTATATAATAAAGCATAGTTTACAATATCACAATAGTTAAAATATGTTATTAGTATGTCTAGGTTGAACAGAAGGAAAATCGCTAGAAATCTTCGCGGAGCATACAAAACATTTTAAGGATATCGAAAGAGCAAGAACCAACGCCGATGGCTAAAGCTTGTTGGTATACAGAGTATCCGCCACAATGTAAAGACAAATTTAAGTATTGTTTTCCAAGTGAAAAGTTAATATTACAATTTAGCGCCACCTAGTGTCGACTAGAAATACTACTAATATTTATACGTACAATATCATCTTCGTTATTTTGCTATTTAACAACAGATGTCGCTGTTAAAAATATTTTATACTATAAATTCAGCACAAGCTCAGATTCTTTTTATTTTTTATTTGACGTAAGAATATAAGAAGGGGATTAGAATGGTAACTGATTAAAAGGATATTATAACTGAAACATCTCCTAATCAGAGATTCATAATTTCTACATATAATATGTAAATAATATTACTGGCATGTTAATTTATACACACACGCCTTTTATCCCCGAAGGGGTAGGCATAGGCAGAACTAGTGCACCCACTTTTCGCTGTTATTCCATCCCATGATGTGATAGGGGGGGAGCCTATCGCCATGTCGGACGATAGGCTCGCCCCATGTTACTTTATACCTTTCATAAATTCTCTTATCACCGATAATGTGTGCCTTTTTTAATAGTTGCATCATTGTCATCATGGTTTTGATGCGCGAAGTGAAAGAAAGGTTTTTTAAAACAGTTACCGTGACCCACCTACCTTATTAATTAATTATCTCTACACACAGGTTGACTGGGAGACAATGCCTACGGTAGGTATTAAATCCGTCCATATACATTTATATAAAGTGCAGTGAATAAATAAAAATTAAACAAATGATTTTGTATTCATTCGTCTGCATACATAAATAGCATCACGCTTTTTCACTTTTCAGGGGTAGGCAGAGGTGTATCACACCACATTTCGTCAGCTATGTTAGGTCCCTTGTAATAAGGGACGGACTTGACGGGTTGTTACTTACGGGGCACATTTCGAGACTCCAGACTGATACTGAGTAGAAAAATCCAATATCACTTTGCCCATCTGGTTCGTCTATCAACGCATTAATGTGCCTTCGACAGATTTCTCCCGTAAAGTATTTTGTATTTTTGCACTGCATTTGGCTCATTAATTTTGATGTATGTGACAATTTACACATCAATGGTGACACGCCATAATTACCCGACATTAAAATAAGTAAATGATAAATAATACCAATCAATTTTTGACATCTACATTTAATCCTTTCACAAACAATGTGTTAACAGCTTTTAACACTTGTTGAAACACTAACCTTTTAAGTATGTACAGACTTAATAAATAATATTAGTCACATTACACTAAAATTTTACCTACAATAGTACTTTTATAATGTCTTTCACACTTTAACACTGTCATAACACAAGCCAATCTTCTTTGATCATGTCGGATGCTTTCTCCGCAATCATAATGACAGGAGCGTTAGGATTGCCACTTATTATAGTTGGCATTACGCTGGCGTCCACCACTCTCAAGTTCGCCACGCCATGCACCCGCAGCCTGGGGTCGACGACCGCGTCTTGATCTTGCTTCGGGCCCATCTTGCAAGTACCAGTCGGATGATAAATGGTAAAAGTGAAATGCTTTAGGCTGCACTCCCAGTATTCGTCGCTGAACAGAACGTGTTGTTGGCAGCCCGGCAATGGAATGTTGTGGGGTTTAGAGCCATATTTCTGAAACACTGTCGTATTTGATATCGCCATGGCGATTTTAATGCCTTCAGTCAACACTTTGATGTCTTCTTTGTACGCGAAGTAGTTGGGCTCTATCGATGGTGGCTGGAACGGATTTTTACTGCGCAATTTCACCCAACCTGAGCTCTTCGGCCGTAGTAGCAAGGGAAGTATAGTCCAAGTCTCAGCGTTTTCAATAGGCTTATATACGGTGTTGTATACTCTATCGCGGAGATTCAAAATTCTACGAATTTGCTCCCCGCCGTCAGAGTTCACAGAACTGGGAGCGAAATGAAATTGTATGTCAGGCCATTTGCCAGACGGTGGTGCGTACTTGGTGTTGACAAAAGCCAGTCCCTCGACACCCTGCGTCGTCATCGGCCCCTTCTCATACAGGATATAGTTCATGGCGACAGAAAACGTTTGAAAACGATCTTTCTTGAACGTCACCGGCTTGTTGACCACGAACGTAAGTCCTCCCAAACCGACGTGATCTTGCAAATTGTGGCCGACTTTTAAATTTGCTACCAATGGTATCCCATGTTCTCTCAAGTGGTCTGCTGGACCGATACCGCTCAGCATCATGATTTGAGGTGTTGCCAATGCACCGGCTGACATTACCACTTCGCGCTTGATTCTCACTTTTTGCTTTTGCCCGTTACGGATGAATTCTACGCCGTAAGCTTGTTTCTTGACTGGGTTTATCAGTATCCTGGTGACTTGGGCTCCAAGTGCCACGTGTAGATTGTTTCTATGACGGACGGGCCTTAGGAAGGCTTTAGCGGTGCTGCAGCGGCTACCGCGACGCATCGTCGCTTGTGTCAACATGAAGCCAGTTTGCTCTTTCCCGTTGATGTCGCGATTTTCGTACCCCAATTCCATTCCAGCTCTCAAAAAAGTAACTGATAGTGGCGTTCGCCACGGAGCCTCTTGAACTGTCAGATATCCACCAGCCGCGTGATAGGGTGTGTTGACTAAATACGGGTTCCGATTGTCCTCTGACTTCAAGAAGTATGGCAACACTTGATCGTATGACCATCCCGGGTTGCCGAGCGCCTCCCACAGGTCGTAGTCGTTGCGGTTACCTCTCACGTATACCATGGCGTTGAGGACGCTGCTGCCGCCGAGTACCTTGCCTCTGGGCCAGTTGCAGCGGTCGCCGTTCATGGCTAGACAGTACGAGCGATTGTTAGAAGGGGTCGTTTGAAACTTCCAGTCCATGTCGGAGAGTTGTGTGTAGCCCGCAAGAGCTGGTATGTCGGAGATCTCAGTTTCGTCTTGTCCGGCTTCCAATAACAGCACTGTCCAGTTGCCGATTTCTGAAAGTCGCGACGCTACCACGGCGCCCGCTGAACCGCCGCCGACTATCACAAAATCGTAGATCGGCATCACCTGGAATTGGGAAAAGAAGTATTTTTAATAGTGTAAAATACAACAGTTATTAATATAGTTTGTATAACTTTTATACATTTTCCATATGAAAAAGATAATTTATTCGAGTTGAGCAACTCGCAACGGCTTGAGTAAAGTAGGTACGTAGGTCCCCGTTTTTGTGATAAGATATGCTCCTTTCTAATATTATACACGTGTTGGCGACACATGTATATCCATATATGGGCATTTATTATACAATAATTGCCAGTAGGTCAAGGAGGCGTTATAACAGCTTATCATCATACTTTTAAAATAACGCAATGTTTATGTAGTGATAATTAAAAGTAACTTACAGCATTGATGTCCGTAACGTAAGACTCCGGGTCGAATTGTTGGTATCTGAAGTACGTGATCCCTAATGCTAGGAGTGGTATCAGACCCAATACGGTAATGGGCGACGGTGCCAAACTCGCTAACGCTCCTGCCGCCTCCATTGTCGCAAAACATCTACAACTACACTAATATTTACAACTTATACTACTAGTCTTAGTTCTCTTATATCCAATCTAATTTCTTTTTCTGCTCCTCCTCTGACAAAATCTTAGGCGTGTAATTCCTTATGCCAGCTTTCTTTGGCGTCGGACCCGCCTTCAGTTTAGCTTTCTCAGCATCACTCAAGTAACTCTTCAATCTCGCACTTTTCAGTTCATCCTTCTGTACCTCGAACAGTTGCAGTTTGTAACGTTTCTCTTTAGGGATCTTGACCGGTTTGTATATTTCTTTGTTGATGTCTTTGTAGTGATCGTTTTTGTACAACGATGTGCAGTAATATCCACTGGTGGAAGATCTATCGGAGCGGCATTCGTAAGCGCTAGACCCGCTTCTGTACCCACTGCTTTCTGTGGAAGATTTGTCACTGTTGTAGCTGTCTGCGCTACGTCTCGCTTTGTGTCGTTTGTAGTCGTAGTCTTTGTCTTCGTAGTCGTTTTTTCTGTAGTCGATAGAGCTTCTGTACTGTATAGGATCGTCGTATTTGTCCTTGTACCGCCTCACTTGGACGTTAGCGTGTGCGTAAGACTGCTCCTGACCCATGGTTAGACGCGCGACCGCGCTCTCTTCTAGTTTGGTTTCTGGAAAAAAAAAGAAAATTTTATAAATAAATGAATGATAGCTATTGATATTTGTATATGGATACAATTAATATTTTGTTTGATTAACCCGTCAAACCCCGCTTATATATAGATGTATGGGGAACCCTATGTACTCGGACGCCGGCGTCCGTAGCGGGGCTTGACGAGTCAAATTGTCGAAACTTAGTTTCATATATTTTTTATTATTAAAATGTATTTGTACTGTAAATGTATTTAATTGTACAATCGGTATATTTTGCTGAATTAATTACTGTAGTTACACAGCAAAAATATAATATTTAATTTAAAACAGAATTTGAATACATAAAGTAATGGAGCAATATGAAAAAAAACGTGCAATGAGTTGAGGCGAGCCACGTGTCCAATATGTCTAGGGCTGCCATCATCTAAATTGCCGACGCCGGATAAACACCGCAAAAATCCCGGACAATTGGGCGAAATATGGGTATTTCCCCGGACACCTCTGAAAAAATATTTTACCGTTGCTTCTTGAATGCGGGGAAATGCATGAAGTTTTAACTAAGATTTATTTCAATTTGTCGCTCATCTATAAAAAATGGATTTCCCCTGACAACTAAAGTGTCCGGGTTTTGCCCGGACAATTTTTAAAATCCCGGCCGGACGCCCTTCAAACTAGGACAAATCCGGGGAAATCCGGACGGATGGCAGCCTTAAATATGTCTCTATGAAAAGATGCCTCCGTATAGCTAGCTAATTTAATTTTATTAACATGAGGTAATACGATATTGTGATTTACCATTATAATTTGTAAATTTCAGTAAGTTTATAGCATGATTTTTCATATGTTCATTGTAATGAGCATTGAGTACAATCAGCTATTACTGTTAAATTAGTTTCATTGGTTGATTTTTTTTTTTTGTTACGAGTGGCCAAAACAGCGTCAGATATTCTACCAACAAGTCTGCGATAGTTGACTCGAAGGTGAGTGGAGCGAAATCACAAAGATTCATATCCCAGTTCATCACCCGCTGTTCAGTCGAGTCAGTTAAGACCCTCCTGATGGCAAAGTGACGAGTATACCGCCGGGGTATATACAGATAGCGTTACGACGAAACGATAACCACTTTAAAAACTGAGAAGCGCCATCTATTGGCGATTTATGTTAACTTTGTTGTGGAGTTCAACGACCGTGGCCTTGATACCGTTACAATAAAACATATATAACTGTAAGCAGAGTTCATAATCAGTTAAATATGTCTCTAATATATTATTTACTATTGAATGCGGCATTGATTGTGTGTCAGTGGAACAAGGCGCTCTACATGGGACCGACCGAAATGACTCGCGGAGAAATTTTAACAGGTTTTAAAAAATACCTCGCGTGTCGTTTCTGGAAAGAGAGACGTTTATTATCAAATCTATAACATCCTTTTAATGTTTCATCCTATTAAATGGATTTTATATTTGTTTTTAGAATTGCAATGCAATGCGATCAGCCCTGTATGATATTGCCCGTGCTCAGCACGGGTCTCCTGTACTACTGAGAAGGTTCAGGCTTTAGTCCACCACGCTGGCCTAGTGCGGGTTGGCAGACTTCACATACCTTCGAAATTCTTATAGAGAATTCTCAGGTATGTAGGTTTCCTCACGATGTTTTCCTTCACTGTAAAAGCGAACGATAATTGATAAACAATACACACGTAACTTCGAAAAATCAGGTGTGTGCCTTGGGTTTGAACCTCCCGACATTGTCTCGGCAGACCGTTTCATTCCCAACTAGGCTATCGTCTACTTATTTTAGAATTAGAGAGTCTTAAAAATAATGATTGTATTCCAAGATTTCTTTCTCTCTTGCGGTTTCCTGCAACATTAACAACATTTTACACCAATAAACTTTCACTAGTAATTTCAACCCGCCTAATTGTACTATCAACGCGACGTTTATTCCTGTTTTATTTTCATAGATCTATCGACTTTGTGAGTGTTTTCAACTAATGTAGCAATGCCTGTAACCGAAAATGTTCACTAAATTGTTCACGCTAAATTTCACTCTCGAACGTGTTAATACTACATGACACGTTTAATTGCTGTTTGTAATAGGAACAGCTGATAGCCTGTCACTTTTATCTTTAGAAACTTTGCTAGTGTGTCGTTTTCGACTAGTTAAAACTGTGCTCAGAATAGATATTGGCTTATATTGAGATTATTTATATTCTTTGTTGAATGGAATGTGTTTTTGAGGCCATGAAGCATGTCGAGCTATAAATAGTAATAAAGTTAATAAAGGTACCTAGTTAGTACACGATAAGAAAGTTATACTAAACTGCAGTTATCGTGGTATTTATTTTATATGGCCTCGAATGACGAGACGGGCATGCCGTTCACCTGATGGTAAGTGATACGACCACCCATAAACAGTAGAAACACCATCCAGCACCTTGAGTTACAAAGTACTGTGTGGCATTCCACTGCGCTCGTCATCCTGAGACATAAGATTTTAAGTCTCATTTTGTCCTGTAGTTACACTGGCTACAATGCCCTTCAAACCCAAACACAACAGTGCATGCACACTGCTGCTTGGCGGTAGAAATAAACATTGCGGTGGTACCCACCCAGACGGACTCTTACATATGAGAGTCCTACTACCAGTAAATGTATGCCAAAGGTATGCCAAATTTACATAAATTGATGCCAAAAATATTTTTTTGCAGATAATATCTTATTATTTCATTCGTTGTTCCAGTTTGCGGGATCTACTGTGTGTTTAAATTTTATGTGCGTGTGCTATAGTAATTATTTTTTTAATAAACATTGCATTGCGTGCTTGTTTTTGGGCTTAGTAGGTATATAAAATACAAGAAAGAAAGATAGTAACCGTTTATATTCATGAAAACTGTACACAACAATCACGTAGCAAGGTAAACACAACAAACTTACAATAAAACAATAAAATACCATTTGGAGATGCATTTAATGTGCGCAAGCACATAGATAATTTACTCCTTAACTTGCCGTTCGAATTATCCTAACCTAAACCTTCATGTCGCTTTATTAATCATTAGGCGTTAGTTGGAAGTTAGAACACATTACCTGGTAACCTCGTTTTGGGAACAAGTTTGTGATTCCAGGCAATTTATAATACATTTATGACGTTATAATATCCCGTAGTGTTATTAATTTATGAAATGTGTCCGAATTTAAACCAAATAGAAACAGCGGAGACAATACTATACTAAGTAGCTATAAAAATTTCTAGGCTACATGGTAATTTTCAAAAGAAGTAAAATTTCATATATTAACAAGATGACCCTCTTATACTAGTGATACACATTCACAAGTGTATCCATTAAATACTTAAGCGTATCCATTTAATACTCGCAAATGTACCTATAACTTTTAAAAATGATTCTATGTGAAAATTTGCAACATTAACAACTTTGATTAATTATATACCTAGATAGAGTGATGCGCTGCAATGAAAGTAAAACAAACAGGCCAAATTTGACTCACTCTCATGACTTATTTAGTCGACTGCCTCGGTGGCGTAGTTGTATTACAGTACGACTGCAAAGCTGAGGTCTCGGGTTCGATCCCCGGGTCGGGCAAAATGATATTGAGTTTTTCTATTCAGTGTCAGCCCGGAGTCTGAAATTTGTGCCCGATATGGCGATAGGCTCGCCCCCTATCACATCATGGGACGGAATCACGGCGAAAAGTGGGCTCACTAGTTGCGCCTCTGCCTACCCCTTCGGGGATAACAAGCGTGAGTGTATATCGACGGCTCCGTAGAACAAAGTCGCATATGCAAAATGTTAGCTTTTCAGTAGAGCGCTTTGAAAGTCGCTAGTTTGTATTCATTTGCGAATTAGTGCTATTTTCACACATTAAGTTCAAAGTTGTTACTGAACCCTATAGAATATAATGTTTTGTTCACTATAACTTGTGATTTTCACAATTAACTTAGACTTTCAAAGCGCTCTACTGAAAAGCTTCATTTTGCATATACGACTTTGTTCTACGGAGCCGTCGATATGTATGTCATTTAGTGGGGAATAGTTCGCCTCTATTTTTTTAGATGCGTTTGAAACGTTCACTGTCTATCTAGATAATCTTGATTAATTATATATATAATTAATCAAAGCTTAACTGTAATCTGCCGATGCATTATAACAAATGTCTAAGAAAACAGTGTAGCAAAGTAGATCAATAAAGGAATTGCACATTATGTAAAGCGAAAGTTGAAAATCAAGTTTAGTGTAGATAAAATTTCAACATTCTGTACCAAACACAACTTTGCCAAGGCAATGGTTGAATCGAGATTGTCTTTTGCTTTACCCAAGGATTCCAAACCATACAACTGACGTGTCCACGTTGAAGAGCCCACTGAAGTTATTTTTTTTAATATGATTTTCGTTTTTCTGTTAACTAATTTTAGTAGTAAGACTGCCTCGGTGGCATAGTTGTATTACAGTACGACTGCAAAGCTGAGGTCTCGGGTTTGATTCCCGGGTCGGGCAAAGTGATATTGAGTTTTTCTATTCAGTATCAGCTCGGAGTCTGGAATTTGTGCCCGATATGGCGATAGGCTCCCCCCTATCGCATCATGGGACGGAATAATGGCGAAAAGTGGGTGCACTAGTTGTGCCTCTGCCTACCCCTTCGGGGATTACAGGCGTGAGTGTATATGTATGTAATTTTAGTATTGTCCTTAACATACATGATGCAAAGCTATTAAAAGTGTACCGAATGATATTTATTATAATTTACTATGAATTCACTTGAAATTGTGAGATTAATTATGACTATTATATCCGTTGACACAGTACCATTCGTTTATGTAATACACATAGACTTTTAATTTGTTTGTAAAAGAACTATTACGTGATCATCTAATTACATAGCAATTAACCTTTGTTTTCTTGGTCAAGTGAATCGCCTACTGTGGCAGGCGTGTTAGTGTCAAATCCCAGTCTTCGCCTTGTCAAGTAATTTGTGTGACCGCACCGTCACTAACCGAATTACCGACATGAAACGTCTCTGCTCACCGCGATGAATGTTCTTTTATGTTATTCTTTTCTTTTAGTAGTGAGCTATGTTTGATGTTGGATTTTCGTTGTTTGTTTATTATTTTCCATTAGTGTACACGGTTGTATCATGTATGTGTTTATTTTTGTTTACTTTCACCAATAGAATATTTTTTATTTTTGCAACCGTTTTTATTAATTAGGAATATAACAAAATCTCAATATACACGCAGAATATTAGTAAAAGTGAATAAGATTTTAGGGTTTCTGTAAAAGTAAAAAAATACGTATAAGGTCAAACTTTACGACGGTAAAGTAATTCCATCTGCAAACATTGCTTTCAATGCTGTTAAATTCCATTGGTCCGTAAAATCCTTTAAGCCAATGTTTATTTTACATTCGTTTCGGTATTTTAAAAGGCTTTTCACAGGCCTTATGTAATTGTTTTATTTGTTTAAACAAAATTTGGTGATAATGTGATTGTAGTTATTTTTGAGATCACGTTTTTTTAATGAAGTATAATTTTTCCTATTTATGTCTGTTACACTATATTAAATCATTGTGAGATATTGATAATAACACTTTTTTCAATAAATCTGAACATCGAGTGCTTCAAATTATCTGGGGTCGTAGGGAGGACGCATTTCTACAATCCTTAACGCTTAGTGTGTCAGTGAACAGCTGACTCGTCGCACGCGCACAGTAGTTACGCACCGAGCGTCCGGTAACACCGCGGTTCTCAAAGTTTATTCCTTGCTCTGCAACTATGTTTACATGCACTCGCTGCAAAACATCATTCAAAGATGGTGCACATTGCTCCTTATGCAAGAGTCACTTCGACTTCCCATGCGCAGGCATTACTGAGCCAGGATGGCGTAAACTGGGTGACAGGAAGCTAACATGGAAATGTACCAGCTGCAAGTCGGCAAGTCCGCGTCCATCCCCTTCGACTACCCCCACACCTGCGGATATAGATGGAATTTTCGCGCAGTTGAAGTTATTATCTTCCCAAACTGCGGCTATACCAGACCTAGTGAACAATATGAAAATTATTCAAAAGGAACTGAGTGAACTCAAGTCTATCAGGGACGAAATCCTAAGTGTTAGAACTTCGGTTGAATTTGCGCATCAAGCCGTCGAAGACCTAACGTCAAAAGTTACAACCCTTAGCAACGAAGTCGAATTGCTGCAGAAAACAAAGGAAGACATTACGTCTCTTCGCAGGCAATTCAACACACTGAATGATCTACATCGCGAGACTGAACAGAGACTGCGAATGAACAACATTGAAATTAAGGGTGTACCTCTGTCTAACTCAGAAAATCTGTACTCGATTGCTGCTAAAATAGGAGAGCTTATCAAGGTGAAGCTAACTAAGGAACATATAAATTATATTGCAAGAGTCCCTATGCGCAATGACTCACGAAACAAAACTATAATCTGCTCTATTCATAATCGGTATATCAAGGAAGATTTTGTTGCAGCCGCTAGACAGCACAAATTAACACCTGGTAAGCTCGGATTGCAAGGCGACAACACGATTTATGTGAACGATCACTTGACGATAGATAATAAGATGCTGCTTAACAAAACTAAAGCACTTGCCAAAGAACAGGGGTTTGCCTACGTATGGGTAAAAAACTGCAAAATACTAGTAAGAAAAAATCCCACTTCGCCTATAATAACCATAAAATCAGAACAAGATCTAAACAAGTTTATACCATTATAATATGTTACGATTCCTTTATAAATTCTCAAAAACTGATATCTCCAAAATTTGAGTTGCTCACTCATATTTCCTTACATTTAAATTTGAAACATTTTTGCAACCTCTTTACTATTATTACATTATGTTTTTATGATTATTGCATCTATTTCTTTTTAAGTTCAAAATTACTATGCGCCAAGTTTGAGAAACACATCCACAGTTTTTTCTACCTGCTCAACGCGTCGAGATCTTTTGTTCATTTAATGCGTGCGGTCGGCCGAGTCTATTGTAACAACCCAATTAATAATGCACCTTATCACTTTAGTTTCAGAGACGACTTCCACTTATTGCTTTGCATTCATACCTGCCAATGCTCACTCGAATGCTACCTGTATCTTTATTTTATTACTAAATGCTTTATATTACTTTTACGTATCGTACGTTTCTTTACTTACACTCACGAATTAATTATCTTACTGCTTTATAATGATGCCGCTTAGTTTTTACTATCAGAATGTTCGGGGACTGCGTACAAAGACATCTACATTCTTTAGAAATTTACTGCAAAATTCATACGATGTAGTCTGCTTGACTGAGACGTGGCTAACAGATAGTGTTAATAATTGTGAACTTTTTGACGATCGCTATCTCGTTTGGAGACGTGACAGAAATTACGCCGATACAAATCAAACCCTAGGAGGTGGAGTATTAGTAGCCGCACGACGGGAGCTAGTGAGTGAATGTCATGAGGACTGGTGCTCATCAGCTGAAGACATATGGATTACAATCACCTTTTGCAGTAATAAACTCAGGATGTCTTTTAAAACGCACATATGTGTAGCATACATTTGTAATGAAAACAGAGGTAATTCTATTTCAACCCAGCTTCGTAATTTCTCAAATAACCTTCTCAATATAGCTTTAATGTATCCGGTTGATAAGTTCATAATTTTAGGGGATTTTAATCTGCCTAATATCGTCTGGCTCCTTCCAGGTGAGGATACCTCTATTAAACCCAGTAATATATGCGGCCCTATACAATCTGCCTTCTTCGACAATATTAATACCTGCAATATGTTACAATACAATTCTCATGTCAACAATAATAATAGGATTTTAGACCTTATATTCTCTAACTCTGAAGTCTCGGTAACGTGCTGCGATGACCCACTTGTATTAGAAGATCCCCACCACAAGGCGCTCTGCATCTCAGCCGATTTCTTCCAGCCTCACTCCCTATCATCTGTGCCATACACTAAGTACTTATATAACTTAGGTGATTACGATTCAATTTCATATGAACTTGATCACATAGATTGGGTTAACGAATTCAACTATATGTCGATGGAAGTCGCTACGGCCTTTTTTTACAATACCATCAATAGATTACGTGACACCTATGTCCCGACAAAAATAGTTACTCCTCTAACCAAATATCCACCTTGGTATAAGAAACCACTTATAAAAATGATTAAAGAAAAATTCAAATTCCACACTAAATACAAAAAGTATAAAAATAACTCGGACTACCAAAGTTTTATTTTATTAAGAGAGAGGGTAAAAGTGCTTGAGAGAGATATGTATACTGATTATATAAAAAAAGTAGAAGATAGTATTCTTAAAAACTCAAAAGCATTTTGGTCTTTCGTAAAAAGCAAAAAGCAGTCACATTCTTATCCTCAGGTACTTAGATACCAGTCAATCTCTTCCAGTGAAGGTAATGCCATTTGTAATATGTTCTGCGACTATTTCGACTCTAACTTTTTACAATACTCAAACGCGAGACGCAGGAATACATCATTTTGTAGACATAACACAACTCCTGCAATATTACTTTACCCGAACTCACCAACTGACATTGGAACCATTGAAATGAAAGAAAATGAGGTTTTTAATCTACTTAAAGCTACTAATATAAATAAATCCGCAGGTCCAGATAATATACCTCCAATTTTTATTATCAAGTGTGCCAAAAGTCTCACAAAACCTCTTACCTTACTGTTCAGGCGGTCCTTTTATGACGGATTGGTGCCGATGATGTGGAAGTCCGCTTTTATCACGCCAATCCACAAAAAAGGACCCAAAGACTCCGTCGAGAACTACAGGCCTATATCTAAACTATGTATTTTTGCCAAAGTATTGGAAAGAATAGTCTACCGACAACTATACGCTTCCCTCAAACATAGTTTTAGTGAACAACAGCATGGGTTCCTCAGTGGCCGGTCCACTACATCTAATTTAATAATTTGCAGTGACTACATAACTCAGTATATGTCCCAAAGACAACAAGTCGATGTGATATATACAGATTATAGCAAAGCATTCGACAGGATTAATCATTCGTTACTATTACAGAAATTATTAGCTGCCGGAATCAGAGGGAACCTCTACAGATGGTTCTGCTCTTATGTTGAGAATAGATGCCAGACCGTTGTCCTCAACGGTTATAGGTCTAAAGCTTCCTACATACCATCTGGAGTCCCTCAAGGTTCACTGTTAGCCCCATTACTTTTCACTATTTTCATAAATGATATTTCAGATTGTTTCCAAAACTCAAAAATTCTATTATACGCGGATGACATGAAAATATTATGTCCCATCTCTTCTGATAATGTTGCTCTGCAAGACGATTTAAATAGATTTTTTGATTATTGCTCCCTTAACAAACTAGACTTAAATGTATCTAAATGTCACGTTTGTACTTACACTAGAAAACCATACCCTATTTCTTTCAATTACTTCCTTAATGGTTCTATAATTAAAAGAGTTAATTGTATCAAAGACCTCGGTATTACATTTGACTCCAAATTAATGTTTGACGAACATATTTCTAGCATGGTTATAAAAGCTTCAAGGGCATTGGGATTCGTAATTAGGCTCTCCTCTGAGTTTAAAAACATTAAAACGATGAAAATTTTATATTGTGCTTATGTACGCAGTCACCTCGAATATTCTTCACAGGTTTGGAATCCAATTTACAACGTCTATATTGATAGAATTGAAAACGTACAAAGAAAATTCTTAAGGTACATCCAATTTAGATCTCATACATACCTACCAAATTACACTGCACGCTGTAAAAAATTTCACATGCTTCCACTACAAGAAAGAAGACGCGTAGCTGATTTGATCTATCTTTTTAACATTGCGAATGGTTCGGTCGATTGTCCGGAGTTATTGAGTAGGATAGGACTTCGTACGTATTCTTCTTACCTAAGAAAACCACTCCTGTTAAATGTCCCTAATACTATCTCAAAATACCATCAGAACTCTTTTCTAATACGAGCCAGTAGATCTTTTAACACATTGGCGCATGTTTTGAATTTGGACCTCTTTCACACTAGCATTCCTGAACTTAAGAGGAAAATGAGCAACTCTTTTTTTAATCTATAATATATAAGTGAGTGAGTAGCTAAAGATATCTCTTCTTGTGCCCTTACTTTCAGCTGTTCATATATATTGTACTAGTACCTATATGTGAAAACTTGTCATTAGCCATCTGTAATTAACTTCATACATCTATAAGTGTTATTTTAGCTGTAAGTTTTCCTTAATAATAATAAATAAATAAATAAATAAATAAATAGAAAACAAACAAATGTATGAGAACGACATGGACTTATCAATTCTATTTCTACTAGCGTTAACAATTGAAGAAAGGCGTATTGGCGACGGCTCTTGAGTTTTTAGTTAGAAATGATTTTAGTAACATACGAACAGCTACAGATGTTATAGTTATAGATGTTATAGACCATATTTGTAACATTTTACATCACTACGAAAACATCACGCA
Source organism: Lapara coniferarum (assembly GCA_949316025.1). NCBI lineage: Eukaryota > Metazoa > Arthropoda > Insecta > Lepidoptera > Sphingidae > Lapara > Lapara coniferarum. Next base: position 11,139,605 of record OX438923.1, on the reverse strand, counting down.
AGTTGAGCTTGCGTATACAGATTAGCTAGAATTCTGCACTATTAACACTCGTTCTCAGTTACATAGCAACAATGCGTAACGATTTCATAATGGTTTTCTACATAAACTTAACGTAATCGACAATTACATTTGGCAAAAACGATTATATCAGATGTTAATGTGCTATAATTTGTGTAAGATACGAATATGAAGTGAATGTTGTGAGTAGGGCTACCATATGACAGGCGGTTGCTGAAGTAGTCAGGCATTTTAAAGTTTACACAGCCGTGAGGCCGGCATCAATTTTGAGACGGCTATTTTTGAAATAAATGTTTTCTTAAAAATAAAGACCATATTATTTTGATTAATACTTGTCAACATCATTATGTATTCTTTTTTGCTTATTGCCTACAGCTTTTTACTTATATATTTGATAACTCTAGTTGTTTGTGAATATGACCTCAGTAATATATTATTATTTCTAGTATAAGGTGTAGTAGTAGTAAAGTTTGGTGGTAGTATTATTCCATAGACTAGTACAACCTGTACAGTTTCGGAGAACGGTATTCTAAAATTTTCATCGGTTATAGAATGGAATTTACCATCATTAGTTTACAAGCAGTCACCATATAAAATACTTTAGCATTCTGCCATTCTAAATTTATCAGAGCAAGACGCTTCTTATTTTAGACACGTCTTACTTTAAATTGAATTGTTTTGTGGGAAGCATTTCATTCAAGGTGTTTCGACGTCTGCTTTTGTAAAAGGGATACCTTTACATTCTTGAGTTTTTATTATCTTAATTATCGATTTCTATCTCTTTTATCAACTACATGGATATATTTTATAATCACATTACCCACTTAATTTATGAAGATTGACAATTATATTGCAGGTTTTAGAATTTCAACAATTATTTTTAACTCTTTATGTAGGTATGTACAGGACGACTTTCGTCTTAAATATTCATTCATTATATTAATTCAATATTTTATATTATCCGGGTCAAATTTTAAAAAATACTGCCACTTCGAAAGGCGTCGGTCATAGAATGTAATGTTGGTGATATTTATTTGGAGACGTTGTCGTAATAGTAGAATGTGAAATACCTTGGCATAGGTGCGTTTATACGCCGAATAAACAAGTGCTTGAGTTTAGCAACCAATTTTGTAAGTAGCTGAAATATACTAATGCTTGAAATTCATCACTGTGCCTTATTACGAGAATATTATTATCTATGAATTAATTTGTGATGGCAAGTCCGACTGCAAATTCTGCAATTAATGTCATGATTTATTTTTAAGTATTCACTTTTGTTTTGAAGAAAATTACGTTTGTAATTAGTGTTATGATTTTTTTTATAAAGTAGGTATATTATTCTTCAGAGAAAATGAATGTAGGCATTGATAAGTTTTAAATCACAAGCCAAGACAGTTTGCAATGTGTATTAACACAAAACGTTGCGCTGACCCAGCATTAAATGTAAAGGGCAAGTAGATGTTGAAATAGGATAATTTACTCACGAAATCATACATTACTTACAACAGATCCGTTAAGAACATTCTTTGTGTGTTTTTAATTATTTAGGCAAAGCTACAGAGTATAAAATATAATTATACAAAAAAGATACATATCATTACAATTAACTAACAACACTAAACATAAACTTAAAATTATAGTATTTATTATATGGTATCTATACTAATACTAGCTTTTGCCCACGGCTTCGCCCGCGTTAATAAGTTTTTCCGGGCTAAAAGTACATACATAAAAACCTTCCCGTTGAATCACTCTATCCAACACATTTATTTGGATAAAGATTAATATTATTACGTTGATACAACTCTTAACAAATAATGCATTAATTTCGACCAAATTTGATTACCATAAAAACGGTTCTAGTGAGTTAATCTTAAAAGATAGACATATACTGTCCCGGACATTTTTTTAGATCATTTCAAGAGGAATAACTCTTTCATACATATATTTTTGGTATCTTGAACCGTTTTCGCAGCGCACGCAATGGAAGCCCTCAAGGATGAATAATTTTCCCCGCTTTTTTCACATTTTCCATTATTTCTTCGCTCCTAATAGTTGCATCGTGATGTTATATAGCCTAAAGCCTTCCTCGATAAATGGTCTATTCAACACAAAAAGAATTTTTCAATTCGAACCAGTAGTTCCTGAGATTAGCGCGTTCAAACAAACAAACAAACAAACAATCAAACAAACAAACAAACATACTAATATTATAAAGCTGAAGAGTTTGTTTGTTTCAAGATACCAAAAATATATGTATGAAAGAATTATTCCTCTTGAAATGATCTAAAAAAATGTCCGCGAGAGTATGTGTCTATCTTTTAAGATTAACTCACTAGAACCGTTTTTATGGTAATCAAATTTGGTCGAAATTAATGCATTATTTGTTAAGAGTTGTATCAACGTAATAATATTAATCTTTATCCAAATAAATGTGTTGGATAGAGTGATTCAACGGGAAGGTTTTTATGTATGTACTTTTAGCCCGGAAAAACTTATTAACGCGGGCGAAGCCGTGGGCAAAAGCTAGTAGATTATAAAGCTGAAGAGTTTGTTTGTTTATTTGAACGCGCTAATCTCAGGAGCTACTGAACCGATTTTGAAAATTCTTTCACTAATAGGAAGCTACATAACTCCTGAGTGCTATAGGCTACTTTTTATCTCGGGAAAATATTTATGTCCCGGAAAAACTTTTTGACGCGGGCGGAGCCGCGAGCACTACTAGTTTATTTATATAGACGTAGCTTCAATTTTTATCACTTCATAGTAAAAGTATATTTGCATCCATTTTTAGTCATCAATACGAGGAATAATTAAAACACCTAAAAATGTATGTATGTGGATTATGGTTTAAGTATAAACATTTCGAAAACGAACGCTCAAAATGTTTCTTGTTTTATAGTGCAGGCCGCACGAATTCAAACCTGATTGAATCACTTCGTACTTTAAATTCAGTACGAGTACATCCGTGTTAATAATAAAGTTGTTAGTATTCTACTGACTAGGGTTTTTTTATACCAAAACTTCAAGTAAATGTTTTGGTTTAACATTAACGTTTATACTTGTACAGCATTAAATAGTCGTCTCACATTTATTTGACCATATCATTTATTACATTTTGATGAGTTGTGTGTGCTGAAAAACTCATTAAAATCTTAAAAAAAAGTTTATAAAAGGCTAATGGCTCCGTAAAATGTAGATTGTCAAATACAGCCACGGGTCATACAATGTTCCCATTATCATGGATATTTCTAATCCCAAGAGTACGTATTTCCTATTTAACCGCGAATTTCGTGAAACTATGCATAACTTTCAAACGTAACAAATTCAAATCTTCCGGCAAACTTTTCCTACTATTAATGTCGCAGGTTGCCGATTTGGCTAGCTATCGCCAGTATACATTTGTGGTGGAAATTATATTATTGTTAGTTTTAGAACTAATTTGTTTGTATTGCTGTTTGTATTGATCTTTTTCCATGACATGGCATTTTAATTTTTTTCTGTTTATATTTTTTCTGCATACTTAGTGATTTTTTCTTTTTTATAGGTAAAACAAACATCATCACTTAAGCGGTTACTTTATTGGCGCACTTCAAAGGTAACGAAGAAGCTAACAATCACAGATGTTTATCTAGTTATGGAGATTACTAGTGGGTTAATGATTGTGGTCAAACATTTTTTTTTACAATATCCGTAACTATGTATTCTTCGGTTGTGACGCAAATGTGTCAATTGCAATATTAGACGTATTAGATCATCAGTTTCATGTTAATCATTTAACGGCAAAGTTAGAATAATAAATTAACCCTATAAATATTCAAAACCATGGATGGCCTGAATTGAGCAAGGCGTTTATGGTGTGTCGCTTACATAATATCTACTATGTATTTGATCTACTATGCATTTGATATCTAAAACTAGCGAGAATAGTTTTGTTTCATAATAATTTAAAGTTTATGAAGTCGGTTGAAAAATTCAATGTAATTTTTGTATTCCTTAATATTACTTTACTGATTATAATATAGCAATTGGGGCAAAAATAATTTACACGTTTTTAATAAATAAATTGAAGATAATATCGACCATTCCTAATGAATGATCCATGAATCATTTCCCTTGGTAACAAAAAGGATGAGTTACTGCCAAGTGCCACCTTAATGAAACATGCACAACAGGCGAACGTGCGTCAGGTCACATCCAATCGTGGCAGGACTATTAATGCTTTAATTAATTCACCATCAATTTTATTGTAAACTTTATTTGGAACATTCACTGCGGCAAGTGGGACAGCGGTTTGGTTTCTACTAGCCTACGTGCAGTTTACATCGTCTGTATAGCGGTCCACATCAGCACAATCAACGTCTGACCTTGCTCCTTTATCACAAGGTATAAAATTGTCTGGTACGTCCCATTCGTCACCAGGTGTTTGGTTCCGTAGGCGACTCAAATGGTTGATTCCGTGTTGGAGAAAGCTGAAGATCGTTCGGCTCGTGTTTGACTGAATGGTTAGATAGCCACTGTGCGTGCGTATTGTGGCGTAACCCAAAATTATGGTAGACACTCTCATTTTCTATTGACACTTGCATTTTTGGATCGTGAATGTGATGGGCGATATTGCATAAGAATTGATAATATATTACAACATGATAAGAATATTAATTGACTTATATAACGCAATACAACGGCGAAGAAATTAGAGATTATGATTACAAAACATAACAGTAATTTAACTTAGTAACCACTAACTATCCTGCACATATGTATAAACGTTTCTTCGATAGTATCTAACTTTTCTCCTGGATGTTTGTCTAATACTAGATGTTCCTTCCTAATGACAAAACACCGCACGGAATCATTACGTGGAAATCAGTTAAGTTAATGATGTTAAATGAATAGATAAGTAGATTCTTCGCTCTACGTAACGTTATTTCGTAATAGGCTAACGGAATTACACATTTAGCTTGATGTCAGTCATGCTAATTGCAAATTTTTCCAATAAATTACACGCAGCTAATAACCGTGACTGCGTGATGATGATTCTTTGCTTAACATTTTGCCATTTATCAAACTTTTTTCCTCGTGACGTGTATGTCAAATGTTTGAACAGGTCAAGACCATTTTACAGAAAGTAGGTAAATGCTTAGTTATGCGTAAAATTCCATGATTGCCATAGACCAAGAACAAAAATTCTTTATTTCAATCAGTATATTTTTAAAGTTTATAAACAAGTTGTTTGGTCAACTAAATCAAGCACTCTTTCACGCCCCTTTCTCTTTTATTGTCGCGGAATCGCGAAACATTACGGTTTTACGTGTGTTGAGTTTCTTAATTCGCAGATGTTTTGTCAATTTTGTTGCGTCTTGTTTGACATGTCTTCTTGTGGGTCACACCTAGTTACGCTCATTGTTTGAGTTGAATGTTTGCGTTTACCGTCTTCTACTTAATTGCGACCGTGTGTAAATTAAGTTTAGTGAATAATCCAGCTAAAAATTACTCTTGTCAGTCGGTCCTTTAGGTGTTGAATATTTCTGTGGAGATATTCCTAGTGTATGTTGTCTTTCATCGATAAAAATAGTTTTGTGTATATTGTTATTTCAGCCTTTTTAGACAGGCTCATGTTCTAAGGTCGTTATCACATGGTATTTATATCTACATTATTTTATGTTGATTTCGTGTTGGGCCTGATTATGCTATAATTAGTGGGATAACCATAAAAGTCATGGAACCAGTCATGTAGAAAGGGTTAAAAGCATACCTAATCGGAATTCCGCATTTACGGAAAAGTAAGTACAGCGTTCACTCGCATTTCCGGTTCTCATGGAAGTTCCAATAGTAGGAAATGCATAGATGTTTCCAGTTTGGTGTTTTTGTATTTTAAACACTACAGGATACTATACAATGATTAAAGCGAGATAAATGGGTAAATAAAAGAATATGACTGACTCGGTGGCGTAGTTGTGTTACGGTAGGTACTTACGAGTGCAATGCTCAGGTCTCGAGTTCGATCCCCGGGTCGGGCACAGTGGTATTGGATTTTTCTATTCAGTATAAGTCCGGAGTATCAAATTTGTCCCCGAAATGTCGATAGGTTCGCCCCCTATCACATCATGAGACGGAAAATGCACGGCGAAAAGCGGGTGCCCGAGTTGCGCCTCTGCCTACCCATTCGGGGATAAAAGGCGTGAGTGTGTATGTATGTATGTATCTATAAAAGAATATTATCAATGTATACTTTACATGGTATATAGCTGCAACCAAAATATGTTATGCTGATTTTCTATTAGAAATTGAAAGTAATATTTGAATCCATTTTTGTTTATAAGTACGAAGAAGTAATTTATTTGTATCGATATCAAAAACTTATCAAATAAATCAAAAGAAATGTTTTCTATGAAAGCTGTCTTTCTTTGCTGCATCATCGATGCTCCAAAGGTCACCATTGAAGTCATTATCGTTATTACTATTAACTTGGCCTCAAGTTTCTCTGTGGTTGCAATTATCTCGACAGGTCACAGCATCTGGGTCGCCAGGTGCGCTTCGCTAGGTCACATGATGTCCCATGATGCATGTAATTTTGTGTAATTTTCGTTGTTTATCTCTGGCGATTGTAGTGTTGTTCAAATTGATGTGCGTAGTAAAAGATTTTGATTATGTAAAAGTTTGTTACACCATCGCATCATATGTGGGTTTGAATGATGTCATTTGAGGTTTCTTTGTATTCCTATAGTTTATAATGATAGTATTTAGTGTTCCTTGCATAATAAATATAAATCGAATGACATCAGTATCTTTTTCTGATTCTAAAACTAATAATTTTATACCGCAAAAAAAATTTCGCCTAAACCAAATAGCCTTTCATCCCTCGATATGTATTATGTTCAAAAGCTTCTTACGATAAAACATATGAAAATAGCTTCAGCCAGTACTGAAGAGTTGTTTTATTTGTCGCCCTTCTCTAACCATCTTTAGGGTGCACTTAATTTTAGATTAAGAGGGTAAAAATGGATGGCAAAGTTTGTTTAGTATAAAATAAAGTCACCCGCCGCGTTCCGAACCGATTTCGATGAAATTTGGTGTGAAGATAGTTCGAGACCCTGGGAAGGTTTTAGGCTACTTTTTATACCGGGAAAATGTATAGCGGGACTTTTATCTAAGGAAAATTATTTCGTGCGGGCAAAGCCGCGGCCAAACGCTAGTGTATTATATTTTCAACTCTAACCATAAACTTTACTCCTCGTAGAAAAAGATAACGGTATCAGATAGGTTGCATATGTTGGAAAAGGACGAAATACATTGGAATCCAGAATGACTGGTGAATCAGGAAACTCATGCCAGATGCGGAGAAACGAGATATATATGATTTTGAATTATGCACCTTATTGGAACTAACTATAGTCGAATTTAGCTTGATGGTATGAACGGAGTAAAAATATAAGCTAATGGAGATGTTACTCAAAATGCTTTTGTGTTATTAACATTAAAATAAATGACTAATGGAAATGAACTTTACAAAACTACAACTTACATTTAAATTATATTCTTGACGTTTTGTTGATGTTTGTATGTGGGTTAGTAAGACTTTTTATAAATGATGCGACTTTTTTTTAAAGTTATTAATTGTCAATGTAGCTATTAATTATCATTTTAATATGGCTACCGCATGATCCTAAGTTGATGTTATATCCGTATTCAAACTAAATCAATAACTTAAATATACTAAGTACAATCTACCTGGCAAAAAGCCTTCCAAAATGGCGCTACCATTTTACGAGATATAACTGAGTCTTTGAAGATGAAGCAACAGATTACAAATTATTAACCGATGACCATGACATGCCCAGCGATGAACGTAGTCAAGAAGCACCGAATTATACGGACCGCATAAGTATGTCGGCCAATACACCTGGCTAGGTGCTTTCCATGTAGGAATTAATTCTGTTTGCGAAGCTACGTGCTGGTTGGAATAATTTATAATGGTCTGTGTAAGCAAAAAAACAATACGCTGTGCCGTTTCTAGATGATGAAGAAATTGTCTCAGAAGATGTGAGGTGGTATTTTGATTGTGTAGATGTGGTCCGAATTGTTCCTTATAGTTGAAGTCTTTTTACCTGTTTTATATAGAATTTTTATGTACATAATACCAAATACAGTCTAGATTTACCATTATGTTAAGATACCAGCGTTATAAGAGTCCTTTTAAGCCATGTTTGTTTTATTAAATGTACGAGGTGCCTTTCGCATGACATGATTAACTTGACCAGGCATATACCATTTTTTTTGTCTATTGTAAAGGGTTTTGGGGATGAGGATCCCTTGGATTATAATCATAGCCCTCAATAATCATACGAACCAGTTCATTATCTTCCGCCGTAATGATAATTTGGCACTTATTTACTCGTTACCCAACATCTGATATACGTGAAATCGAGAATATTGTGCAAACACGCCAATTGAATAGATTAGCCGCATTTTTAATGGCTCCACACATTTATTTCGAGAAAGCACTTCCAGTTTTTAACGGTTTTAGAATTTTTTCATTTACATTAGCACCAAATTTGTCTAGCATGCGGCCGCACCTATCTACTTAATAATTGGTAGCCTGATACCGTGTGCAAATAATTTGTTTTTAATGACACGCTGTTGAGCATAGGTCTCTCCTAATTTCTCGATGGCAGGCGCGTCTGACTAAAGCTTCTTTAAAAAACCACGACTTTTTTTCTTTATTTAACTTTGAATCTTAACGATACGACTTCACATAATTCATACACTTCAGTTTGCTGATGGGAAATTCAAATTAGGTGACCTATTACTATCTAGAATATGTTAATACTATTTAGCACATGATATCTAAAAGTCAGTGAATCCTATCTTTGTTTTATTAAACTTCGTCTTACATAAGCGTAGATCGCCGTTATTTCTGTTAAATCAACTTGCTAGCTAACTGTCAGGTGGCATGCAAGCGTGCACATTATGATGGTTTTGTATGTATATTTTAAAAGCTTGTAACGTTTACTTTGTGGTTATGACCAGTTCATGCAACTTAAGAATTGTAGAATAAGATATTTGTTTGCTAGTTGTAACCTAGTATATAACAATTGTTGATTTCTATAAACTTTCATGCTACTTGTATTATATACTGCTTGTACTCAATATTCGAGATTAATCAACCATTTCTTTGTCAAAATACACTTATGATAAAGTTTTGATAGCATTCATGATTCATCGCAATAGCAAGTCATATCGTCCACATATCGCTACGGCGTTAAAGTGAAGGTATGTTAAATCGACTTCGGCTCGAGCCGGTCATGTCTTGGGAACGAAATGACCTCTGAGATCAATGGCTCTTCATGAAATAATTACACCTGTTGTTACTTTATTCTACTTCGGCATCGAGGCACGAGCTTGATGTTACAAGTTTTTATAAATTTTTGGCAATTTTTGATTCCTGTGTTTGTGCTCTGTTAGTACATCGGTAACATTAATAACACTACTGTTAACTTTGAAACTGTTGGCAATAAAGTATTGCAATCTGATTCAATATTAGCTTGAAAAATACAGTTGTAAATAATGCCTACATAAATATTTTTTGGCTCCACGTCTTGGAATAAGCTGTCGATGTGTAAAAGTACGTTCATAACGGGTTTTATATTTATACATTTTAATACAACTTGCATAATAACCAACTATTAAATCAAAGGTCGTAGAATATTGCAAATCTGTTTACCTTGGATCCATTTTGATATCCATAATTTGAAGAATCCAATTCCAAATTCCAATTATAAAATGGTCAGTTAAAAAGAACAACACTGTCCAACTGGCCAGCAGGCCATGGACCTCCTGTCACTTTTTGAACACTGTTCTAAATTCAATTTTTTTTCGTAACTACGAATTCAAATCGACAGAAATGAAGTCATAAATCACAACAAACAGGATTGTCCCCAATTGTATTTTTTTAATATACCGTTCGGAATTTGAAATGTCGCGGTTGATAGAAAGCCGCGAGTGTTCCGGTCTGAGACTTTCATCGGACGCGTGCGCTGACGTGCTTTGGCTCACGGTGAGTGAGACTTGGACGCGGCAGCTAGTGTTGATACTGCTAACGAATTGCCTAATTTTATTGATTATTTGAAAATGGAATTTGTTTTTTTCTTTTATGTAACAAAAAGTTACGTTTGGTTCAGCCTGTGACATCTTTTTTGCCTTTTTTAAACGTCAAATCGATAGTCAAGAATTTTTCAAGTGTCCAAATAGATAAACATGCATGTAGTTGTTATGATTTAAGTGCATTTACAGTCGTTCATAGAGTATAAAATGAATGCTTGTTTACTAGTATTAGAGATTTAATTCATTAAAATGAAATATAACAAATCTAGGGGTATTTATTTCTCTTTGATAAACTATGGTCAGTTTTTGTTATATGAATGCAACCTTTCACCAATCGGACTGATGATACTGTCTCTGTCTCTATTTAGTAGTTAGAAAGAGAAAGGTGCAGTGAAATTTACTCGTACGCAGGTTCTTTTTGGAGAAATGTGGTTTTAGGCCTGACGGGGAACCGCAGGCATGAGACCTCATTTAGTACGTTGCAGTTTGAAATCTTAAGTACGGATTTTTTTGTGAAAATTGTCTAAATTGAAATTTATAAGTATGCGAAAATAAATTTGATTTCGCAATTTAAACTAAGCTTAACTAAACTAACTAATACTAAGAGCTTTTTTCTAAAAAAAAGTAGTGTCGGCTTGAAAATGTATTTTGTAGACACTAACAGACAGTTTTCTCATTGACAGTAACAGTCAGAGCTACAGCTAACTTTGCCTTAGCTAAAATGTTTGTGTTGTGGCCAATCTTATGGCTTTCACTTTAGCGACGTTTGTGTTGTGGCTACCCCAGGGCCGTAGCTAGACTTGACTACGGCAGCTGTAGTTACAGGTAGGGTGGAAGTAAAAATGTTACTTATCTGTTCTGGTCAATCGATTTATGGCTTTCTTGATGTGTGATTTGTTTAATCCTACTAATATTATAAACGCGAAAGTTTGTAAGAATGTATGGATGTTTGGATGTATGGATGTTTGTTCCTCTTTTACGCAAAAACTACTGATCGGGTTTCGATGAAATTTGGCACCCGGGTCAGATCATATCCTGGATTAACACATAGGCTACATTTTATTCCGGGAAAATATAAAGCGGGACTTTTACCCCGGAAAACTTTTTAACGCGGGTGGAGCCGCGGGCAAAAGCTAGTATTATATAATTGTTCGGGTGATCTACAAGTGTATCAAAATTCCGTTAAATCCGTGAATTCATATTTATTTTCCGTCGTAATCTGCTTTACAGTCCTTTGAGTATTATTAGTTGATTATTAAGGTAAGGCATTGGTATTTTAAGGTAGGGCATTGCACCACAATGCCCCCCCCCCCCTTAACTTCGGCCCTGGGCTACCTTTATGTCTTTGACTTTACCTGTCACTATAGCAGTTCATGAAGAAACTACCCTACCGAGCAGCTGCTTGTTGAGCAGTAAAACGTGCAAAATGTTACAGCAACGTAGGTTAAGAGATGACTTGCTGAGATTAAATTCGGTATGACCTACTGCGTACGGCACTTTGCGAAATTTTATTGTTGCAATATTATGTTTTATGTAGTTTTGCGTGTAGCCAAAAAGAGATTCGCTAATTGCAATTAGTGAAACATTATCAAATGTTATTTGCTGTACTTCATGCAGGAATAAGAATGTTGAATTCACCTGTAATGATAGTACGCATCGTCCAATGATATCTGTAAATTATGTATTGAAATTTCATGTGTAACTGTCGATGGTGTATCTAGATAAATAAATAAAATAAAATAAGCATTCATTTTTTGGAACGAAGTTCCTTATCGCGCGTTGTGAAAGGGGGCTAGACGGAAAAAATTCTTACGAAAAGTTGTCACGACACTTTTATACTTGCCCTGTGAAACCAGCCAGTAACAATAAAGAACTGGCCGTAAAAGTGACATTCGAAATTTAAATAAAAAAGACAATTTAAATCTTAGAGTAAGTATAACTACGTATACATACTCTAAGATTTAAATGCTTTTTAGAGTAGTTTATTTTTTCGTTAGTTGTATGTTAATTTTAATGTCAATGCTTGCTTAGGTGATGATTGTGATTCGATGACATATCTATTGTGTAGGTAGTAGTAAATGTTTTCATTGATGTGGTAACGTTTTAATGAAATATACAATTATTATTATAACTTAAAAGAAATAAAATTTTATTACAATATCTTCACTAATTAATCGAAAACAACTTTGTTCCATCCGGGTGTCCCTTGTTTCTAAATTATCAATATGATCGAGCATCTGAGTCTGACCCAAATTTCTATGAATGCAACATATCTCATATTCAACTAACGAAAAAAGATCTGTAAACGAAATTTATCTCCTCTTAAAATAATATCTTGGCTCAGATCTATCTGATACACTAATAGTAGAAATCTACAAGTCGCTAAAATTTTACTGTTTACAATAAGGATTTGTAAGAGCGTGTAAACTTGATTTATTTTATTATTTGATAATCTCAACGATTAAATTTCAGACAACTTTTACTTTGACTAGATTGATTTCATTCTATCCGGGATTCACTCAATCTTATCTCATATAGCGCTATTATATATCGGACTTATTCATATCTTATACTAACTACGTAGTACCAATCAGTATTCTATGCTTATACGAGCTGATAATTGTATAATATCTACACGCGATTAAGTACCGCAAGAGCTTGCGCGTGCGACCATGCGATTGCTAGCGCGTACAAAAACTTGCTCGCTTAGCTTTCAGTAGTGTCTGTTCTGTTTTGTGTGAACGTAACGGGTCACATAAAAGTAATTGGTTTTTATTTTTGTTTGAGATAAATTCCATCCGGTGCTTGATTACTTGCTAAGTTTTTTATAAAGCACCTGTTTACGTACGTGATTGTTATTCCGTGTTGCTACCTCTTACACGCTAGGCGCAGATCGCAGTTAGAACAATAAAAAACGAGCTTATTCTTACCTATGTCATAACTAATATATCTTTAGAAATGAAAAAACAAAAAAACTAATTTATTTAACTAAAACAAAAATTAGCAGTTCAGAATTAATATTAACTACTATTGATATTTCTATTTTTAACTCATTCAACATATAGATTGACGCCATCTATCGCCGAATAGCTAAACTTTTATTGCCTGAACTTTCCGTGGGTGAATATAATTATATTTCCAGTAAGTAGTCATAGATGGCGCTGTTATTATAATATTTTTACAACTTTACTACATGATTGATGATTTCCTGTGATTGACGGCAGCGTGGCAGGTAGGCATCACGCAGCCGTTGACGCTAAGGGCATACTTCGGTGCGCGGGGGCTTCTGAGCCCTACCCACATAGCAGGAGACGGGCTACACTAGGCGGCATCGCGTAGGGGCGGTTGCAGACAACAACTTAGACACTTCCATCAGAGGAAACGCGCTGAGCGGTAGTAATAAGTCACTTTCTCCGCGGAAAAAAAGACGATTGATGATTTGTTAGTACCCAAAAAATAATTTGTTGATAAATTTAATTGTCTTTATATTTAGGGCCTCTTCAGAAGTTTTGGATATTTTATATTAGGGATACATTTTTTTCATGAAATATTATGTTCCGTTATTTTGGTAGTGAATTATCGCTCGCTTTAACGGTGAAGGAAAACATCGTGAGGAAACTTGCATACCTGAGAAGTTCTCTGAATATCAAAGGTGTGTGAAGTCTGCCAACCCGCACTAGGCCAGCGTAGTGGACTAAGGCCTAAACCCTCTCAGCTGTAGAGCAGGCCCATGCTCAGCTGTAGGCAGTATATAATACAGGGCTGGTATGATATGGTATAGTATTTTGATATTTTTTCAATAAAATTAATTTTCTACCGTCACCATTTCAAAAACTACGTCTTTTATACTTTTTAATTATTTCCATAAGAAAAATTACCCACCATAGATAATTATGACAGATAATTCGGAAGTTAGTTAAATCACATCAATTTGTTAGACGCGGCGATAGTAATATATTGTGTATAACAACTTAATCAACATGACCCAAGATTAATTGAGTTTGAACTTTATAAGTTTCCCTCATTACGATAGATTGTTGACGTTTTTAAATTCGGACATTGATTTAAAAAATAATTGGGCAGGAATCTTGTGTTTAATTACTGTTTTATGTAATGATTATATTATTTCCTGACTAAATAAATCTTGACATAAAAAGGGCTGTAAAAGGTACGCAGTCGTAAAAGTATTGCCTCATGTTAATTGAAAAAAAAAAACGCCTGCCGCAGCTAACTGGTTGAGGCAACTAGACCTAGAAATTTGATCCATGCAGGATAATAAGCCATACGCAATGATGATTGAAAAAAAAAACATGTTAATTAATAACAGCATTAATAGGTGAAACAGGCGTGACTGCCTCAGTGGCGTGGTTGTATTACGGTACGACTGCAATGCTAGTGGTCTCGGCCCTCGGGCAAAGTGATATTGGGTTTTTCTAATCGGTATCACATCATGGGACGGAATACGCATGGCGACAAGTGTGTGCACTAGTTGCGCCTCCGACTTCGGAGATAAAAATCGTAAGCATGGATACAAGCTTTAAATAAATGTTTGTGTATAGGTACAAAGTAGGTGTAGAAGAAATAAGTGAAACGATTTTTTTCTGAGTACATGTCCCTTTTAGAATTTCTCTCAGTTTAGAGTAGAGGAAAACATAGTCATAGCGTAGAGGAAACCATAGTTTTCTATTACAATCCTATCATAGTATAATACAAAGTCACCCGCCTACTCTAACTACTCAATGAATTTCGATGAAATAGAGATCGTTTGAGACTCTGGGAAGAACCTAGGCTTACTTTTTATCCCAAAAAAACACTTCCACGCGGTCAAAGCCGCCCTTAAAAGCTAGCTTTTGAAAAGAATTTACTACATTTGGCCATGCGAAAGGTCTAAATTATTTTTTACTACATGCCTGACTTACTACATGACTGCCTCGGTGGCGTAGTTGTATTATGGTACGACTGCAATGCTGAGGTCTCGGGTTCGATCCCCGGGTCGGGCAAAGTGATATTGAGTTTTTCTATTCAATATCAGCTCGGAGTCTGGAATTTGTGCCCGATATGGCGATAGGCTCGCCCCCTATCACATCACGGGACGGAATAACGGCGAAAAGTGGGTGCACAAGTTGCGCCTCTGCCTACCCCTTCGGGAATAATAGGCGTGAGTGAGTGTGTGTGTGTTGGCCATGCGAAAGGTCGCGGGTGGGCGGGAAGGGCCGCCCACCTATTAGTCTAGCCAACTTCTGTGACCCCCGTGATGGACGGCAGCGTGTCTCACGCTGCCTCGGACGCCAAGGGCGTCCCTCGGTTTACGGGGGCTTAACTGAGCCCCCGCAACAACAGGAGAAGGACCGCAACAGCGGTACGCGCAGGGGCGGTTGCGGACGACAACTTAGACGTGAGTCGGAGGAAGCCCGCAGCCGTCCCTAATGCGCCGAAGATGGCCAATTTAAAAAAATAAAAAAAAAAATGCGAAAGGTCTATACCTCTTTCGTTTTATAATTGCCAAGGATATTGTGCAAAATATAATAGGAATATATTATAATATTACCATCTATTGTTGTAGATTAATATCATTGCAACAATTATATATTTGTAACATTAATTAGGAAAAGTGAATTTTAATGTAATTTATGCATTTAAGAACAACATATTATTGCAAAACATCTTCATAAAGTCAATAGTTGAAGTATGGTAACTAAGCGCCTACATTATAACGGATAATTTGCATTTGATGCATTTCAAAATTAAAATTAGAATATTCTACACTCCTCATGTGTTCATTTTATAAGTCTTGAGCAATGTCAAATAATGATATGCATTCTCATAGCAACAGTTGCAAAATGAAGAATCTGAATAAAACATATTAATGGGGCATGTATGTTGCAAACTTTAACACACATAATCACACATTTTCGGTCAATCTTACTAATAGTATAAATGAGCAAGTTTGCGAATATGTTTGGACGTTTGTATCTTCGTTAGAAGTAAACGCAGAATCGGGTTTTGATGAAATTTGGCACACGGGTAGATCATGTCCTGGATTAACACATAGGCTACTTTTTATCCCGGTTATGGCGCTGCCATGGGAAATAATGGAATATTTTATCTGATTCTTTAAGTATATGGCGCTGGTATCGAACATGTGGCTTCTTTTTTTTTTGTTAATGGCCCTACTGCCAGAAGCCTGACCGAGTCGGCTTTTCTGGCCACACCGGTCTTTAGGGTGAACGCAGAAGGCGCTTGCAACCCTTTGAATTAAGTGACCATGCTGAGGGCAACCCACTAACGGGTTACGAACCTCGGCTCAGGACGGCCACTGAGAGAGGATGAGACATCAACGATTAGGGAAAGATTGGTTTTTAGGCCTAATCTTATTAGATTGTGTTGTCATCGGCACGCGGGCCGGAACTGCTAGGGGGGTCGGGGGAGGGGGGCGACGGGGAACGCGGCGAGGACGGAACTACGGTCTTGTGGAGTGTTGGAGTTTCAAGAACTCGTTCTTACGGCGGATGGCCAGAGTGATTTCGTCCTCTGGATCGGTTAATACGGAACGCGGCCGTCTCCATTTGGCGCGGTCGAATGGAGTAACATGTGGCACTTTTATCAATTTTCTTACGCTGTCCGTTTTCTTCTATTAACCATAAAATTTTGAATATGAAACGAAGACGATTGACAAGTTACAATATCTATCTATATATATAAAAATGAATCCCTATTTTCCCTGGTCACGGCATCACGCGTGATCGGCTGGACTGATTTCGTTATTTCTTTTTTTGATGTGTTTGGTATTGTCAGGAGAAAGTTCTTATGAAAGAAAAAAATGAGAAAATTGCGCGGAAAATTAGAAAATTTAAGAATATTTAACCACCATATTAAACGTGCATGTCACTGAACTCCTAAACGGGTCGACCGATTTTAATGAAATTTTTGTGTCTTCAGGTGGATTCCAGAATAGTTTAGATTACAATTCTATCCGGTAGGTAGCGCTGTACTCGGGTTCTGAGATTTTATTTCCTTTTTAGGGCAGGACAACGTCTGTCGGGGCCGCTAGTTTTTTATATAAAATTCTATATTTACCATAGGAACTACGGAAAAATGAATAGAAAGGCTCACTCACTTATTTGTAGACGCAAAAAGAAATAATAAGAACATAATAAGCGAGCAAATGAGAAATCTCCGGGAGAAAGATCGATGCTCTCGGGCCGTGTCGTTGCGCAACGTGCAGTACCGATCGCTAATAGCCGCTTGCCATGCGCACGCGCATCATCCATGAATCAAGGCCTTGATTCTGTTTAATTTGTATATGAGTTTAATACCGTGTTTTGTTTCTATATTATGGAATCATATTTTTTCAGTGCTCTGTGTATGTGTTTATTTTTAAACTTTTCTTTTAACCTTCATCAAAAAGTTTATTTTACATCATGTTCCATACGGTGCATTTATGCAGAATTATTTATTATATTGATTACTGTGATTTACTGGTGGTAGGTCTCTCATATGTAAAAGGCCGTCTGGGTGGATGTCACCTCAATGTCTATTTCTACCGCCAAGCAGCAGTGTGCATGCATTGTTGTTTTTAGGTTTGAAGGATATTGTAACCAGTGTAACTACTGGACATAATGAGACTTAACATCCTATGTCTCAGGATGACGAGCGCAGTGGACTGCCACACAGTACTTTGTAGCTCAAGGTGCTGGATGGTGTTGCCACTGTTTATGGGTGGTCGTATCGCTTACCATCAGGCGAACGGCATGCTCGTCTCATCATTCGATGCCAAAAAAGAATCTTCATAATTGTAAAGCAATTTGCTAGAATGACTTTTATCGTTGCATATATTTGCACTCGCAGGCCTCGGCTTTTCTCAATAACCTAAATAAGTGTCTGTGTACCTATAAATATCAATCTTTTAATGCGATCACATCCTATAAGAATACAAGGCAACTAACTGAAATTCTCGGCAATTTCCGTTTCGAAATGTCTCTACATGGTGAGGAAAACCCTGCTGCACCACAAGGAGTACATGGATGTCCTATACCTATGTTTCAATCAGCTTATTGTCCGCTATCGTATTCGAAATGGTATTTAAAGAATCACGACGAGCCAAGATAGTCTTAACTATATCTAGCATCTACTGTATCATTTATATTGCACTTTCTTAGCTCGAGTGCTTGATGATCGTTTTTAAATTACACTCAGTCATAATGTTATGATAATATAAATCGGTATAGCGTACGAGTAACTTTCATCTCTTGTCTGTGTTGCGGTAACTGGGCCTAATTAGCGCCGGTTGTTTACTCGCCGCTATCATATCTATCATTTGTGTACGTACATTCCTTTTTTTTAAGAATAGCTTTTGCTCGCAATGTTGCAAGGTAGGTAGCGGCTTGTCTGTGTCCCCGGCATTGCCGAGGCCATGAGCAGCGGTCGCCGCTTACCACCAGGCGGGCTGCTATCTCGTCCGCCTATACTGGCAATAAAAGAAAATAAAAAAAGTGGGTCGCGTGAGAGAGATGAAATGTAGCCCATGTCCTTCTCAGTTTCAAACTATCTCCATACCAAATTTTATCGAAATCCGTTCTGTAGGAGTTTATCGCGTTTAGACGGACAGTCGTGTAAGGGCACTTTGTGTTATTATGTTAGGTTTTTTTAGTATTTTGTAATTTTCAATAGGCTAGTGTGGTGAAGGTTTGACCTTTTTAGAGGTAGAGATGGCCCGTTATAGGCAACTGGGAATACATAGCTGATATTGTTATTTTTAAAGTTGATAACTGTTTTAATGGCGTACCAAAATTAATTTTACCTTTGCAGCCACGTGTAGTTTCTGGCAAAATAAATCAAAACATTAAAATTGATACAAGAAAATGCAATATACAGCCAGTAAGACATGTTTTGTTATAAGAAAAAAAAAAGTAATTAAGGCGGAATTACCTTTTTTTATGATGAATTTTTTTTATTGATTCCATTTGAGAAAATATTACAGATTGTGATTTAAAAAATGCCAAAATAATGCGGTTATGTTTTGTGCAATAGCAGTGTTTTATATGTTTTCACTGGTAGATGAACAACTAGCATTAATTAATCTCGTTAGACTTCATTTTAGTGAAAGTCTGTAAAATACATAGAGATTGTTTCAATTCTTTTTTAGAAAATTTGCGGTTACGTTTTGCTTCTCAACGATTTCAAGAGGTGCAGTATGTTTGTTTATTTTACCAGTAATGTATGTATGATTCATACGAACAAAATTGCTATGCAATAAATGTGATTTAGATTAAAAAAAAGCGTGAAGTTATCGTATTATTGCATTTGCATATTAGATTCACGTGTATTAAAACGTCATTTGCCGTCGCGTGCTAAATCGGTCTCATACAATTTAATACTGAATAGTAGTGCCGTCTGCCGTTGCCGTCTGCCGTCTGCCGCGTTCTGCGGAATCACAGCTTAACAAACATCAAACATTTTCACGTACTTTCGCATTTATAATATTAGTAAGAAGTAAGATCAGTGACAAGACGAGGAAGTTGCTTGCTCGATAGTAAATAAGACGAAGCATAAACAGTAACCTCACCACACGAGCTTTGATTATTAGCATTACGGGACGGTGTCCTGTACTAGTCACCCTAAGATATTAGATGTTGGGTCTCATATTTTTTACATATTATAAAACAAACTCTCCCGCCGCGTCTGTCTGTCCGAACGCGATGGACCTTAAAATTACTAAACGGATTTCTATGAAATTTGGTATGCAGATAGTTTGAGACCCTTAGAAGAACTAAGGTTTCTTTTTTTTTTCGGGGAATGTAAAGCGGAACCTTCATAACTTTAATGTATTTCATGATTCAGTTTGAAGGGCATTGTAGCCAACGTACCTAACTACGGGAAGTAATGAGACTTAACATCTTATGTCTCAGAATGACGAGCGCAGTGGAATGCCACTCAGTACTTTATAACTCAAGGTGCTGTGTTGTGTAGCTACTACTACTGTTTATGGGTGATTGTCTCGTCATTCAATGCTATAAAAAAACTTAGATAGTAACAAACATTAACACATACTTGTTATTTTGCGGTAGCTATATAGGTACTGCTATCAGGCATTAATTTTTGTTTCTCTTTTAGTGTACTATCCCGTATATCCTGACAAGAAATTTTAACACGCGCAAAGCCGCGAGCAAATGTGTCATTATATAAGTAAAAGCACATCTTTACAGGTGAAAAAAAAAAATGAATGGCTAAACTTATTTCTCTATTGCTACAATGACACGATATTCTTTGTTTTATAATTCGCTTATGAAACTTTCAATAGTTCTTACGTAAATCGTTGCAAAGCAATCATTATCTCATTAGTATATTTTTTAATTATAACCTAAATTGTGTATGTTTATATTATGTATATGAAAAATTTGGTATATAATTATATTGAGAAATTTACCGAAAGGCGTAGTTTAATGAATTATGGATGCGCTTAATAACTTGTATATTTTAACTGCGTGTTGCTCGCGTCGTTGCCCGCGAGAAAAGTCTTTCCATCTGCAGAACTAGCTTCCACTGGTGGTAGATGTCTCATATGGTATATAGGTATATAGGTATCTATTTGCTTCCTTTTCCCACTATTCTGTTTATCTATTTATCCCCATTCGTCTAATATAGGTAATCAATCCGTGAGTCACTATCAATTAAGTGAGGGTTCCAGTTGAAAACCAGCGCCAGGCACACCTTGCCTGGCATTCTATGCTGAACTGGATCCTTTTCGACAGTATCATGGGATGCACGTTGCCCGCATGCATTATGTTAATATCTAAGTATTACTTTTTAGTGAATTGTTTGTGTGCATCCCAGCATATTGTGCGAATAAATGCTTCTTTCTTTCTTCTTCTTTCTTTCTATATGCGTGAGGCCGTCTGGGTAGGTACCACAGCAATATCTATTTCTACTGCTAAGCAGACTGCTGCTTGGCGGTGCATGCATGTATACTGGTGCATGCACTGTTCTGTTCCGCTTTGAAAAACTCTGAAAGTCTGTAAGATAAGAAGTTTTTACTGGTGGTAGGACATATGCAAGAGTCCGTCTGAGTGGGTACAACCGCCATGTCTATTTATACCGCCAAGCAGCGGTGTGCATTCACTGTCGTGTTTCTGTTTGAAGAACCTTTTAGGCAGTGTGTAACTATTGGATATAATGATACTTAACATCTTACGTCTGAGGATGACGTGCGCAGTGGAATGCCACACAGTACTTTGTAACTCAAGGTGTTGAATGATGTTGCTACCGTTCATGGGTGGTCATATCGCTTACAATCAGGTGAAAGGCATGCTCGTCTCGTCATCAATGCAATAAAAAACCAAGTAAAATAAGATAAGAATTAAGAATATTTCGAGCAACGGAGGTAGAAGTAGCTTCCACACGTGTTTTTCTACGGCACCAGTTAATATCATTTTTGCGTAATATCAAATGAAACGTGCTAACAGCATTGATGTATTAAAACACCAACAGTGATATATGATGCCATGATGATTTATCGTATTGGACCTCATTGTTCATGTTAATTGGATTCTATATTGGCTGTTTGCTTTTCTTTTATATGTTTTTAATTTAGAGATTATTGGAACGAGTGGAGGAATTTTAATCTATGATTTAGTTGTATTTTAATAAATTACTTTCTATTTATTATGTTAAAATGATCAATTATAACACATCATGTTGGTAAATTAAATTGAATTCATTCTATATATTTCATTAACACGATTGTGCATAAAAATAAAGGTTGCCATTGACTTCGGGTAGGCAAAAGTGTTACTTGATAAACTCTCCCGTGCTTGGAACATTAAACCCGGGTCTGCTGTTCATGTTTTTAGGTCAACACGACACAAAAACCTCTACTCACACACACACACACACACACACACATACACTCACGTCTGTTATCCCCGAAGGGGTAGACAGAGGCGCAACTAGTGCACCCACTTTTTGCCATCATTCCGTCCCATGATGTGATAGGGGGCGAACCTATCGCCATATCGGGCACAAATTCCAGGCTCCGGACTGATACTGAATAGAAAAACTCAGTATCACTTTGCCCGACCCGGGGATCGAACCCGAGACCTCAGCTTTGCAGTCGTACTGTTATACAAATACGTCACGGAGGCAGTCTAAAAACCAAAAAACAAAAAAAAAACCTCTACTCGAAACAAAATATATTGTTTCAATACTTGATATACACATTGTCTTCTACTTAGATATTTTTAAATTGATGTTTGGTGAAACAGAGTTGAAACTTATACCTGATGTCTCGTCATCCTGAGACATAAGATGTTAAGTCCATTATGTCCCGTAGTTACACTGGCTACAATGTGCTTCAAAACGAAACACAACAGTGGATGCACACTGCTGCTTGGCGGTAGAAATAGACATTGCGGCGGTACCCACCCAGACGGACTCTTACATGTCCTACCACCAGTTACTTCATATACTAGGCGTTGCTCGCAGCTTCGCCCGTCGAAATGCCTTTCACGCAAAAAAAGTCCCTAAAACGATGTAGTGATGTATAGCGCTACTTGTACTTAATCATGCCCGATGCCAGTCTCTCATAGATTATCTATACTAATATTATAAAGCTGAAGAGTTTGTTTGTTTGAACGCGCTAATCTCAGGAACTACTGAACCGATTTTGAAAATTCTTTCACTAATAGGAAGCTACATAACTCCTGAGTGCTATAGGCTACTTTTTATCCCGGGAACATATTTTTGTCCCGGAAAAACTTTTTCACGCGGGCGGAGCCGCGAGCACTACTAGTTATATTATAAGAATCGAGAATGTCTAACATTTTGTAATTTGCAGCTTCGGTGCGTTCACAAACGGCCTCCAAATTTATGATCATAAAATGTATGATGTCATAGATATATGGCTATACGAAATTTTATGATGGAAAGTTAGTCTAATGTTACGTTATTATAAACGTAAGTGGAGTTAGTAAAGGGTTACATAGTATGAAGACGCCCTTGAAATTATTTAGGTTATTGAGTAATAGCCCTTATTTTAATAACGCAAGACAAGCTCCTTAATTATTCGTTAATAATTATTATTTACATGTATTCCATACTAGCTTTTACTCGCGTCTCCGCCTGCGTGAAAAAGTTTTTCCGGCATAAAAGCCCCGCTTTATATTTTCCTTGGATGAAAAGTAGCCTGTTTTCTTTTCCTAGGTCTCGAACTATCTTTATACCAAATTTCTTCGAAATCCATTCAGAAGTTTCGGAATGTGCAGTAATAAATAGAAAAGCAGACAGACTGACAAAGAATAATTATAAAAATCTTTGATTTGTTTTCCATTACTCTTCTTTAGCAGTGCCGGATTAGCCCATAAGCAAATTAAGCAATTGCTTAGGGCATCACGTCTTGGGGGGCACCAGAAACAGCACAAAAAAAAATGCTAGCACATAAAAGTAAAGCTGTTTGAAAATCCGCGCGATCAAAGACTGATGTTAGTTTACTTTGGTAGGGGGGGCCCCACAGGCGTGAATTGCTTAGGGCATCAAGTTGTCTTAATCCGGCACTGTTCTTTAGTCACCCCCTTTATTTTTTATCACATTTGTTTCAATGTACAGACACACCGGGATCTACTACTTTATTATCTTCTACTAGCTTTTGCCCGCGGCTCCGCCCGCGTTAAAAAGTTTTTCCGGTATAAAGTCCCGGTTTAAATTTTCCCGGGATAAAAAGTAGCCTATATGTTAATCCAGGATATGATCTACCTGTGTGCCAAATTTCATCGAAAGCTGATAAGTGGTTTTTGCGTTAAAGAGGAACAAACATCCATACATCCATACATCCAGACATCCATACATCCATGCATTCTTACAAACATTCGCGTTTATAATATTAGTAGGATAAAAAAAATGAATCGCAAAATGTGTTGGTAAGCGCATAACTCAACAACGCCTGGACCAATTTGGCTAATTCTTTTTTTTTAATGTTCGTTGAAGTTTAAGGATGGTTTTTACGGCAAGAAAATTCGAATAATGGCCGGAAAATCCCTAAAAACAGCCCTTTTCTATATTCCCATACAAAAGATTCGTAATAATACTTAAAAGTCAAATTGAACTTTAACACCATACCATAAAGTTTAAATGTTAGTGGAGGGATTCCGGGAAAGCAAAACAATTGAGTGACATTAGTATCGTATAAATAATGAAATTTTTTGCGTGTCTTCAGGTAGATTCGAGAATTGTTTAGATTAACAATTGGACCCAGTAGGTAGCGCTGTACTCGGGTTCTATGATTTTATTTCCTTTTTAGGGCAGGACAACGCCTGCAGAGGCCGCTAGTCTATATATATAAAATTCTCGTGTCACAGTTTTCGTTGCCATACTCCTCCGAAACGGCTTGACCGATTTTGATGAAATTTTTTGTGCTTATCCGGTATCTATGAGAATCGGCCAACATCTATTTTTCATCCCCCCAAATGTTAAGGGTGGACCACCCCTAAATTTTTTTTTTTATTTTTCAGACAAAATTTTTTGTTTTAATTTTTTTATGATACAGCATACAAAAATACCTACAACCCTAAATTTTCACCCCTCTACGATCAACCCTTATTTTTTAATAGCCATTTTAGTTACCTTTTTAGGGCAGGACAACGTCTGTCGGGGCCGCTAGTAGTATATAATAATATATCTGCATATATTATTCAATTGTTTTATTGGAAAAATAAACCAAGTTAAAGTAGCTATAATGTGACAATAGTAATAGTAGAAGCTAATAGAGTTCAATATAAGAAAATGAGTCGCTATCTCTTCAATAATAGTGATGATCGAAGTTATAGCTTCGATACAATAAATCGATGAGGATAATCGGTATGCCATTGTCAGTTACGTCCACGGTCACTGTCTGAACAATATGGTTATTAAAAGAATACATAAGAAAGGGGTAGGCACAGGCGCAAGTAGTGCACACACTTTTCGCCGTGCATATTCCGTCCCATGATGCGTTAGGGGGCGTGCCCATGGCTATATCAGGCAAAAATTCAAGACTTCGAGCTGATATTGAATAGAAAAACCAATATCACTAGTCCCGTAATACAACTACGCGACCGAGACAGTCAGACAATATTAAAAGAATTTCGTCATAAAAATAATTATTAGTCATAATAATACCACCCAGCTACAATAAAGCTGTCATCCTCTATAATTTCAAAGAGTGTAGAGTTCTATGTTTGTTGGTAAACAAAAGTTTATGATGAGTCAGTGACGTTTGGCCGTAAAACCACGTATTGACATAACTGCGTATTTACAATGGAAAGTGAAATTCGACTTAAGTTAGGTGCGAGTATGTTATGTAACTTACGCAACTTATGCAAACATAATCTGCAGAATTCATGTCGCCCTTTGTTGAAATTAGTTTGAGGATGTCTTTTTTTTATGCGATCGAATGACGAGACGAGCATGCCGTTCGCTAGATGGTAAGCGATACGACCATCCATAAACAGTAGAAACACCACCACCTCACTGGTGGTAGGACTCTCATATGTAAGAGTCCGTCTGGGTGGGCACCACCGCTATTTCTACCGTCAAGCAGCAGTGTTCATGCACTGTTGTGTTTCGGTTTGAAGGACATTATAGCCAGTGTAATTACTGGACATAAGACATAACATTTAGGGTTTGCAATCCCGCATTCCGCATTCCCGCATTACAGCGGGATCTCACATGTTGATGAGACCTGCGGAATTCCTGCACTTGTGCGGTAAATCCCACGCTGGAAAATTTTGAGCATTAGGAGGATTCGTGCAGCGTTTCTTATCTCTTTTTTTCTTTTATAGGTCGCGGTAGTATAATTTGACGTTATTAGCGAACACACACTACTATTTTTCCAGGCAATAAACTATATTACGAGACGAAATGTATTATTTAATATTTCAGTGGATTTAAATTTTCTCTCTCTCTTCTCTGGATAGGCAGAGGCGCAACTAGTGCACCCAATTTTATCTTGCGTATTCCGTCCCATGATGTTTTCTTTAATACTACTGATTAGAAAAATCCAATATCACTTTGCCCGACCCGGGGATCGAACCCGAGTCCTCGGAATTGCAGTCGTACCGTAATACAACTACGCCACTGAGGCAGTCAGAAAAAGGTCCTATATATTATATACATACTTAAGATGAGAATCAAACACTGAACATCCTCTTAAAAGTCCCTCGACTAAGCTTACATACAGTATAGTATATACGTAGTAAAACTGGCGGACAAGATAACAGATGTAGTTTATATTTTGCGCCCTTATTTTCAAAACCATACTGTCATGTAACTTTTATTTTCATTGTGATTGAGCTATTTTTATATTTCGTTAACAGGAAGTCAGTCCGGTCTTGTTTTTTAGAAACTTATTTAAAGTTGCAACAGTAAATAAATAAAATAAACGACATTGTTCCTAAGTAGTTATGACTAAATAAATACTACCAATGATTACCAGGTAGGTAGGCAATACATTGTCGCGTCGAAACTTGGTTCTCTTTGATTTCTAGTTTTTGCAAATACTTGATTGCATATTTAAAAATACTATTTCCAACAAAAGGTATGTAAAGTAGGCATATAGAGAGTATTCAGATAATTACTTTATTACTTTATTTAGTTATTTATTTATTGTACATTAAAATAGTGGTACAAATTCAAAACAGTCCCTGACTCCCAAACTAGCATAGTTGTATATCAGGAGTCAGTTACTTCCCATTATGAGGTGGAATTTACTTACATTTAATGACAATAGAAAGAAAATCTAAAAAATGGACTAATAAAACAGCATTATCTGCATGAAAGGTGTGTGTGTGTTTGTGTGTGTGTGTGTGCGCGTGTGTGCGTGTGTGCGTGTGTGTGCGCATATGTGTGCTATTTTATTATGGTTTCTACATCTTCATAACTTAAATTATCTGTACCAGTAACAAAAGTTCTATTTTTTGTATGTGTTGGTTTCAAAAATATCATAGTTACCAAATACACATACAGTTTATGACTTACTAAAAATAATAAGAATTTTTGCATTTCATTTAGTGATATATTAATATTCCGCAATCATTGCTCTCTTATTTTCATACATAATTATATTATTAAATGTTATGCGGGAATTACAGCGAGATCCCGCTGTAATACTGAATTTACAGCAAATTTCCAGCTGGAAAAATAATGGTGCGGGATTGCAAACCCTAATAACATATGTCTCAGGATGACGAGCGCATTGGACTGCCACACAGTTCTTTGTAGCTCAAGGTGCTGGCTGGTGTTGCTACTGTTATTGGGTGGTCGTATCGCTTACCATCAGGCGAACGGCATGCTCGTCTCGTCATTCAATGCAAAAAAAATGATAAATGTACAGTCAATGGCAAAAATTGTTCTAAAATATTTGATGGTGCGACTCTATGGAATTGATTAATTTGTATTCAGTTTTCGGAAGTGTATATTTTTTTAGTTTCTAATATTTAAACGCAATGGTTAAAAATAGGTGTGAAATGGTGAATATTCCAATGAAAATATTGGTGACGGAGTTGTGACTAAAAGCAATCAAAGCCGAACGGAGGGGGAGATTACAAATGCAATTTATCGATAGTCCATGACTAATATGAACTTACTACACAAAAATCCTAAGACGTCTACCTTAAAGCGTATCCAGATTATGGTGACAGTGTCTTTGAACAAAATAAACAAGGCCGTTATAAGGGAGGGAAAAAATTAAGGTCTTTAACTTGCAGGGATACGGGGATCGAAAAAAATCTGGTAACTGTGTATTAAAAATTTGATTGACGATAGCAATATAAAGATTATCTTCTCGATACGATACGCTGTCTCATAAAATTATAAATATGAATGCTGTTATACGATGATTCATAACATTTGTTATCTGAACGCTGCAAATTGAGTTCTTAATTTAAAACCAAATTTAGCAATAAATATCAACATTGTACAATTTTAACATAACAAAACATAATAGGTAATAACTACTAAAATGTATATATATACAAAATTATACATAAATAGAGAAGAAACAACCCGGCCTTAATGATTGGTTATGTTTCGTACGGATATTTACATATCAATGTTCGTACGCATAGTGTCAAGGTTCAAGCTTGGAGTTTCAATAATTTAATCGATGTGTGTCATAATTGTCCGATTAATTGCTAAAGTGCAGAGCCTATTGCAAGAGTAATATATTTTGGATAACCTTGAGGGAAACCCAAGGATACGTACTATGAATAAACTATCTATCTAAACTATCCTACTACGAAATTGATGATCTGATCCAATTAACTGGCCCGTTTTTGTGCCAGAATGTCTCAGTACGAGAGAAATTCAAGGTTATGTGAAGACTGCCAACCCGTACTACGCCAGCGTGGACTATGGACTAAACCCTCTCGGTACGGAGGTAGGTAATGGTGGTAGGTCTCTCATATGTAAGAGTCCATCTGGATGTGTACCACCGCAATGCCTATTTCTATCGCCAAGGAGCAGTGTCCTTGCACTGTTGTTTCGGTTTGAAAGACATTGTAGCCAGTGTAACTACTGGACATAATGAGGCTTAACATCTTATGTCTCAGGATGACGAGCGCAGTGGAATGCCACACAGTACTTTGTAACTCAAGGTGCTGTATGTTACAACAGTTTATGGGCGGTCGTATCGCTTACCATCAGGGGAACGGCATGCTCGTCTCTTCATTCAATGATCTAGAAAAAAAGGAAGCCCGTGTACAGGTGTGGGTCAGTATTTGATATAATATGACTGGTATTATTATATGATTCTGTATAATTTATTCTGTTCTAAGTATATGTAATGGGATTGGGTGCAGTTCGTAGATGCTGACACCTATTACCCAAGTCATTTGGGTTCATAATGCTATGCTAAATAAAAGAAAGAAATAAATTAACTCAATTTTGTACGAATTGTGTACATACAATTGCATGAGATGTCGTTTGCGTGGAATTTTAAACTCATTTGTATATGACAAATGTATGTATCACCCGCTTATGCGTGTATACAGTTCAGTACCTCTGATTTTTTTTAAATATGTTATTCTTTCCTGACAGATTATGTGTTTACATAGATTACTGGTTTGAGGTTTCTGACCTGGGAAGTCCTGGGTGACAATTATTGGTAAATTTTTTAGGTGTCATTTTTAGATTTTTCATATGCCAACATTTATTAACTCGTTCTCTTACCTAAAAATACACAAATGATGTCATTATGATCATTAAAGCCTTAAGTTGTTTTAAGGGTTTAAGGCCAGCGTCACAGGTTTCATGTAAATTTTATTTGATAGTTATCCTATGAAGCAGCGAATGTAGATAGTAAACGTTTTATATTTTGAGCACAGATTGAGACTTTTGTATTTGTTCGACTTATAGATTTATGTGACGAGTAGCATTTTGGTGTGATATCTTTACAATCGGCCCCTAGTCTGCATTATTGCTTTAACAGGTCTTAGCCGAAAGACTGGTGTAACCAACATAACCGTTAAACTCACCCCCCAGTGGTGGTAGCGATAACGCGTTTTTTCCCCTCGAGAAAAGAAAAGGACTTAGAAATAAGCCGCGCCATTTACAAAACAGAAGGAATACTGTATAGTAATGTTTAGATTCTTGATTTAGATTTAGATTCTCGCCGAGTATCAAGTAATAGTCATGAATACCAGTGTACCAGCTAATTCGATTTTATTTATTCGCCAATAGTTCAAATGAGGCATTAAAAGCATTACTATGCATTTCCACATGTTGAATAAAATATACTTTAAAATATTAAGTTTGTAACATACAAAAGCCTTTGGCATTTAGTCGAGGACACACTTCACTCTAACGCTAAGTAATAATATGCTGAAATCTAGATTGACCAGTCGGAACTCATGTGAGATGTGGCTCTCTCAGACTCTAAATGACAAAAAAGACGTTGTATTGCATTTTTTGAGATGCTAAGTTCGTAATCGAGTCAGCGTGATTCTCAACGATCAATCTCTACATTAGGCCATAGATGTCGACTTCTAATGAACTCTGTGAAAAAGTTACTAAAATGAGTCGCAGGATTCTTAGATTGGATGGATTTTCACTTTGTATTAGACATGGGCGCCGCCTAGGAAAAAGCCGGCGGCGGCGTGCTGGTAATTTTTGGTCGGCGGCGGCGTAGCGCCGGCGGCGTGGAATTTTTTATGAAAATTGAATATACCTTTAGGCCACATATAAATTCCTCAGTTACATTTTCGTAGGTAGTTAGAAGTACTTGCCAATGAACCTATCGGTACAGAAATCCCTTCCATCCGCCCTGTGGATTGGCGGCGTTTGGAGAATTCCACCACGGTATCCTCTGCCTCTCGTAATAGGTGATTAATAGGGGCCAACGGGGATCGCAGGCGGACGGCAGGTGGCTGTCCATCTTTAGTTTTGTGTTTTTTAGCACGTTGTTGCGATCCCTTTGATGGACGGCAGCGTGGCAGATAGGTCTCACGCTGCCGTTGACGTAGAGGGCGTCCTTCGGTGCGCGGGAGCTTCTGAGCCCAACACAACAGGAGACGGGCCGCACTAGGTGGCACCGTGCAGGGGCTGTTGCGGACGACAACTTAGACATTTCCGTGAGAGGAAACCCGCAGCCGCCCGTAATGCGCCGAAGATGGCCTCCACGGTGTTTTTGTTTGTATGCCGTGCGTTGTACATACGTTGAACGGTCACCCGATGATTCCATTTCTCCGGGCGGCTCAAGTTCGGATCGTATGGCACGGTGAACAGCTCAGTCACCTTGCTTGAAGGCTGGGCGGTAATAAGAAGTAACTTTCTCCGTGATAAAAAATAATAAAAAAAAGACCTATGCTCCATGGCACTTGCGAGTCTTTATGTAGTTTCGCGGAGAACGTGAAATGACCATTAACGCTTTTTGGTGCCACCATCCCGTTATCCTAATAGCCCCTATTAGTCCGCTTTTACGACAGACTGAGGATGCTGTAGTGGACTGCCCTAAACGCTCCCAATTCACAGGTCAGTAGACACTGGTCAATTGACCACCAGGAGTCTCTAACGTCTCTGATGGCAGAGGGATTGGCCTATTATCGATCTCTCCTAGCACTATCTTTCTGATGGAGGACTACTCCGAAAAAGTTAGCCACTGTAATCTAAAGCCTCCGCCTGTCGACCATGGACCAGTAAAACACCATCACATGCACCTGACCGTAAGACACCGCCGTTGGGCAGCTATCACAAAGAAAAGACATGACCTACGATCTGCCACAGATACTCTCCGAAACAATGTTCTCCGATGAGCACAATTGTCAGTTGATATTTGAACCATCGTTGCTTCGCGCCTTCGCGTCTGAGCCCTGAGGACGAGGTCTCTAGTCTGAGACTACATCCTCCATGGCAACTCCGCCGAAAGGAGCCCGCTTGGCCTCTATTTAGGAGCCGGACGCTGCTCGTGTGTGGAAGCTTTTTCGAGCCAGTGGAAAGTGGCCGTAGGATTTTGGGGTCCAGATCCTAGGCCAGTATCTAACCAACGCGTAAGTCACGTACAAGACCGTGTCGTACGCCCTTATCGTCTGCTGCGGATTCTACTGAAGAGCATTGCAGAGGGATTCGGAGGTCCAAGGTTTCGGCCGAAAAGAGACTGCTGTAAAAGATCATGGACCACATAACTCCGTTGCATACAGTCTGGTTAGTGATGCCAGGACCTTCTAGGTTAGACAGCAAGCTTAGAAGAGCGCAGCCGCGTATGGGCGCGTGGGTACAGAGGCCGTAGCTAAAATGCCTTTTACAATCGTTTATGCAAATAGTCGTTTTTCTGTTGTGGCGGCACTATTATCATACACCGCCACCTATCAAATAAGGCTGGGAACTACTTCATTAAGTAGTTAGCAAGGTGACCCGACACTCATCCATTGAACATCGAAGTGGTATCGACGACTAGCAGACGACGCCAACACATCGCTAGATGGCGACACACGTTCGTAGATTGCACTTGCAATATTTGAGAGATGCAAAGTATATATACAAGCTCCGAGTAAGAACCGTCGGAGGGGCCGCGGCCGGTCAGGCGCAACATCTGCCTGACTGGAAATTTCCCTTCCATAGAGGAACGCAACCATCTGTTCCTCTAACAGCGGCGACGATCCCAATGCCGCTAAATTGGTGACCCCGACGTGATACATCCTCGCACCGTCATCGTCGAGTCCAGCCGTACCTGCATCATCGCATCGCATCGCACCGCATCGCATCTCCTTCCGCCACTTCCTTCCCAGCCATTCCAGTCAACACTTCGCCCAGCCAGCTAGCGTTCCCGCCGAACAGGTTCCCAACAAAACATGCTGCCTGGTTACCTTCGGCACTCCTGCACGGTCTTCGGTTCCAACGTCACGGCACAACTGCGCTACAGCCGGATCTTCACGACGAGCAGCCTTCTCACCGGTTGTCGCGGTATAGCCACGTGACGCGCCGAATTCATCGCAGAGATGCAACTTCGATTCCGACGCGCGAATCGCTCTCCTACTCTCAGTTCCACCGACTCACCGGAGCTGACAACCCGCGCACAGCCCTGACTCACTAGGGCCAATTGCGCACGGTTCCGACTCACTGGGACCATCGACTACGGTTCCTGCCTTCCTGGTCCACGACGACACCCCGACTCACTGGGGCAACGACTACGACGCCACCCCAACGCACTGGGGCCTCAACTCACTGACACTGGCACAAGCTACGCAGCTTCGAAGACGACTCGACTGAAGACTTTCGACCTCCGGTCTCCGGAGGGGAGTGATGTGGCGGCACTATTATCATACACCGCCACACTGTTATTAACTTTGAGTCGTCAAGCCCCGCTACGGACGCCGGCGTCCGAGTATATAAGGTTTCCCCATATTATTATATATAAGCGGGCTTTGATGGGTTAAAAAATCCAAGTCGACCAAAAACAATGATAAAAATTTTACAAGAAAAATGTTTTTTTTTCCAAATTCACTCCGGCGCGGCGCCCATGTCTACTTCGAACTATATATGACATTTGCGACACAATCATTAATAAAATTTGACCATAAAAATTAAAAGTATTCACAAAATCCACGCCGTTTAAATAAGGCGGCGGCGGCGGCGGCGCGCGGGTCCTGCTCGGCGGCGTAACGCCGGCGCGGCGCCCATGTCTACTTTGTATACCCTGCTCATTAAGGAATATATTTTATCAAGACATTTAGGTTCGCGGTCATAAAAAAAAAATTAAAGATGTATGTTTCAACGTAAAGTAAACGTTCAGCGCCCCTGGTAGAGTGCATAGGTATACTTCATACACACAGAAGGTTGCGAATTTTTATCCGAATCATAACACTTTGTGGGTGTAAAATGGAACGTTTATGTTGGTTTCACCAGTCTTAAAACCCAACGTCGGCACTCGGGAAATTCACATTATAGTTCGGACATATTAAGCCGGCCGGTATGACAATTTATTGACACTTAACGGGATACTATGTGTAGGGAAGAGTCACAAAATCTGTTGCTCTAAATAACTGATTCTTGAATGCAATCGATTTTTATTATATGTGATCACTTTCTTATTTAAACGCGTTAAATTTGTATAATTATGTATGTAAATATGTAATTGGTTTTTCGGAAACGATTCGTGAAAAAATCGCCTAGACACTTTCAGCTTAACTGAAACATATTTTTTCATGGTGTGAAGTACACAGTAAATAAAGATATTATATTTTTATTAAAAAAAAAAGTTTGTAAGGACACAAAAGTGTATAGCGATTTGAAGTTTTGAATTTGCTCAGATATTTATGTGGCTG
Source organism: Lapara coniferarum (assembly GCA_949316025.1). NCBI lineage: Eukaryota > Metazoa > Arthropoda > Insecta > Lepidoptera > Sphingidae > Lapara > Lapara coniferarum. Next base: position 11,105,700 of record OX438923.1, on the reverse strand, counting down.
ACTGTACACCCTACATCGGCATACCAACCAAAACCCGCGGTAGCGAGTCAATGCAAGTCGAGATCATCTATTATAGAGGTAGTTTAGTATCATGTAGGTAGGTAGGTTTCCCGGTAGGTAACGGCTTGGTTGTGCCTCTGGCATTGCTTTAGTCCATGGGCGGCGGATACCGCTTACCATCAGGTGGACCGCTTGCTCGTTTGCCTACTAAGGCAATAAAAAAAAAATCATGTATTTAGGATGTTAAGAGTTGCTATTCTTTTACAAAAACTCTTGAGAGTTCATAAATCATTCAGAAGACTACCTCTGCAGCAGCGATGCGGGTGTAACCTCCGGTGTCACAACACATATTTCAACAAAATATTAAAAACATTAATGTTTTTTGTATCATCAAACAAGTTTCTTGTGGCATTTAAAGCACTGCATTATTAATGTTAAAGAAACATCTTTGTTTTTTTCTTTTCCAATTTTATTAGTATTATTATATTAGATTAGTATGTTCTGAAACTGTGACGTTATATTTTTTTATCGTATTCAAGGAGGGGATTACTCAATTTGTCCTAATATTTTAAGTAGTATGTGTAGAAGGATTTAAATAAAGTGATTTAAACAAATAGATCATAGACTATATTCTGATAAAACGTTTAGCAATTGTTATTTATTTGATGGTCATGATTGAACAAGAACTATATTAGAACTGGATATAGTGTACTAATTAGCAGTACATCTTGAAAATTATAATGGACCAGACTAAGGCACATCATCTTAGACAAGTAGAGCTTTAAATAATGATGAGGATTATATTTTATTTGAAACAGCTGTTGGTTGTTTCAGATACCGCGGTCGCAAGTTATCGCTTATATCTTGTTATTTATGAATTAAAAAGTAAAAATCAATTTCAAATGCACTTTTTAACTCTGAACCAACATCGTAACTATTTATAATAGACATTAATACAACATTGAGTAAAAAATATTAGTAAATTTTAAGCACCGAAAATGTTTCAGTTTTATGTTTCACTCATAGATTCATCATCCATGTTTAAACATTCTTCTGCTGGACAAAGGCCACATTTCTATAGAAATTTGTTTTCAAAAGACTTGTCTGTAAATCTCATTGGCCCAACAAGTTGGTTGGATTTTTTATGACGCCTTATTTTTATTCAATTGGTTTTACAATTAAATGTGTTCAAAAAATATATTCAAAATATGCGCGCGCGCACACACATGCACGCACATAGTCCTTTTATCCTCGAAGAGCTAGCCATAGGTGCAACTAGTGTACCCACTTTTCGCCATGTGGATTCCGTCCCATGATATTATGTTAGGGCATAAAATACGCGCGAACTGAAATAACTTAGGACCTTACCAATAAACATAATTAATCAGAGCTTAACTTAATCACTTGCTAAGAAAGTGACTGATTAATAGTCTTATTGATAAGGGGATTTACCACTCACCAATTAAATGTGGCAGACAGTGTACCAAACAAAAATGATCCTTTATAGTGAAGTCACAGGGTGCACATGTTTAGTTTTCACGTGATGAAAGCGAGAGTGCGTCGCGTTTCGCGAGCGTTGTGCGCGCCCGCCTAGTACCCACTGCGCCGTGAACTGTTGCGCGTGCGCAGATACCTCTCCTACCTCTAAGGCTGTGTGCACATTACCTGATTTCAGTATAGCTGGGGTGTTTTTTTGGGCTAGGGTTTTTATATAGGCATTTTGGTCATCTGATAAACGATCATCACGGACGAGTGATCTGGATTCATTATTAGGAAATTTAAGGAAGAGTATGGGTAGTTGTTGTGAGAATAACGTTGCTTTTTGACACTGCTGCAATTTTTGCTGATTTTTCTGAATAATTTTCACTGGAGTAAACATTGTAATAACTGAAAATATTTCGAGACGCATGTTGTTTAGCAATGTACGATTTAAGCTTTGTAGCGAGTTAGTAAAATTGCAAATCTAATGTTGTAGAATGTTACCTAAATTAAAGATCACCATTAGACGTTCGCTGGATTCAGGCCGCTTTGTTGGTTTCGTCTGGAAATCTTTAGGAGAGGCGTATGTTCAGCAGTGGACTTCATATAGCTGTTGGTGATGATGATGATTCGATGGTCAATCTGGAATCAGTTGAAATCGTAACGTTAGGTTGAGGTTTTACTAACATTTGTAATCTTATGTATCAATCTATCATTCGAAACAAAATATAATACCATCAATGACACATCGATCGTCAAGATCGCGATTCAAACTGATGCTCGGTTGACTGTCTCTCCATTTTTTTTTATTTCGTTTTTATTAATCTTACTAATATGAAAAATATGAAAGTTTGTAAATTTGTTTATATGTCTGGATGTTTGTAAACGCAGAAGTTTCTGAACGGAGTTCGATTAGATTTGGAAAACTGACCATGTTCCGTATGAGCATATTGGCGTTTATCCCGGAATAATACACATTTATACTGGTGGTAGGTACCACCGCAAAGTCTATTTCTACCGCCAAGCAGCAGTGTGAATGCACTGTTGTGTTTCGGTTTGAAGGGTATTGTAGCCAGTGCAGTGCCGGATTAACCACGTAGCAAGAGTAGCAATTGCTACGGGCCCCGCGCGAAAGGGGGCCCCGCATATTTAAACTCACTCATCTCTGCCTGAGCGTAATTTTTTGAGTGAAACTTTTTAAGATGTGGTTTGTAATTTATTTTTAATACATATCACAAAAACCTAAAACGTTACAACTTTTCCTACTAAGACAATCCACGTCAGACACTCGATACCCGACTATTTCCTTGGCGTAAATAATTCAAATAATTTCATACGGTAAACACACAAGTTCTACAAAAAGTTGCTTGTATATGCAAGCTCTCTGACCCAACACTTAGTGTGGATATGTAGCAGAATTGAAATAGCTCGATTTAGATTGTTAAAATTTTCTATTTATTTATAAGATTAACAGTCTACATTATTTTTAATATAATTTAGTAACCATATACCAAAAATCTATTTTCTAGAATATAAGTATACTAGCGGCCCGCCCAGGCTTCGCACAGGTAGCAAAGCATAATATTTGCACATTTAATTTTCTGTCGTACAAAATACTTATGAATTATACACATAACCCTTCCTCTTGAATCACTGCGTCCATTGGTGAAAAACATATGAAAATCCGTTCGGTAGTTTTTGAGTTTATCGCGTTTAGACAAACAGATGCGATGGGAGGACTTTGTTTTATAATATGTAATGATGTAAGGACATATCCTTAAAAATAATAAAAAGATAAAAGTAACTTGTCCTTCCTTGGATCTCAAACTATCTCCATATTTATTCTCTCACGGTTCCACCCGCAAGAAAATATTTTCCGGGATAAAAGTACCGGTTTATATTTCTCTGGGATAAGCAATAGCCTAGGTGCTCCTCAAGGTCTTAAATTATCTTCCTACAAAATTTCATGGAAATCGGCTGAGAGTGACGGCTACAACCGCGAGGTAAAAAAATTTGCGATAAAAGTCCCGGTTTCTATTTTTCCAGGATAAGCAGTAAGTAGCCTATGTCCTTCCCTCGGTCTCAAACTATCTCCATATTTGTTTTATTGCGGTTCCACCCGCAAGAAATTATTTTCCGGGATAAAATCCCGGTTTATTTTTTCCCGGGATAAGAAGTAGCCTAGGTCTTCCCCAGGGTCTTAAACTATGTCCCTTACAAATTTCATCGAAATAGGTTTATTGGTTTGGCCGTAACGACTCGCGAGAATAAAAAATCCGGGATAAAAGTCCCGGTTTGAATTTTCCCGGGATATAAAGTAGCCTATGTTACTCAGGTATACAGGAGCATTCTAATGGTGAAATAATTTGTGAAATCGGTCCAGTACTTTTTGAGTTAATCCTTGTCAAACATACAAAAATACAAATCTCTCCTCTTTATAATATTAGTATATAGATTGAGACTGCCTCGGTGGCGTAGTTATATTATGCTACGACTGCAATGCTGAGGTCTCGGGTTCGATCCCCGGGTCGGGCAAAGTGATATTGAGTTTTTCTATTCAGTATCAGCTCGGAGTCTGGAATTTGTGCCCGATATGGTGATAGGCTCACCCCCTATCACATCATGGGACAGAATAATAGCGAAAAGTGGGTGCACTAGTTGCACCTCTGCCTACTCCTTCGGGGTTAAAAGGCGTGAGTGTATATGTATGTAGATTGAGTTATAGAAGTTATAACTAAAAAATATATTTTATTACTTCAAGAGAGATTCTCATGATCACTAACTGCAGTGGCGAACGTTCATTTTCGACAAATGACTTAAGGAACACTATGAGTCAAAAACGTCTGAATTATCTCGCTTTGATGAATAAAGAATATGATTTGCTCAGAGAAATTGATACAAATAGTATTATTTCTAAATTTGCCCACATGAAATCTAGAAAAGCTACTTTGTAAAAGTTTAAAAAATAATAAGGAAACAGATAAATAAATATAAAACATAAACATTATTTAAAGTACACCATTGATTAAATATAACATTAGCTATTCCTAAAAATATAATATACTTTGTATTAAATATAAAGTTTGAAATATGTATTGAAAAAAAAAAATTTGTGTAGCATCATCTGTTTTCAATTGTTAGTTTCCTATCAAAATTATTCTAAATTGCCAGGAAATCTCATCTCAGGCTTTTTGTACTTGTCAGAGCCTAACAGCGCCTATAGTTATTTGCTACACTATTAATTACCCCCAAAATTGTAACCTATAGATAGCAAATAAACGTATTGTGTATTGAATTGTATCTTTACCACTTTATACATAAGAACCCATAGCAGATAAAGGGTTCTTTGAAAGAATTTGCTACGGGCCCCGCGCTTGCTTAATCCGGCACTGAGCCAGTGCAACTACTGGACATAATGAGACTTAACATCTTATGTGGTCAGGATGACAAGCGCTGTGGAATGCTACACAGTAGGTACTTTGTAACTGAAGGTGCTGAATGGTATTGCTACTGTTTATGGGTGGTCGTATCCCTTACCATCAGGCGAACGGTCTGCTCGTCTCGTCATTCAATGCTACAAAAAAAATACACGGGAAAGAATTTTCAAACAAGTGGACCCGCAGGAAACTTCTAGCATAAAATAAAATTAAATATGTAGTTTTCGAAAGGCGGATCTACAATTTTGGAAATTGTGAATGAAGTGTTTATAATATAACAGTATGTTAAACAAGTGAATGGGACAAAAAGCAGATATTCCATCATACATATAAATATATACTATACATCTATACATATAAATAAAATTGGAGTGTCTGTTTGTAATATTGAAATAACCGTTTTTTACTACATGTACATGAGTATATATACGGTACATACACCAAAAAACATTTTTTGTCTGTCTGTTTGTTCCGGCTAATCTCATAAATGGCTGGATCGATTATGACGGGACTTTTATTGGCAGGTAGCTGGTGTAATAAGCAGTAACTTAGGCTACGTTGTATCTCGGAAAAATATAAAGCGGGACTTTTATCCCGGAAACTTTTTAACGCGGGTGGAGCCGCGGGCAACAGCTAGTTATAATAAAATCTGTTGGATAATTGGATTGTTTTTTGTTTGCAAACGCTAAGCTTTAGAATTATTGCTCGGATTCTGAAATGTTTTTCATCATTAACAAGCTTTCTTAATATTGAGTGTTGAGGGTAACTCACGACGCGGGCAAAAGCCAGTCAGTGATTAACAGTCACTAAAAGAAACAGTGTTCTTATTTTAGCTGTTTACTGTTGCCTGTGTTTAGTTTTATATAATTTCCGCTTGTATCGAAAATCTAGAAATTTTCATATATCCTTTCATTAATGTCCTCCGTTTTTTTGACGATACTTAAAAATGTAACATAATGCACAGCATGAGGTTAAAATTGAATATATCACAACTGTTCATATGCGTATGCACTGATGATTTGAAAATAGAAAATAATCTGAAAATTATTTTAAATAATGTACAATATTTTAGCGGAAAAATATTTTCATTTTATTTTTATTTGTAGACTGATTTTAGGAACCTGTAGGATGATTTCATGCAATAAGACCTTACAAAATTTTCTTTTATCGTATACTGTTGCCGGGTGCAACACTTTTATTGTCTGATACTAGCTTTATGGTCGCGTGTTAACAAACCATTCAATACTTTGTCAATCATTTCGACAATAGCATAATGTTAAAAATGTTGAGAAATATTCTTATACGCGTTAGACTCATTTGTTTATTGTTTTATATAGTTACGAGCTTAAGCTCGCTTCTTCGCCCGCGCGGATAAGTTTAGATGAAGTCCCTTTACATATTTTCTCGGGATAAATAGCGTTTATCCTTCCCAACGACTTAAACTTTCTCCATATCAAAATTTGTCGACAGCCATCCAGTAGTTTTTGAGTTTATCGCTTTCATACAGACAGGCAGCCGGACGGGGCGGGGGGCTATGTATTATAATAATTATGTAAAGAAGTGCATTCTATACTTGATTTAGTTTAGGTACAGTACAGTAGCTGTACAAATTCAAAATTTCAAATTGTCTACATACTTTTGCGTTTTTACTAATCTTTTGTATTTAATAAATTCTCAGCTTTTTAGTTGGTGTACTACTACATTTACGGGACAACGCCAAGTAAATGCAGTGTGGTGTATTGTTTTTGGATGTGGGATACTTACTGGACTATTTCGTTTTCGTCAATTTGCATAAATTTTCTTACTATTCTGGTGGTATTTAATATTGCTGCTTTTTGGAGGGTTATAAAAACGGATTTATATTAAGTAATTCTAGACTTTTGAGTGGATGTTTGGGAATTACATCCGTTGCAGAAAACACTATGTAAACCTTGTCTTTTCTCCATATTTTAGTATTATTATTTACTTCAAACGAAGAAAAAACATGTTTCAGTTTAACTTAACGCCTATATCGGCGATTTGAAATTTTGATTTTGTTGAACTATTTATGCCGCTGACTGTACATAGTACATTTATCACACGTTTTTTCCACTTTATGACAATATTTCCTCTGTGTTAGTACATCCAAATATAGCCAGCTGTTTTAGGTCCCATAAAATAATATTTAAGACTGCCTCGGTGGCGTAGTTGTATTATGGTACGACTGCAATGCTGAGGTCTCGGGTTCGATTCCCGGGTCGGGCAAAGTGATATTGAGTTTTTCTATTCAGTATCAGCTCGGAGTCTGGAATTTGTGCCCGATATGGCGTTAGGCTCGCCCCCTATCACATCATGGGACGGAATAACGACGATAAGTGGGTGCACTAGTTGCGCCTCTGCCTACCCCTTCGGGGATAACAGGCGTGAGTGTATATGTATATATATGTATGCAAAATAATATTTTATGAATTTGTTACTGGTTACCTGTTATGTGTTTTTCTATAATTGTATAACATTGTGTATTGTGTACACTGTACATAAAATTTTTTGTTTTTTATGTAGTTACAGTAATAGTTAATACAAATTATATAATAAAGATTTCTCGAAGCTAATTGCAATAATTGCTAGAGTAGTCTTGATTAAGATCTCGTTCACCGGTGTACGAAATTTTGTAACAGCCGTTAAAATGGTACCAATTTTTATTACTTTTTAACCGATTGTGCTATAGGAAAGGGGGGTTTGTATATGGTAAGAGTAGTAAGGGATTCGACGGTTCTGGAGCACGTTCGGGGGCCGGTTGGCGCCACACTGGCCTAGTTCGCCAATAATTTCGATTGCTCCAATTTCGGCGCGTACAATCCGCGAATTAACCCGCGGATTAAATTTATACCTACCGTGAATTGTTCCGCGGATTTAATTAATACCTACCGCGAATTTTTCCGCGGATTTAATTAATACCTACCGCGAATTTTTCCGCGGATTTATACCTACCGCGAATTTTTCCGCGGATTTCATTAATACCAACCGCGAACTAATCCGCGGATTCATTTAATATCGCCCGCGAGATAGATATAAACCGCGAATTGGAGTTGCATGGTTTACGGTCCTCTCAAGCTTGTACCTTTGTTTCGTTGTGCTTTTGTATTTCTACAGCGACCCTTTTTTACTTTTTATTTGAAGAATACAAATGTCTTTGTTCCATATTCCTATGGACTCGTGTTTCTAGTTAAAAACCGTTTACAATTACCCATTACTCACCCTTTATGCATTACGGGCAGTGTTTATAATACATAAATCAATCGTTACAATACACCATACGTTTCTCAAATTCTAAGTAAAACCCTTCGGGTCTTCTCATTGTCAATGGTTAATTGCCTGTCCATTATTTTTAACAACAGTTACGGATCCTATTATTCCCATTTCCTGATGTTACGTATTCAATGGAACGTTCAAAGTGAAAGTTGAACATGTTGGATCCTGTCTGCAAGGAAACAATACTCGCTCTCCATATAAAAGCCAAACTCAAAATCACATGATATCGTATTCCACTCTGTGCTCTCTTCGAAGTGTGATCTCCAGTTGTTGGTAATAGTGAAGTGATAGTAAAACAGTGTAATAGTAAATACTGAAGCTGATATAAAATGAATGTAAGTACCTTCTTATACTTTGATCTAAAATTGTTATAACCAGATGTTTTATTAATTGTATTTGTTATGTGTTGTTCACTGGGTTAATGCATTTTAGTTGTATTTGATCTCTTATTTAATTTATCAAAGTTACTGTAGTGCATTTTATTTCACATACCTATAAGTGTTTATCATACAATACTTCCTTAACCAATTTGTTTTATTTACAGTTTTATTTTCGTTACATTTGATCTCTTATTAAATTATCAATGTTACTTTAGTGTACATTTATACTTCGCATACCTATAAGTATTTATCATATAATACTTCCTTAACCGATTTGTTTTATTAACAGTTTTATTTCATTTTATTACAGTTTTCGGAAAATACTTTCAAAAATTACTATTATGCTGAAGATATAGATGAACCTAGTGATGAAGAAGGTACACTCGCCTTTAAAGTCAAAAAAGCGATAATAGCAAACAAAAGATCCATGGAATGCAACAACATTGACGAATTTTTCGAAAAACCTAAGAAAAGGAAGACAACGACAAAAAAATCATCTAGTGTTGGTCGAGCGACGAGTGGTGGTGTTTCATACATAAAAACAAACAGCGATGACAGCAGTTCTGCATCACACCTCATAAAAATTGAGGTGTATGATGTTAATAAAATAAAAAACATCGCACCGACGGAACAATGGAAACATGCTGATGTGCGGGTTAAATATTACGCGGAAAACGAGAGTGACAAAAACTTGCAATCTATCAAGGACACGGTATACAATATAACCAAACACTTAGCGAGTAAGGACGATTGTGTTAAATATTTTATAGACAACGAGAAATGAACAAAGTGCCAGTGCGTATCAGTGTTTTAAAATCACAATTTTAGTCATATACTTTATTCTAAGAAACTATTATTGTAATAACTATACCTATTTTAATTTAATTTACATTGTATTGTATTTTAACTTTGTACTATTTTAAGTTACATGCTTAACAGATTACTTCGTTTTTGATTCTAGAACTCTTTGTGTTGTTGCTAAGTATTAATGTAAATAGTAATAAGTCTTTTTAGTGTTTTTCATGCTCATGCTTACGATTGTAAAGTTATTACGAACATTCATTAATTGTTTGGAAGAATTATAAGTTTGTATGGGGTTATTAATTCTCAATAAAGAAAAATCATTCATTCATTTTCATATTTCATTTATTCTCCTCAAAACATGATTTAAATAAACCAGTTAAAAACACATCATTGCCTATTGTATTATCACTAAATAATACTTGAAAATCTTTAAGACTCTGACCATAATATTTATAGTACAGATACATTAAACAGTACTCTCCACAAACTATAGTAAAGTCATTTTGAATTCGGTTTGTATTGTAATTCCACATTCTAGAATTCCTCGCTAAAAACATTCGGTGGTATCCTTGAGGTGGTCGACCGTATGAATCAAAGTACTGTCCAAAACCATTCTGATCTATGTGTATGGCAACCCAGTGAGAACCTGGTTTGTTATCAGAGTCTAAGTTGCTAACTACATATGTAGGAGTTACTACATGTATTGGTAGGCGATTGGCTGCATATACATTATATTCAATACATGGATCAATTTTCTTTAAGTAATTCTGTATTTCTATTGTATTCATTTTTATTTATCGAATCGCTACAGAATCTTATCAAGTCGAATGATAAAGTGGTAATGCCGTATATAAGGTTAAGAAGACACTATTATGGTACTTATGTGGTAAGTTTTCTATTTTTTGTGGGGTTGCAAGGATTATGATAAAAGAAAAAACTTAATATTTTTTAATTCATTTTATTCGTAACTTACGTCTAACAGAAAATCTGAATTAAATTATTCATGCTTAATCTAATCTTAAACAGTTAATTTTGTTTTCTTAACTACTATAATCTACTGAAATGTTGCGGTTTTTATCTATTTCAATAACATTATCAAACTCCGCATAAACAATACAATTAATAGTTTGTGACAAAGCTGTTTCAAAACGCACTTCTAATCTCACACTACCATGCTTTACAAGATTCCAATGACTTGAAGAGTTTGCTGATAAATCAGGTGTCAAATCAAATGCCAACATACAATACCCTTGAGCGTATTGTTCTCGGGATATCCCATTACCTTCATTTAGAAAGTGTATACCTGTTCCCGAAAACAATGTATGATATACTGAAGTAAAAATATTGTTCTCAAATGAGGGTTGTAAAGCCTTTGATGGTATTTGTTGGCCGTCTATATATAAACTAAAAGTATTAATGTCATAATTTTGAAAGTTAAATGGGTTCTTAGTGAGGTTTCCATTGAAAGCAGCGTTATTTACAAATCCTACTATACACCTTTTAGGTAATTGCCCTAAGAAAATGTTATCTAGAGTTTTTCCTTGAACACCTGATGGAATTGTTAAAACTTTAACTTCAGCTCGAGTAATGGGGTATTTGGCTGTGGTAGAAGCTAAGACCTTTTGATGAGCAAGTAACACGCTGGGATTGATTCGTGCTCTACGAATTATCAAAGATGCATCCGTAATAGATACCTTTAATTTAAGGTCACCTGTAGAGGCCATTAGATTGAAATTTTCTCTAGAACGAACTAACTTAACACAAATATCAACACCATTGATTAAAAATTTTTCTTGATTGAATAAATCGCCATGCAAGTGACCAATCATTTCCAATTCTTTGCTTTCACTGGCTAGTTCTTGTCTCTTAGTAAATCCTTTATTAGTATCATCGGTGGAATCCATTTTTCCAGCTGTATCTTCATACCATAAGCCACAGGTGAGGTGAGAATTTTTTGCCGCAGGAGCATAGTTCAATAAGTTTTCTATGTACGCACGATAAGCATATGTGTTATTGGGTGGTGATACAAGTTTTTGATTTAAGTACACATCAAGTTGACTGAAGAGTGAGTGCAACCAATTGTTCACCGGAGCAACGACCGTAGATGCGGTGAGTTTGGTGTTATCTTGATTTACTATTTTCGCTTTCAAGTGAATTAACGTATGAGATAAATCTATGTAGTCATCTCCTGCCCCAGGAATTTGAAATTCTATAGGACCATCATCGGCAAGAGATGAAATTGGTTTATAATGGATCCAATTTCCACTTTCAATGCTAGTTTGAGTCGATGGCAATGCAAACAAATCCAATTCGGACTTAATACATTCACAGGAATGACTATGTAAAAAAGACATTTTAATTAATTGTTAGAAAAAATGTCTTTAATTTGTTTTGAAGTAATTTTTGATTTTTTTAGAGCTTTCACTTTCGCGGTCAACGACGGAATGACTCCAGGTAGACGTTTTCGTTTTGTTATATATCCTGATCCAGACATATTAATTTTATTTATTTTTTCATCGGCCTTGCGTTTCAAGTTGGTACCAACTTCTTTAAGACGTGCTTTTATTGAATCTTCCATAGGTCGCGCACTAACCATATCTGTCAATAGCCCAACACCAGCACTTAATGCCTCTTTACCAACAGCTCGAACACCGCTAGATAGTAATGGTAAAACTGACCTAAACAGTCCCCCAAGAAAACTACCGATTCCATGTCCTTTTTGATAAGGCGCCCCTTTATATACCACCCCTATACCTGAACCAGCCTGATGAGAATAATACCGTTGATAAGGGCATGATATGTCGGAGCGTTCAAAATGCATTATAATTTTTTAAAATGTAGTTTAACACACACCGTTCCAAACTGAAATGGTATCTTTTGTCCGGTGCTCGACCTTATATCTATTTCGATGGTATCGAATTCTCTTCGCATTACTGATAAGTAATGTGGAGGTGAAAATACATGCATTTTATTCGCACCATAGATGTATTTTGAGGGATCTAATGGTATAACTCTTAGAAGAGGTGTCATTACATCACCTACAATTTGAGGTTCAACTATATCGCAGTAAACGAATAGTTGAGATGGTAACCCTAAATGTAAATTAGCTGGACATTTTGCTAAATTCTTTTCAACGAGATTTCTGTTTGGTTCAAATCCCAACTGTAAGCCTAGTTTAGGAGATAATGTCACAGATTTAATTGTTTCGTCTAATACAGAAACAGACACAAATTTGGATATATTATCGTAGCGGAATTTGATTTTTTCCCTTATATTATTTAATGCTGATAAAATATGGTTAATATTATCATAGTTTGTGGCAGGTATATGAGTCTTATAATATACTGTGGATAGTTTGTCTTCATGGGGCATTTTCATGATTTTTGTTATGTAAATAACATTCTCATGATCTTGAACAGTAAACATGGTGCATGGATATTGGAATTCAACGATTCCTACACACCATTCTCCTTCCAATATTATGGGTTTGGGTAATTTTGTTGAAAAAATTGATGTTTTGTTCTCAGGAAAGTATTCCATTGAACTATTGCTAAGTAAAGTTAAATAAAAATCCTTAATCATATTTTTTTCAAACTGGAAGCTAAAATCCAACTATTAAATTTGTTCGGATAACCTTTCCACTTAACTAACACTTGTTGTCTGCTGCCAGAGTAACGAGAACGAATTATTTTATCGATCTTGTGTTCAATGGTGGGGTCATAAATGACCTTTTGTAATTCTCGTTCATAAAACGTTCCTACTATCTCTTCACCATCTAAATCTTTAATAGTATAAACAGGCCACGGAGTACGATCTATTATAGAAGAAATCACAAATATTTCATCGCTCCAATTAGATTCATAACCTTTTTGGAATACATGTTTATATTTGGTTATTCTAACATGATCACCGAGATGAAACATAGGTAGTATATTTTTTGATGATTTTCCAGATTTTTCATATAAATTACTCCAAACTGTCATTATATTATTAGAATTAACATCTGAAGGACACATTTTAATACTAGAATGAAAACTGTGATTGTAAGAGTGTATCAAATTCTGCAAAATATCAATATATTTATGTGTATTCTTGTGTGTAAAATAGCGCCACATCTTCATTTTTAGCGTTCTTTGAAATCTTTCTACAATACTTGCTTTGATGTCTGGATTATTTGTAGTATAGTAATTAATGTTTTTTGTTTTAAAATATCTTTGAACATCTTTTGATACGAATTCAGTGCCTTTATCAGATTGAATGTGTGTAGGTGTGGTGCTAGCTTCATTAAATATACTATCGAAACACTTTTTTACGGTTTCAGAATTTTTCTTTTGCAAGGGTCTGGCATATGCATATTTGCTAAAAACATCAATAACACAAAGAATGTAATTGAAACCTTTATTATCTTTAGAATAAGTTCGCATGTCACTTAAATCGGCTTGCCAAAGTTCATTGAGATTAGAGAGAACGTATTTGTTTCGAGCGAATCTTCTATGTACTGGTTTATGGAGTGTATACGTAGATTGAGATTGCAACCAGTTTTTAACTTCTTCCTTTTTCATTTTACCTTTTATAGCTTTTGATAATTTGTCGATATTACTATATCCAGCGGGGTGTGATACATCATAATAAATTTGATTTATTTCTAATAAGGGGTCCATTTTTCCCAATCAATCTTTTTCTTAATTTTATTTGCGTGTTTAATTTCACTAGTTGGTGTCAAATATACCTCTGTGTTTTGTGGCGGTTGTTCTTCGATGTCTTTTTGAAGTTGAGCTATGTACTCACGTCTTTTTGGGTTGCCAATATATGTTAAAGGTATTTTCAAATCTTTTAACGCTTTAGCAAATTTTTCCCAACCGGGTGGGTCGTTGTTTTTCAATGGTCGCAGTGTATCGCTTATTAAATCGATAATGTTACTGTTAGGAATTACTTCATTATCCACAATCACTGTGCCAGCATCATTCCAATAAATTTTGTTTTTATTTAGCGACACCGAATTCAATAATAACTCACCTTTTTTTACATATGTTTTTGGTATTAAATTTAAAATTTGTTCTGTTGAATAGAAAGGTTTTTTTTGAGTGTAAAATGTTCTTGTTGCTTCTGTTCATCACTCAGTGTCTGACTGACAACTACATCTTTATTCTTGATATCATTATTTATATTAAAATTTTTCCAGCTTTCAGATGAGGGTTTATTGTTATCGTCATTTGAAGTTATTATAGGGAGTTCAATGGGACGACGATCTTCTTCCATAAAGTGGAGATATCTTTGTAAAATTTGTAAGTATAATTTACACTTTTTTCGATCATCCATATTACTGCTGAGTATTTTTTCCATTTCGCTATCTAAACGAGAGGTAGGATTTTCATTTCTTTTTTGATTTAACTTATCTATTAAACTTGGGTCAACTAACAGCATTTTTTTGGCGTGTTCCATTTTAAACCAGTCCACTTATCAATCCACTCAAAATAGAACCCAATATGATCGGAAGAAATGCACCACCTTTTTGAACTATTATATTCTTTCTTATTTTATTTGTACTTTTACGTACTAATTTTTCTTCAAGATTTATATTTCCTTGTAAAACATTATGAATACATTCACAAATAAAATTAATTTCGTTTTCGTTACACACTTTTAAAAGAGCTTGTTGATGTTTAGGTTTAAGCTTATAAAGAGCATTTAATAAGTGTTCATGCGTCTTTAAGCGTCGATCTATCATTTGCAAATGACGGGTATTTGTTGGTTTTTGACATATTTAAACTCTTTTGTGGGAATGTACACTGTAGGATGACCATCAGAAGGAAAGATCTTTGATTTAATTCGACACATATCAAAAGTATCTTGTTTTAGATCTATCATCAAATAGCCATGTGCTTCTTTTGTAGCATCTCTGTATGAATCTTCTATGAATTTGCTATTTTCTGGTGATACTTGTCGCGCTAAGTAACGTATTTGAGTTTTATCACGTGGGTTTTTGAAATAAATGATGTAGTTTGAATTCAAAGAAATGTCTCTTTGTCCTTTACCTTGATGAAATAAATTTTGAGTAATGTAAAATACACTCAAGTTCCTATGATGACTACCTTTAGTAAATATGTCGACAATGCGACCATCAGATTCCCTCATAAGATCATCGATAATGATAAGGTTAGCTTCCTTTCCATCAAACATATTCATATCTGGTATACCCTGATAATAGTTTACATTTGGTACATCATATAAGGGTTGCATCTCATCAAAACACCAAGTAATTTGATGAAAAGTGGTGTTACACATATCATTAATGTATTTAATAAAGTTTGTTACAAAATTTGACTTTCCACACCCACTTGGACCTGCAACTATGGCAGTAAAAGGATGATAAAAGTGAAACATTTTTAAATGCACGTGTGAACTCGAAAAGCGCTTCGGATTGAATAAAACAAGAAGATACGATTGAATGTATTATATTGAATTTTTTTGTTTTACATACAAAGATTACATAATATTCAAATAGTTTGAAAAATGATCACATACAATTCAAAGATGTTTTCAAAAATATTACTGTAATAAAATTAATACAAATTAAAGTTAAATCAGATATAAGAATAAACTTCCTACAGACATTCAAATTTGCATCTTATTTTTCATGATACACAAAATAGTTGTCATAGTATCACAATAAAAAAAAAAAAAGAAAGTACATAATAAAGACAGAACATTAAAATAATAAACATACACACACACACATTAACATACATATTTTCGTTGTACAGAATTCATTGATAAAATCAAATGTCCTTTATTTTATAATGACCCCATGCAAGAGTATCTGTTGAATTCTCTATTAAATAACGTTTTGTGTCATTGTGTGATAAAGATATCTTATTGATTTTTTGTGTAAATATAACATGTTTAATTGATTTGAATCTTATCATTTCACTGTATTGCGTTTTCTTTTCATATAAACATGATTTATAATCGCTGAGACAAAATTTTTTTGTGACACTTTTATTAATCCCTTTTGCTTTACATATACATTTATTTTGCACATCCATGGCATACATTTTAGAGCGAAGACCTACAAACTCTTTAAGAATTTTTCCGTTATTTTCGTCTTTAAAAAATCCTAACCGTTTTTTATTCAATAATGGTAAACCATATTCATTATTTGGTGGATAGTCTGACGTATCAAAGTAGTTGGCTAAATCAAGTTTTATATCAGCATAATAATTTTGCGTAAATATTTGATATATTAAACTATCGGTATCAGTATATAGTAATTTAATATTATCTTGATATTTCACTTTCATATAATCGTAATGGAAATCGTATAGTAATGTTTTCGATATATCTAAAATACAAAACCCGAGGTAAATTGGTTTATTATATAAAACGTTAGTTTTGTTTAATTGTATTGCAACTAAGCTCTCTGAGAATATAGATAAACTATGGAATTCTGGTCTTGCTATCAAAGATTGAGCACCTTGAGTTTTGCCACGATTTAACCAATGATTTATTAATTTGACATGAACTCGCTTTCTTACATTTTCCATTGTTTTACCAAAAACAGAATTATTCATAAGTTTAAAAAAATCTTTCTCAAAATCTGAAGTAGCTAATGATCGCATATGAGTGTTTAAGTCTATGTAACTTTTCAACCATGCAGATTGTTCAAATTTTAAAATTCTATGAATTTTAACTAATCTGAGACCATTTTTTAAACATTGTTTGAGGTTTCTATAATGAATGACGTAATTTTTTTTATCTTTTAAATTTGGAATCAGTTTCTTGTCTTTGCTGCTTCCTAAACATACGTTTTCTGGACAAAATGGAAAATCTGAATGAAAATCATGTAAAGTTTTTGAATATTCTAAATCTACTTCCAATATAAACCCATTTTTTGCATCATCGGCTATATTAAAATCTGTATCTATGTCGACCCATTCAAATTTGCCTGTCGGGAGACATTGGGACATAGCCCAACCATAAAGGTTATTTGCGTCTAAGTACATCAAAAATGAAGATGGTTTATTTGAATTGTATTCCGACATAAATATGTTATTTGCCACTGCATGTCTATTGCTGCATTGTGATATACCACCCCGAATATTATTTGCTATAAACGTAACCTTGTCGATATCTGTTAAGAGTTCCAAATTTATCTTGGTAAAATTTAACATAGCATCCCAACTTAAACCAGGTGCTGTATAATAGTGGGCAGGATCTAAACCGTATGTATTAAGACAGACATCCCTAAAATTTTCAAATATATCTGCTAACAACAATACATCTGTTTTTAAATACAGGTCTGAATATTCACCCATATTCTTACAATTAAAATGTTTCCACACGTCTTGGGCATGATGGTATTCACTTTCTGTAATGTGACTATCATTTAAAGAACTATAAAACTGATTGCGAGTGGGAAGAGAAGTTATTTTTAAAGAATCAAATGTTGTCATGTATTCGTATGGATATACACCTTTTCTTATTAAACGTTTAAAATCTTCTTCACATGGATATTTTAACTTGAGTTCACGAAATTGTTCGGGTAGTAAGTTCTGAGCTAATTTGTTAAGGCTACTTGACATAAATTTAAAAGAATCAAGAAATCGTAATTTTACAACTCTGTTGTTGATTTGTAAAACTTTAGAAAAAGAAATGTATTTTTCCTTGTTCTCAGGAATAAGTTCAATGTCACCTTTCTCGAAATCAAGACCATGCACTATGAAATGAGCGTCATAATTACTTAAATTATGTAAAAACACTGGTACAAAATTAGGAGCTTTGTATTTCTGAGAGCATACTCTATGAGCTACACCTTCATATACTCCAGTATGCCAATTGTAAGATACTGTGCTATCATTGTTTAATTTAGTAGCACAAATGTAACACGAATCACTTTGACTGATATTTATTTCATTTTCTTCAGTTAACGGTAAAGGTGATTTTACAAAAGAATTTTTTTTACAGATATTTTCTAAATCTGTGTTAATGAATTGCATAAATTTTAGTGCGCAATCTCGTCCTGTATAAGACCTATATACTGAAAGATTATCATCATACGAACATTTAACATAATACCCAAAACTATACGTTTCATGTTTTTGAATATTAACAGTTGAAGATTGATTTGGATTGTTAGAACAACTCTCTATTGGATTTAAAAATGCTTCAAAGTCAGCATACACAACGAATGGAACTCTTAATTTACGTTCATAGTTATTAAATGAAATTTGGTTTGATGGTATTAATTCATTAAACCAGTTTCTTTTGCTATCGCTTTCCGATGGTAAATTTGTGCACACATTGAAACAGTCGTTTTCTTGGTGTCGTTTTAAATTATGTAATGATGGAAAACTTAATAAACACCCATCACAAATATGAACTGCATGTTCAGAAGTCGATAACTGTTTAGATAATAATCTCGAGAGGTTTTTAATAAAACAGTAATGACCTTTAGAACCTTGAGATATATACAATAAGTTCAAGTGAGTAGTTTTTCGGCGTTTCGTAAAGTGTAATGGACCTACAACTTTATTTGATTTGCTTATTGAATCATATTGTAATCCAAAAACATTAATACTCATACTGTTCAATTTTTCAAACTTATGGATGTCGTTAATTTTTATAGGAAACGATAGGTTATCAAATTTTAACTTATTTTTGTGTATTATATAAGATGATACCCTATTGGAACTATGAGTGACTGGAAATAATCCTGACAAAACTGCCCAACGAAAGCATTCGTGATCGTTATTTTGAACATTGATTATAGCTTTCTTGTGTTTTATGTCTAACGGTAGGTCTATGTATGAAGATCCACGCAATGGGTTAAATTTGTTGATATTCATATCCAAGTGATTTATTTTAACTAAACTCCATCCACTACCTTTTTTTTGAAAATTTGTCATTTTGTTTGTGATTTCGGTAATTATAGATGAGAAAATAATATCTTTATCATCACCTTGACAAACAAGATAGTTTGAAATTTGAAAATCAATAATATTTTGTAGATTTTTAGTTTCTTGTGTGAAATCCGCATTGAGAATAAAATTAACTTTTACAACAGAATATTCTAAAATAGATCGTTCTAGTAATGTGTATATTATATTTTTAATATTTTGTAAAAATAATTCAGGTGATTCAAACTGCGTATCAGAAACTAAATTAGATTTCACTCGATATGTAATAATTCTATTACCAAAAGCAGTATCAATGAATTGAACATTAGGTAGATTATTATCTCTTCTAATTAAATTATTTTTATGTTTATTGCTCTTATAGTGACTGGTCATATATTTTTTTGACACATGTATGTGACACTCAGGACATTCAATTTTATCATTATGCTGTTCTGTACTTACATTTACAACGGTACCCAGCGATGATGTAGATGTTGAAGGAGCTTCAAGACGAATATTTTTTCTTCTATTTAACGGATCCTCTTCAAACAACTCAGTTGTCGCTAATCTTTTCCTTTTTCTGCTACCTTCTCCATTCTGCATAGATCTGATGAATAAGAAAACTGTTAAAAATTGTGATCTCACGTAACAAGCTTCTTACTATATTTCTATTCTTTAAATAGATACTAACATGTTTTGTTATTTACACTGAAAACAATATGCTTTCATTGATAATACACCATCAATATCCATCCTCATCGGTATGAGTTTGCTGTAAGGTTCTATGACCACTACATGGTGTAAAATAAGGAGAAATATCAGGATCTCCCAACATTGACACTGGCAAAACATTTTGTATTTACCAAAACCGTATGAAACGATGATATTTATTTAGAATAATATTTTTATCGAAACTAGCAATCTCACTCTGCGATAAACTAGAAATATCAAACGAGTGGTACATTTCGGTTGCACACTAATGTTAAAAATATAAACGGGAGAAACAAGTGGAATGATTGTGCAAAGATGTCCCAACCATTATAAATACTTGAATTGTATCCCCTCTTCGTGGATTCCCAAAACATGTTGCAACAAGTCTTAACATAATAAAAAATGTTATACTTACGTTTCAACTTGTCTTTGTTCCATTTTATCACAGAGCTCGTAAAGTTCTTTGTCGTATTGTGATGACATCAGGTCCATAGATTCAATGTTCTCTAGAAGTGCGACGAGTTCCATGTTGTGTAAATCACAGCTTGATATTGCATCCATCGTGAGCAATGTCTTCGTAGTACCTTCTTACTTTAATAAACACTACCCTAAACAATGCAATTTAACTTTAAACTATCCAAACAATTAATGAATGTTCGTAATAACTTTACAATCGTAAGCATGAGCATGAAAAACACTAAAAAGACTTATTACTATTTACATTAATACTTAGCAACAACACAAAGAGTTCTAGAATCAAAAACGAAGTAATCTGTTAAGCATGTAACTTAAAATAGTACAAAGTTAAAATACAATACAATGTAAATTAAATTAAAATAGGTATAGTTATTACAATAATAGTTTCTTAGAATAAAGTATATGACTAAAATTGTGATTTTAAAACACTGATACGCACTGGCACTTTGTTCATTTCTCGTTGTCTATAAAATATTTAACACAATCGTCCTTACTCGCTAAGTGTTTGGTTATATTGTATACCGTGTCCTTGATAGATTGCAAGTTTTTGTCACTCTCGTTTTCCGCGTAATATTTAACCCGCACATCAGCATGTTTCCATTGTTCCGTCGGTGCGATGTTTTTTATTTTATTAACATCATACACCTCAATTTTTATGAGGTGTGATGCAGAACTGCTGTCATCGCTGTTTGTTTTTATGTATGAAACACCACCACTCGTCGCTCGACCAACACTAGATGATTTTTTTGTCGTTGTCTTCCTTTTCTTAGGTTTTTCGAAAAATTCGTCAATGTTGTTGCATTCCATGGATCTTTTGTTTGCTATTATCGCTTTTTTGACTTTAAAGGCGAGTGTACCTTCTTCATCACTAGGTTCATCTATATCTTCAGCATAATAGTAATTTTTGAAAGTATTTTCCGAAAACTGTAATAAAATGAAATAAAACTGTTAATAAAACAAATCGGTTAAGGAAGTATTATATGATAAATACTTATAGGTATGCGAAGTATAAATGTACACTAAAGTAACATTGATAATTTAATAAGAGATCAAATGTAACGAAAATAAAACTGTAAATAAAACAAATTGGTTAAGGAAGTATTGTATGATAAACACTTATAGGTATGTGAAATAAAATGCACTACAGTAACTTTGATAAATTAAATAAGAGATCAAATACAACTAAAATGCATTAACCCAGTGAACAACACATAACAAATACAATTAATAAAACATCTGGTTATAACAATTTTAGATCAAAGTATAAGAAGGTACTTACATTCATTTTATATCAGCTTCAGTATTTACTATTACACTGTTTTACTATCACTTCACTATTACCAACAACTGGAGATCACACTTCGAAGAGAGCACAGAGTGGAATACGATATCATGTGATTTTGAGTTTGGCTTTTATATGGAGAGCGAGTATTGTTTCCTTGCAGACAGGATCCAACATGTTCAACTTTCACTTTGAACGTTCCATTGAATACGTAACATCAGGAAATGGGAATAATAGGATCCGTAACTGTTGTTAAAAATAATGGACAGGCAATTAACCATTGACAATGAGAAGACCCGAAGGGTTTTACTTAGAATTTGAGAAACGTATGGTGTATTGTAACGATTGATTTATGTATTATAAACACTGCCCGTAATGCATAAAGGGTGAGTAATGGGTAATTGTAAACGGTTTTTAACTAGAAACACGAGTCCATAGGAATATGGAACAAAGACATTTGTATTCTTCAAATAAAAAGTAAAAAAGGGTCGCTGTAGAAATACAAAAGCACAACGAAACAAAGGTACAAGCTTGAGAGGACCGTAAACCATGCAACTCCAATTCGCGGTTTATATCTATCTCGCGGGCGATATTAAATGGAATCCGCGGATTAGTTCGCGGTTGGTATTAATGAAATCCGCGGAAAAATTCGCGGTAGGTATAAATCCGCGGAAAAATTCGCGGTAGGTATTAATTAAATCCGCGGAAAAATTCGCGGTAGGTATTAATTAAATCCGCGGAACAATTCACGGTAGGTATAAATTTAATCCGCGGGTTAATTCGCGGATTGTACGCGCCGAAATTGGAGCAATCGAAATTATTGGCGAACTAGGCCAGTGTGGCGCCAACCGGCCCCCGAACGTGCTCCAGAACCGTCGAATCCCTTACTACTGGTAAGTTCCTGTCTAAAGGAGAAGAAAGCAACCTCCATACATAGAAATATAATCTAACACAGAGCTAACACTCTCGTTGTTTAAAAGTAAAAAATTAGCAGAAATTTGGAAAAGTATTGACGAGGAGTAGTATTGTTTTTGTTTATGATTACTTGTCCGTCAGTAATGATGACAAAGAACAAGCGCAGGAACGACGGACGTTATTGGATTGCGTCTGTAGTAAGACTTCTCTCTGAAGTCTAGGGTTCGAATCGTGGATCGAGTAAAGTGATATCGGGTTTTTTTCTCAGTATCAGCTCGAAGTCTGGAATTTGTACCCGGTATGGCGATAGGCTCGCTCCCTATCATACATACGGCAAAAAGTGGGTGCCCTAGTTGCGCTTCTGCCTAACCCTTCAGGGATAAAGGCGTGGTGTGTTTGATTTTTAATAGCTGTTATTTAACTTGCAATGTATGTATTTTTGTTCAGGTGGAATCTTGCAAATCAACTTTGAAGCAGTTACCTTCAACCGATTGTGTTGAAATTTTGCATACACGTTCAGTTTGGGTGACAGTGCATTGTTAGCTAAGTGACTTCTCTCTAAATCAAATATGGCGGATGACCCAAGATAGCGTACGTTATTTTTTACGCACTCCTATAATATGGGTTTCAAGTGAAAGGGCTTGCTGATAATAACTCGAAAAATAGCTAAAAAGTAAAAAAAACAATATCAAAAACAAGTTTTTATTTAAATGTTCTAAAAAGAAAAAAAAATTAAATTGAATCAAACTTTGTTTAATACTATGTAAAGATGAAAAGCTTGTCGCAAGATTTACTTGTGTAGATAATACAACAATCATGTAACTTGATCTTGACTTTTTTAGAGCATTTAAATATAAGCTTGTTATTATTTTTTTCACTTTTTATTTATTTTTTTCCCTCGTAGCTACTTTTTTTATTCCTGAGATGAACCAGTACATTTCTACAAA
Organism: Lapara coniferarum; assembly: GCA_949316025.1. NCBI lineage: Eukaryota > Metazoa > Arthropoda > Insecta > Lepidoptera > Sphingidae > Lapara > Lapara coniferarum. Next base: position 11,082,081 of record OX438923.1, on the reverse strand, counting down.
ATGTACTGTTTTCATGAGTCGCAACTCTGTCTCTAATATCTTAAAAGATAATCTGCTTAGTTTATGAAGAACGTTTCCTGGTTTTAATACTAAGTTGGCTTAGTGGAAAGTGCAAATGTTTTACCATGTCATGGAATGATAATCTTGCAAGATAGAGTATATGATTTGTTTACACGCTACTCATTTCCTTTTCCTTGAATATTTATATTAAATTTATCGAAAATAGAATAATATGGAAATGATGCCTGAAATAAAATACCAGATGTACTTACTGCAGATTCATTTGGATTGTGGTGCTAAATTTCATGGTACTTGAACGTAGAGCCTGACATATCATCACCTGTGTTCCAGATTACTTTTTGTCTTCCCTTCATCTAAAATGCCCGAGATTTTAGCCTTGTAGTCTCGATGCTGTCTATTCTTATCAACCCTTCTTGCTACACGCTTTGAGTATCTGTTTCTTAGTCAATTATCATTCATCCGCTCCTAATGCTCAAACCACCTTAATATATTTCTCAATTTACATCACTACTTTCTCGTTCTTTGTTATATATTTCGTGTTAAAACCTTCCATCGTGGCCCTCGTAAGTGTGCCGCGTACCGGGATCAGCATTTTTTTTATTGCTTTGAATGACGAGACGAGCATGGCGTTCGCCTGATGGTAAGCGATACGACCATCCATAAACAGTAGAAACACCATCCAGCACCTTGATTTACAAAGTACTGTGTGGCATTCCACTGCGCTTGTCATCCCGTGACATAAGATGTTAAGTCTCATTATGTCCGGTAGTTACACTGGCTACAATGTCCTTCAAACCGAAACACAACATGCACACTGCTGCTTGATGGTAGAAATAGACATAGATAGGCACAGCCTGTGTATGTCCGGATCAAACAGGCCGGTGTAATTGTGTCGACCGTCGAGGAATAGTCATCACTAATTGTCAATCACACCCTATCTGGATCACTCTCCACTTCCCATCAGGTGCAGTGGAGTCACTATACTGAGCCCGTATAGATATATGAAATCCTCCTAGCCAGTTTCGGCCACGGCGGCCAAATCTCAACGGAGATCAGACAGGTACGCAGGAGATATTATAGTGCACAAGCGTGTGCGCAATACACAGGTGCACTCGCTATTCCTTCACTCTCATAGTCCGATGAGACGGCAATCCGACATGACCCGAGCGAGATCAGGCGCAGGACCAACGGCTTTACGTGCTTTCCGAGGCACGGGGGTATCACACCGCCAACTTCCTGACTCCGAGCTGCGACTGAGTAATTTTAAAGATGGAAAAACCCAGTCACAATATTCTGCCTCGGTGGCGTAGTTGTATTGCATATGCGTTACGAGTACGATTTGCGCGCTGAGGTCCTGGGTTCGAGCCAAAAAAAACAGATATATATTTATGTCAAGGTAACATCAAGTGCCCCTAACCAGGTTTCACCCCTCAATCTTGTTCTTTATCTGGCTCACAATCAGCAAGTTATACTTTGAGTCATTTCCTAGGTGACGTGTATTCGTACAAACTGGGAATCGAATAGAAAGCGAAATAATTTGCTTGGAAGTGATGTGATCAAGTGCGTACATAAAGATAGATTCGAATCTGTGTTGCATAGGGCTGTCAGGCTCGAGTTTGTGTTTTGAATGTGACTCAGATTGTATTAATTCTACACGGCTTTATCAAAATATGAAGTTAGTTAAATCTGGATCTGAATACTTTAAAGAACTAGAAATGTCTGCGATGGAATTTAGTAAACATTTCCTAAGTCATTCTTTCGGTGCAAGAATGATTCAGAATTCAGAAGAAATTTATAGTGACAACCCTAATAGAGTTGCGTGAGAATTCGTCTATATCTTCATGCTTTGTAAAATTTATTGTAAATTGAAACTGTGTAACGTGTACAGCCCATATTATACTTTATATTTGTTAGATTGAAGTCCAAAATACAAGTCATCAAAGATTACTACAATTTTATTTTCCTTTTCGTTATAAGCATACATTATAGAATCATATAGTCTTTATTAGTGAAAATATACAGATTACTTTTGTATTGAAATTAGTTTACAAGCGACAAAAAGAAGGCTAAAAACATCCATTTGACTTAGACCTTGATGTCGTGACTTTCTCTGAAAATTGGGAAAGATATGGAGAGGTCATCGTGCCCTGGTTCTTTCTTTTGTTGCGTGTTTATCTTGAGTTGTAAGTAATCATTATTTTTATGTTTTGTTAAGAGACAACACTGCAAATAGTGTGTTTAATGAGCTATCCTTATTTATGCGTTTTGAGCTATACCGCGCCGCTGTATTTGAATATCTAGTCTATGTAATTTGTTATCCTCATTGCAAGATTTATTTGATACTATATCGTTCAGCTACAAATGCAGGGCGTAATATATCCATTTATAATTAAATCTAGTGATTCAGGTCGCATTGCTTAATTATCTTTGTACACGCAAACCTTCCATTTATAGCTAATTAATTGCATATCAGAAACTGTGGTGTAGTGTTTTCGACATGACTGGGTATACGCTACCATGGAGAACATAGATGAACACGGTCGTGAGATCGTGATGGTAAGCGATTTTGTGTTCTATTTTGTACGAAATTGTAGTCGATATAATTACAGTGTTTCGAGATGTCGAGCACAGTGGAGTACTATGCAGTATTTTATAATTTTATGTTTTTGCGAGGCATTGCGCTCACCAAGTAGGTAGTTACTAGGTGCTGGTCGCTGCTTCGCCCGCCTGAAAGACCTTTCCTACTACAAAGTTCCTCAATCACTGTAGCGATCCATAGAGCGCTCTGTACGACGACAGCGCCATCTACATCAAAGTTCATAATATACTTCCCACGAAAGTATTTACTGCCGGTAATTTTACCGGGACAAAACATTGCATTGCATGAATACAAGATATTGTTACCCGTGTGCTAGATTTCATCAATATCCGTTCAGGGGTACGTTTTTTTGTTTTCGCGGAGAAAGCGACTTATTACTACCGCCCAGCCTTCAAGGGGGGCGACTGAGCGGTTATGTTGGGTTCACCGTGCCTTACGACCCAGCGTTGAGCCGCCGGGTCGAGTCCCTAACCTATGTACCTACACCGCACGGCATACCAATTAAAACTCCGCGGTGGCCTTCTTCGGCGAATCAGGGACGGCTGTGTCTAAGTTATCGTCCGCAGCCGCCCCTGCGCGGTGCCGCCTCATGCAGCCCGTCTCCTGTTGGGGGGGGGGGGGGCGTCTCAGAAGCCCCCGCGCACCGAAGGACGCCCTCGGCGTCAACGGCAGCGTGAGGCCTACCAGTCACACTGCCGTCCATCACGGAGGTCGCAGCAATGTGCTAAAAACACGCGTTCAGCGGTACTGCGTTCTTACAATCATCCAAACATTCACATTTACATTAGAAAGATTTTTTCTACTCTTTAACCAAATTAAACACATAATATAGATATGTATCGCACCCACATTTCTCTAGTCTAAATTAGGTCCTATTAATTATTCACCTCATTTACCGTCAGATGCAGTGAAGTCACTTTATCGAGCCATCGATAAAAAAAATGTGATGTGGGGCCAGTTTATTGCCACTTCACAACACTTCTTATCAATACGGAGACTTTTGCCTCATGAACTTGTCCTTTGCGGATTGAGCCGTGACCAACTCTTATTTTATAATTATAAGTTTTTGAATGATGTGATGGGTGATATGGGAATCGGCAGCGTACAAAACTCACAAATCATTTCCCTTTATGCAAAGGTAATACATGCGGCTATGTCATTCGCGAATTCGATGATGCCGTTATCTTACGCAATGTTAAATCTTTTAATTTATTGCGGTTCAGTATAACATGTCATGAGTGTCAATAATTTTAAACTTTAATAACATGGGTAGGTATAGACAGACAGGACCTTCTGGAAACCTTTAGAGGAGGCCTATGTTCAGCAGTGGACTCCATGTGCCAGATGATGATGTAACTACTGGACATAATGAGGCTTAAAACCGATGCAAAAGATATCATTTCTTGCCATTGGATTATAGGCGTAACATTAACGATATATGTTTTTAATGAGCGTTGCAAACGGAACTATCGACTGCCCTCAGTTATTATCAAAAATTGGTTTGCGCACTAATCAAATGGGTCTTCGACAAAAGTCTTTGTTAACAACACCTTTTACTTCCACCAATTATAGGCAAAACTCGTTCTTATTGCGCACTGCTAGTAATTTTAATAAACTTCCACTAAGCCTAAATGTAGATTTGTTCTGCACCAAACCTGAGGCGGTGAGACGTAAGCTCACTAAACAATTCTTTGACAACGACGGGGACTAACAAACACTATCATTGTAAGCGCAATGCAGCTTGTGGTTTCTTTTCTTTTAATTCTTTATTAATTAAATAATAACATTTAAAAAAAAAAACTTAATTTGTAGTAAGGTGCATTATATTGTTATATATATGTGGAGACTATTTAAATCAATATGTTAATTCAAGTGAGTATTTATAAGTTGTATTAGTCTGTAAGTCTTCCTAAAATAAAATAAATAAATTAACGTCTTACGTCTCAGGATGAGCGCAGTGGAATGCCACACAGTACTTTGTAACTCAAGGTGCTGGATGGTGTTGCATCTGTTTATGGGTGGTCGTATCGCTTGCCATCACGCGAACGGCATGGTCGTTTCGTCATTCGACGCTATAAAGAAAAAATATAGACAAGATAATGAAGAAGAAGAAATGACAGATCATGTAAAATTTATTTTGTGTTTAAGTCTTTTAAGATAGTCTAGTGTGTTTTATATCACAAGGTCGATATTGCTTTGCCCAAAAGAAGCAAATATTTTGGTAAATGAGCCAAATACAGAGGCACTATAAAGTAACATCATAATTAAAGTATCACTAGGCATCTCCTTTAAATAGATAAAAATAGGGAACTTGAAATCGAACAGACGAAGGTAAGGTCGAGATAGCTCAGTTGGCACAGCACCGGCACGGTACGCTGGAGGTAGCGGGTTCAAATCCTGCTTTCGACTGTTTATTTTTCAATGTTTCCATTAAAAATAAAATCAAAAAGGCTTATTTAAACCAAGCTGTTTTTATAGTTGAGATTAATGTCGGTTTCAGCGAGCGTACATTTTCTTTCTTCGTACAAATTTAATACATTCAACAAAGTGTTATATAATTGTAATGATGACTTAGCATTGATATAAAGATAACTTCTCATTTGTGTTAAATATGCACGTATTACATGAACGTATTGATTATCATCTACAATTGTGTTCTCGTTTATTTGAAACCGTAGGTATTGCATTAAATATTGTATTAAATTTAATGAGGCTATTATTTATGCATTGATTGAGATTTGTTGGTTCATCGTACCGGAAACCTAGAAGAAAGAATCAAGTTTATTATTGGAACAATAATGCATATGGGAAACAAAAACATAAAATCCAATATTATTACCGAAAAGCTGTAATTGAATTAATAACAACAGTAGAAGGAAGCACCAGTAGCGTATATTGTATACTCAGTAACTACATTCCACTATACAGTATACTATTATGTAGTCAGTTAAATCTACAGGCAATGATAAATTGGCCTCGCTCATAACTTAAGACAAATCAAAGAAATAAAGTTAATCAAAATGCACATATTTTATTTCAATGATTATAAACTCATTTGCAAAAAAAACGGGCACCTAAGCAATGAACCATTTCAAATGTTACTATTGGTTTGTTTGATAATTATAGGTAGTTTTACTTTCACAATTTTGTAAATTAATAAGCAAATAATTGTTTCGTCTCAGATGGACGAAATGAAGGTCTTGACAAAGAAGGCAATAAATAAGACCTTGGATTCTTCAGAATCTTCTTTAATGTTTCAAAATTACAATGAATTGAATATAACTAGTGCTCACACCGATCCCGGAAAGTGAAGTGATGTCTTGTCGTTTGCGTGGGTGGTGGTAAAAAAATAATAATATTTAAACAATCATTTCAACGATGAAGTTACAATTTGTCAGAAGGTAACAGATTGCCGCTTTAACGCGATAAGGCGCGTTAACATCTTCCCCTCGTTGAAAGATCCTCTTCAACTCAGCAGTCGTCCCTAGCAGGTGCAAGCAATGGACAGATGCGCGTAGCAGGTCTTCTAAAAATTCCTCGGGTTGTTTGAACGTCCACAACACGTGATATGCCGTCTGATCCAGGAAATAGACGACTCACTCGTCCCATGCGCCAGCATAAGGGAGGCACGTTGTCTTCATGCAGCAGGACTAGGTCTCCAACGCGTAGGTTGTCTGTATTTGTTCGCCATTTGGTTCGCTGTTGGAGCTCGCCGATGTATTCCTTTTGCCAACGTTGCCAAAAGTGTAACTGAATTTGTTGGAGTCTCAAATAGCGCTGAAGATTGTTGCACTTATAATTGTCCAGCGATGGACTAGGCAAAGCGTTCAGCGGACGTCCTATCAGAAAATGCCCGGGAGAAAGGAAATGAAAATCATTAGGTGATGATGAAAGAGGACATAGAGGTCGGCTATTTAATATTGCTTCTACTTGTGCAAAGAGCGTAGAAATCTCTTCGAACGTTAAGTGGGTATTTCCCATAACACGCTTAATGTGATATTTCGCAGATTTAACTCCAGCCTCCCAGAGACCACCGAAATGCGGAGTGTAAGCAGGAGAAAACACGAATTTTATACCTTCGTTCTCTGCAAAGTCGCTAACAGGTTCTTGTGTATTTTTTAGAAATACGCCAATTTCTTTGGACGCTGCCACAAAATTTCGTCCATTGTCGCAAAATATTTCCGTCGGCTTGCCTCGTCTAGCAATAAATCTACGCAATGTTAATATGAACGCATCCTTCGACAAATCGCTAACAGCTTCGAGGTGTAGGCATTTATATCTAAAGCACACGAATAAACATAAATAGGTTTTAGTCACTCTAGCGCCTCGGCCCTTTTTATTGATTGTGTAAAAGGGTCCCGCAAAATCTACACCAACAGTGCGAAAAGGGAAGTCTGGTGTGATGCGTTGCATAGGCAAGCTTCCCATCATAGGATTCATAAGTTTTCCTTGTAAGCGACGACATGTAAGGCAATTGTATACAGTACGTCGGGCTAAATCCCTTCCATTGATTGGCCATATAGTTTCTCTGACACATGCTAGGAGCAATTGAGGTCCTGCATGCATATTATAGAAATGTTGATATTTAAAATATAATTTGGTTAAGTGATGTGAGGCATGCATGAGAATAGGGTGCCTCTTAGAATAATCGTAGCTAGAGAGGTCAAGTCTGCCACCAACTCGGATTACCTTGTCGTTGTCTAAGAAGGGAGCTAGTGACAATATGGGTGACTTAGTGCCGAGAGATTTATTTTTAATTAGAATGTCATATTCATTTCTGAAAGACTCTTGTTGTGCTATTCTGCATAATATTATAAACGCCTTATGTATCTCGTCTAATGTAAGCCTACTAGTAATTTTACTTTCAGAGTAACGTGTATTGTGAATAAATCTCAAAACATAATATGCTAAAGAACGTCTAAGTTTATTAAATGAAGATAGTGAAGCCATAGTGATTGTAGTAGTATTTTAGCTAATGTAATGCAAGGACTGAGAAGGCCTAATGGGTCAAAGATTTTAAATAATGTAGAAAGTATCAATCGTTTTGTAATTTGTTGACTATGATTGGAAGAGAAAATTGGGGTATGAAGTGTATGAGTTTTAGGGTTCCAAGTTAAACCTAAAGTACTTGATGATTCACTTATTATAACATTTTGATCTTTACCATCGTGGACTGCATTTAATATACTGAATAAATTAGATTTGTATTGCGTAAGTGGAAACGGCCCGAAGCCAAGGTTGATGATACCGTATGTTGTATATGGAGTAATTCTGACTCATTATCTGAGCCGGTTATTAAATCGTCGACATAAAAATCATCTTTGATGATGATACTGATAATAGGATCACTACAATGTTCGCCTAATGTACTTAAGCATTTTGTGCTTAAATAAGCTGCACTTGCAAGACCGTACGTAACGGTTTTGAGGCGAAGTGTTTCAATGGGTCTTGTTTCGTCTTCTCTCCATAGAATTAATTGCAAGTCGCGATCTCGCTCGTCTAACTCTATCTGACGGTACATCTTCTCGATGTCTCCAGTTAGTAGGTATTTGTATTGACGTGCTCGAACTAGGATAGAGAAAAGAGAGCTCTGTACATTGGGACCTATCAATTGTAGGTCATTGAGAGAAAACCCAGAAGTTGTTCTTGCGGACCCATCAAAAACAACGCGAATTTTTGTGGTTTCGCTATTTTGTTTAAAAACTGCATGGTGACATAAAAAGTAAGAGGGTGTTGGATTCTTGACCGGGCATTTTTCTAAATGGCCCAAATCCATGTACTCTTTTATAAAATTTACATATTGTAATTTCAATTCTGGATTTTTTCGAAAACGACTTTCAAGAGCCAACAATCGTTTCTTAGCCATACGGTATGAGTCACCCAAACAGTCCGGTGTGTCTATCAAAGGAAGTCGAACACAAAACCTTCCTGTTTTGAGACGATAAGTATTAGAATAAAAGTGATTTTCACATAGTTTTTCGGATTTACATAAATATGGATTGTGGGGAACTTCTTCAAGTTCCCAAAATTTTGTTAATTGATTCTGAATGGAATCTTGATCATTTCTAGTGACTGCTATGTTGCAATGAAGAGCATTTAGTGGCATGTCACCCATATAAGGAGGGACTATACGACCTGCAATGAGCCAACCTAACCTTGAACTTCGAAGTTTGGGCAAATTGGGACCTAAAGAAATTTCATTACGCCCCAATACATCCCAAAATAAGTCAACCCCTATTAGAATATCTATAGAAGCAGGATGGCTAAAATTGGGATCAGCGAGTTTTATGCCCTTTGGTAATTTCAAATGCTTGGTGTCAATGTAGCGATTGGGAATTGTGCCTGTTAATTGATTGAGTACATAAAATGATTGGATTACTTTGTAATTATTGTCAGTCAATGAACTTAACTGAGCAACACAGCTATGGTTTACCTTTTCAGATAGATTATTACCAATGCCAATAATATTAATAGCATTGATGGGGGTGGAGTCAAGAGAAAGCTTATTCATGAGTGACTGAGTTATAAATGACGATTGACTACCACAGTCTAAGAGAGCACGAGCAATTACATTTTTCTTCGTACGAGGATTTGTCATTCTGACCATAGCAGTTGATAAGAGAACTTGATTTGCATTGCTATCTTGTTTTACTAAGCTACTATGCGCAGATATATTTTCGTTAGTGTCATTAGTCTTAATTTCATTTGTATTTAAGTTAGGTGAATGCAAAAGTGTGTTGTGTTTGCGTTTACATTCACGGCAAGGACCTAGTCTGCAAGTACGAACATTGTGTCCTTCTCGTAAGCAATTGGAGCACAAGTTAAGCTTGTGTACTTCTGCCCTTCGCTCCTGAACACCTTTCGATTTAAAAGTAGGGCAGTCATAAATCCTATGATTCTGGTTGCAGATGACACATAGACGGATAGCTTGAGATGTAGCATTTTGATATGTCTGCGTAATAGGTTTCATAGTGTGTGAAGCACTATTTGACTGCCGCGTATGAGGTTGATCTGCCTTGAGTTTCTCAAGCTTACCTAAGTACATATTTTCCAAAACATCAGCTCGGTCAATCAGAAATTTCTTAAATTGGCTTAAGTTGGGCATCTTAGAGTGTTTTCGAAACTCTTCCCACTTTAATGCAGTGTGGTTATCTAGCTTTGAAGCAACAAGATAAACAATTAATGTGTCCCAATGCTCAGTGGGCTGACCTAAGTTAGCTAATGCTCGTAGGTTTTTTGTGACGTGATCAACCAAAGAACGAAGTGATTTGTCGGATGCTCTTGTTAATGAAGCGATATTGAATAAAGAAGCAAGATGATGATGGAGCAATTGATCTTTGTTGTCGAAGCGATCGCATAAAGGTTCCCATGCAATCTTATAATTGGCTTCAGATATTTCTAGATTAGAGACAACACGCGCTGCCTCACCTTCTAAGTAGGAGATTAAATAAGTGAACTTATGGACAGGTTTGATTCTCTCATTGTTATGAATCAGAGACAAATAAGTATCGCGAAAGGCAAGCCAACGAAAATATGCGCCATCGAATTTAGCTATTTGTATTTCTGGTAATTTAAATTCCGAATCATGGCAACTTAAGGAACAGTCATGATGATGAGATACATTATGCGAATTAGAATCATGGTCATTGTTATTGTGCTTGCTTAGTATATCCTCAGCAAGCGCAAGATGTGATGCAAAAATTTGTTCGATATCATCACGGTCATTGATCTCACTTTCTAAATTTTCACAATTAATGACTTCAATATGACTCTGAAGTTCATCAAATTTAATAGACATATCTCGAACCTTTTGAATATTAATATTAAGTTCCTTAACTTGCACACTTGATAACTTTGAAGGACAGATAATATCCAAATATTTCCTGAATTTTGTCAAGCGTCGCTTGATTGAGCTACGTTTAACATATAAATCCTTTAATTGTTTTACATTGCTGTCATCATTTGTAGCCATTATTAAAATGTGTATATGACAATTTAAGTAAACTAATAAAATATATTAATATAAATTGAGCGTTTATATGGACAGCGCCTATAATATAAATAAGTTGGTAAGCACTGAATAGAACCGTTAACTGACTGAATGCAGAAAAAAAAACGGAATAAAATTGATGCCGTATAATAATATAAATTGTCTTAGCTGTTACTCCTTATCGGTGACACTCGGAGGCCGGATACCAATGCAGTAAGCGCAGGTGCTATGCGTTGATGCTTTGCGCTGCGTATCAACTTAGCAAAGCCATGCAGACATGCAACGTCGTACCACACTGAAATAGTCGGCCAAACGATATAAGTATTTTGTAATAACGAATGAGAGCACTTGTTAGGGATTTGCCTTCACCACTCGCGAGATAGCGTGATGAATCTTATTTTTATATATAGGTATATAATGTATTTAATATTCTGAATCGATGTTGGCATACGACTGTATATTTTAGCAAACAAAATCATTAAATATTACGAAGTGAATTAACATTTAGTGATGTTGAGGGTAATCAATAAATAATGTTTCGCGATTCTAATTTTAAAATTTAAGATTTTAACGTAATAATCTTATTACTGGTTACTTTATTATGAACTTGTCGTATATATACCTAAATTGGTTAAATGCAATCGTTAATATGTAATAATGAATTGATAGGATTGCACAAGTAGAATAGGTAACGGTACAATACGGATATTAATTGGGTAATGGATAAGGAAAGGCACTTATCTGTATGACGTAATGCTGCCTTCGATTCCTTTAGGTCCAAATTGATGTTGGTTGTTGGGTGTATTTGCTCCAGCTGGGTAGAATAGTGGTTGGTAGACGTCGTTCACGGGTGAAGGGTTTGTAGACGGGTTGACGCAATCTCTTGAGTCTTGACGTAGGTGCTAAGGCTGGCACGGTGCTTCTGATGCTGACCGACCTGGCTGGCTTAGTCGTCGAATGTGGATGATGCGTCCCGTTGACCTCTAGTTCACATTGACGTGAAAATGTGTCGTCGTATGTAACGGATTTTGAGAATTCGTATATTGTGTCCTGTCACGGTCGCCAATGTTTCGTCTCAGATGAACGAAATGAAGGTCTTGACAAAGAAGGCAATAAATAAGACCTTGGATTCTTCAGAATCTTCTTTAATGTTTCAAAATTACAATGAATTGAATATAACTAGTGCTCACACCGATCCCGGAAAGTGAAGTGATGTCTTGTCGTTTGCGTGGGTGGTGGTAAAAAAATAATATTAATACAATCATTTGAACAATGAAGTTACAATTTATCAGAAGGTAACAGATTGCCGCTTTAACGCGATAAGGCGCGTTAACAATAATCGTTTTCGTCAGTATTATCATAAAATTTTGATAAAATTTATGGGTTTTAATGCTAAAGTTCACTAGTAGTGTATGCTCGCTAGTAGTGCATATGCTCGTGAAGTAAAAGTTAACAAAGATTTTTGATTGTTTTTTCTTTAATAAAGTAAAAGCAGATAAATGTTTAGTATCGAGTGTGACCCCCTCTAGCTGAAATCACAGCTTGAATTCGTCTGGGTATGCTAGCGAGGATATCCCGTATACTTGCTTGCGGAATACGTTCCCACTCCGCGGTAATCACATTCTTCAGCTCTCTGATGGTTTGCGGAGCCGGTTGTACTGATCTCACGCGTCGTTTCAGAACGTCCCAGACATGCTCTATAGGATTGAGGTCGGGACTTCGAGCTGGCCAATCCAAACGACGAATGCCGACCTCTTGCACATACGCTTCCACATCGCCAGACCGGTGGGCGCGAGCGTTGTCGTCCATAAAAATTGAGTCTTCGCCTAAAGCGGCCAATGCGGGTTGTGCATAAGGAATAAGAACTTCCGTTATGTATCGATGTCCAGTCAGTGAGCCGTTTTCAATGAAGACTAACTCGGTACGATCCATTGAATTTATTTCTGCCCAAAACATAATAGAGCCCCCACCATAAGGTGTGATTTCTTCAAAACAAGCCTCTGCAAAGCGTTCTCCTCGTCTTCGTAGCACTCGCCGACGTCGATCTTCACCGAACAGAGATATCCTGGCTTCATCGGAGAACAATACCCTATTCCAGTCTTCTTGAGTCCATGAATCACAATTTCGAGCAAACCTAAGCCTGGCAACTCTGTGCTCACGGAGTAACTTAGGGCCGCGGGCCGGGCGATGACTGCGTATATTGGCCGCGAGCAGCCTCCTCCTGACCGTCCATAGACTAATATGCACATTTCTTACTTCTTCGAGGTTGTTCTTAAGGTCCACATACGAAGACTTGCGATTTCTCAATGCGCGACTCACAAGAAAACGATCATCCTGTGGTTGGGTACATGGTTTTCTTCCAGAACCAGGCCTTCTCTCGACAGAACCGGTGTCTTGATACCGCTGCCAGGTCCTTTGAACCGTCGAGCGACTCACACTTAGCCTCTGAGCCACGAAGCATTGGCTGCAGCCCTCTTCGAGCAGCGCAATAATTTTGGTAGCTTTTACCACTTTCTCTAACATTATTGAGACACCTAAACAGCAATAAATGAAGCTTTGACAATTAAGAATATGAAATAAATTCATAAAAATTGACTAAAAGTTATGAAAACCGATATTATCTTTTGGAACTTCGCACCAAAAATGTAGGATAAAAAGTGGTTTTCTGTAAAAACGAGCATCAAACGAAAATTTTAATTAAGAACGTACTGTTTTAAACACCACGGCATTTTTAAAACCGGCCAGTAACATGTACAAATGATTGAAATCATTTTGGTACAGTATTTTTTTAAAAAAGAATTAAAATCCAAACCGCCCGTTTTTTTTGCAAATGAGTGTATAATAAAGCTGGAATTTTAAATATCCCTAATATTTGAAAACATCATAATTATTGGTTATGTTTGATTTATCGTATTGTCAGTATATTATGTGTTTTTCTCTTTATTTATAGAGCTTTGATACTACAGGGTGTCCCAAAATTAAGGCAAGACTTGAATTTGCCGTCATTTGTGCGATAAAGTGCTGGCAACGCTAAAAAAAACATTTTGACAGTTTAGGGTTAGTAAAAATGGAGCGTTATACAATAGAACAACGTGTCTTTATTGTTCAAAATGATAAAAAAAATAATTTTCAACAATTCGAAAATTTCATGTAATATATGGTTGGAATAGCGTTTTAACTTCATCAACTGTGAAGGGATTAATTAAAAAATTTAGGGAGATTAGATTGGTTGGAGATACTAAACATACTGGTCGCCAAAAAACAAGCCGTTCAAATGCCAATATCGAAGCAGTAGATAAGAGAATTGTTGATAATCCAGGAACATGAATTCGGCGTCGTGGACAAGAATTGCAAATTTCAAGAAGCTCTACAGCGTATACTCACTAAAGATCTGGGTCTCCATGCTTACAAAATTCAGTTAACACAACAGTTGTATCCGAATGACCATGTACAAACGAAGATAGTTTGTTGAATAGATTATTGAACGTCAACGAATAGATGCTGGTTTTTCGAGCAAAATTATCCTAAGCGATGAAGCCCATTTTCATCGTGACGATAGAAGGCCATTTGCACGATGTGTTATTCCATAAATAACCCTACCCAATTTACTTTATAATTCAATAAACAAATAACAAAACAAACTACTAAAAACTGTGTTTTCTATTTAATTCAAATCTTGTGTAACTTTTGGGACACCGTCTATATTATAATGCCTATCTAAAGTGACTCCTTATGTAATAAATATTATCATAATCATATTTTCTCGTATATCACCGGATATCCCACGGCATATGACTTATGACAAACACTTTTTTATTACAGCATGCATGGATTCCGAGCATTACTATTATATTAATGTCCTAGTGAATTATTATAACGTAAACCCTTTAATTAGAATTTATTTCATAAGAGCGTAGAAATTTATTATAAACATTTATTTTTTATTTTTCAGGTAACGCATACGTACTCCATTCATCGCTAAAAGGTCAGTCAGTTTGTAAAGCTTCGAAGCCAGTGACAACGCCGTAGCATTTTCCATCTAATTCATTTCTATCATCATAATCGTCATCATCATTATTATCGTCCGAATCATCCTCCTTCAATGAGGGGTCGTCAAATCAGACTTTTAACACACATTACAGAACTGATTTAGATTTTACAACTCGCTGTCTATCTGACGATAACCCTCTCTAAGAGATGCGATCACAGCTTTAATTCTAAATAGCTTTTGCCCGCGGCTCCGCCCGCATTAAAAAGTTTTTCCGGGATAAAAGTCCCGGTTTATATTTTCCCGGGATAAAAAGTAGCCTATATGTTAATCCAGGACATGATCTACCCGTGTGCCAAATTTCATCGAAATCCGTTCAGTAGTTTTTGCGTGAAAGAGGAACAAACATCCTTGCATCCATACATCTAAACATCCATACATTCTTACAAACTTTCGCCTTTATAATATTAGTAGGATGTTATAGCAAGTGATCTATGAGTAAACCCAGCTGCGAGTGAAACTCGAGTCGGCAGTTATCAATGCAAATACACAGATCGAAGGAAATATATTGCTGTCGGATGCTGCGCTGAGAGGAGCGAGCTATTGTGGTTTTGCATGCCACTCGTCAATTGTCCCTTCTACAGTCTACTGACATTTCCTTATAACCAACGATATTCCGAAAACAAAAATAATTCCTTATAATGGGAGGCAGTTTTAGTTTTAGCTTTCTATTTGGATATGTGGTGATAAATACTATACTATTGACGAGTTCTGATGTGCTTCAGTCTCTCATATGCGACCGTTCGTTAGGATGATAATGTCTATTTCGGCAGGTGGCGTTGTCTTTATTTGGATGCATGTTTTTGAGAAATTGTGGCACAATAATTGTGTTGCTATGTTGCTACTACAAGCCGAGTAGACGCCTCTGTACTAAATACAAGAGGGTTTCATTTGATAGTCATACTAGACTTTTGCTCGTGTCTCCGCCCGCGTGAATGAGTTTTCCCGGGATTAAAGTTCCACTTTATTTTCCTGGATAAAAAGTAGTCCATGTTGCTCGCTGATAATGTAGCTTTATATTCGTGAAAGAGTTTTTAAAATCGGTCCAGTAGTTTTTGAGTTTATTTGTTACAAACATACAAAAATACAAGTCATTGCTCTTTATTATAATATACTAGCTTTTGCCCGCGGCTCCGCCCGCATTAAAAAGTTTTTCCGGGATAAAAGTCCCGGTTCATATTTTCCCGGGATAAAAAGTAGCCTATGTGTTAATCCAGGACATGATCTACCCGTGTGCCAAATTTCAACGAAATCCGTTCAGTAGTTTTTGCGTGAAAGAGGACCAAACATCCTTACATCCATACATCCAAACATCCAAACATCCAAACATCCATACATTCTTACAAACTTTCGCCTTTATAATATTAGTAGGAAGTACAGATTATAGCATTCTATAATGTTCGCATTTTATTATTTTGTTGATGTACATAAAATTATCTAAGCGCTGTGGGATTAAACCAGTAAAATATATAATTATATCAATTATAGGTACTAATATAAACGCGCCTGATTGTGAGTATGGATGTATGGATGTTTGTTACTCTTTCACGCAAAAACTATTGAACGGATGTCAATGAAATTTGGCGCACGGGTAGATCATGTTTTGGATTAACACATATGCTGCTTTTTATCCCGGGAAAATATAAAACGGGACTTTTATCCCGGAAAAACTCAATCACGCGCGCGGAGCCGCGGGCAAAAGCTAGTATATTATAATTGTTAAAATGCTATTAAGGAAGTCACGTCATGTAATAAGTGATGTACGTCGACGCATCAGCATGTTCAGTTTAAGTTGGGTACGCATTGGGAGCACCGTTATTACGTTTACGCTTTTTATTCCCGAAGGTAGGCAGGGGCGCAACTCGTGCACCCACTTTTCGCCGTGCGTATTCCGTCGTATATGATAGGGGGTGAGTCTATCGCCATATCGGGCACAAATTCCAGATTACTGGCTGATACTGAATTCAAAACCCGATATCACTTTGCCCGAACCGGGAATCGAACCCGAGACCGCGGCATTGCAGTCATACCGTAATACAACTACGCCACCGAAGCAGTCATCACAAAAATTCAGGTAAATTGTTTCTACACTCACCTACATATAGCTCTCACCATAGTTTTGGTAAAAAAGTAGTTTATTACCTTAACTAAATTACAACAACTTTAAAACACAGGGAAAATAAAAAGTATGGCAAATTGCTAGGCTAAGGTCTAACCTACCTGCTTGTGACAGAAACCTTAGACAGCGTGGTATTGCTTCATTGTTTTTTTTATATTTTACGTGCAATATGCTCCTAATGAATGCCCGCCTTTATGAACCCCATGTTCATTACTTCCCTATTAGATTTCACATATTTAGTGGTGAAGCTATGAAACTTAGCCCGCGGTGGGACGCTGGCGTCTAAATACACCTTTATTAATACTATGTATTTTGTTTTGTGTACAATACGGAACGTATTAACGTGGGTCTTAACGAGTTCAATATTGAATTATTGCTCGTTTATGGTTTTATTCGTTGCATAAATCTTTGTGACTGCCTCGGTGGCGTAGTTGTATTATGGTACGACTGCAATACTGAGGTCTCGGGTTCGATCCCCGGGTCGGGCAAAGTGATATTGAGTTTTCTATTCAATATCAGCTCGGAGTCTGGAATTTGTGCCCGATATGGCGATAGGCTCGCCCCCTATCACATCATGGGACGGAATAACGGCGAAAAGTGGGTGCACTAGTTGCGCCTCTGCCTACCCCTTCGGGGATAAACGGCGTGAGTGTGTGTGTGTGTGTGTGTGTATAAATCTTTGTTTATTTTGTAGGTTATGAAGATATTACACATCTATTATTTTATGTCCAAAGTTCTATAATTATAAACGCTACAGGTCTCTGGTTGCGTGAGGTCGTCTGACTAGTTACCACTTCAAAGTCCATTTCTAACGCTAAGCGGCATTGTACATGAACTTTTTTGTTCCAGTGGCTTCCAAGCGAACTAGAGACGAATGAAATAGTACTTTTAGATAACAAATAGGATTCTTAGTAGCTTCATGA
The DNA here is from genome assembly GCA_949316025.1 of Lapara coniferarum. NCBI lineage: Eukaryota > Metazoa > Arthropoda > Insecta > Lepidoptera > Sphingidae > Lapara > Lapara coniferarum. The sequence goes on along the minus strand of OX438923.1, from coordinate 11,064,381 downwards.
CTGTTCTTATAGTTGACAACGACAGCCTCCGTTCGACCGGCCTACTATATCTGCCTTAGAGAAAACGTAAACTTTGGCGTTGTTTTGCTAACAAGGTTGCCAGACTCAAAAATAGCTATTTTTCCATTATGTTTTACGGTAATGCACCACATTTTTTCTAGTTGCTAGGTGTTAATATGTTATAATAAGATACAATCGAGCGTATTACTCAATTGCCTTCTGCTCTAAAATTCCCTTCCAAAACCACCCAGTTAGAATTACTACACATTAGAACCGTTTATATAACTTGTGTGTAATCCATATGTAGTTGTACCGTAAAATGTGACGCATTACCGCCTGTGTAATGACCAACCTGTAGTTCTTGACCAAGCATTACGCGAACGTTACGTTTATAATATGATTAGTATTGCTCGCGAATTTGCTCGCGTGAAAAAGTTTTTCCAGGTTAAAAATATTATGCCGGGATAGAAAAAAAAAATAGCTTATAGCGCTCAGGAGTAATGTAACTTCCTTTTAGTGAAAGAAGTTTCAAAATCGGTTCAGTAGTTCCTGAGAATAGCGCGTTCAAACTAACAACCAACCAAACAAACTCTTCAGCTTTATATTATTAGTATAGATTAATATTTTGATAGTGCGGATGGGCATAACTTGTTAGTGAAGGATCGTAATGATCCGTGGTTGTGTCTCATTTTGGAAGTTAGTCGTTTAGTAGTTAATTCCACATGAAATGTTACTTTGAATGTAATTTGTTGGTTTTCTGTTTGCAAATGTAATTTTTTGTAATTTAGAATGAAGCGTTGCACCCGGCGACGCCGATTGTCCCACTAGTTCTCCGCGGTGGCCATCTTCGGCGCATTAGGGACGGCTGCGGGCTTCCTCTGACGGGGGTGTCAAAGTTGTCGTCCGTGTTTTGACTTAGAAGCCCCCGCGCACCGAAGGAAGCACTCGGCGTTAACGGCAGCGTGAGGCCTACTTGCTACGCTGCCGTCCATCACGGGGGTCGCAGTGTGCTAGTCCCACTAGTTCTGCTTTAATAGATTTTTATAAGCGGATCTGCAGCGGGCTGTCATGCTGTCAAGTGTACGATAGTACATGTAAAGCTATAAAAAAGTGATATTCACAAACTCAGGGTTTTTATCTTCGATGAGATAGGCTGAGACGTAACTTGTGCACCCTCTTTTCGCTATTGGTGTATTCCGTCCCATTACGTGATGTGGGCTTTGCATTGAATACATTATATAATAGCTTTTAAAATATTAAAATTGACATACACAATAAATTTACTATCTTCCTGAATAATAATGCTTAAGTTTTCTTCACAAATACCGTGTAATACCTCGCTTATAAAGCTCGTAACTTTCTCAAAGCGAGCTATTGGGTCAACTTGAGCCCACACAATAGATACTGAATGACAGTCGCGTTGTACGAAGATTACTTCCGTTTGGGCTTGCTAATTTTGCACACTGTGGCTAGTGACTTGGGCGAGTTTATATCTCATTTATAATGCAGCGTTCTGCAGTCGGATAAAATAATTTGTGTTAATTTTTCAATCATACAACATTTATCGGGCAACTTTATTATGAAAAAAAAAACGCTTTTAAGACTTGCTGTTGCGAAGAATAGTTTATTTATCTTTGAAGATGTATCATTATTGCATTTAATTGTTTTTAAATGTGACTCCAATGAGAATGATAGTTTGAAGAATGCTTACCTCCCGGCAGGCAACGGCATAGCCGGTATTGTTACAGTCCAAAGGCGGCGAATTCCTGATGATTTTCGATTCCTTTACCAGGTCTTTCGGTGAGAGTCCAACGTTACGCTTGCCGGTACGAGGTCTCCATTCGAAAACTTTTTTGCCCCGTCTGTTATCAGTTCTATGAGATATGTGCTCTGCCTAGAGGTGATCATTAAACGTTATAACTGTTAATTTAACTCATTATAAAAAAATAGCTGTTAATTCTATTAACTACTATTGCAATATTCATTAAACGTTTAAACTAATGAACGGACTGCGGAGGCAGTTAATGCGATCTGTTAATTTATCATTCAACTAAACTTGATAACTGTTAATCATAGAAAAATGCTAATAACGCCTCTATAGTCTATGGGTTATTTATTAAATGAAATTTAATATTACTAATAAGTACAAAAATGATATTTTTTCTTTAGCTAAGACTTAAATTATGCCTTGTCGTGATTTGTGAACAATAAAATCGCCACTTGCAATGATTGCGAAAATAATTTGATTTAGGTAACGTCAGAATTGGTAAAAGTGGCCGCCATTTTGAATTTCTTTGTTTTAAGGTCAATTGACCTCAAAATCGGTATGTGGGTATAACTTTAATTACCAAAGACTGATCCAATGTCAGAATTGAAAAAAGTGGCCGCCATTTTGAATTTCTTTGTTTTAAGGCCAATTGACCTCAAAATCGGTATCTGGATACAACTTCAGTTACCAAAGACTGATCCAATGTCGGAATCGAAAAAAGTGGCCGCCATTTTGAATTTCTTTGTTTTAAGGCCAATTGACCTCAAAATCGGTATCTGGATACAACTTTAGTTACCAAAGACTGATCCAATGTCGGAATCGAAAAAAGTGGCCGCCATTTTGAATTTCTTTGTTTTAAGGCCTATCGACCTCAAAATCGATATCTGGGCAGGCCTGTAGGTACAAAAGACGGATCCAATGTTAGAATTGAAAAAAGTGGCCGCCATTTTGAATTTCTTTGTTTTAAGGCCTTTCGACCTCAAAATCGATATCTGGGCAGGCCTGTAGGTACAAAAGACGGATCCAATGCTAGAATTGAAAAAGTGGCCGCCATTTTGAATTCCTTTGTTTTAAGGCCAATCGAACTCAAAATCGATATTTGGTCATGGCTTTAGGTACAAAAGACGGATCCAATGTTAGAATTGAAAAAAGTGGCCGGCATTTTGAATTTCTTTGCTTTAAGGCCAATCCACCTCAAAATCGATATCTGGGCAGGCCTGTAGGTACAAAAGACGGATCCAATGTTAGAATTGAAAAAAGTGGCCGCCATTTTGAATTTCTTTGTTTTAAGGCCAATCGATCTCAAAATCGATATCTGGGCAGGCCTGTAGGTACAAAAGACGGATCCAATGTTAGAATTGAAAAAAGTGGCCGCCATTTTGAATTTCTTTGTTTTAAGGCCAATCCACCTCAAAATCGATATTTGGTCATGGCTTTAAGTACAAAAGACGGATCCAATGTTAGAATTGAAAAAAGTGGCCGCCATTTTGAATTTCTTTGCTTTAAGGCCAATCCACCTCAAAATCGATATCTGGGCAGGCTTGTAGGTACAAAAGACGGATCCAATGTTAGAATTGAAAAAAGTGGCCGCCATTTTGAATTTCTTTGTTTTAAGGCCAATCGATCTCAAAATCGATATCTGGGCAGGCCTTTAGATACAAAAGACGGATCCAATGTTAGAATTGAAAAAAGTGGCCGCCATTTTGAATATCTTTGTTTTACGGCCAATCAACCTCAAAATCGATATCTGGGCATGGCTTTAGGTACAAAAGACGGATACAATGTTAGAATTGAAAAAAGTGGTCGCCATTTTGAATTCCTTTGTTTTAAGGCCAATTGACCTCAAAATCGATACTGGGCATGACATTGATAGTAAAAGTCATATTTAATGTTAGACTTAAGAAAAATTAGCGCCATTTTGAACTTCTTTGTTTTAAGAATGATTGTATTTAAGATAGATATTTGGGCTTGTCTTTAGACGAATAGAATAAATCGAGGTTGGAATTTCAAGAACTGCATTCCATGTTAAATGTTCTTGTTTTAAGGGCTTTTGGTTTTAAAATCAAACTCCGCTGGACATGGCCACAAACTATAGTAGGTTATAGAACTTTTAAATAATATGGCCACCATCAATGCTTATTCAATTCTCTTCAATAACGATATCGCAGCTTTGTTATGTCGCAAATTAAAGAATTGAAGAAGAAAGAAGTGGCCCGTGGCAGCAAACAGCAAATAAAATAAATTCTTCTGTGAAAGCATCAAAATCGGTTAAAAATCAGGGAGTCGTTAACAATTCAACGATTGCTATAAGAATAATTAGCCGCGTAGTAGAAATTATATTATTATATTTTTCTTCCCCTACATCGTTATGCCCTGTTGGGTGGCCATTCAATTACTGTATCTTTTTTTTATTTATCCCCCTTCACCAGACTTAAAAGGCTACTCAGTTTGATTACCTTATTAACTTTTAAAAGTATTTAATTTTGATGTGATTGCGTATTTAAATTGTTAAATTAGTAAAATTACAACCTCGATTTATTCTATTTGGCTAAAGACAAGCCCAAATATCTGTCTTAAATCCAATCAGTCTTAAAACAAAGAAGTTCAAAATGGTGACAACTTTTCTTGAGTCTACCATTAGATCTGTTTTTTTACTAACGATGACATGCCCAAGTATCCATTTTGACGTCAATTGTTCTTAAAACAAATAAATTCAAAATGGTGGCCACTTTTTTCAATTATAACATTGGATCCGTCTTTTGTACCTAAAGCCATGACCAAATATCGATTTTGAGGTCGATTGGCCTTAAAACAAAGGAATTCAAAATGGCGGCCACTTTTTTCAATTCTAACATTGGATCCGTCTTTTGTACCTACAGGCCTGCCCAGATATCGATTTTGAGGTCGATAGGCCTTAAAACAAAGAAATTCAAAATGGCGGCCACTTTTTTCCATTCCGACATTGGAATGTTCTTAGGTAACTAAAGTTATACTCAGATGTCGAATATGAGGTCAATTGGCCTTAAAACAAAGGAATTCAAAATGGCGGCCACTTTTTTCAATTCTAACATTGGATCCATCTTTTGTACCTAAACGCCTGCCCAGATATCAATTTTGAAGTCGATTGGCCTTAAAACAAAGAAATTCAAAATGGCGGCCACTTTTTTCAATTCCGACATTGGATCAGTTTTTAGTAATTAAAGTTATACTCAGATACCGATTTTGAAGTCAATTGGCCTTAAAACATAGAAATTCAAAATGGCGGCCGTGTATACCAATTCTAACATTGGTTCTGAATACTATAGTGCTAATAACCATAATAAATAAATAAATAAGTAATATAAAGATACGTACTAACATAATTTTAAGGTGTAAAAAATTGAACAGTCATTACACCTCAAAGCAGATTTTATCAATTGTATGAACGGCACGCAAGCGTCATTTACACAAATGTTCATGAATACGTTATAATTAGAAAACGTTTATTTCGATGTGACTGTTATTGTGAAACAAAAAATTAACCTGTTGGTTATTGGTTCAATGTTAAAAAATTTAACATAATTAAAATAAACGACGCAAGACACGTGTTGAACATGTTATCGCTAATGCTTTTCACGTAACTCCTTACTTCTTGACCGTTATAACTTAACTATTAATTTAACACGTTACTTTTTTTTAATGTTTAACTTTTAACCATTAATAATTTTTAACCATTAATCACATCACTAGCTCTGCCCAATGTCAATCAACTTGCTAATCCGCTGGGCTATGTTGGCAATTTTCGTTCTTCCACGGTTCTCCTCATTCCATAATTGATCTCGTAGAGAAACGACGAGCATAGAGGGCTATGCTTGAAGAGGGCTTTCAGTCAGAGGCCACGTCTCAGAGCCGTATATCACGGGTTACACAAATTATCCGTTAGTAAATAGGAATTAGCTACTTAATGGTCTAGCGATAGATTTTAATTTTGCAACTTTTGCTCATTGTCAGCGTCTTTTTGTGAGACGTTTATCTTATTACTATTCAATGACCTTTGTAAAACAGTGTTGTGTCATACAAATCCGATGCACGATAGTAGCTGTAAGTCAGGTTTTGCTACCAGATCTGCTTTTTCAAATATATTAAATGACTGCCTCGGTGGCGTAGTTGTATTACAGTACGACTGCAAAGCTGAGGTCTCGGGGTCGATCCCCGGGTTGGGCAAAGTGATATTGAGTTTTTCTATTCAGTATCAGTCCGGAGTCTGGAATTTGTGCCCGATATGGCGATAGGCTCGCCCCCTATCACATCATGGGACGGAATGTCGGCGAAAAGTGGGTGCACTAGTTGCGCCTCTGCCTACCCCTTCGGGGATAACAGGCGTGAGTGTATATGTATATATGTATGTATGTATATGTATGTATCAAATGTCTGATTTTTAATTTAATTCAATTCGCTAATTATGTTATTATTAATTATCCCACGTCATCATAAGGTTAGCCCAACATATTTTTTCTAGGATGTTTCAGTGTGGATTTGGTTCAGTTATTGCTCAGCGTTTCCTGTGGGAGGTAATGACACCTAGGGATTCAAAATTAAAAAACAAACACATCACGGCTTTATCACCGAAGGGGTAGGCAGAGGTGCAACCAGGAAATCCACTTTTAACTATAATATGTGTTGCGTCCCATGGTGGGACAGGGAGCAAGATGAAGGATCATGGCTGATACTGAGCATAAACATCCAATAGCACTTGCCTGACTCGAACCGGATTCGAACACGTGACTTCAGAGCAGTGGTCGTACCACGCCTACCTAAGGATCTAATTCCTAAAATAAAAACAAATGCTATCCAATCTGGCAATCGAACCAAAATTCCTACCGGTTCATAGGCTGTGTATACAAAAAGGTCATGTTCATACAATAAGTAGTCACACCACAGCACACGTGTTAATGCTTGTACGAATATGATTATTGCATAAAACGACCTCATAACGCGAGTCACGTCTTGATAACGCAATGATTGTGCGAAAAATGATACCTGTATTGTTCCGAGATACATGTATTGTCCGAGCTGTTACGTAAATTGTCGTAGCTTTTGTACTGAGCAGCGTGACTTGGCCTACATTTAAGATGACGCATAACAAAAGCCTGGCTCCATTTACTATACTTAAAGGTCTATTTATTGTATTATATAGGATTTTTATGTAATCCACGTTGTCCATATGCGCGTATCATAGATAATAGTTCAGCTCAAACCAAGGCGTATTCTTTGACAGCGGTCCCATAACCTTAGAATTCTATACAAGACTGCCTCGGTGGCGTAGTTGTATTATGGTACGACTGCAATGCTGAGGTCTCGGGTTCGATCCCCGAGTCGGACAAAGTGTTATTGAGTTTTTCTATTCAGTATCAGCCGGGAGTCTGGAATTTGTGCCCGATATGGCGATAGGCTCGCCCCCTATCACACCATGGAACGGAATAACGGTGAAAAGTGGGTGCACTAGTTGCGCCTCTGCCTACCCCTTCGGGGATAAAAGGCGTGAGTGTATGTGTGTGTGTATACAAGAATTTCTAAGGTTGTTTTTGCAAACGAATGACGACACGGGTATGTGAAACTGTATTAAGCGCATGGTGCAGTAAGCTCTGAACCCTTTCAATGGAAAAAGTACATCTACGACAATAGGGTTGTAATTAAATTATGTAATACAGGATTGGTATTTCATACATAGGTACAATATTTTAATACCAAATGGATGACCTCAAGGTAAAGGAGATGTCCGCTTTTTGTATGGGTGCTGGGGGTCAAAATCTAACCAGGCTCAAACTTTAGGGATATTAAAGGGGGACCTTGAATCTATTAAAAAAATTTGGAACCCTCCATTTAGAACTAACTTTTTTTTAAAACGTTCATGATAAGTAGTTTTTAAATCTCAAAATCGGAGGTCATTAAAATTAAACGATTTATTGGAAAAGGCTAGTTTTTATGAGCTCTGTCCAAATATATGTAAACTGTCTTGGTTAGCATTTTAGGTCCGTTTTTGGACATATCCTTTGCTTCTTTGCTTCCCAACTTCAACATTTACAATTCTAGAGGAATTATCGGTGTTCTACACTGCTTTATGTCATATGTGTAATATGTATAGGTACTAATATTATAAAGATGAAGAGTTTATTATTTGGTTAGTTGAAAGCGCTAATCTCAGGAACTAATTAACCGATTTTGAAATTTTTTCACATATAGGAAGCTACATTACTCCTGAGTGCTATGTATACTTTTTATCCCTGGAAAATATTTTTTCCCAGAAAAACTGTATCACGCGGACGGAGCCGCGGGCTAAAGCCAGTATTCCATAACGTCTAGCAATGATTTTCTCTTTACTGATCATACTAACATTTACGACTACTTATTAATATCTGAACTTCCTCACGATAAAACGGTCAAGCGATTAACTAGACTTCCTAATGGGTTTTTAATACTAAATTGCTACGGAATTATTTAATAACATGTTATGCATTATTGCTGAATCATAACGACATTTGAGCGTCTTTATCATTACCAACAAGTATGGAATAATTCTATTTAAGATGTAAGTTGTTGAGAAAAAAAGCGACGATAGGCTAGTTGGGAATGGAACGATCTACCGAGACATTATTGTCCGGAGGTTCTAACCCAAGGTACACACCTCTGACTTTTCGAAGTTATGTGTGTATTGTTTATCAATTATCGTTCGCTTTAACGATGAAGGAAAACATCGTGACGAAACCTGCATACCTGAGAATTCTCTATAAGAATTTCGAGGGTATGTGAAGTCTGCCAACCTGCACAAGGCCAGCGTGGTGGACTAAGGCCTGAACCCTCTCAGTAATAGAGGTGGCCTGTGCTCAGTAGTGGGCAATATATAATACAGGGCTGATTGCAAGTTGTTGATAGGAACTATAGATATGTTTTATATCCTCTCGATGACTGCCTTTTACCAGTTAACTAAATCAATCCAAATATCTGAAAGCAATCGCCAATAGCGAAAAGACAGCTATTTTTATTTCTTCTTGTGGAACTATAAACCTCGTCTCTATTTGACGTATTTTTTTTCCTTTATGCCTTAACTGGTAGGTCTCTCATATGCAAGAGTCCGTCTGGGTGGGTACCACTGCAATGCCTATTTCTACCACCAAGCAGTAGTGTACATGCACTATTGTGTTTCGGTTTGAAGGACATTGTAGCCAGTGTAACTACTGGCTATAATGGTACTTAACATCTTATGTCTCAGGATGACGAGCGCAGTGGAATACCACACAGTACTTTGTAACTCAAGGTGCTGGATGGCGTTCCTACTGTTTATGGTGGTATGGAGGTAAGCGATACGACCACCCATAAACATAGTAGTCAGTAGCAACACCATCCGGCCCCTTGACTTACAAACTACTGCGTAGCATTCCACTGCGCTTGTCATCCTGAGACATATTAAGATTTTAAGTCTCATTATGTCCAGTAGTTACATTGGCTACACCGAAACACAATAGTGCATGCACACTGCTGTTGGCGCTAGAAATAGACAATGCGGTGGTACCCACCCAGACGGACTCTTACATATGAGAGACCTACCACCAGTAAGTTGTTAAAGAGAAAAATGAGGACGAAATTATCCCTTGACAGTCGACAGAATTATGTTAGCCTAATAATTACTTCTTCACGCTCCGCTTGAATTTATAACACAATGCTTTTGTGTCTGTTTATGGACGACGATGATCTCTTACCATCAGGTAATCAACTTGATCGTTTGCCCCTCATTTATATAAACAAATGACGTTATACGTAAAAGGTGAGGTGTAACCATCGCGCTCGTCAGTGGACACTATCTGGAGTCTGGACCTCTCTCCGTCTGCTTACTATCAGTGACAGTGGAATTCCTTTGCCGTGCCCGTATATAAAAAACACCGCAATATTAATAAATTTTGAACTTAAGCTTGTCTATATTGTGAAAGGATTTAAGAGGTATTAATAACGACCTGTAGCAACAACCGACGAGATGATAAGTCAAGGCTTTTCTCCATTAGATATCAAGGCTCATCGCGGAATATCAGTGATATCACGTCATATTAACGTAGTGTCTAGACTTGTTTTTTTTAATGATATAAGCCACTAATAATAGATTGATTATTATAAGATACTAGTATTGCTCGCGGCTACGCCCGCCTGAAAAAGGTTTTTTCGGATAAAAAGTAGTATAGCACCCAGGAGTAATATAGCTTCATATTGGTGAAAGAATTTTCAAAATCGGTTCAGTAGTTCCTGAGATTAGCACGTTCAAGCAAACAAACGAACAAACTCTTCAACTTTATAATATAATTGTTTTGTGATTATAGTTATATAAGTATAGATTACGAAGCTGATGCAATTAATTTAAGTTTATATACGAATTTCGCCTTAACCTTTGAACATTTTCAAATTCAAGTGAAAAATGTATTAATTTGACAAACCCGTTCACCTGCCGCTCGTGAATATTGACCATGTATAACGTAAGAGTATTTGTCATGTTTGATTTAACATTGACCAAACCACAATACTGATTCAGATTTACTCAACGACTGAAACTATGGTAGGTAACAATTTTATCGGGTTGGTATCCAGCCTTTTGCTGTACGCAAAATTGTCTATAATTTGTAACTCGGCTAGTACTTAGAAAATGTATTGACTAACAGCGCCATCTGTTAGAAATATCATGTATTATTTTAAACTGTTGTATGAGAAATTATTGTGTGTTAACGTTTAATATGTGCTTACTCTTTTCAACTTATCCACTTTAGATGGCGTTAATACTCATTAAAAACAATACTGAACAGAATTGTTTTAGTAACGAACCTGTGAACGGAATGCAGATAAAACTTTAATGTTATTTATGAACCTGTGCGATAGATGGAGTTGCGAGTCATGTTCCAGTAAGTTCAATTAACCAAAAAAAAAATAATTAAGCGTTATCAAAGTGTAATATACAAATTTATACTTATATTAAGTCTAAATTGGTTATTAGTCACACGCACACACACACCTTTCATCGCCGAAGGGGTAGGCAGAGGTGCCACTAGTACTAGTGTGCACCTACTTTACGCTGTGTGTATTCTATCCCATGATGTGGTGTAGATGGCGAGCTTTTCGCCACATCGGGCACAAATTCCAGACTCCGGGCTGATACTGAATAGAAAAACTCATTATCACTTTGCCCGACCCGGGGATCGAAGCCGAGACCTCAGCTTTGCAGTCGTACTGTAATACAACTACGCCACGAAGGCAGTCCGTAGCGTAGTCTTGGGAGCGTAGGTATATAAATGATTTCAGGAAATTTAGGGTTAATAATAAAGATAAGTACCAACAATACTATTTATTTACAAAATTTACAAAATTATGAACTATGAACCTATCATTTAAATTACACAAAATAAAATTTTACATATTTATTAATCATATAATTGCATTGATGTATTTTAATACATCAAGATATAATTGTCATTTTCTTACACGAAGTATGTAATTTGCATGAGGTTGATTGTCGTTGTCGCTAAGTTTCAAATAATTAGGTACTAAATACTATTGTTATTATGGTTATACCTGTAGACTAGAATTGGTTAAGGTAACCTCATACATCCACCATATTAACAATACATTGACAAATGAACACTTTTGGTATCTCTCGTAATTTACAAAAATAATAACCTACAAGTACTTTAATTATATATCATCTTCTCTTACTACATAACGTCGTTTTATTACTTTCGAAACCGATTTGTTCTAATTTTGAACGATTCGTATTGCGTCGTCTTCGTTTCTTGCCTGGTTTTGGAAGCCAATCTTCCTTGATAAGATCAGAACCTTTCTCTGCTATCATTATTACAGGGGCATTAAGGTTACCATTTGTAATCGTAGGCATAATGCTTGCATCTATCACTCGAAGTCCTTCGACACCATACACTCTCAATCTTGGATCTACAACTGCCATGGGATCGCTAGTTGGTCCCATTTTTGCCGTACATGAAAGATGGTAAATAGTCATTGTGTATTGTCGGATGTAGCAGTCCCAGTATTCGTCTGTATAGAGAGGTAGGTGCTTGCAGTTTGGCACAGGTTTACTGTGAAACCGAGCGCCGAATCTTTTCATGGCTGTCGTTTCTCCCACCGCCACAGCGGCTTTGACTCCTTCTCTAAGAACTCCTACATCGTCAGGATGTGTTAAATAATTGTGAATCATAATAGGATAGTCTAGAGGATTCTTCGTGCGCAGCTTTATAAAACCTCTGCTCTTAGGCCGTAACATCATAGGGAATATACCAAACACATCCTTGTTGTTAATTTCTCCAAATACTTCATTATAAAATTCATCAGTTAGACTGTGCGCCTTCTTCACTTGAGTACCGCCGTCTGATGGGGTTGAGCAAGAGGTCAGCATGAATTCTATGTCGGGCCAATCATCTGATGCATTCGCGTATTTTGTATTAATAAAGGCAACGACTTCTAATCCAATGCTTGAAGTTAAAGGTCCGTCTTCAGTAATGGCGTAACGCAAAGCTGCATTGACGTTAACCAAACGGTTCATCACCAAACTGACTGGATAATCGATTTGGAATATAACGCCTCCCACGGCAATATGATCCTGTAAGTTTCTCCCAACACCTGGAGAATCGTGGATCACATCAATTCCTACTTCCTTTAGATGTTCTGCTGGCCCGACTCCAGACAATAACAATAGTTGTGGAGAAGCGATAGCTCCAGCCGCTAGGATGACTTCTCGGTTTGCATAAACAACTTGCTTTTCGCCGTCTCTGAGAAATTCTACTCCGTACGCTCTCTTTGCGTCTTTATCTATTAGGACTTTAGTGACGTGCGAAAAAAGAGCGATGTGTAAATTTTGACGTAGTCTGACAGGTCTCAGAAAGGCTTTGGCTGTGGAGCATCTGGTTCCTCTTCTGATGGTGAACTGGTACCACGCGTAGCCGGTCTGTTGAGCTCCATTGACGTCGACGATGTCGTATCCCATTTCTTCACCTGCTTGAAGTAAAGCAGCACCGAGTGGTGTGTTGTATGGAGAGTCTTGTACCGTCAAGTAACCGCCTGAAATGTAAATTTAAACGACGGTTAATATAGGTTGATGTTACTAAATTAGCATTGTTTCATTCAATGGGAAAAGTGTTACTATATTAAGTTTTCTCAACTGACACAAGTTGTCACTTATTTAATATCTTGGGAAAATCCACAAGTGACAGGACCCGCCGTGTGTGTTGCAAAACTGAATACGAAAACCAGTCAGCTAGCTTAATCATTATAGCGCGTTGAAGCTTATTAGTCATAACGTAATTCACACTCCTGTCGTTGTGCCCGAGAAACTATTAGTGCAAGTAATACGTCCTATAGCGTGATAGGAGGTGAATCTGTGATATCGGGAACTATTACCAAACCCAGGTAGGTGAGATATAATATTTTTCGTTTCGAAAAATTCACTTAATGTTTTTATTGACTGAGCATAGAATTTCACCGTTCATAGACGAATTATGTCACATTACAGAATATCTGAAAAACAAAGTGCACACCTGTGCTATGATGTCTTTTATCTTTCGCCAAGTACGGATTCCGTTGGTCTTCGGACTTTTTGAAGTACGGTAGAACGTCTTCGTAACCCCACCCAGGGTTTCCCATAGATTCCCATTGGTCGAAGTCGCGTCTGTTTCCTCTAATGTACAACATGGTGTTGAGGACTGACGACCCTCCAAGCACCTTGCCCTTGGTCCAACTGCAGCGTTTGTCTACCATGGCCTGACACGCTGTGTCTTGGGGTTGTGTTCTGAAATATTTAGAAATGCGTATTAAAATACTGTAAATATTTTTCTGGTCATCAATTCATATTATAGTTCGGACATACTAAAAGCTGGCCAGTATGAAAATTTATTCGGAATACTGTGTGTAGGGAAGAGAACAAAAAATCTGTTGCTCCAAATAACTGATTTTTGAATGCAATCATTTTTTTATTATTCAAGGAGTTTTTTATTATTTGTAAATAAGAGTTATCACTGCCCTATTTAAGCGCGCTAAACTTGTTTCTCGGTAACGGCTCGTTCGATTTGGATGAAATTTTGGATTTGGATAGTATGAGCTCCAAAAATAAAATTGTGGTATTCAGCTTTTTATCAACCTCAAACTTGTGCGGTTAGCATGTAGGAGATGCTAAACTACTGAACCGATTATAATGAAATTTGGGATACCTTGACCTTTGAAAACAAATACAAAATGTTAATTTTTTTATTAGCCTCTATGTAAGGGAGGTAAAAAAGGGTGAAAATAAACAGCTGAACCGATTGTAATGAAATTTAGTGTGGGTATATCTAGAACCTTAAAGTTAACTATGATATATTATTTTTTATAATAAACATATTTTTACCCGACTGCGCAAGAAGGAGGGTTATGTTTTTCAAGTGTATGTATGTATATATCTTTGGCATGTCCAAGAGCCTAAACGGCTCGTCATATTTTTATGTGAGTGGTGTAAATAGATTAGTCTTAGACGTGAGAGTGACACTGGGTACATTAAAATTTAAAAAATTAAAACAAAAGTAAGGATTTTTGGCGGCAAAATGTAATGTTTTTATTTTTATGGAAACATTGAAAAAGAAACAATCGAAAGCAAGATTTGAATCAGCGACCTCCATGGTACCGTGCCGGCGCTCCGTCAACTGAGCTATCTCGACCTACTTTTGGCTGTTCAATTTCAAGTTCCCTATTTTATTTATTTAAAGGAGATGCCTAGTGATATAAGATTTTTTATTTTCTTTAATGGCGTAATATTATGTTTGTGGTATGTCATGGCAAAACTTAGTCCGCTTTTTTTACTATAAGTTGCATAATTTGATTTCAGCAATATAATTTAAAAAGTTGTGAAAGTCGGTTGGCGCTCATTGCCAATTATTTTAGTAAAAGTAGACCACCATATAAACACTTACCGATACTTCCAGTCGAGTTTGCTCTTATGTAAATACAAAGAGAGCAGCGGAACATCGCTTATGTCAGTCTCGTGACCGCCTGCTTCCAGCAGTAACACATTCCAGCCTTCGACTTCAGATAGCCGATTAGCTAGTACAGAGCCCGCAGACCCTCCTCCAACTATGATAAAGTCGTAAGTTTCCCGAAGATATTTCTGGTTGAATGGCCTCTGTTCAGGGTCTAAGAGCTCGTAGTTGAAGTACGCCATGGCAGCAAGCATGATGGGGATGAATGTGAGCTTGCTGAGGCCGCCGATAGCCAGAGCTGCCTTGGCGGCTGTTGATGCGACGGTGAATATCGCCATTGTTTATAGTCGCATGTTCCGTCTGGAAAGGATAAATATAATTAAATTATAGTGCAATAGTTAGATGTTAATTTCCGTAAGTTCCACTTGTTATGTAGGGACACACTGTATGTACAAACATATACATACATATACACTCACGCCTGTTATCCCCGAAGGGGTAGGCAGAGGCGCAACTAGTACACTCACTTTTCGCCATTATTTATAGCCTATTGCCATATCAGGGACAAATTCCAGACTCCGAGCTGATACTAAATAGAAAAACTCAATATCACTTTGCCCGACCCGGGAATCGAACCCGAGACCTCAGCTTTGCAGTCGTACTGTAATACAACTACGCCACCGAGGCAGTCAGTAGGTTAAAATGTGAAAGATATTTCCAATAATTATTAAGTTTAAGGATGTGATATAAACTGGAATTAAATATAGTTACGTATGAATCGAATAGTTAATGTACAGTCAGCCACATAAGTAACTGAACAAATTCAAAATTTCAAATCGCGTTTAAAGTTTTAATTGCATCAATATCAACAATTATTTTTACTTCACTAAAATAAACTTCACATGGTTAACTTTATTTTAGACTAGCTTCTGCCCGCGGCTCCGCCCGCGTGAATGAGTTTTTCCGGGATGAAAGTCCCGCTTTATATTTTCCCGGGATAAAAAGTAGCCTATGTGTTAATCCAGGCCATGATCTACCCGTGTGCCATATTTCATCGAAATCCGTTCAGTAGTTTTTGCGTGAAAGAGTAACAAACATCCATACATCTAAACATCCATACATTCTTACAAACTTTCGCCTTTATAATATTAGTAGGACAAAGAAAAAAGAGTATTTCTGCAGTTAACGTGCAGAAGCATTTTTAAGTTTTTAATTTGTTCAGCTACTTTTGTGGCAGACTGTACATGTCACGTCAATGACAAGTAAAAGTATTTATAGCAGGGAAACATATTAACTGAATGAAGATTGCGAAAGTGGACCGCCGTGATCCAATATTTATATGAATGGCATTTTAGTTGCAGCATGCCGTTCTTCCTTCTTGTAAGGTACCTGAGGGTAATAAGGCCTGTCGGATTATAAGGCCTGAGTAACAGAAATCGTACTTAAATTGTATTTACGCACTCAAACGCCACACGCATACAATGCTTTACTTGCGCACACGTTGCTACAAGCTCGGAGTCACACCTCCCCTGCTTCAAGCCGTCATTGTCGTACCAAACTCTGCGCCAGTAGGTAGCGCCGATCGAATAATAAAAAATCACACCAGACAATCGTAAGTATTTTTTGTTGTATTACAGTTAGCTAGTTGAATTTGTGTTCAATTTATAGTTTATCTAACCCTTATGTTGGTATCGAATCTTGTAGGAAGTATCTCAATATATTTTATATTCATATTTTTAATTTCTTGCTTATATAGCTGGAGGCCATTAAGGCCTATAAAAAAAATCCATAGGCCTTGTTATCTTCCAATTTTTATTTAGTGATTTGTTAGATTTTTTAGATTATTTTGTGACTGTGCCTTATATTCCTTTCAATGTCTTTTGTAGATTGTCGGAAAGCCACATTGAACGAAGAACAGGAAGATGATTTGGTGAAGAGGATTATCAGGTTTTCTGAAATAGGATTGCCCGTGACACCACGCTTACTGCGTCGCCTGGTCTTTTTTAAAAATAATAAAAAGAAAGTGAAGAAAACTCAAGCGAAAAAAAGAATGATACCCCGCAGCAGGAAAGAGGATGGTACTGCCATGCTTGCGTCTTCGCAAGCATGGCAGTACCATCCTCTTAGATGATATCATCATCATATATATTATCCTCTCAGCCGACTTATCTTCTTAGATAAGACGGCTGACATGCGTAAATTCGGAAAATGTGGAAAATGGTTCTATGCAGAGTGTGTTGGTTTGTCGGTAGAAGATACCGGCGCATTTGAGTGTCCTGATAGCAACAACTAGGAGGCATTCATCCTGCAATTAGCAAATTGATCGGTATCATTTTGCTAGACCAGTAAAACCAGCGTTTTGTTTATAGTATTTAATGTAAAATTACTTGATTAACCTAATTGTGGATTTCAAATACCAAATATTGTTAGTTATTATAATATTTAGGACTATTAAAGCAATAGGCCTTATTTACCTGCGATGGCAAATTAAGGCCTATGAGCAAGGTTTTTAAAAAGCATTCATTTTGTTTTTATTTACGGCAGAAGTCCCCATTTTACGTTACTTTTTTATAGTTCTTAAGTTAAATGACTGATTAGAAATAAAACCTGTCGATTAACGACTATATTTTTCATTTTATTTGAAATCTCCCTTAGCTAGGCCTTATTACCCTCCGGTACCTTATAAAAAGTTAATATCTTTTAAAATAAACATATGAACTCACAAGGTATTATTATTTTTAGCTGCTAAAAATGTGGGTTCCTTAGTTTTAGAAATTCGGCTGAGCATATATTAAACTTAATCCTTCAGAATATTTATTCATTTATTCAACAATATACCTTCTTAGGGTGCCGGCATCAATTCAAACAACTGAGTGTAAAAAAATATAAATTAATTGGTATTGATAACATTAATTAAAATTAAACATAAGTACAAAACTATAAATGTATTAGATACTGTTAATAGAATTGAAAAGAGCTAAAAATTATTAATAACTCTGTGTTTATAATGCGGTGTTGCAAAGTGTAGAAGCTTATATAATTCATACGGTTACTAATAAAAAGAATGATGAAGTTTATAGCTTTGACACCAATTCCTTTCAAATCGAGGAAAGAGGACTACAGTGATTCTCAGACATAATAAATTTGTCATCAAACGTACATTTGACACGAGCTCTTTACTTTGTTTTTGAAAAAGACTCGTGTTTGACTTACAAATGGACTAATTATCCGAAATCATTTTGTCATGACTTAAATGTCATTATTAGTTTTTACCACCAATACCATCTCCATCATTGTCTTTAAACAAATTAGAAAGTTTCCTAATGATTCTTTACGTTTACGCGAATGTTAGACATTGAAATTAAACCATTGTTAAGATTTTAATTAAATTTATTTAAAAAATAATCAAAAGTAGTTAAATACTAAATTGTCAACGAAAACCATAAATTGCACTTGATAGAAATAACTTTCAAAGAGTAGGTCACAAAATATTACCAGAAAACTAAATTCCCAAGATGATGTTTACGCGCGCACATCTGCCAACAGAATGCTCTGACAGAAAGATTTCCACTCCTTTTATTGGGATTTGGTCGATGCTGTCAATGGTTACTACCCTCAATAAATAAATTGACAGCTAACTCTATTATAACGGGTTTTATCGCGGTTTTTTATTTTATATCTTCTCCCGAGGCGTTCGACGGCTTTGATGCACTTAGTGGTCACGGGGAGGAGAAACTTTCCTGTTTTGCATTTTCATAATCATCCTAGGCCTTAGTATACTCGTGATGTGATCATCAAAATAACGTCAGTAGATAAATAATTTACACAAAACCGACAAAAGTTCTAGATTTAGTTCATTCTCTTACAGTTAGCAGAATTCACAGGAATCAGAATCAGATCGATTCTAGGACGTAACCGTTGTGTAATAAAGATAGCATTCCGAGGTTTTCTAAATTAAATGTGATGATATTAATTAATCTAGTGGCTGCGAATTGAGTTCTAAAGTGTGAATTTCTGAATTCGATTTCCAGGTCGAGTCGAGGAATAAACATTTCTGCGAGATTTTCTATCCTAAAAATAACTATGTTGCAAGTTGAAATTTATCTCCAATATGGAGATGCCTTTATCCCTGAATAGGTAGGCTGAGGGGCAATCGGGCACCCACTTTTCGTTATGTGTGTTCCGTTCCATGATGTGATAGCGGGCGAGCCTATCACCACATCAGGCACAAATTTCAGACTCCAGGCTGATACTGAGTAGAAAAAAACAAAATTACGTTCCCTATCAGTATACACACACACGCCTCTTATCCCGAAGAGGCAGCCAGAGGCGCAACTGGTGCACTCACTTGTCGCCGTGCGTATCGTATCCCAGGATGTGAAAGGGAACGAGCTTAACGCCATATCCAGACTCCGGGCTGATGCAGAGTAGATAAACCCAATATCACTTGCATAGCATTGCAGTCGTATCGTAATACAACTACGCCACCGAGACAGTCATCTATCAGTATGGTTTTTATATACTTGATTTAATCACCAAAGTGTACATTATTTTATAGTATATCTTAGGTACGAGGCTTTACCGCACAAGGGTTATATATAACGTTTATGTAACTCAAACCACGCAATGTGTTGCTTTGCAGCCTGCATTCATAGTATCTTATTTGACCGTGCTCTCACTCGAGGTTATGACTTGAGCATAAAACTTTACCTTGCGATCTGTGTCAGCATTTTTCGTTGTTGCATTTAGTTTTTTCTTGTTTGTAGTTATAATAATAAATTGTGTATATAGCACACTAGGTGTTGGTCGCGGCTTCAATATTTACGTTTCTTTTTATAAAGTGAAAAAATATTCATTTGGTCTACATATGCCGCTATTTACAACTATATACCATACTAACCAGCCCTGTATTATATACTGCCTACTGCTGAGCACGGACCTCCGCTACATCTGAGAGAGTTTAGGCCTTAGTCCACCACGCTGGCTTAGTGCGGGTTGGCAGACTTCACATACCTTCGAAATTCAGAAAAATTCTCAGGTATGCAGGTTTCTTCACGATGTTTTCCTTCACAGTTAAAGCGAGCTATAATTCACAGAGAATACACACATAAATTTTTAGAAAAGTCAGAGGTATGCCCTTGAGTTTGGAACCCGCGGACATTCGTCTCAGCAGTCCCTTCCACTCCCAACTAGGCTAACGCCGCTTCACTATATAGCTATAGCATAATGTAATAAAAAATTATTTACACGAAATATGTAAGAAAGAAAAATAATAGTGATACTAGTGATCTTACTTATATTATAAATATGAACGTTTGTGAAAAGATTTGTATGTTTGAATGTTTGTTTGGAGTAAACGCAGAAACAACTAAATGAAATGAAATTAAATTTGACACACGAGTAGGTCATGTCCGAGGTTAACATATATTTTTGTTCCGGTAATTTGCTCCCATAGGAAACATTGGATATGTTTATTCTGATTCTTAACGTAGATGGCGCTGGTATCGTACTGTGTTTCATGGACTTTTGTTTGTAGCGGGAAAGGCTTCCCAAGCGAACGAAGCCGCGAGCAACATCTTGTCCTTCATAAAACAATCTAAATCATTTGTAATAAATAATTTTGATTCATTTAATTAATCGTATTACATAATACATAATTTTGATTAATTTAATTAATCGTATTACATAATACATAATTTTGATTAATTTAATTAATCGTAGTAGATAATACATTACATGACAAAAACCAAACGCCCTAAGATCTATAATGTTCACTCATTGCAAGCGATTTATAATTGGTGTGAACGGGGTCGTTGTTAAAGCTCTTTGTCTGTGTGCCACATAGATGATGTCGCAAACGTATGTACACCGTTTTATAAATAAAATCAATGTGAAAAATCAATTTGATCGGTGGGAACTAGCTGTCCAGGTATTGAGAACTATTGTGGGTATTTTCTGGCGCCCGTCAAGGTATAGCGCAATGCAGGGATTGTTAAAATATGAAAATCTTACTGGGAAACATATAAGTTGAACCATTTGCACATTTGCCACCTGTATTGACTGCCTCGGTGGAAAGCCATTCCCGCTACCAATAGTCCAATACAATAGTGTTTTAGGCACGCCGGCACCATCTACTTCAAGAAGCTCATGTATTATCTACCATGGGAGAAAATTACCGCCATAAAAAGTACCCTATGTGTTTATCCAGGACATGATCTACCCGTGTGCCAAATTTCTTCGAAATCCGTTTAGTTGTTTTTGCGTTTACTTCTAACAAACATCCAGACGTTTTCACAAACTTTCGCATTTATAAAATTGGCAAGATGTAACGAGTAGCGTTTATCCAGAAGCGGTGACATTATACTCCGTCCAACCATTTATGAATCTATCGTAACTTCTTCATGAATTAAATCGATTGTTACAAGAAATCGAATCGGTAACGCATTAGTACATCCCCAATTGATTGGAAACCGAACTGTCAAAAGTTAAATGGTTGGACGGAGTATAAGCTCGTAGTACCTACTGCTTACTTTGCTAACACCAAAAAACTGAATAGACTTCAAAATGCATACATTATTTATTTACAATATAATGATGTTAAAATTACTTTACTAGTTGGCGTTCATCGGTTCAAATGTTAAAGTTTATGTTATGAATGGTAATTTCCTAACTTACAATTGAGGCCGTGACTGCAAGGATGACCTAACCATCATTTTATTTGCTAATATGCTTTTAGATGCCTGCCTCGGTGGCGTAGTTGTATTACAGTACGACTGCAAAGCTGAGGTCTCGGGTTCGATCCCCGGGTCGGGCAAATTGATATTGAGTTTTTCAATTCAGTATCAGCCCGGAGTCTGGAATTTGTGCCCGATATGGCGATAGGCTCGCCCCGTATCATATCATGGGACTGAATACACACGGCAAAAAGTGGGTGCACTAGTTGCGCCTCTGCCTACCCCTTCGGGGATAAAAGGCGTGAGTATGCGTATGCTTTCAGATGCATTTTTTTCATAATTTTATATTTTTAGCGATAGTTATGTTTAGGCAAGCATAGTTTAGAAATCACTTATCCGTTACTTACTATTCTGTCCCATGATGTGATAGGAAGTGAATTTGTTGCTATATCGGGCACGAATTCGAGACTGCGGCGATCAAACCCAAGATCTTCAGCACCGCAGTCGTACCGCAATACAACTACGGCATCGAGGCAGATATTATACATAAATACTTTTAAAAAACATAGGCCACGAAGGCACTTGGATGTCGCAAGCAGTCTGTCTCTATAAATACACGCAATAGATAGGAGACAAGCAACATTTAAGTGAAAACAATGCTTCTAGATAGGGCTGCCATCCGTCCGGATTTCCCCGGATTTGTCCTAGTTTGAAGGGCGTCCGGGGGCCGTCCGGCAGGGGTTTTAAAAATTGTCCGGGCAAAACCCGGACACTTTTGTTGTCAGGGGAAATCCATTTTTTTATAGATGAGCGACAAATTGAAATAAATCTTAGTTAAAAATTCATGCATTTCCCCGTATTCAAGAAGGAACGGCAAAATATTTTTTCAGAGGTGTCCGGGGAAAGACCCATATTTCGCCCAAATGTCCGGGATTTTTACCGTGTTTATCCGGCGTCGGCAATTTAGATGATGGCAGCCCTACTTCTAGACAACTTAATTTTCACATTCGTCTCGTTTCCATACGGGTAAGACAATGATGTAATGATGTAAGTCACATAAGGTGACCTGAATACTTGGCATCCTCTTTGTGTCACATCCGTTATTTCATAAATTACTCAGTGTTGACTGCCGACGCGGTACGACTACCGCTCTGCAGTGTGGAGTTCGAATCCCGGGTCGGTTTGATATTGTGTTTTTCGGATCAGTATCAGGGGAGTCAGGAATTTGTGCCCGATATGGCTATAGGCTCGTCCGTTGTCATGTGACGAATTATATGTGCGAAATGTGGGTGCTTTAGTTGCGTCCCTCCTTACCCTTTCGGGGACAGAAGGCGTAGTGTGTGTGTAAGTAATGACATGTTTCAAAAAAATCAGCTAGGATACTTATTTTAGAATCAATTCAAAGGCCTTCCATTTATCTGTAGTGCTTTACAGCTGGCTGTTGCAGTTGTAAACTATACTGTGATTAAAGTTTAAATTACCTACTCAGTTCATTATTTAGACTCTGCCATAAAAATTAACATTTTGTATGTTACAGCATAATAGTTACATAATAGGTCGTATAAGTCATTCCTCTTTAACCGTAAATATCAATGGAAGGTTTTCATTTTTTTGTAACATAACCGAGCTGCAATTAAAGTTCCCTGTCCTCGGCTTCTTTCAGATAAAATGCAGCCGTTTATTATAGAACGCGATGCTCACGCATCAACAATGTAAAAACCAAGACATATGGTAATGTAAATGGGATCATTTCGAGACTTTATTTTACTTAATGAAAAAGAAATAATAATGTGACCTACTTTCAGAACGTAATACAGAAACCAGACAGTTTGTTCAAACAATAATGACTTCCGCTGGTTTGTAATAGAGTTCAAAATTGTTTGGAACAGTGGAAAGCTTTAGGTAAATGTTCAGAGAAGGATGTGTGCAACCGGTTCATAAATTGTTGTTTACGTGTGATACGTTGCACTTTCTTATGATATAAGATTGCATCTCGAATATCTTCGTATGATATCTCACTAATGCCCAATTTCACCGCTTAATAATAATATAATAATACCAGCCCTGTATTATTATACTGCCCACTGCTGAGCACGGGCCTCTTCTATTGAGGGGATTTAGGCCTTAGTCTACCACGCTGGCCTAGTGCGGGTTGGTAGACTTCACATACCTTCGAAATTCTTATAAGGAACTTCTTAGGTATGCAGGTTTCCTCACGATGTTTTCCTTCACCGTTAAAGCGAACGATAATTGATAAACAATACACACGTTACGTCGAAAAATCAGAGGTGTGTGCCTTGGGTTTTGAACCTCCGGACATTGTCTCGGCAGACCGTTCCATTCCCAACTAGGCTATCGTCCACTTTCCCAACTAGGCTATCGTCCACTATTTATTTCACCGCTTGCTCAAAGTAAATATAATACGAAAGGAGGATCTAGGAGCATAGTTTAGACAGTAACATTTATTTTTGGTAGGCTTATAAATATACTAGCTTCTGCCCGCGGCTCCGCCCGCGTTAAAAGATTTTTCCGTGATAAAAGTCCCGCTTTATATTTCCCCGGGATAAAAAGTAGCCTATGTGCTAATGCAGGACATGATCTACCCGTGTGCCAAATTTCATCGAAATCCGTTCAGTAGTTTTTGCGTGAAAGAGTAACAAACATCCATACATCTAAACATCCATACATTCTTGCAAACTTTCGCCTTTATAATATTAGTAGGATGTGACGAATAACGTTTAACAGCAAGCGGTGAAATCAGACTTTATTGTGTTGCAAAGGCACGCGGGATATGTTTCACAGTGATATAGAAAAATAATTTCTATGAAGAAGCAAATAGGGCGATTTTAAAGGTATGGATAGTATGTATGCGATTTCTTCAATATAATGAACCGGGAAATGTCTATGTGGCACTTCGTCTATTAAATGTTTCTCACTATTTTGATATAAAGTGATTCATGGATAAGTTTGCCTATCTTCTTTGCATATTTCTGATTGGTTACGTACAGTTTTTGCAATATTGGACAATATATTGATTTATTCAATATTAAAGCGTATTGACCAAGAATTTGTGTTTTGTGTTTTACCAATTTGGTCGGTAATAATGTTTTAAAAAAAGTAATACATGTTATATAACGCCTATATCCAATAGCGGTTGGCAGAAAAATCTTGAGCTTAAATTTATACTAAGTTATCTGTTTTGTGTAAATAAATCGAATGTTCAAATTTAAGAAGTTATATTTTTAATATCATTATCGTCGTAGCGGAAAAATTAAGAAATACTAGTTTGAATCCTATATTATTTTATTTATTATTAGTCATCTCCTTTAAGAGATTTAAATAGGGATCTTGAAATTGGACAGCCAATGTAGGAGTCGAGGTGGGTCAATTGGAAGAGCACCGGCACGGTACGCCGGAGGTCGTGGGTTCGAGTCCCACCTTCGACTGTTCTTTTTCAAGTTTCCATAAAAACATAAAATCATTATTAGTTTGAAGTTAATTTAGAATGAAGCGTTATCTTATAAATAATTTTCAGGATTATCTACAGGGCTTGGCACCCATATAGATTTCAAATCTTGTGTCTGTGAAGTCGACAAGCACGCTTATTCTTAATATTGGACTTGGCTTCCATATTTCACCTTTATGTTTTTGATAGGATACTCATTACATTCGTACTATATTTTACCATATTTATAGTAAAATGTAATTTAAATTTCCACAGAATTATGTTACAACTAATATTTTAATTGCAGCATATTAAACTTATTCATTCCATTTACGCTGATTCATTTCACCATTAATAAATTACTCACATTTCTTTTAGTAATTAAACGTTTCGTCACTGGCTATCGGAAGTGACTATGCACATCCTAACGACCTAATGCTCTACATTCTACAAGAATAATTAATGTATTCATTATTAATTAAAAATGGCGTAAAATCAGGAAACAGAAGAGGAAGTTACATAACAAATTTACAGTATTAAAATTATAACGCATGTTATTATTTTATGGTACTTTATGATTTAGCACATATCATAAATATTTATAGCCAATATATTTTTATGCAGCAGTTGTAAAGCCGTGCAAATTTTCGTATGTAAATCGAATTTGAAAATTACACGAATATTAAATTTTAATACTAGATTAGCTGAGGTCTCGGATTCGATCCCCGGGTCGGGCAAAGTGATATTGAGTTTCCTATTCAGTATCAGTCCGCAGTCTGGAATTTATGCCCGATATGGCGATAGGCTCGCCCCCTATCACATGGGACAGAATAACGGCGAAAAGTGGGTGCGCTAGTTGCACCTCTGCCTACCCCTTCGGGGATTAAGGGCATGAGTGTGTGTGTGTGTGTATGATGTGTTAGGAGGCGAAACTATCGCCTTATCGGGCACAAATTCTAGACTCCGAGCTGATACTGAATTGAAAAAATCAATATCAATTTGCCCGTCCCGTGGATCGAAACCGAGACCTCAGCATTGCAGTCGTACCATAATATAACTACGCCACCAAGGCAGTCTTCTGTTACTCATTTCGATAGAAATTTAGTTGTCGGAATTTAGAGCTTTATGGATATGACAACATAATTTGTTAAGCTTATATAAAACTTGCACCTTAATATCTGTTCAGTTGTTCTGATGTGAAACGTATACAAATTGAAATAGTGAAATGAAATCCTCCTAGCCAGTTTCGGCCACGGCGGCCAATCTCAACGGAGATCAGCCAGGTACGCAGGAGATATTATAGTGCACAAGTGTGTGCGCAATACACAGGTGCACTCACTATTCCTTCACTCTCATAGTCCGGTGAGACGGCAATCCGACATGACCGGAGAGGGATCAGGCGCAGGACCAACGGCTTTACGTGCTTTCCGAGGCACGGGGGTATCACACCGCCAACTTCCTGACTCCGAGCTGCGACTGAGTAATTTTTTTAAGATGGAAAAACCCAGTCACAAAGTTTTTTGGCCTGACCCGGGATCCGAACCCTCAGCGCGCAAATCGTACTCGTAACGCGTACGCAATACAACTACGCCACCGAGGCAGTCAAAATATAAAATGAAATAGTGTAGACAGTGTAGATACTGGGTATATAAGTTTCGGTTACTTTTTAATTATGTTAGTTTAGGTCTCGAATTCATTTCATTGCTCAGCAAAAGCACTGCTTCTTTAACCAAACCTCTCAAGCGCGGACGCTCATCTGAAGAATTCCAAGCATAATCCGGCTTCCGTACAGTAACATATAAGGCTTTTTATCCTCTTGTAGTGCTATATTGCTTAGTGCTTACGGTCAGACTTATTGTATCTCAGTATTGTAGCAATGATCCATAGGGTTTATCAAGTACGCCTACTTGAGCGTGGCCTTGGCACACTCACCCGCTCTGGCCTTTTAGATCCATCGATTTCTCAAGAGCGGCTAAAATACATGTAAGCTGAATTATATTTTTAATATACACCATAAGTAAGGTATGCAACACTTCTGAGTCAAGGTATTCCACATTAATTAAAATGCAGACTTAACCCACTTTATCTAGCGGTGCTGAGATGAAACGCTTTACCAAACACTAGGTCTATTACAGAAATAATTACAGTTTTTATTCTGTAAAATATTATATAACAACACTTACATATTTGGGTTAGAGTTATTTATGCAATTTACAACATTATTTAA
This sequence comes from Lapara coniferarum, assembly GCA_949316025.1. Lineage (NCBI taxonomy): Eukaryota > Metazoa > Arthropoda > Insecta > Lepidoptera > Sphingidae > Lapara > Lapara coniferarum. Next base: position 11,037,299 of record OX438923.1, on the reverse strand, counting down.
TTACCGTTAAAAGTGTTTTTAGTGTTGTAACGAATATTTGATGTTCCTGTGTGTGACATAAGCTCGCGTTTATTTCCCTTGGGGGGGGGGGGGGGGGGGGGAAGACCAGCACTTATTCGTAGAGCTCTTTTAGTGGATAGAGCTTAATTATATATTCCAAAATTTTCAGCGTGGTAGATTAAGGTCTAAAATCCTCTCAGTAGAGAAGGTCCGCGTCCAGTAGTGGTGGGACGGTATGAAGTATAAGGCTGGTATTAATTTCATAAAAGTGTGTAGTGTTTGTAATTTAATTTGTTAATCTATGCTAATATTATAAAGAGGAAAGATTTTAATGTTTGTTTGTAATGGATGAACTCAAAAACTGCTCGACCGATTTTGAAAATTCTTTCACTGATAGGAAGCTACATTAATTACTACTAAGTCCTATAGGCATCTTTTATTCCCGGGAAAATATTTTTATCCCGGAAAATTCTTTCACGCAGGTGGAGTCGCGAGCAGACGTCTAGTGTCAGATAAGTAGCTGAACGAAACTACGTCCAATTATTTCTTTTAATAAAATCAAAGTGTGTTCCATCGACCGCACATTGAAACCGTATGAAGGCATATTTAAATATAACTGAGGTAACTTCCTCTATTGCATTAGACTTTATGATGAAAAGATAATTATGGAAAATACTCTATGTTTTATTTTATTATTTACTCAAATGAGGTTTTAATTAGTAGCCATGGAGAAATAACGAACCGTGCCATGTTGTAAAGTCCAGCTGCAATACTTCTGTAATAGTTATCCTTCCTACTAATATTATAAAGGCGAAAATTTGTAAGAATGTATGGATGTTTGGATGTATGGATTTATGGATGTTTGTTCCTCTTTCACGCAAAAACTACTGAACGGATTTCGATGAAATTTGGCACACGGGTAGATCATGTCCTGGATTAACACATAGGATACTTTTTATCCCGGGAAAATATAAAGCGGGGCTTTCATCCCGGAAAAACTGTTCAAAGCGGACGGAGCCGCGGGCAAAAGCTAGTAGGTACTAAAGTTATTTGTCTTACTATGTTGATTGACATGATTTTACTATAACATCGAAATACGCACACACATATCACACATCTTTTATCCGCGAATGGATATAGTTTACTAACTTTGGCTCGCGGCTCTGCTTGCGCGAAATAAGTTTTCCTGGATAAAAGACCCGCCATGAACTTTTGCTAGATAAAAAATATATTTTGTGTCCTTCCTTGTGGTTAAAGTTAACACCGTTCCAAATTTTAATTAAATCGGTTTAGTAGTTTGGCTGTGAAGGCGTAGCAGACACACAGACAGAGATGAGAGATAGGGATGAACCTATCGCCATATGGGTACATATTACTATTTAATATTCTGTGAAATGAGGCACAAATTCCAGTATGGTATCTATACTAATGTTATAAAGCTGAAGAGTTTGTTTGTTTGTTTGTTTGTTTGAACGCGCTAATCTCAGAAACTACTGAACCGATTTAAAAATTCTTTCACTAATAGGAAGCTACATAACTCCTGAGTGCTATAGGCTACTTTTTATCCCGGGAAAATATTTTTGTCCCGGAAAAACTTTTTCACGCGGGCGGAGCCGCGAGCACTACTAGTATGGTATAACAGGGGAAGGACCGCAACAGCGGTACGCGCAGAGGCGGTTGCGGACGACAACTTAGACGTGAGTCGGAGGAAGCCCGCAGCCGTCCCTAATGCGCCGAAGATGGCACCAAAAAAAAAATGGTATATGGTATGCAAGCGCTGTATTATATACTGCCCACTGTTGAGCACGAGCCTCCTCTACTACTGAGAGGGTTTAAGCCTTAGTCCACCATGCTGGCCTAGTGCGAGTTGGCAGACTTCGCATACTCTCGAAATTATTTTTAGTGAATTCTTAAGTATGAAGGTTACCACACGATGTTTTCCTTCACCTGTTAAGCGAACGATGATTGATAAACAATACACACATAACTTCGAAAAATCAGAGGTGTGTGTCTTGGGTTTCGAACCTGTGGACATCTCGGCAGACCGTTCCATTCCCAACTAGGCTATCGTCCACCATATTTGGTATATTATGAATATTTTTATGATAATTGGTAGGCATAAATTCAACTTACATAGCCTGCATTACTGGACATTATGAGACCAGGGGGCTTAGGATGTGAAAAAAAAAACACCATGCGTCTCCGCTTCGTTTTATTGTGATTGGCTGAGAGACTGATGTATCGGTATTTCGATGTTTGTGCTTGACCGAGAGACCGATACGTCCGTCTCTCAACCAATCACAATAAAACGAAGCGGAGACGCATCGTGTTTTTTTTTTCACATCCTAAGCCCCCTGATGTCTCATGTCTATCACTTAGTATCGGAGGAGAGCGGCATGCCCGTCTCGTCCATCATTTGTCAAACATTTTTAATATACGACATTGGCAAGTTTCGGTTCTCTAAAACGCAATCATTATTTTCTGAAGTAATGCTTGCAATAAGACTCAGAAACCACAACTGACCCAGCCACTATGTTTCAAAATTTTGTAAATGACATGCAATCGGTAATTTATGTAAAATATATGCATGAAGGTGGTATGAACTTCGTGATTATAATTCGCTTTTCGATAACATTTTAGGATCTTTTTGGTATTTGTTTCTCCTAAACATCAGTAAGATGTATGCTACATGCATAAAATTCAAAGAAAATTTATTGAAGAGTATCTGTGATTTACAAATTTACGCTTTTATCTTATTGCTTATTCACATATTAAAATCGCATAATTTTCCTCTATGTTTATTTGGGTTTGTTTTCGAAACAATTAAATCTATCTTGACGGGAATTTCATTGACTTGTTGAGGACTTTTCATAGCGTAATCCAGGCAAAATTTATTCTTAGTAAGATATTTTATGCTAATGGAGAACCGAGCAAAGAACTTAATTGAAAAAAACCTAATAGACTTTGTAGGTTGTCTAACTTGTTACATTTTCAATGCGTTTAGATTGTCCTAGATATTGAGTGGTTAAAAGCACTTGCGCGTTAGTGACTGAATTTATTTGCGATTTGGCCGTGAGTTTTCCTTATAGCCTCATAAGTAATGCCGGCGTAGGTACTCAAGCTGCAAAATAGTGTAATGAAAGATCAAATAAAAAAACCGGACCTATTTTTGGAAAAATACACACGAGTTCCCTAGGATTGGGATTCGTGCTTGATATGACTATAGATTTGTTGTAATATTACATCATGAGGCAAATCAATTGGTTTGAAAAATTGCAAGTCTGCATAATAATTAAGGGATGGAAACACCTAGATACGTTGAAACGAACATAACCGCTCAGTCGCCCCCCTTTGAAAACTGGGTGGTAGTAATAAGTCAACATAGTTTTCACAAATCATGAAGTAAAGGATGCCTATATTTGTGTATAATATTTATAATCTTATCTATACTAACAGTATAAAGAGGAAAGATTTGTTTTTTGGTTTTGTAATGGATACAGTAACTACTGGACTGATTTTAAAAATTCTTTCACTAATAGGAAGCTACATTGCTCCTCACTATTAGAGGCTACTTTTTAACCCGGCAACACTTTTTCACGAGGGCGGAATCGCGAGCAGAATTCTAGTTTGTAATAAAAGTTTTTTACTGACGACAATAGTTTCTTAGGCCGTGGCTTATGTTAAATATAAAAGCCAAATTTGTAAGGATGTTACCTGTTAGGGATTTAATAAACGCTCTCTAATTTGAGGTCCATAAAATAAAGTAGAGCATAAACTAACGCTCTCGCTCTCTTTGATAATATTACGATCGCGGTGACCGCATTATCTTGCCGGCTCTCTGCAGATGTGTGTCAGTCATGAGAGAAAGTATGAAAAGAATACTAAATGCAATAGATTAGCGAACTATCAGGGTTTTGTGTAACCGTACCTGATACACGATTACTGAACACACGTTAAATAATAGCAAATTTTAGTGTGAATCTTTTAAATATATAGACGTATGCCCAACAGTTTTAAATATTCTGTTATGTTTATAAGCAATGAGCGGAATTTCAGGCAATGCTAGGATATTTATTTAATAACTAGCTTTTGCCCGCGGCTCCGCCCGCGTTATAAAGTTTTTCCGGGATAAAAGTCCCGCTTTATGTTTTCCCGGGATAAAAAGTAGCTTATGTGTTAATCCAGGACATGATGTACCCGTGTGCCAAATTTCATCGAAATCCGTTCAGTAGTTTTTGCGTGAAAGAGGAACAAACATCCATACATCCAAACATCCAAACATCCATACATTCTTACAAACTTTCGCCTTTATAATAGTAGTAGGATTCCTGCTTGAATTTCAATATAAAAAAACTATCGCAAATGTGTATAATATAGAAATTTAACTTAACATTTATAATTGTTCGCGATTCAATTTCACTTTTGTTGAGTTTCAGAACGCGATATTAGATCTTCTAACGCGCACGCGAATTTGAACTTTATGCAGCGGTAATAAATTACACCATTTTATTTAGAAAACGTTTGTATGGGAAATAGAAAAATGCTGTTTTGAGGATTTTCCCGGCAATTATTTGAATTTTTCCCACCTTTTAAACCTTCCCTAGACCTTCACGAATAATTCAAGACCAAGGATAAGATAAATCCGTTCAGCCGTTCTCGAGTTTTAGCGAGACTAACGAACAGCAATTGATTTATATATATATAGATATTTACTATGAAAATGAATGAATGAATGAACGTAATGAATGGAATTGCAGATAAAAGTTCTCTACTATGATTTTAAATTTGTTTTTGATAAGACGTTGGGTTTAAAGAATAAAATACGCGAGCGGGGAAAGTAATGTAAAAGTTAGAATTTAAAAATAAACTGTTATAACAATGAATATAGGAATATAACATGAAGTTGTGATAAATGGACTATATAATAATAATAATAATACCAGGCCAGTATTATATACTGTCCCACTGCTGGGCACGGGCCTCTTCTACTACTGAGAGGGTTTAGGCCTTAGTCCACCACGCTGGCCTAGTGCGGATTGGCAGACTTCACATACCTTAGAAATTCTTATAAAGAACTCTTAGGTATGCAGGTTTCCTCACGATGTTTTCCTTCACCGTTAAAGCGAACAATAATTGATAAATAATACACACGTAACTTTGAAAAATCAGAGGTGTGTGCCTTGGTTTTTGAACCTCCAGACATTGTTTAGGCAGACCGTTCCATTCCCAACTAGGCTATCGTCCATATAAACTACTAGCTTTTGCCCACGGCTTCGCCCGCGTTAATAAGTTTTTCCGGGCTAAAAGTACATAAAAACCTTCCCGTTGAATCACTCTATCCAACACATTTTGGATAAAGATTACCTAATATTATGACGTTGATAAAACTCTTAACAAATAATGCATTAATTGCGACCAAATTTGATTACCATAAAAACGGTTCTAGTGAGTTAATCTTAAAAGATAGACATATACTGTCGCGGACTTTTTTTTAGATCATTTCAAGAGGAATAATTCTTTCATACATATATTTTTGGTATCTTGAACCGTTTTCGCAGCGCACGCAATGGAAGCCCTCAAGGATGAATAATTTTCCCCGCATTTTTCACATTTTCCATTATTTGTTCGCTCCTAATAGTTGCATCGTGATGTTATATAGCCTATAGCCTTCCTCGATAAATGGTCTATTCAACACAAAAAGAATTTTTCAATTCGGACCAGTAGTTCCTGAGATTAGCGCGTTCAAACAAACAAACAAACAAACAAACAAACAAACTCTTCAGCTTTATAATATTAGTATAGATACTATGTAACTATACTAAAATTAAAAACATAACAACGTACCTGGAGAAACAAAGTACAACAACGCACAGTTATGAAACAATTCCACTGTTTCAAGTCACTACACCATGGAGTTTTGTTTATTACGTATACCGAGTCTATAAGGCTGTACGTTCGTGCGCCTGCGCACTCAGACGACACCACACTGATCGCTTGCAAGTCAGCTATGCCAGCTTACACAATCTGCCGGGCAGGCCGGTCAATGTTAATCGGCTAATATGGGCGATTAGGAATTTAATTGAATTTTTAACATAAATACATAGTTGCGCCCTTTACCTATCCCCAAAGGGGTAGGCTGAGGCGCAACTAGAGCACCCAGTTCTCGCCGTGCGTATTTAGTCCCATGATGTGATAAGGGCGAGTCTATCGCCATGTCTATACCATATTTTTTTTTGTCGTGGACTAATTTGACACTTTAGGTGTTGCCAGAGGTACGCAAAAAGAATTTAATATAAATAAGACTGGCAGAAAAGAGTAATAAAAAAAAACCATGGCGCCAGAATCTGAAAGTCGGTCTTGGCGGCCGTGACATCACTAAGCGGCCCAGCGGAAGATCAGCGCTGGCTCTATCGCCAGCACATGCTGAGCTGGAGCCGTTTTGTGACAAGGTTAATTTTCAGTTTTGAATTTTGTTTAAATTTTCATTGTTTTAAGTTTGTCACAAATAAACTGCTTTTCTTTCTTCTTTCTTCTTTCATATTGAGCACAAATTCCAGACTCTAAACCAACGCACCAAAAGACATAGTACAACTTTTATACCGTCAAAGTACATGTGGTCTTTTATCCTGGATAAACATTTTCGCGCGTACGACGCCGCGAGCAAAATCTAGTATAAAAATGAGTAAATATTGCATACTAATATAAAAATATAAATATATTTAATGTTTCATTATGGCATTTGAGTTTTTAATATATGCTTGAGAAATCATTAGAAATGTCGAAAACCATTGCATTTTATAACGTCACTAGCTTTTGCCAGCGGCTCCGCCCGCGTGAAAGAGTTTTTCCGGGATAAGAGTCCCGTTATATATTTCATGGGGATAAAAAGTAGCCTTTGTCCTTTTTCAGGTTCTAAAATATCTGTGTACCAAATTTCATTTAAATCGGTTCTGTAGTATTGGCATGAAAGCGCGACAGATAGAATTATTAATTTCGACCAAATTTGATTACCATAAAAACGGTTCTAGTGAGTTAATCTTAAAAGATAGACATATACTGTCGCGGTCATTTTTTTAGATCATTTCAAGAGGAATAATTCTTTCGTACATATTTTTTTGGTATCTTGAACCGTTTTCGCAGCGCACGCAATGGAAGCCCTCAAGGATGAATAATTTTCCCCTTTTTTTTCACATTTTCCATTATTTCTTCGCTCCTAATAGTTACATCGTGATGTTATATAGCCTAAAGCCGTCCTCGATAAATGGTCTATTCAACACAAAAAGAATTTTTCAATTCGAACCAGTAGTTCCTGAGATTAGCGCGTTCAAACAAACAAACAAACAAACTAACTAACAAACTCTTCAGCTTTATAATATTAGTATAGATGAATAAATGAGCCTCAAATAATTTGCTAAGGTTTTAATGAAAATGTATTACATTAATACGAATTAGTAGGTACTTGGCCACCAAGCCACGGTAACACAAGAAATAAAGATAGCACAGATAGCGTAAGACGTGAGAAACGCGTGCGCCGCGCCGGCATACTGTTCCACAGCTTAACGGCGCGGTGCAGTAAAAGTACAAATTTTTATGAAAGTTATACAACCAGCTAAAGTATTGAGATTTTACGAAAATGGTCCATCAATGGTGTCACTAAGACGCATGCAGGAAAAGCGGCGATTAAAAACTAGTGTTCAAAAGTCAGTTGTAACGGTATTAGTGTCTAGATATAACAAATTATGTAATGCTTATCGACCGCGTCGAGCAGGTTATAAAATAAACTTCCGTGCAAATGTAAGGTCGGCACTGTTTCTGGTCGAATATCACTTTCTAAATCTAGAACATCGTGTGAATGGAATTTTAGGTTACTGAGAGTTTCTGTGCTTCTTCTTTTTCACAAAGATATCGATGGAATTATTTTACCTTGTTAATGATTTTATATTTTTATAGAAGAGCACCGGCACGGTACGCCGGAGGTCGTGGGTTCGAGTCCCGCCTTCGACTGTTTCTTTTTCAGGATTCTATAAAAATATAAAATCATTAACCAGGCACTACATGGCCATTGACATGTATAAAAAATCATAATATAAAATTATTTTACCTTGTTAAGTCAAAGAGATAACACTAGAAGATAGCAGTTGGTAAGTACGTTTATTAAGTTTGAATGTTTCAAGCAGGCGAGAATAATTTTGTTGACTAGCAAGGGAACCATCTATCGTTAGTCAACACAGTGGGGAAGTTTCCTATAATTGATTTTGTAAATTATTTTATACTAGCTTTTGCCCGCGGCTCCGCCCGCTTGAATAAGTTTTACCGGAATAAAAGTCCCGCTGTATATTTTTCCGAGATAAAATGTAGCCTTTGTGTTAATCCGGGACATGATCTACCCGTGTGCCAAATTTCATCGAAATCCGTTCAGTAGTTTTTGCGTGAAAGAGTAACAAACATCCATACATCCAGACATCCGTACATCCATACATACTTACAAACTTTCGCCTTTATAATATTAGTAGGATTTGTTGACTTTAACTAGGCGTTTAAGTGATTGAATTTCCACATAACACCTCGGGAAGTTAGGAAACACTGAAAATCACCGCTGCTCGGGACTACTACCCCGGTCAACTCAAACTGAGCGTCCTATTGCCCTTTTATAGTATTATATTATTGTTATGCTTAATATAACCTATTCAGTAACAGCCCGGAGTCTGGAACTTGTGCCCGACGTGGTGATAGGCTCGCCTCCCATCACATCATGTGACGGAATACTCAATGCAATGCAATCAGCCCTGTATTATGTATTGCCCACTGCTGGGCACGGGCTTCCTCTATTACTGACGGAATACTCACGGCGGTAAAATTGAGTGCACAAGTTACGCCTCTGCCTACCCCTTCGGATATAAAAGACGTTAATATGTATGTTACGTTAAGAAAATACGGCTTTCCACAACTAGTAATCTGATCGACATTCATAAGTATGCAAATTAAATTACAAAGTAATTTACACAACGCGAATGCGTGCATGATATTATATTAAGGAATTATTCAAGGTACAGTTTTGAAAGTTCAGTACATTAGAAAAGGTCGTTTATCAAGGTATCGCATGAAATGTACCTACAAGAAAAATATAATTGTGTATGTTATAAATATACAACTAAATGCTAGAATCGCCTTGATCTACTCCAAATACGTAGGAGTTAAAATTATGTAAATGTTCATAAAATTTATATGATATTGCCTCTGTGATTCTGTTTGCTTTTGTATTTTTTATTCTGGTACTTCATTTACTCAATGCACCTGATGCTTAGTGCAGTGGGGTTTATATAGAGACTATCCCGCCCTCACACCCGCCAATACAACTCCTGTAAGCCAGGAACAGTAATGGCCAGCGTGGCGGTTAGGCCTCACGCTGCCGTTGACGGACCGCAATAGCGGTACGCGCAGGGGCGGTTGCGGACGACAAATTAGACGTGAGTCGGAGGAAGCCCGCAGCCGTCCCTAATGCGCCGAAGATGGCCACCGCGGAGTTTTGGTTGGTATGCCGTGCGGTGTACATAGGTTAGGGACTCGGCCCGGCGGTAGCCCGACGTTTTCCATCTCTCCGGGCGGCTCAACGTCGGGTCGTAAGGTACGGCGAACCCAACATAACCGCTCAGTCGTTCCCCTTGAACACTGGGCGGTAGTAATAATACACTTTCACCGCGTCAAAAAAAAAAAAGGATCAGTTTTATGACACCAAGCGGTGAAGCTCGGCGAGTCTCAGGGAACACTAGTCTGTCTTTATCCCACAACGAAATTAATCAAATAGAAAGATAGGGAGGAGTTGGAAATATTAATTGTCCACTTCCCTCCGTAGCAAAGCGGGTGACAAAGTAATGAACTAAGGAGGCATTTTAACCTCTAGTATTGGGACGTTTACAACTAGAAAAGCCAGTTGTAAAGCACCACGGATTAAGATTAAATTAAAGGGTTCTATCATTTGAACTGTTAATTTTGATTCCATGGGGTCGAGATAGTGTTGAGTGACGGGAGATGTTTGTTCCACGCAAGTCGACATCGGATTATACCGGCCTCTTTGTTACCGGATATACAGACTGATCCTGGAACGCAAAACATTTAAACAGGCCATTATTGTAGGTTTAACACGTCAAGATTAATTCAAATATTAATAAAAACTGTCATTAATTAATTACCCTTCTTGTTGATCACATGAAGTATTTTGTATCTGACCGATAGATATCATAGTACACGGCGATTCTACCATAAGAATAAGTTGTCAGAACGGGTCACAATGATGAGTATTTACTGGTTATAGTGACACTTTACGACGCGTCCTGTTTTGGGTTTAGTCGGCGTATGTACAATAAAGCTGTGATTCCGCAGGACTCAGCAGACGGCAACGGCAGACGGCACGTGTCGTGACGGCAGACGGCACTACTATGCAGTATTAAATTGTATGAGACCGATTTCGCACACGACGGCAAATGACGCGCGGCAAATGACGTCCTGCCGGTCGTCATTTCCCGTCGTGTGCGGAATCGGTCTCATACAATTTAATACTGCGTAGTGGTGCAGTCTGCCGCCACGGCACATGCTGTTGCAGTCTGCCGTTGGCGTCTGCTGCATGCCGCGTTCTGCGGAATCATAGCTTAAGACGTCAAAGGCGCAAAGAGGATGCACTGTCTCTATTTAATCACCATTGTATTTGTCCCTAATATAATTCTATCGGGGCTTAGATATAGCGGCTTTGCCGCGCCATGTAACCATACCATACCATACAAGCCCTGTATTATATACTGCCCACTGCTCAGCACCGGCCTCCTCTACAACTGAGAGTTAAGGCCTTACTCCACCACGCTGGGCGCTGATTCCAAATATCTTCGAAATTCAGAGAATTTCTCAGGTATGCAGGTTTCCTCACGATGTTTTCCTTCGCCGTTAAAGCGAGCAATAATTCACAAAGAATACACACAACTTTTTTTATAAAAGGCAGAGGTGTGTGCCCTTCGGTTTAGAACCTGCGGATATTCGTCTCGGCAGTCTGTTCCACTCCCAACTAGGCTATCGCCGCTAGCGCCATGTGAAGATGACTCAATAAATCTTTATATTTTGAACAACTCTATAGTTTATGTATTTTTTTTAATGTTGATATTTCAAAACTGCATATAAATTGATGTGTAAATGTACTTGCTAATTCCCAATTCTTAGCACACATGAGATTTATTTACATTTCGTAAAACACCCGTACGACATTGTTATGCGTGTGGGCATTTCACGTGCACTTCGCCGTTATATACATAAGTCGCGTGGGCCAAGGTCGTACGCGCCTAGTATTCTAGTGTGCTGGTGTCGTTATGGTGGCCTTGTTCTGATGGAATATGGTGCACAATGGCTTGCTTCTGCGATTCTTCTGGACCTTATGATAAGTGACAATAAGTGACGTTACCTTCTGCGACAACTACGAGATATAATCTAGCCTGTCTTGTATGTGACGAGGGCCAGTGTCAAACTATTTATGTGTTAAATGATATTCTCATGATTAATATATGACGTATCGAGTTTGCTTCTAACTGCCATTGTTGACGACACACAAAAGAAAATAGGTTTTTTTAAAGTGCTGTAAATTGGATTCACTACACCTGATGTTAAGTGAACACCAAAGTAAATGTCCACCGGCAAGAGATTAGAACAATCTCAATCGGCATATCTGTGCCGCCTTACCTGATTGCTTCTTCATACTCCGCTTGAAGGACCTCAAATTCTAGGAAGGAGGGAATATTCATGCCGGCAAACTATTCCACAGCTTTATGAATCCACTGCGATATTTTCTTTCCTATGACGGCATATAGATTTCAAATAAAATTATGGCCTAAGTGATAACACTGCGTACTTGAACGATCGCCAGAATTCATATTCATTGCACCACATCAAATCTTGCATTGCTTGTTCAGCATTATAGCAAATATTTCGAGACAAATGTACCTAACGCCTTGCAAAACTGTTTTACGCTATGATTTTCTACTATTCTACTATACTTTTGCAACTGTTAACATTATAGGCGTACGTGAGTATGAACAGGCGTCTTTCCGCTGCCTAGCGAGCGGAATGGTTGCGACATTTCTCGTAACTCGATGTATTTGGGGGAAACCCTCAGAATGGCTTTCGCTGTCGGATGATTGTAATTGAATAGGTTCGTTGTTGATTTCAATTGTAGTGTGTGAATTTAAACTAAGCCGTGTAGCTGCGATTATAAATGATTTTGATAATAAATAAATAAATAAAATTATTTTTCACAATTTATTACGATACGAAATTTTTTGAAGATACTTAGTGAAGTAAACGCAAAAAACACTTGAAAGATTTGGAGGAAATCTTGATAGATCAAATCTTGGAGTAAACTTTATGAGTCTTTTCATACGGAAACACATAGGAATCTCATTGATTACAAACAATTTATATCAGTAATGAACATGGTAATTAAATTTTTTCCACAAAATCTATTAATTAGCATTCAAAGCCCGCTTCTTGTTGTGTAAGATCTTATACAACATAACGAGTCATGGTTGCGCGGCCAGTTACAAGAGTAACAAGTTACAACATAACCTTGAATGCAAGGGACGTTTGGGACTGAGGTACCTTTTGTTTTGGTAAGGCTATAGTGTGTTTCAATACTCTGATAAATTGTTAAATTTAGATAAAACGTTCTTCATTAGTTTTTGAGAGAAGTATCAGGTTTATTATTGTACTAACTTGTCATAAGACACATTGGTATGAAAAAAATAATCATAAGTAATTTATTCCTACAGCAGAAAACAGAGGGTAAAAAGTTTTGCAAATAAAAGGTTCCAGAAACAAATGCTATCAGTAAATATATTAAATACTAGACTTCTGCCCGCGGCTCCGCCCGCGTTAAAAAGTTTTTCCGGGATAAAAGTCCCGCTTTATGTTTTCCCGGGATAAAAAGTAGCCTATGTGTTAATCCAGGACATGATGTACCCGTGTGCCAAATTTCATCGAAATCCGTTCAGTAGTTTTTGCGTGAAAGAGGAGCAAACATCCATACATCCAAACATCCATACATCCAAACATCCAAACATCCATACATTCTTACAAACTTTCGCCTTTATAATATTAGTAGGATAATAAGATGTTGATTAAGATTCAATACTGTCTATATTGCTGATGCAGTGAGCATCAGGTAGTAAAAGACATACAGACAATTTAATCTATAAGTGATCAATAGTGGAAATTCAGACGATTTTGAGATGAACTTGTTCATTTTTAAATTCCCTCTATTATAACCGCCAAGCTATGCAAATCTTAACTTGCGTAGTAAAAAAAAATCGCATCTACAAAGCCTCTATGATATTTCGTCAAGGTGGATCGATTTATTGTGCAAGAATGAGCGCCCAAAACTCGCGTTAATAAACACTCTGAAGACACATCGTCTCTTATGAAATGTGTCATGTGAAATAAATAATAAATAAACACGCTACAAAAGATGAATCTCGATAGTTTTATGGTCCCTCATACTTTAATTATAATTCAGATGTTAAGAAAAATGCGAAATGCACACTTTTTTTTAAGTTTTACAATGTTATAATAGCGTTGTATTATAAAAGAGATATCGATGCACTGCGATTCATATTATTTTTAAGCATTGAGTTTGTTACGGTTTCCTTATAATTCCATAGAAAAAAAAAGCTAGTGAATCGTTTTTGTTCATCTAAATCTGCAAAAAATATATCAATAACACACACGTACACGCACTCACTCCCATTATTCCCGAAGGGGTAGGCAGATGTGTAGCTAGTGCACCCACTTTTCGCCATGCGTATTCCGTTCCATGATGTGATAGGGTGTCACTCCGTATCGCCTAGCTTATCGCCATATCGGACACAAATTCCAGACTCCGAGCTGATACTGAGTAGTAAAACCCAGTATCACTTTGCTCCACCCGGGGATCGAACCCGAGACCTCAGCAATGCAGCCATACTGTAATGCAACTACGCCACCGAGGCAGTCATATATTATATCAATAATAGTAATATATTATACAGAATCTTCGATGTCCGTTTCTATTCAAGCTTGCGTGAATATTTGCAAAATATTTTCCATGACTATTTCTGCATCTTAATACAATATAATATTACCAAATAGAGCTGTCTATCTGTCGAATAATGCTTTAATATAATATGTACATGAATGTTTGTGAGTTTGGTCATTATAAAGAGTCACCTGTATCGTAGGTCACTTGCAATTTTTTATAGCTAGAGGTCAGATTGTAAATTGCTTTGAGATTATGTTATTAAACTATGAGAGAAGCTAAGAGAATTAGATATATGGAAGCTGTTACGTCCTGTTAATTTTTGTAAGATGCAATCCGGGTCGTACCAGCACAATAATTTAGACAAAATTGTTGTATTAATACTGGTGGTAGGTCTCTCATATGTAAGTGTCCGTCTGGGTGGGTCCGCATTGTCTATTTCTACCGCAAGGAGCAGTGTGCATGCACTGTTTTGTTTCGGTTTGAAGGGCATTGTAACCAGTGTAACTACAGGACATAATGAGATTTAATGTCTTATATCTCAGAATGACGAGCGCAGTGGAATGCCACTCAGTACTTTGTAACTCAACGTGCTGGATGGTGTTTCTACTGTTTATGGGTGGTTGTATCGCTTACCATCAGGTGAACGACATACTCGTCTCGTCAGTCGATACAATAAAAATAAAAAAAATAACATCCCATCACTGAATGACTTAACTTTCAATTCAAAATATATTTTAGAAATGTCTGCGAAATATAATCATTGTGTCATATTTAATACGAAAGAAAACCCACTATTGAATTGTATTCAACACCCAAAAGAAAACCATTTGCAAATCTTACTTGTAATCGCCATTACTTAATGTATTAAGATTTCATCGTATATTATAATATTTCATATAATGCAATGCGGAATCGCGTTTCGTCATGCGGGTGGTCAAAGGATCGTCTTCAAGGTTTGTTGTGCAAGTGGATGGTCAGTTTTCGATGCAATGTCTATCGGGCGAGGTTAATTTGTGTGGTGAAAATTTTTAATGTACTTCATGGGCAAGATTAAGACTGGGCGAGGTTAATTTGAGTAGAAACACCTTTGAAGTCATTAATGGGCAAGATAAAGATTTAGTTATATAATGATATTATGCAGTAAATTAGAAAAGGTAAGACAAAATGCCTAAATTTGTCCCACCCGTTTAAAAAGTGCTTATTATTGTGAAATTATGTATAGTTTATTAAATGTTTTTAAGAAATTACGTCGTCATAGAATATTGTAAAATATGCCTTCGAGTGAAGTGGACGATAGCCTAGTTGGGAATGGAACGGTCTGCCTAGACAATGTCCGAACCCAAGGGACACCCCTTTTTTAAAGTTACGTGTGTATTGTTTATCGTTCGTTAAACTAATTATCGTTCGCTTTAACGGTGAAGGAAAATATCGTGAGGAATCTGCATACCTAAGAAGTTGTTTATAAGAATTTCGAAGATATGTGAAGTCCAACAACCCGTACTATGCCAGCGTGGTGGACTAAGGCCTAAACCCTCTCAGTAGTAGACGGGGCCCGTCCCCAGCAGTGGGACAGTATATAATACTGGGCTGGTAATATTATTATTATACCTTGAGTTAAAAACTTCCGCCCTGCTTCATCATAAGCCACATGACGTGCACTGCTGAACATAGGCCACCCCCAAAGATTTGCAGATGGACCTTTCAAAAGCGGCCCGCATCCAGCGCGTTCCTGCTTATTGTTCGTAAAATAGCGCAACAATAAGTAATTATTTACATTGTATAATAATTATGTTTTTCAACTACGCAACGATTTCAACATTGGCAATAGCGAAAGCGTGTTCGTCATAAACTTAATTAGCACAGTGGTTTCAGATTGGATTAATTGGAGCAAAATCACTACATAGTATAAAACAAAGTCGCTTCCCGCTGTCTGTCCATATGTGTCGTTAGATCTTTAAAACTACGCAACGGATTTTGATGCGGTTTTTTTTAATAGATAGAGTGATTCAAGAGGAACGTTTATATGTACTTTAACCAGGTTTTGTTAGCAGTCGTAGCGGGAGCCCTAAAATGAAATGTCGATAACTTCTGCTCGTGGCTTGTGATAAAAAGAAGGCTACGCCCCTATTTAGGGTTTATATTTACTGTGTACTCTGCTTCTTCTTCTTCAGCCTTTAAATGTCCACTGCTGAACATAGGCCTCCCTCAAAGATTTCCAACATGTCAGAAGCAATGTGGCAATGGGCAGGGCACATAGTTCGAAGAACTGACTGCAGATGGGGCAAAAAAGCGCAGCGTCGGCCGTCAGGGGCGGTTGCGGACGACAACTTAGACGTGAATCGGAGGAAGCCCGCAGCCGTCCCTAATGCGCCGAAGATGGCCACCGCGGAGTTTTAGTTGGTATGCCGTGCGGTGTACATAGGTTAGGGACTCGGCCCGGCGGTCGCCCGACGTTTTCCATCTCTCCGGGCGGCTCAACGTCGGGTAGTAAGGCACGGTGAACCCAACATAACCGCTCAGTCGTTCCCCTTGAACACTGGGCGGTAGTAATAAGTCACTTTCTCCGCGTCAACAAAAAAAAAAAGCGTCGTCCGTCCACCTGCAAGGTGGACCAATAACTTGGTAAAGGTTGCAGGAACGCGCTGGATGCGGGCCGCTTTTGACAGGTCCATCTGGAAATCTTTGGGGGAGGCCTGTGTTCAGCAGTGGACGTCATGTGGCTGATGATGATGATGACGTCAGAAGCGGCATGCATTCGGGTTATTGTGTATTCAATTTGTTCAAAATCCTTTCAATGATTTGATGAATTAGGTTTTATGTGTTTTAGCAGATGACTGCTTCCAAAGCGCTTCTTTGTAACGCCTCATTACAAAGAACCGCTTACAAAATATATTGGTTTCCAGTCATTACACTACATTTAGTGTAATGATTGTGCCACGTTCTTCAAATGTTTATTGCACTGACCCCACATATGTAGCCAAAGACAGACACGCTCAGATAAATACACATTCCTTGCCAATTTCGGTTATCAAAGTAATCATCCGGGCGACAATTTTCATAAGCATTATGTTTGACAAAGTACTTTCTGAGTGTTGTTTGATGTTGCTAGTTTGCACAATTTCTTGGTCTATTGGCAAGGTCTCGTATCGTAAGTGTTGAAGCGACACTAAACAAACATACAATATAAACAAGTATAGCATATTTGCGTACGCATTTTGTCATAAAGTAGTGTGAGTGAAGACAGCTTGTCTATTTCCTCAAGAGACGATTTTGTGTAGTTTTTTTTATTGCATTGAATGATGAGACGTGCATGCCGTTCGCCTGGTGGTAAGCGATACGACCACCCATAAACAATAGCGACACTCTCCAGCACCTTGACTTACAATGTAGGTACTGTGTGGCATTCCATTGCGCTCGTCATCCTGAGACATAAGATGTTAAGTTTCATTATGTCTAGTAAGTTACACTGGCTACAATGTCCTTCAAACCGAAACACAATTGCATGCACACAGCTGCTTGGCGGTAGAAATACACATTGCGGTGGTGCCCACCCAGACGGACTCTTAAAGATGATAGTCCTACCACCAGTAAAATAGACTTTTAAATATAAGCGGGCCTTCAATTGTTTCGTTACCTTATTTATTTGTTGTAAAAGGTATTCGGAAGGAATGTTTTGGTTTATTACTTATGGTTCTTCGAGTTTTAATTCTTCGTCTAAAGATTTCTTAAATAAAACAAAATATATGATTTATTATCTGATTGTAATTTTTGTCTATAGTTATAATACATTTTTTTTATGGCATTGAATGACGAGACGGGCATGCCGTTCGCTTGATGGTAAGCGATACGACCACCCATAAACAGTTGAAACACCAACCAGCACCTTGAGTTACAAAGTTCTGTGTGGCATTCCACTGTGCTCGTCACCCTAAGACATAAGATGTTAAGTCTCATTATGTCCAGTAGTTACACTGGCTACAATGTCCTTCAAACCGAAACACAATAGTGCATGCGCACTGCTGCTTGCAGATGGACGTCAACGTCCAAATAATCTATAAACCCTACTAATATTATAAACGCGAAAGTTTTTAAGAATGTATGGATATATGTTACTCTTTCACGCAAAAACTACTAAACAGATTTCGATGAAATTTGGCACACGGGTAGATCATGTCCTGGATTAACACATAGGCTACTTTTTATCCCGGGAAAATATAAAGCCGGACTTTTATTTCGGAAAAAATCGTCACGCGGGTGGAGCCGCGGGCAAAGCTAGTATAATATAAAAGAAGAAACTAACTGGCTAATTGATCCATCTATGCACAGTTGAAACTGTTGGGTCCAGAAGCATGGACTTTTGCACATAGGTTGAAAATCTATCCCTAAGGGGTTAAAATAAAGAAAAGTTCGAAGGTAAGTAAAATGTATCTGTAGATGAAGTCTACTTCTAAATTTTCATCAATATAGTTGTACGGTGAACTTGCTTTTGCCTTGTTTGAGATAATGTGTTCTGTTACTATTTGATAACGGGTTTTTACATCAATGTTGATAATACAAAATATTATATAATAGGTTTGTGATAAAAACCGTTTTACTATCCAATGATTTTTTCTAAGTTCATAAGATTACGAATCTTAGTTAACCAACAAAACAAACAAAAAACTTTTCATACATGTATAATAACATCTACACAATACACATCATCACCAAAACAGCCTTATCGCACCGACACATTAATATTAAATACAATAACAATGTATCTCCAACTACACTTATTGTTAAAATCCACTTGTCTAGTTGCTTATAATGTACAAAATGTTTAAATCGCATCAATTTGCTTTACGATATTTATAACTCAGTACGTTGGTTCAGCCAATATTTTTTTATCATATCAGCGCCCTTCTCAGCGATCATTATCGTGGGCGCATTTGTATTACCTCTTACAATTGATGGCATTACACTAGCATCTATTACTCTCAGTTTCTCTACTTCTCTGACTTTCAATTCTACGTCTACAACTGAACTCTTATCGCTATCAGGTCCCATTTTAACACTACATGTAGGATGATACAGCGAAAATGTTAGTTCCCTCGCAATACATTCCAAAAACTCATCCGTTTCTTTGTCAAAATTGTTACACGCTTCTAATTCTATCCACGCCGGTTTGAACCCTGCTTCTTTAAATGCTTTGGTGTCCCCCAATTTTAAAGTATTCTGTTTCATAGATCGCAAAATTGTTTGTAAATCTTCGGGATGTTCAAAATAGTTGGCGTATATTAGAGGATGGTCGAAGGGGTTCTTGCTTTTCAGTAAGATTCGTCCTTTAGACTTTGGCTTAAGCAGAACATTGTAAACTATGATCGTAAACGTGTTCTCATTCATTTCTTGGAATTTTTTAACAACTTCGTCACTTAAACCGTGTACGCGGAATGAGTCGATTAAATTGTGTATGCTAGGTGGGAAAACAACATAGTGTCCTTGTACGTCCGGACTGCTTGCTTGCGGATCTGTAGTGTTGAAGAATGAGATTACCTTGTGTGGACTTATATCAGCCAATGGCCCTCTTTGGTATAAAATATATTCAGCCAACGCCCCTATGATATTAGGTACAGAATTCATTTTTTTATCACCAGGCATTGTATAAAATATTGGTACGAAAAGATGATCTTGCAAATTTTCACCAACAGGTAAGTCAGCTTTCACTTCAATGTTCATGTCTTCCAAGTGTTTACGTGGACCTATGCCGGATAATAATAATAATTGAGGCGTATTTATTGCACCGCTGGATAAAATTAGTTCCTTTCTGACATTGACTACGATGTCCTTTCCTTTTTGATTTAGTAATACACCGTTTACTATATTCGTTCCCGGCTTGTACAAAATTTTTGTAGCAACTGTATTCTTAATAACGTGTAAATTCTTTCTATCTTTGATGGGGCTTAAAAACGCTCGGGCTGTACTCAATCTCTTACCGTCTTTAATATTTGTCAGCGATCTTGTTACTCCCATTTGATTAGCACCCACAATTTCGCTTGCATTTCTAAGTCCTAGTTCGAGGCTTGCTTTAATAATAACTTCTTCAAAAATATTGTTTTCTGTGTCTCTATTAACATAGTAATAACCGTCAGTGCCGTGGTATCTGGCATTTTCTTCGGTGACATCTCCCATGAATTTTTCGCTTTTCAGGAAATATGGTAATACGTCATTGTAACTCCAGCCAGTGTTACCTTCAGCTGCCCACTCGTCGTAGTCTAGTTTATTTCCACGGACATAAAACATGCCATTAATGCTACTAGACCCTCCGAGAATTTTACCGCGTGGCCAAGCGCAACCTTTGCTCTTGTAACTTCTGCAGGCGCCATCTTGTGGTTGTGTTCTATATCCCCAGTCGTGCGGAGAATCTAAATTATTGTAGAATAGCTGCGGCGTCTGAAATTGTACCAGTATTGCTTGACTAGGTTATAATATATGACTTTGGATTTGGTGATTTTTGTAACTATTTATATTGTTCAGGGTCTCTACATCTCAACTTATTTAACTTTATTACATATTTTTTTATGCTGGCTCGGCAAAGTGGCCCCACTGCACCAGATGGTGACAGAAATGGGATGCAGGTATAGTTTTTTTTTTTATCCCGCCCTCACACCCACCACTGCAACTCCTGTAAGCCAGGATCGACAGTGGCACGCATTATAAGACACCAAGCGTACATAACCAGGCAGGTAGAGTACCGTCTGATGAGTGATGATTATCCCTCGCTATTCCACACAATTTGGTATGGCGACCTATTTTAACCGGATATACTTTGCCTATTTATTTATTTATTTTATTTCAAAACACCATTAGGTAATACACAGTACAACTATCTTAAATAAAATCTTAGGTTAGGTATAGAGCCCCTGCAACGCATCACATTTAAGTGAGCCACTTTGGCAGATTTTAACACTTTGTATATGGTGGTGGCCATCCAAGCGGATACAAGATTTAATCTAACACCAGCAAATATGAAATTTTATACTATGCAACCATCAGCAATATTATTGAACTATACGAGAATTACCTCTGTACCCAAATTGGGATCACCGCCAGCTTCGACAAGTAATACTTTCCAATTGTTCACTTCGGTGAGACGATTAGCAACCACTGAACCGGCAGAGCCCGCTCCGACCACTATGAAGTCGTAATCTGGATCTGAAATAACATTTTTATTATTAATAATAAATTGTTACGAACAAATGTTGTATTTACTTCGTAAAAATTAAAAAAATGTGCATTTAGGTACTTTGTTATGTACCCATTATCCAAGAGATTATTAAAATTAAGTTTAAGGCATCAGCTCTAGCCTCATATTTATAATAGCATAGAAAACAAGTTTAAATAATTAGAATTATCTATTTTTACAACATAAAATTCCTAGATTGGTCCAAACAATCTTGTCTACACCTTACAGTGAAAATGCTATTAAAATCTACAAATTTGTAAGCAAGCTACAAAGGACTTAAAATGTTTCCTTTTCTGTTGAATTAGTTTTAGAATACGATGAGGCTGGCATAATCTTCTAGATTAAAAGCCTCTAAACCTGAGCATTAAATAAAGATTTAAAAAAAAAAAAATCCTAGATCGAGTTTCAAAAGCGGTGTTTTGTTCGCATTCTAAGATATTGGTAAACGTATCAGTGCAAAAGTTTATTCAAGCTTCTTTTTGTATATTTTTTACTGCAGATAATTCTAATTTTCAAATAGAATTAGTATTTGCTTATTTCCAACTCCTCCCTATATTTCTATTTGATTAATTTCGTTGCGGGTTTAAAGACAGATTAGTGTTTCCTGAGACTGGCCGTGCTTCACCGGTCGGTGTCATAAAATGCGTGCCCAGTGATCTTGTCTTACAGGAGTTGCAGTAGCGGGTGTGAGGCCGAGATAATCTATATTTGCTTATTTATTGCAGGAAGCTATTGAACACTTCTTACACAAGCTCATGCTTTACCTTTAGGCAGAAAGACAACTAGCAGAACTCCGGTTTGCTGAGATTATTTAGATTTGATAGGTGTTGAGCCTGTTGCCATATCGTGGCTGGTTGATGATCTCCCTCGTATGTAATCACTCTGAGTAGGTATCTATTACCATAATGTCTATAACGGCGAAGACAGCATTGTGCAATCACAATTGTATTCAAGTTTGAAAAATATTTTTGTAAAAGTCATATAGTGTCGTAATTGGGCAATAACATCTAATGTTTAATTTCATTGTACAGTCAGCAGCATAAATATCTCTACAAAATCAAAATTTCAATCGCCTTTATACGCGTTAAGTTAAACTGAAAAAAAAAATTCTTCGTATAAAGTAAAGCAAATCTCTATTATTTTATTTTTGTGAAAAAGATTAGTAAAACACAAAAGTATGTACATAATTTGATATTTTGAATTTGTCCAGCTACTTATGCTGGTGACTGTGCATGATATGATAAGTGGGTTTAAAGACTCGTACATGGAAAGTACCATAATTGCAATTTGACGGCCTTCGCGTGTTCTTTAATCACATATAATAATTTTCTGCTGAGATCAAGGTGCGGGCTGAATAACACAGGCTTATTAGTTTTTTTCCTGGTATGACAAAGAAACACGTGATCTGATGAGTAGTCTAAATATGAGGTCTCGCGTAGAAAAACGTCACTTAATATCAGGTGCATTGAAGCTACTTTGTTGTGCTTTCAATAAAAGAATTGTAAAACTTTTCGTTCCTCGTCAGTCGTCAGAACGATTCTTTTCTGCTGAGATCAAGTTGCGGACTGAATAACACAGGCTTATTAGTTTTTTTCCTGGTATGACAAAGAAACACGTGATCTGATGAGTAGTCTAAATATGAGGTCTCGCGTAGAAAAACGTCACTTAATATCAGGTGCATTGAAGCTACTTTGTTGTGCTTTCAATAAAAAAATTATAAAACTTTTCGTTCCTCGTCAGTCGTTAGAACGATTCCGGCGTGTCTTACTGGAGGCATTCGCAGAGCACGTACGCAACTCGTCGAAATCAGCCAGTATAATGGGTTTTGAAGAGATGCAAGGTGTTCCGACATGTTTTGTATGGTCTTCTAGTCGATTACAAAATATATCTGGTGCTTTCTCTTATCAGCCTTGTGCATAGTTCGGATCCTATTTACATATTCTGAAGTCATATGTAAGTATTTTCTCATATTGTTTGTTAAGTATTTATTATTCTTGTTCTTTTATCTTTGGTACATTACCTGGCGTCACATTATGAAATCCTTTTTCAAATGGAAGCCATCTTTAATTTAATTAGTAGTAGTATTTGGTTAGTCCACTCTAAGCAACCTCTGGATAATTTAATTTTAAAGCATGATTAGGATAAATAGGATAGTTAAGTCCACAAAGAAACTTGCCATCTAGTACAGCTTGCGTCGCGTCAGGTGGCCACAGGTGGTCCCCAGATATGGCGCACTGTGCTGCAAAGAAGCTAGTCAGTGCCTGCATAACAACCGGCCCTGCGGCCTGGTAGCTGTTCACAATGGTCGACGTTAACGCTGGGTCGCACGCCCACATGTTGAACTGAAAAAATATCAAATTCATGAAAATCCACACACATTACAGTTACGGCTTCTATCCCCGACAGGGTACGAGAGGGGGTAGATGCTCTCACTTTTCGCCATGTTTACTCCGTCCCACGATGAATACTGCTTGATGGCTCGGTGACTTACTTATAGGCATGCTGAGGTGTCGGATTCGATCCCTGGTTAAGTGTTATCGGGTCTCTGTTCAGTAGTCCGGAGTTTAGGATTTGCGCCCGATATGGCGATAGGCTAGCCCCCTCTAAGTTAGTGGGGAAACGGAACAGAAACCCGATGTCACTTTACCAGGGATCGAATCTGACTTTTCAGCACGGCAGTCGTGCCGCAATACGACTACACACAAAATATGTTTATTTAAATTTGAAACAGTCGTTATATTCTCATGAAACATAATTAGTATGTCGGAGACGCAGTGGCGGCCGATATCGGTACACGTGGGCACACATAGTAAAAGTCACTAATGAATTATCTTCAACTCGCTATTTATTGTTCGTTGGTCAATTAATACGTAATCGAGTTTTCGCAGAGTTCAATACCACGTCAGGATTCATTGTTAACTTTGATTGTTATAACACACTGCATATTGAGACAATTACTTAATTTTAACGCGAACGCAAAATCTAGTAGTTAATAAAACTGTAGGTATAGGCAATTTTATCGGCTATGTGCGTAAATGAATTAATTATAATTTTTTACTTTATGTTTTGTTATTTTCCTCACCTTATTTTAAGTTATTATCAACAATGTTAACATTATATCATGAAATTGTGTAAACAATACATCATAGATATACGATTGCAGCATTTGCGAGTTATCTGCTGTTAGTTATTGAAGAGTTCATTTCAGTTTATAAATTAGAGTTCACTTTATAAATTATATACTAAAACCTTCCCTGAAAAATATACATTTCAATATTGAAAACCACATCCAAATCGGATCAGTAGTTTTTGAGAAACTCGCGGCCATACAAATTTACATACATACTGATCGAATACTGAACCTCCTTTTTGAAGTCGGTTAAAAATGATATGTTCATACATCAATTAGTGTAGATAGATGACTTTTTGAGTGACAAACATTTATAAGTATCTTCGTGACATTTCTTTTCAATATCCATGCTTAATATGTATTATAAATGCAAAAGTAAGTCTGTCTGTCTGTCTGTTAAGCTTTCACGCCAAAACTACTGAACCGATTTAAATGAAATTTGGTACACAGATAGTCTAGAGCCTGAGAAAGGACATAGGCTACTTTTGTCCCGGAAAAACGTTACCCGGGAATTTTATCCCGGATTTTATGGTCTCGCGAGTGGACCCGTCACAGCCAAACCACTGAACCGATTTCGAAGAAATTTGGTAGGAAGATATTTTAAGACCTTGGAAAGGACCTAGGGTACTTATTATCCCGGGAAAATATAAGCCGGGACTTTAATCCCGGAAAATAGTTTTCTGCGAGTGGAACCACAAGAAAATAAGTATGGAGATAGTTTGAGATCCAGAGAAGGACATAGGCTACTTTTATCCCGGAAAGACATTATCCAGGAATTTTATCCCGGAATTTATGTTCTCGCGAGTGGAGCCACCACAGCCATACTACTGAACCGATTTCGATGCAGTTTGGTAGGGAGATAGTTTAAGACCCTGGGAGGGACCTAGGGTACTTCTTATACCGGGAAAATATAAACCGGGACTTTAATGAAGGAAAATAGTTTTCTGCGAGTGGAACCACTAGAAAATAAGTATGGAGATAGTTTGAGACCCAGAAGACATAGGTAACGTTGCCACCCGTACTTTATTATAAAGTACTAGCTTCTGCCCGCGGCTCCGCCCGCATTAAAAAGTTTTTCCGGGATAAAAGTCCCGGTTTATATTTTCCCGGGATAAAAAGTAGCCTATGTGTTAATCCAGGACATGATCTACCCGTGTGCCAAATTTCATCGAAATCCGTTCAGTAGTTTTTGCGTGAAAGAGGAACAAACATCCTTACATCCTTACATCCATACAACCAAACATCCAAACATCCATACATTCTTACAAACTTTCGCCTTTATAATATTAGTAGGATTGTACGTTATTTTGGGTCATTGTACTCTATACTTTATGACAAAAATAAAGTACGCGAAAATACTTTATTTAGCTCGATTTGATTTATCTGGTATTCGTTTTGCATATAACATACAATGAAATGTTGGCCGTAAGCAATAAAAGAAATGACAAAAATGGCAGCAAGTAATTATTTATTAACTCAAATAATTTAAAAATAAACTAACAAACTCTATAATTCGGTATTTTTTACAATGCCTAAGCGATGTATGAATGTCTAAGGCGTCCGGGTAATGTATGGAATAATATTTATTTTTTACTTTGGCTAGGCATTCATTCTGCCAATACAGAATACGCAAACAGCAATATGTGTAAAATATTTTATGTTTAAAATAATATATTTAGTTCAT
Organism: Lapara coniferarum; assembly: GCA_949316025.1. NCBI lineage: Eukaryota > Metazoa > Arthropoda > Insecta > Lepidoptera > Sphingidae > Lapara > Lapara coniferarum. The sequence continues at coordinate 11,011,216 of OX438923.1, read as the reverse complement.
GTACGCATTTCCAACCTAATCTAACTAGTTTGAGACAGGAGATGTCCTGCTTTTTTTATTTGCTTGGGTGCTGGGCCTCAAAATCGAACCAGGTTCAAACTTTATGGATAAGCGGCAAAAATATTGATCTTGGATCATCTCCATTCATAAAAAACTTTTTAAAAACGTTTATTGTAAGTGTACTTTTGAAGCAAAATAAAAAAAAAATCTCCACATCAGAGGACTTTAAAATTATGCAATTTTTTGCTTTTGTCTAGGTTTTGGGAGTACTATCCAAATATGTAAAAAAGTATCTGGGTTACAATTTCAATCTCGTTTTTGGACATGTCCTTTTAAGACAACTTTTTCAAAGGCCAACGAGTACGCCGAATACGTTGTAACATACCATCATAATATGTTTATCAAAATAATAAATTAAGAAAATCGTACTTTATTTTGACTCCATGTACTTTTTTTTTCTACCTTTAAATAACCAATGTACTTTATTTTAATAAAAAAAGGTGGCAACCCTAGTCACATAGGCTACTTTTATACCGAAAAAACTTTTCAACGCGGGTGGAGCCGCGGGCAAAAGCTAGTTGTAACTAATTAAATTTGTTCAAATGTTTATTTATTTGTTATATAATTTTTATTTTTCTACTTATGATTCAATTGTTCTATAAGATTGCCTCGGGGGCGTAGTTGTATTATGGTACGACTGCAATCCTATTGATTTGTATTCTGTAACTGTGCCTATTTAAATAAATAAATAAATACATTAAGAATGCAAATAGATGTTAAAAACAATTTTTAGAACAAGCATGTTTAGCCATGATAGGCGCACAAATATTGTAGTAAGACTAAATCAATTATACATTTATAGAACAAAATACATAATATCTATATACATATTATACACTCACGCCTTTTATCCCCGAAGGGGTAGACAGAGGCGCAATTAGTGCACACATTTTTCGCTGTTATTCCGTCCCATGATATGATAGGGGGCGAGCTTATCGCCATGTCGGACACAAATTCCAGACTCCGAGCTGATATTGAATAGAAAAACCATACTAACCATATAAACTATACTAATTAACTTTGATTAATGGTATATTATTAATTGAAGCTAATGAATAATATGATAATTATTCCGTATTTTGATCCAAAAATACCATTCTTATCTGTTATTACAATGTTTACTCACTCCTTATTATTACCTCGGTAATATCTTGAACCACACGGTTGAAATGTAACGTGTATGATCCGCAAAATCACGATCAACACTGGCAGCTTGTCAACGCGTTCCTCGTAATAAGTACTGATTTCAATGCATTATCTTTAATCACAATATTTTTAATGCACTATAAACTTATTTAGTTTTTAGTTCTAACGCGACGAAGTATATTATGGGACTGTGTTAGTCTTACTTAGTGCAAGCAGAGTTTGTGGCTAACGGTAGATTTATTATCCCCTCTACGCGGTCGGTGCAGCGGCCAGTTTTCTAAAGCCAATATTATGAACTATAGCTCGTTCGGGATGTTTTAAATTGGTAGTAAGCAAGTAGACCCATTACTCCGGTCAAAATGGACGTAACAGTTTCAGAACAAGGTGGATATTTGAACAGACTTTAATGCGTCATCACAAATGCTATGTTAAAATTCTCCATCGAATCCGCTTGTGCGTTGTTATTTATCCGAGTTTAAAGGTCACAACATTTCGTTTGTGGCGACTGCCTCGGTGGCGTAGTTGTATTATGATTCGAATGCAATGCAGCGGTTTCGGGTTCGATCCCCGGGTCAGGCAAAGTGATATTGAGTTTTTCTATTCAGTATCAGCCCGGAGTCTGAAATTTGTGCGCGATACGGCGATAGGCTAGCACCTTTTAACCTCATGGGACGGAATAACGGCGAAAAGTGGGTGCACTAGTTGCGCCTCTGCCTACCCCTTCGGGGATAACAGGCGTGAGTGTATATGTATATGTAATATGTGTATTTCCTTTGCTTAGCTGGCAATTTAAATTAGGCATCAACTCCAAATATACGTATATACTAAGCAATACAAATTTTAATTAATTTTTGATTTGTAGTGGTTTTGAAGTCGGTTTATTTTTGTTAAAAAGTTTTTATTATATGTTTTATAAAAAAGGGACCCGTTTTAGGTCATTTTTATGACGATACCTCATTACCCACCGTTTGAATTCTTTCGTTTTCATTCTAAAGGTGCGAATAATTGTTGTTTCGTCTCCGATGGACGAAATGAAGGTCTTGACAAAGAAGGCTATAAATAAGACCTTGGATTCTTCAGAATCTTCTTTAATGGTTCAAAATACAATAAATTTAATATAACTAGTGCTCACACCGATCCCGGAAAGTGAAGTGAGGTCTTGTCGTTTGCGCAGGTGATGGTAAAAAATTATATAAATTATTTTATTTATTTATTTATTCACTCTTTTTTGCACAAGATATCACAATTTAAAGAAAGAATAACACAAAAGGTACAAGTACAAATGGCGGTCTTATCGCTCTAGGCAATATCTTCCAGACAACCATGGGATGGATATAAGAAAAGGAGATAGAGAGGGCAGTCTAGTGAATAGATAATAATTCAGGTTATTCAATATAAATAATAATAATAATAAATATAACTATTACAATGAATGACCAATAACATAGAAATAAATACACAAAATATATATATATATATATAGATACATACATACATATACATAAGTTTATAAATAAACATACATATATAATAAATTACCAATAAATGATGAAAAAGAAAAATACATATCAATGAGTCAAGTTAGTGAGACAGGTAGTGATCTTTAACAAGGATTTTAAATGACGTCAATGTTTTCGCCCGCCTCACTGTGACTGGAAGGGCGTTCCACAGTCGAACAGCTTCAACAGTGAACGATTTGTTCATAAAAGTGGTGGAGTGCACGGGCATTCTCAACTTTAAGTTCGCTGACGACCTCAAGGACTTTGGATGTGAGTCATGAAGAAATATGAATCGATATTTAAGATAAGAAGGGGTGAGAGGATTAAACAAAACATTATACAGAAGAAAAAGAATATGAGCATTCCGACGAAGCCGTATGGGTAACCACTTGAGCTTAGCACGAAACTCAGACACATGATCATATTTGCGTAAACCAAATATAAATCTGATGCAGAAGTTTTGAAGACGCTCAAGTTTGTTAAGTTGGTCTTCGGTGAGATCTAGATAGCTGACATCGGCATAATCAAGGATGGGGAGAAGGAGTGTTTGCGCAAGTGAGATCTTCGTGGCGACGGGAAGAAAATTTTGTAACCTTCGCAAGGACCTTGCCGAGGCAAATAGTTTTCGACTAAGCTCTTGAAGCTGCGGGCCCCAGGTGAGGGTCTTATAATTATAATCATTTGTACGATGAAGTTACAATTTACTAGACGGAAACGGGTTGCCGCTTTATTGCGATTAGGCGCGTTAACAATTGTATTCTAAATTTGAAGCTTCTATGTCTGTTAGATTCTTGAAGCGGTGATAGCCTAACGGTAGTGGAACGGTCTGCCGAGACGAATGTCCACAGGTTCAAAACTCTGACGTTTCTAAAAATTATTATGTGTGTATTCTTTGTGGATTATCGCTTGCTTTAACGATGAAGAAAAGCATCGTGAGGAAACCTGCATACATGACAAGTTCTCTGAATTTCGAAGGTATGTGAAATCTGCTAACCCGCACTAGGCCAGCATGGTCGACTAAGGCCTTAACCCTCTCAGTTGTAGAGGAGGCCCGTGCTCATCAGTGAGCAGTGTATAATACAGGGCCGGTATAGTATGGTATGATATGTCTGCTACAAGTGCCTTAGAGTTTTAATTTTTACTAGTTATAATTTTTAAATTACTGGTTCAAATTGAATGAAATTTTAAATAAACCGTGCTTATACAATGCCGCTTTGGCTACTGAAAATTCAAGCTTTTAGTTTTAACCACAACGAAGTTATAGAGGGTTGAAAATGGTTCGAACTACCGTTTTTTGCTCGACTTGGCGGGGCCAATGCCGTGCCCCCAGATATGATAATTTTAATTGTCGCGGACAATACTGTATTGTGATTGCTAATAAGCGCCCTCTGTGCTATTATACGTCCAATCTTACGCTATATTTGTGACCCATTTTATCATGTACCAATTTAATAACTACAACTTTATCATTAACTTTTACATATTTGCGTACACCAGTAGCACGGTATTGTCATTAGATGGCGTTACTTACTGCAAAAAGCCTTTGCTTTTCAAACATTTTTTAATGTATTGTCAACGTGAATTTGAAAATTTTAAAAATGTTTCTGGATTTAATAGTACGTATATAAGAATACTAGACCTGTATCATATAATTTCCCACTGCTGGGAATGGACACTCTACATAACAAATAGGGTATAGGCCTTAATTTAGTGGGGGATGGCAGACTTCACATATCTCGATATTTCTTAAGTAGAATTCTTATGTATGTATGTTTCCTCAAGAAACAGCTAGAAATTATAAATTTACAACGGCAGTACACCTACATCACGCTTTTATCCCTGAAGGGATAGGCAGAGGTGTAACAATGGCACCAACCTTTCACCAGGTGTGTTCCTTCCCTTTATGTGACAGGGGGCGAGCCTATCACCATATCGGATACAAATACTATACTCCGGGGTGATATTGAGCGGGAAACGTTAATATAACTACCCGACGCAGAATTCGAACGCGGGTCATGAGAGCGGTCCCGTACTTACCTACTGCGCACGCTATATAACATCAACCAGACAGGTGATATCACATTTTGATACTAATTTAGAGAAGTGGAACAATCTAAGCAAAAATACGGATTTAGAATTATGAGAAGCTATCTCAAAACAGAAAAAAAATATATGTATCTTTATTCGACCGACCCATAGAACAAAGTCGTATATGCAAAATGTTACCTTTTCAGTAGAGCGCTTTGAAAGTCGTTAGTTTGTATTCATGTGCGAATTAGTGCTATTTTCACACATTAGGTTCAAAGTTGTTACTGAACCTTATAGATAATGTTTCCTTCATGTATAACTTGTGATTTTCACAATTAATTTAGACTTTCAAAGCGCTCTACTGAAAAGCTAACATTTTGCATATACGACTTTGTTCTATGGGACCGTCGAATTATATGTATGTGAGTATATAATTTTAAACTAAGTATGTTATATATTTATATCATTCATTGGTTTTATTATAACCCTTACTTTATATAATATATTGTATACTTATTTTTTGTTTTGCTCCTTCCTCTGTCCCACTCTACACCACTCTAAGCTTGACTAGGAGAGAATGCCCATGGCGTTAAGTCCGCCTATATACCATGTGTATAAGGTGTAAATAAATAAAAAAGAGAATCAAATTTCAATTTTCTAACTCACTTCATCGTAAGTTGTAAAGTCGCTCTGTAGACAGTTCTGTTTCCAACTTGAATTGATAGGCCTGACAGAAAACCGAAATTAGTTATAGGCTTTGATGATGCATTTCGTACAGCCATAGAGGTGAAATTACAAGTCAAACATGTAGTAGGGACTCCTCTCCTATTTACTTTTCATGTTTGAAGTTTAGCAACGTTTTTTTTATACCGTTGAATGGGACTCGCCTGATAGTAAGCGATACGCCTGCCTGTAAGTATCAACGCCATATAGAACATTGCATTCCAATACACTTTCTAATTCACTGAGCTTGTCACCCTGTGATAATTGCGGTGGCTACAATAACCTTCAAACCAGGATACTATAATGCATGCACACTGCTGCTTAGCGGAAGAATGTTGCGGTGGTGTTTACCTAAACGGCCACTTGCATACGAGAGACCTATCAATGAAGTCTATAAGGTACTCGGACAATGTGAATAACAATAGACGGTGGTAATCGCTTACCATCCAATAACTTGCATGCTCGTTTTCCTGTCTATTAAATAACAATTGAATCCAAATTAATGGACTTGCATCATAATTTGTATTTTATTCTATTGTTGTTGTAAAAAATATAATTTTTGTCATTATTTTTGTCGCCGATCCTATTTAAGCTATTGTGAGGTTATCATTATAGTAATTTTATAAATTACTATTTGTATATCTTCGTAGAATAACGTCGTGAAATGACTCGAGAAGCGGAATCGGCCCCGCCCACCAATCCTATAAATACCTACGTAATTGATTGAGAACAAAAACACAACTTTGCTGGTAACTCACTCGCTCGTTTACTAGACTATGCTATGAAATAATAATGTAGCTGGTATGCAACAGAAATGAAGAATACGTACGTAGGGAAACATATCAAAAGATACTCTCACATTCGAGAGACATAGCACCTCCTAGTATACGGATAACTTGATATGATTACCAAATTATAGCAATTACGTCCCATTATGTAGCCGTATATATGCGTTGCTACCCGACTGCGAAAGAAGGAGGGTTATGCTTTTTCGAGTGTAGGTATGTATGTACTTATGTATAATTCTTTGTCAGGCCCTAGGGCCTAAACCTATTGTATTTTTATGTGAGTGGTGTTAATATATTAGTTTTAGCCGTGAGAGTGACACTGGGTACATCAAATTGCAAAAAAAAACAATTTTTGGCGGGAAAAAGTAATCTAAAAAAAATGTGCATCTGCTCACTCCGAGATTTTGTGGCTCTACCTATATCACCAACCAAATTATGAGAAGTGAGCGTGTTTGAATAATCTTAGTTGTTAGTGTTCACAAACGCTGTCGGAGGCATAACACGCTCACTTCTCATAATTTGGTTGGTGATATAAGTAGAGCAACAAAAAAATATCTGAGTGAGCAGTTTTTTTTATTTTCTTTGTAAGCCGGTGTACATCTATTAATACAGGCCGGGATAATTCTAGCAACCGCCAAGAGATGCAGTATCTCTTCTAAGTCAATAATTAGAAATATTTTATGTCCCTGCTGTAATATACGTCACATGTAGTGTTTAATACACATTTGCTGCGCCAGGATGTAAAGATATAGGAGTACTAGTGAAAGGTGACCAACCTATTACCACCCGCAACACCTAAATATTCATGACCAATTCCTAGTTCCAGTTATGGTATGTAAACATTTTAAAGATTCTGATTTAAATCGTCTCGTGAATTATGGTGTGAATAGATATTCAAAGTAGATAGTAGATATAAAAAGGCAGATGGGCTGAGAATTAAAAATAAATATTATCTGGTAACTATTGTATTTTTAATCTCAAGAAATGTTTTCACTACAACTGATAAATACCTATGTACATATTAATTATAACTACACAGCTATGTTCAACATTTAACGGGTTAATTACTTTCATACCACTTAACATTTTTCATTTTCATTTTCATCTAAAGTTCTGTGTGCTGGGGTAGCCAGTATTTCTTGACCATATCAGCACCTTTCTCACCGATCATGATGGAAGGTGCGTTGGTGTTACCTCTAATGACCGATGGCATAATACTAGCGTCCATAACTCTTAGCCCAGTCACGTTGCGCACTCTCAGTTGCGTGTCGACGACGGAGGTCGGGTCACCGTCAGCGCCCATCTTGACGGTACTGGTCGGGTGGTACAAGGAGAAGGTAATCTCTCTAGCGATGCATTCCAAGAACTCATCGCTGTTCTTGTCGAAGTTCTTGCAAGCATCAAGCTCGATCCAGTCCAGTTTCCAGCCACCTTCCTTGAAGGCCTTGGTCTCACCCAATTTCAAGCTGTGTTGTCTGAAAGCCCTGATAACGGTGTACAAGTCTTCAATGTCTTTGTAGTAGTCAGCGTACAGCAGAGGTTTGTCGAATGGATTCTTGCTTCTAAGAAGCAGGGTTCCGGCTGATTTAGGTTTCAAGAGAGTGTTGTATACCAGCATGGTGTACTTGTTCTCGTTCATTTTACGGAATTTTTCATGAACTTCATCGCTAAGTCCGTGCTTGCGGAACATGTCAAGCAAGTTGTACGATTTCGGTGGGAAGACGAGGTAGTGATATTGCATGTCGGATGCAGGCGAGTTCGCGTCGGTGGTGTTTTCAAAAGCAATGATACGGTGTGGGCTGGTGTCGATGAGATCGCCAGAGTTTTGCAAGAAGTATTCAACGAAAGTGTTGATGATGTTAGGCAGGGAAATTTCCTTGTTGTCTCCGTCAGCAGTGTAGAAAATAGGAACAAACAAATGATCTTGTAGATTTTCACCGACGGGTAAATCGGCTTTGACTTCAATGTTCATGTCTTCCAAGTGTTTGCGTGGTCCAATACCAGACAGCAGCAGAAGCTGAGGCGAGTTGATGGCGCCAGATGAAACAATAACTTCTTTCTTAACGTTCACGGCAATATCTTTTCCATTTTTGTTCAGCAGGACTCCACTGACAATGTTGGTGCCGGGTTTGAACAAGATCTTGGTAGCAATAGCGTTCTTGATAACGTGGAAGTTCTTTCTGTTCTTGATAGGAGCCAGGAAAGCCCTCGCAGTACTGAATCTAGTACCACCTGTGGTAGTTGTTAGTGATTTCATCACACCAATCTGGCTGTCTCCGTTGACGTCGGTCAAGTTCTTCAGTCCTAATTCGACGGCAGCTCTGATGATCATATCTTCAATCTTGTGCATGTTTCGGTCGGCAGATACTTTAAGGTAACCACCCGTGCTGTGGTATTTTTTGGCCTCTTCGTCAAATTCGCCCATGAAGTTCTCACTCTTTTTGAAGTATGGTAGGACATCTTCGAAGCTCCAGCCTTCGTTACCGTCAGCTGCCCATTCATCGTAATCGGCTTTATTGCCTCTCACGTAGAACATAAGGTTGATACTGCTGCTGCCACCGAGAACTTTACCACGAGGCCATGCACAGCCCTTGCTCTTATAGGCACGGCAAGCTCCTTCTTGAGGCTCAGTCTTGTAGGACCAATCTTCATTAGTTCCCATGTTGCTATAGTAAGGTTGCGGAATCTGCATGAAAAAAAAGAATGATTAACGAATTTGGTTTTTCAATACCTAATTTCAATTCGAGTATTTAAAGAAGAATATACTTATGTAAAATATACGTACCTCAGTAGCCAGAGTAGGGTTGCCTCCAGCTTCTACCAAAAGCACTTTCCAGTCGGATATTTCGCTAAGACGATTCGCCACAGCCGAGCCAGCGGAACCGGCGCCCACAACGATAAAGTCATAGTTCGGGTCTGAAATGAAATTTTAAAATAAATGTACAGTTATTTATGCCTATTACCAAACTGTATAATACATTAAACTGGTGTAAATAAAAAAAAAAAAAAGTGAAAACTACAGCACAAATTCTTATTTGGTTTCCATATGATATTGACCACATTGATATATTATGTACTATTTTGAAAGAATTTAATCTAATCAGTTTTATAAACGTTAAATTGTTAGGATTCCTACCTTCAAGAACAGCTTCGGTTGCATCGGCGGGCCACAGGTGGTCGCCAGTAATGGCGCACTGCGCGGCGAAGAACGAAGTTAGAGCCTGGGCGAACACCGGACCAGCTACTTGGTAGCTGTTCACGATGTTCGTGGTCAAAGCTGGGTCGCACGCCCAAAACATATTGCACTGAAAAATCGTAGAAAAAATTGGGATATATTTTCAAACAAATTTTTTGCACCATCAGGAAATTAGAATTAGAATTCAGCACGAGCATGTATTTGAAAATAAAAAGTAATATAAATGTATTATTTTGAAGAGTTCTGTAATCTACAGTAGGCTACCTCTTGATGTATTCTAAAATCTAATTACGTACCTAATTTCTAAGTAATAAAATAACTAAAAATTTAATTTCAAACTGGCACAACCAGAAAAATCAAGAAAGTCAGCTCTGGTTGTTCTTTAATGATATCAATTTTACAGACTATTTTAAAATTTAATACCCCAGACTTCATCAGCCAAAATATTTTGATCAAATATTTAATACGAAAGAAATTAGGTCTTACCTTCCTTTTTCAACAACCACTTGATATACTGTCAAAATATTTCAAGTAATTGGCGTTGCCTATTCAGTGGGGTCCAGAGGAACACTGACAACTCTTGAACATATCTGCCATTAAATACCATTCCATTCCCCACTTTAGGCACATATCACTGCATTATGGAGTCTTTTATCACCATTATCAACGCCAATACAATTTGTTAAATAATCATTGTTATGATTTTTGGCTGTTTACATTGACCTTTTCTATAACATATCGAAATTTAACACATATTATTAAGAAGTTTGTGATACCGTGCATCTTTTTAACCGACTTCAAAAAGGAGGTTCTCTTTTCGATCCGTATGTATGTATGTAAATTTGTATGGCCGCGCGTTTTTCAAAAACTACTGATCCGATTTGGATGTGGTTTTCGATGTTCAAATGTATAGTTATCAGGGAAGGTTTAAGTATATCATTTATAAAGATCTGATGAAGATCTTCGGAGATACACAATGGAACTCTGGAGGCATCTACTCCAAATATACGTATATACTAAGCGAATATAAAGTTTAATTATTTTTTGGTTGGCAGTGGTTTTGAAGTCGGTTTATTTTTATACTATGTAGTGATGATGAAAAGGAACAAAGATAATTTTATTCCTTTAAATAAAGAGTTATCTATTGCATCAGTTTGCTAGGAACTGTGATCAAACATGGTAAAAATGTATTTACTGTAATGGGTAAACAATCGACGGATAGTTAAGGAAGGTTAGTTAGCTATAGATAATGATAGAGAAATAAAATTGTAGTAGATCTCATTCACTTTAAAATGTAATTAGGAAATTTTGTAATCGGAATTAAATATCGGAGTGCCTCGGTGGCGTAGTTGTATTACGGTAGGACTGCAATGCCGAGGTCTCGAGTTCGATTCCCTGGTCGGGCAAGACGATACGGTGTTTTTACCTGTCAGATCTAGAGGACGAAATCACTCTGGCTTTACGCGAAAAGACCGAGCATCTAAAGCTCCTACACTCTACAAGACCGCTGTACCGTCCTCGCCGTCAAGGACCTCGTCGCGTTCCCCAACCCCCTGCCCTCTCTTAGCAGTTCCGGCCCGCGTGCCGAAGACTACTACGTACGCATTAATAGGATTAGGTTAAAACCATGTTTCCCCAAACGATAATGTCTTATCCTCTCAGTGGCCGCCCTGAGCCGAGGTTCGTGACCCGTTAGTGGGTCGCCCTCAGCGTGGTCGCTTAAATTTAAGGGTTGCGGGCGCCTTCTGCGCTCACCCGAAAGACCGGTGTTCTTGTATAAGCCGACCTTCGTCAGGCTAACAAGGGTTTAGTCTGGGACAAAAAAAAACTGTGTTTTTCATCTCGGTATCAACCCGCAGTCTGGAATCTGTGCCCGATAGATGGCGATAGGCTCGCCCCCTATCACATCATGGGACGGAATACGCACGGCGAAAAATGGATGCACTACTTGCGCCTCTGCCTCTCCCTTCGGGGATCAAGGGCATGAGTGTGTGTGTTTGTGCGTACTTTTAGTTAAAATAATTCAGTCAAAATAAAAAAATAACCACACACACACACACACACACACACACACACACACACACACACACGCCTGTTATCCCCGAAGGGGTAGGCAGAGGCGTAACTAGTGCACCCACTTTTCGACGTTATTCCGTCCCATGATGTGATAGGGGGCGAGCCTATCGCCATATCGGGCACAAATTCCTGACTCCGGACGGATACTGAGCAGAAAAACTCACTATCACTTTGCCCGGCCCGGGGATCGAACCCGAGACCTCAGCTTTGCATTCGTACTGTAATACAACTACGCCACCGAGGCAGTCCGATATTTAATTCCGATAACAAATTTTCCTAATTACATTTTAAAGTGAATAAAATAATAACCATTGGCCCTTATTTTCTTTTTAACAGTTTATAATGTCCAATCAAGGTAAAGGAGAAAGCTATGAAAATAATAATATTGTATAATCCACGTAATATTGAAAGCATGCCGCGCGTTTTACCTAGTTCATTAATTAAAATTAGTATTCATATTTAAAAAAAAATGTTTTTGTAAGGTCACAATGATTAGATGTTTTGTATTATGTTATCATTCTGGAAGAAGTAATTATGAGCGTTTAGAGATAATTACATAATTTTGATAGTTCATGACCCACAATAATTGGTTCAGTCAAAGTCACACCAGTTTCGATAGCAATGTTAACGCTTCACACTTTTATTTTTGGTTCCAAACAAATATCGCGTATTTTTAATATATTTTAGTGTAATCTATCACCTTAGCGAAATAAATAAGGAAAACTGCTTAAAACAATTAGGGGAAAGTCTTTAAAATAGTTCTAAACTTTTTATTAAGTTTTTAATTAAATATAACTGGTCACTAAATAATGGGAGGCATTTGCATATAACATACATGTACACTCACGCCTTTTTTATCCCCGAAGGGGTAGGCAGGGGCGCAACAAGTGCACCCACTTTTCGCCATTATTCCGTCCCATGATGTGATAGGGGGCGAGCCTATCGCCAAATCGGGCACAAATTCCAGACTCCGAGCTGATACTGAATAGAAAAACTCAATGTCACTTTGCCCGACCCGGGGATCGAACCCGAGACCTAAGCATTGCAGTCGTACCATAATACAACTACGCCATCGAGGCAGTCTCAGGAGGCCTTTCCTTAGAAATTAAAAAACAAAAGAGCATCGGCTTTTTCATTAGTAATTCTAAATAACGTGGCCAAGAGTTTCTAAACTCCTCAAAACAAAGAGACGGCATTGAATCTTCTTTACTTTCTTATCACAGAAAACACATATGACGTTATGGAACGGAATACGCATGGCGAAAATTGGGTGCATTAATTGCGCCTCTGCCTACCCCTTGGGGAATAAACGGCGTGAGTGTGTGTATGTGGGTAATACCAGCCCTAGAGAAGTTCGTTGTGTATCATAAATATTTATTAAAACTGCTATTACATCGATAGCTAAATAGCGGTTTTCGTGATTCTGGAAACTGTATGTTTTTGGTAATTTTATTAGGAAGGTATAGTGTTTTGTGTTTTTAAATTTCCTTCAATTGAATTTTATCCTTATTTAACGGTGATGTGTGTGCATTAGCTTATATAACTAATCTGAATTTGTGTGCAAAAGACATGGAAAAAAATATTCATATAAAGATTCAATGGATAATTGATGACAAAAAATTAAGCCCGGAGTTTCTTTTTGCCTTTCTTCTTCGAGTAGTCATCGCTTAGGTAGTTAGTGAAAGGCTGGTAGGTTAGCTAGGTTGGGATCTGTACTGTTCTCACCGGTGAGGATCACGACGCGTACCTCCCATTAATTTTATTACATGTACACTCACGCCTGTTATCCCCGAAGGGGTAGGCAGAGGCGCAACTAGTCTTTTGACATATACACGCTTATGACATTTTATAATTATTGACAAGAAATGGTAAACAAAATAATTAACTACTTTATGGACGTCATTTTGTGTTTTACATAGCGAAGCGACTTGCTTTTCATATTCATATTATCTTTCGATATTCGTTAAGCCCACCGATTGTGTAACAAAGATTATTTAAAACTGTTTCATTGAAATAAATAGTTGGACGGACTATAGACATTATAACGAGCTGTACTAACAAGAGATCAAACACATTAGTTTCCACTGTTTTAAATATCTCCAAATCGATGTGTAGTTCCCGTTTTAATTAATTTATTGTCACGAAACACGCAGTTATTAATAACAGTCAGAATATCAATATCGGTAAATAGCAGCTAGATATTTAAACCTTAAAATAGCTAGTTTTTGAAACTGCTATTGATAATTATACAAATAAAGCGATACGATACATGCCACGTGCTGCAGCCATCACGTCAGATTACTTACGCCATCATGAAATCCGTGTAATGGAGTAAATACAATTGAACACATTTGGGGCTTGCATGATAGGCGCATCCGGAAATTTCTATTACACCTAAAACACTGCAGCAGCTCACTGAAGCGTTGATTGAAGAGTGGGAGCCAACTCCACAAGAAGACATTCGGAGGATCTTACGAAGTACTACAATAAATATGAGGATCAGATTGAGATGGTTCAGCGTAAATTTTTACATGCTGTTAATTATAAATGTCTACGTACAATGTCTTCCTGTATAGATTTGTTGGAAAAGTTCTCCCTTATATCCTTAAAGGCGAGAACATTACTCCTAGAACAAATGTTACTGTATGACATTTGTCAAAACGTGTTTGACTGTATTAGTCACAGAACAGAGATAGAGATAGAAGTATAAAGTGGGCGTAACCTTTGATACACTAGTTTAGAATGTAGTACAAACTCACTGTTTGAACGGTCTCAGTCGTCATTGCGCATTGTCAAAGGTTTAATGATTGGAAAAAATATTTAAAAATATTAAAATGCCCTATTATGCTATTCTGGAATGCATAAATAATAGCCGTACCAAAAATGTGTCCCACGGAGGTATTTCGTACCATCGGTAAGCAATATTTTCTGGTTTATTGCTATTTAGTTGAAAAATGTATCTTGATTTTCTATGTCAAACATGACACAAAAATTACAATTTAAAATGTTCCTTATTCTTTTCACTATATGGTTAATTGTCGCAAACGAAAATCAGTTGTTCTAGAATGATTTGTCACCAATTCATAATGTCATCGCTACTCAATTAGTGCATGCGTGATCGATAAAATATTATCGATAATTATTAATTTTTCACTGAAGCGTTATGTTATGCAGAAAAGTACGAAAAGTTATCTGATGCATGATCCGCTTGTGATGCATAGCTGTGGTCGATATAATAATTAATTAATGAAACAATACTAGCTTGTTAATTTTCAGTTTTTCAAAAGATCAATTTATTAAGGAAAGTTGGATCAATGCTACGGGAAGGTTAAATTGGTTTCCTTCCAAATTTTCCGTAATATGTTCAGAACATTTTGTAGAAGATGTGTAATGTAAAAAAAAGGGGAAATCAATATTTTAAAGTGAATGCAGAAGCTCATATAAATATTCTAATTCATCAATCAATAGGTAATTATAAGAAAGCCACACACCTTAATATTTATTTTATTGTTTTATTTTACTACATAAATTTATTAAAAAAACTATAGGTTATTATTTAAAAATACCCTTTTTAATCTTACCTTACTTCTTGTCTTATTTTAGTAATATCATAAATGCAAATGTTTGTGGAAATTTTTGGATCTCTGTATGTCGGGATGTTTGTTTGGTTTGTATGTTTCTTAGAAGTAAACTCAGACATTTGGCACACGAGTAGATACCCATACACATAATACCCTTTTTTTTCGCGGAGAAAGTGACTTATTACTATCACCTAGCCTTTCAAGGGAGGCGACTGAGTGGTTTTGTTCGGTTCACCGTGCCTTACGACCCAGCGTTGAGCCACCGGGCCGAGTCCCTAACCTATGTACAACGCACGGCATGCCAACTAAAACTCTGCGGTGGCCTTCTTCGGCGCATTAGGGACGGCTGCGGGTTTCCCCGGGCTAAAGTGTCTAAGTTGTCGTCCGCAGCCAGATCATAATACCCTGGATTAACACATATAGGCTACTTTTATTCCGGTAATTTGCTCCCATGGGATATAATGGATATTTTTTCTATGCGTCAGTTTTAAATAATTTTTTTAATTACATAATAATGTGCCTGTCTGCTTTATAGGTTAACAATGTTTGATCAGCTATGTTACTTGATATTATATTATGAGTATTACTTGATATCTCATCGTTAATGTTATTTCTTAGGGTGGTGGATTCCAAAGTAAACCTGAAATCATAAATTTAAACGCAGGCGTATCTTCTTCAAACGAAGCACAAGAAATTGTTGCCCCCAAAAAGCGTAAAATATTACCGAGTCAGATCCAGGTACCAAATTAAACAACTTTTGCTTGACGAGACGAGCATGTCGCTCAACAAGCGATACGACCACTCATAAACAGCACAAAGCACTATTCAGTTTGGAATCAATGCAGTTACGCCGAGACATTGCCTCACTTAGTGTATTCTATCGTCCGTGTCTTGGTGAGTGCTCTGGACAAAAGTTTAACCTTAGGCCATCCTCACACTTCCTTAGGGGAACCACGCGTGCTGGCTTGCGAAACCACCGCTTAGTGATTTCTTCTATCTCAGCCCATATCAATCGGGTTAAGAAGTTCATAATTTTGCTATTAAACTGTGGAACAGTTGCCGGGCACGAATGTTTCCAAGTCTTATGATATTGGGTCCTTAAAACGGAACTTGCAGAAGCTATTAGCAGGCCGGCATAATTCTGCTGTCCGTCAAAGGATATTTTCTTGCCTTGCCGGTTGACGTTTTGCTTAGACGTGAAGTCTACTCTTACTCTCTTAACCCCAGCAGTGAAATCACTATGATAAGTATATATACTCATTATAATTTATTGCAAACTAGCTATATAAGCTGTGTAGCTAATATAGTATGTGTAACATACATATCTGCAGTATTGAAATTATAAAGTAGGAATTTAAAATATATACTTAAAATTTAAAATAATTTTTAATTTACTGAGTTAAAATTGTATTCAAGACAGTTCCAACAAGTTTTCCAGTACTTATCAAATTAATATTATATAATTTTGTTATATGTCCATTTCATTTATTAATGTTAGTTATAAAACAAACACCATCGATAGGTTTACAAAAAGGTAACGTATGGGTGCAACACTATTACCGGCATGCGTAGCGTACTGGGTGTCATTCAATAACTTATCTTAAAACAACTGCCATTGAGTTCTTATGAATGCCATTGCGATTATACGCCATCTCGCGTGGACTAGCGGTATGAAATCGAATTAAAATCAAAATTCAGACTGAAGGAATAATGTCGTATGAAGTCATGTGAATTTTTAGAATACGAAGTTTATATAATGGCATTAAGGATAAATTTAATGCAAATGATTTTGTATTATACGCTTTATCTTTATTGGTGATTTTGGCCAATCATAATGAAGAGATGATAGTATGCGAATATATGCATGTGTGAGTTTGGCGACACTGGTTTTCTTAGTAAATTGATGCTAAACTCTATCCATTCTATCTTTAATTCGTGGTATTAGTCTTACTAATGAGATATCTTTTAAACTCCCTCTCGCATTCCGCGTGCGTGTAACAAGAGTTACCACAATAAGTTTTTTCCTAATTACTGTCGGACTAATGCCGGTGAACGTGCCCTCTTACGCCGTTTTATGACGCTGTACAGCTGGGTACTAACTTAGCAGTGTTGCATGTAACGTATGTATCTACCTGCAAGTGGGTACGGCTCGTCCTCGGTCTACCCCGTATCTAGCTCTATCTATTACGAGCACACTGCGAGCCGTATCTGTGTTCGCAGTGATACCGCCACTCGGCGTGTCACTGCGAGCTTACAGCGCTCCACGCGCGAGCGGCTCGCAGCGGTTTCGTGTCTACGTACTCACTTGATACCGTATCGTATCAGATATATTACATGCTACACTGCTAAGTGAGTACCCAGCTTACAATCAATACTTTACTGACTTGGATATATTTGTATTATCAACTCTAAAGTATAAAAAAAGAGTATTAGAAACAGCCAAAGAGTTAGACTAGTAATAATTAATGTAACAACTTATATCCGTCATACTCTGCGCAGTTCTTATATTATGTGTGACTTAGATCTTGTTTAAACATTAATTCATAATAAGGTACCCTATTATATGTGAGTAAAAAATAAACGAATAAGATTATTCAGGTAATAAGTAAATTGAAAATGCTGGTTTTTAATCATAGGATTATTTTTATTTATATTTTTTTGTGTACAAAATTTCTAGTAGTGCATTAAAACTGATAAAATTAAGATATTTTGTCAAAAAAGGTAGTCATTAAAAAAATTAACATTTATAATTTATTTTAAACCTAATTGTAGATTAATCAAGAAAGGGATCATAATCTTGTTTCCCTTATTGTTTTAAGCACTTTATTTATATTATATTTTTATATCATATATTTTTTAATGTTACTGTAACAAAAATATTTTAATCGCATATGTGACATTAACAAGCTTTAACACATAAAAACATTAATATAACACTAGAAAAAATCCTTTAGAAGTCGCAGCGCGGCGGCGAGAATTCAGGCAAGGTTCGGCTCTAACGGTAAAAATATGAAATAAATCAACTTTCAATGTGGCCTAAATAAAAAATCCTGTTTTAAGTCTCATTTAATTTAATATCTTAGCCTAGACTATGTACAAGATTTATTATCTAAACATTACAAAATTACTTCATATTTTACCCCATCGTAATATAACCAAATTCTGCACTTTCTTTGACCGTTCGGTGATACTTCTTCTTTTGTTTCGTAGTAAGGAACTAGGTCATTACTTGGTCTATAATTAAAACTAAATATATTATTTAAATTTGGAAATAATTGCAATTTTTTTATAAATTTATTCTTTTTCTGTTTGAATCTAGAATTTAATTTGAAACTATTTACATCGGAAAATTCATTATACGGATAAGTTGTGAGGCTTTTATGTATTGGATTTTGATTATACGTGTTATAATGAGTATTGTCCGGTCTTATTGGAAAATAGGGTAGTGGCGGTGGTGGGGGTAGCAATGGTGGTATGTACCCGTATATATCCGGATAAGGTTTGCTATAGCTAGGAATAACATCTACTGAAGGTTTATTTGCGTCATTTATGAATGAATTAGCCGTTTCAGCTATTTTTACTGGCGTCATTGTTTTTTCCATTGAATTGTGTAAAGGGTTTTGGTTTCTATTGTTCATCCTCGATTTAGTTTCATCGAATTTTATTTCTTTCGATAAAATGGGGAAGAGATTTGCTGTTTCGTTAAAAACGTCTAAACGCTTCGTCATTAGGGCTATTTTCGTGGGATCGTCACTTTCAGAATTCTTGAGTTTATTTTGTACAGGACACATAGTTCCTAATATATCTTCAGGGATATTGAACCAATCTTCCTTGACCATGTCGGAAGCTTTCTCAGCAATCATGATGATTGGTGCGTTCGTGTTACCGCTCACGATGGTCGGCATGATGCTACCGTCGACCACCCGGAGATTCTTGATACCATACACCTAAAAATAGAACAGTTCAATATTGTACTAGGCTTTGCTCGTTGCGTCGCCCATACAAAAATTTCCATAAAACCCTTTTCGGGTTAACGGCATAAAAATTAAAGACCATGTTATGTTAATTTAAGTCTTGGTCTACAGGTGTGCCAAATTTCATCCAATGGATTCAAAGTTAATTGAATCGATTGCAATATTTATTACTTGTACTACTATTAGGATTTTATTAATAAAAAACTCGGTCAGAAAAGTTGATATTATGTTTATTCTGTTCAGTGTCAGCCTGGAGTCTGAAATTTGGTGTTGAGTTTTTGTGTGTGACATAAGATGTTTAGTCTCATTATGTCCAGTAGTTACACTGGCTACAATGTCCTTCAAACCGTAACACAATAGTGCATGCACACTGCTGCTAGGCGGTAGAAATAGTCATTGCAGTGCTATCCACTCAGACGGACTCTTGCATACAACCTACAATTGACAGGCTCGCGCCCATCACATCATGGGACGGAATACAAATGACGAAAATGTGGGTACTAGTTGCAACTAGCATACTTTTTGCCTTTTTAACTTATCTTGACTATATCGCCAGCGTGTACTGTGGCCAAAACTCTCTCTGTAGTAAACGAGGCAGCCTAGAAATGAAATAACATATACCGATCTGGTATCATAGCAACTAACCCTCAGTTTAGAATCCACAACCGCTCCAGGATCATTGTCAGGGCCCATCGCGCAGGTTCCCACAGGATGGTAGATCGTCAACGTGTGGTGTCTGACCTGGCACTCTAGATGATCGTCAGACATCAGCTCGTGTTCCGCGCAGCCTGGGTTCCTGCGGGCGTTGGGACGCGCGTTCAGCGCCTTGAGTGCCGGCTGCTCGGTTAACGCTTGGGCTATGCGAGCTCCTTCGATCTGGAATAAAAATTTGTTGATATTTAAAACTAGCTTTTGCGGGGGTGGCTCCGCCCCCGTGAATAAGTTTTCCGCGATAAAAGTCCCGTTTTATATTCTCCCGGTATAAAATGTAGCCTATGTTTACTCACTGATAATGTATTATTGATATTAATTATTTATATTGGTGAAAGAATCTTTCAAATCAGTCCAGTAGTTTAGTTACCGACTGCCTCGGTGGCGTAGTTGAATTATGGTATGACTGCAATGCTGAGGTCATGGGTTCGATCCCCGGGTCGGGCATAGTGATATTGGGTTTTAAAATCATTATCAGCCCCGAGTCAGGAATTTGTGCCCGATATGGCTATAGGCTCGCCCCCTATGACATCATGGGACGGAATATGCACGGCGAAAAGTGGGTGCACTAGTTGCGCCTCTACCTACCCCTTCGGGGAAAAAAAGGCATGAATGTGTATGTGTGTGTCCAGCAGTTTTTTAGTTTATTCTTTAAAAACCGGTCAAGTGCGAGTCGGACTCGCGCCGAGGGTTCCGTAAAGTTTACGGTTTCCGCAATTTTTCCTTTGTCTGTACTATAAGACGTTGCTTCGTACCAACTTTCACGATTCTGAGTTTAAGGGTAGTACCCTGTAGGTATTGATTACCTTGCGGGTTTCGAACATTTGCGGCATGAACGGCTGTATTTTTTGATTGCGTTGGCTTAGAAGTTTGATTTTTCACAACTCCAGAAACAGTTACAGTGACAGACCCTAGATCCAGCAAAAATTGTAACTACGTATCTGATGGATATTATGATATTTTCAGAAGTGTTTGTTGTGGTGATTCAAGTTTCTTATCAATTCGCATCATTGCTCTTGGAACTTAAATAAAATAATCTTTAGTCAATATGCTGCATTTTATAATAATATACGTTTCTCTTTAATGACACAGTTATCTCTTTGCCACATTCTCCGTTTAAATATAATTATCATTAGTTTATAATTTTGGATGTATATGTTTCGTTTATGATTGGTGGTTATGTGAAAGCATACTCTGTCCTTTACCTCACAAAATTTCACTTCTTTATTTCTATTCTAAACGCAATTATAGAAAAAATACAAGACCCTAGTTTTCTTTCTTTTTAAAAGTGTTCTTATTTACTACCATGGTTTCGTGATTTTAAAGCACTTATTTCAAGCTATGTTGAATTTAGTACTTTATGTTTCAATAGATAATATGAAATAAATCATAATATTATTTTTTTCCTTCTTTCTTTCTATTATAATAGTTATTATTTATGTCTATTGGTCATTGGACTAGAATTTTATCATCCCCAATTATATTTATAATTTGATAGTGTCTAAAGTACTCAGCCTTTAGATTTTTTTATTTAAATATCTTCTTGTGAAAAATATTTACGCTATTAAACATTAATATTTAGGAGGCCGTTATCCGAAGGCAAAAAGGAATTCTTACATATATACAACACTTCGCTGTCCATATGTGTATCAATTTCTCTGTCAAGACCGTTTTTCAAAATCATGTGGAATATAACGTAATAACTTACCAAAACTTTTACGTCGTCAGGATCCATAAAATAATTCGGGTAGATAAATGGCGGTGAAAACGGATTCGAATCTCGAAGTTTTATGAATCCACGACTTTTCGGCCTTAATAGCAACGGTACCACAGAAAATGACGATTCGTATAAAATATCTTCGTACAATTCGGCATACGTCTCGTCTGTTAATCCGTTTGCTCTTTTCCCAAACAGCCCACCGTCCATGTTGTCAGCTGTTGGTGCTATAAACAACTGAATGTCAGGGTAGTCTTCACTAGGGTCCTGGAATTTCGTATTCACGAAAGCCATCGCTTCTGCCTCTATCATGCTGTACATTACACCAGTTTTGTGTATACTAAAGTCCATTAGACTTCCTATTGTAAACACAGTGTTTAAGTTAAAGCTATAATCGGATTCGTTTTTGTATGGATTATCGAAGAGGAACGAGTGTCCACCCATCGCGACGTGGTCTTGTAAATTTCGACCGACACCAGGTGAATTAACTATTGGATGAATGCCAACTTCCTTCAAATGCTGTGCGTCACCGATTCCTGATAACATCAATAATTGTGGAGATTGGATGGATCCTGCCGATAAAATCACTTCTTTGCTTGCTTTAATGATTTTATGTTGTCCACGTTTAACGAACTTTACTCCATATGCTGTGTTGTTTTCGTCAATTAAAACCTTTTCTACTAACGAATGAAGGCTGACGTGCAAGTTTTGCCTTTGAGATACCGGTCGTAAGAATGCTTTTGCAGTGCTACATCGAAGACCGTCTCGAACGGTGGCCTGGGAACGAGTGAATCCTGTTTGAAATTCACCATTCACATCCCTTATGTCGTAACCTAGTTGCGTAGCAGCATCAAGTATTTTAGATGTGATTGGATGTTCGAAACGGAAGTACTCTACAGTCAAAGGACCTCCTATCCCATGGTAGGGGTCATTCAAATGTTCCGGTATTCTTATATCCTCGGACTTGATGAAGTATGGTAGTACATCTTCATACCCCCAGCCAGGGTTTCCCATATTTTCCCAATTATCATAGTCGCGTTTGTTGCCCCTAATATACAACATAGCATTGAGTACACTCGAACCACCAAGTACCTTACCACGCGGCCACTTACACCTTCTATCAACCATATTAACACAATATTGATCACTGGGTTCTGTCACAAACTGCCAATCTATTGCCGAAGTTTGTAAAGTTGGAAACAGTATTGGTACTTCAGATAGCACATTTTCATCTGGACCCGCTTCTAAGATAAGTATGTTCCAATTCGGATTCTCTGAAAGACGATTCGCGAGAACGGCTCCCGCTGAACCACCTCCAACTATGATGAAGTCGTAACAATCGTACATTTCTTCTATACTGCGATCGCGGACTCTATGTTCTGAGTCCTCAATATCTGGCCTGTATAAGTGTATAGCCATTCTAATAACTATTAGAGCTCCGAGTCCAGGCAGAAGCCCAAACATGATTCTAGAGCTGGATACGATAGATTTGATGGACGGATGAGTCGACATGATGTGTTGCGCTTGGTTGCAGCTGATTGACTATATAGAAAGTGATTGAATGGCCACTTATTCAGCGATTCGTATGATTTAGCAAGTTATTGTTTACGTCGCGTCAGGTGGTATTGTGATTCAGTTTGCAGTGCACAGAGTAATGATCAATATTGTATTGTTGGCTTAGGATTTTTTTTTTATTCAAATATGGTTTGTTCTGTTTTATTACATGGTCCGGTTTCTATTTCATATTAAAATACGTACATATACCCTTGAATGTAGTTGAAACATTTTAAATCTCAGATACACAGGCTGCAAATGTACTATTTCTAGTTCTATGGTAAAAATAACACAAAACTTGTCAAATAACTGAAGGCCACTGTTGCAGATAAACCCGAGTCTTTCCTTGGCTTATATCGGTCAGTGTAGTATGTATGTTTTTTTTTAATCTTGTGTTGCTAAAACTTAAAGTTTAAATTGTATAGAATACGTAAGTACGTACGTACGTAGACGTAGAAACGCTTCAAACAATAATAAAAAATGTTTCGTCAAACTATTATTTGTTATTTGTTTATATAAACAGTTATAAGTACACGAACTGAAAAATCTGCCACGGCGGTGTTTCGATGAATCGCGTTGAGGGGCCATCCGCTTTACATCTAGTATAGAGGACCAGCATGATTCTAGCGACCCTCACGAAAACCAACATTCTTCTACTTGACATATTTTAACTGCACTTTACTTACTATCACGTGAAGAATAATGTCAGAAAAAAAATTGACATCTGTTTAAAACTACTCTATGTTTGCTGCGTCAGCATTATCCGCGTGGAGTTCACTTTCAATAATCGTAATTACAACACAATAAGTACGAGTATGTGACCTACATCGTATAAAATAAGACCACATATATTTTTATTAATTTTCATTCAGTTAGGTACAGTCAGCAAATAAGTAGCTGAACAAATTCAAAAGTGGTTATACTAACGCATACAAAAAGCGGACATCTCCTTTAGTAGAGATGATATGACTTATGACTTATGTTATATTTCATAGGATACTATGATAAATAATTAAAAAATAAAAGCAGTACGCAATACAAGAGCCAAATTATTTCCGCTCTCTTGGATATTTTATTATTTTTCTTTATCATTTCTATAATCTAATATCTCAGTAACTTATTTCTTAAGTTAACGAGCAACAAAAATAACTTGTAAGCGGAATAAAATCTAATTTACAATAAATAAAAAAGTAAGTATGTAAGTATCTATATACAAATAAATAAATTGTAATACTGATTTTAACACGTTAATTTGTACGCTTCAAATGTAATATCTGGACATTCGTCGCTTCAGCCAGAATTCTTTGATCATGTCACTGCCTTTCTCACCGATCATGATTATTGGAGCATTGGTATTGCCACTGACTAGGTTAGGCATGATGCTTCCGTCGATCACTCTGAGCCCTTTCACTCCATACACTCTTAATTGTGGGTCGACAACCGCGTCACGATCCCAATATGGCCCCATTTTCGCAGTACCCACTGGATGGTAGATTGTGCAAGTGTATTGCCTTATCATGCATTCCCAGTATTCGTCTGTATACCTTTTCTTGCTCACACACGCGGGGAATACGTGTTTGTTCAGCATCGAGCCATGCCTTTGGAACGCTTTTGTTCTAGACAGAGCCACGGCGATTTTGACTCCTTCGATCAACGTTTTGACGTCCATTTCGTCTGTCAAATAATTTGGGTAGATGTATGGGTAGTCGAACGGGTTCGCACTACGCAGTTGAATGAATCCCTTGCTCCTCGGACGTAGTAACATGGGAATGACACTCCAGACGTCCATATTATTGATTGGTCGGTACACGGCGTCGTAGAAAGTCTCCATCAGTCCATGCGCTTTGCGTATTTGTTCACCGCCGTCAGAATTAGTAGAACCAGAGACAAAATGGAATTCGATATCGGGAAAGTCGTCAGATGAATTAACGTATTTTGTATTAACAAAAGCTAAGCCTTCTACTCCACCCATAATGGTTAGTGGACCTTCGCCTAACACTGCATATTCCATCAAAGTACTTACAGTGTGCAACCGTTGTTCTACTATCGATATTTCTTCATTAACCATAAATGCCAATCCACCTAAACCGATATGATCTTGAAGATTTCTTCCAACATTTAAATTCTGAATGACTGGTATACGGTGTTTCGCAAGTTCTTCTGCCGGCCCAATGCCAGATAACATCAATAATTGGGCAGAATTAATTGTTCCAGCAGATAATATCACTTCTTTCCTTGCCCTAATACGATGTATCATTTTATTACGCATGAACTCAACTCCAAAAGCTATTTTTGTTCGAGGATCAATCAATATTTTTGTTACGTGAGCATTGGTAGCAACATGTAAGTTTTGGCGGTCTTTAGCTGATCGCAAAAATGCTTTCGACGTGGAACAACGGCTACCTCGCCTTATAGTACCTTGAGCTACCATGAATCCAGTCTGGTTCTCACCATTGATGTCTCTGTTCATGTACCCCATTTCTAAGCCGGCTTCAATGAAACTCGAGACTAACGGTGTGTGGTATGGCGCCTCAGCTATTGTGAGGTATCCTCCACTACTATGATAAGGGGTTTGCGTTAAGTATGGGTTTTGGTTGTCTTCGGATTTCTTGAAGTAATACAAGACGTCCTTGTAACCCCAGCCCTTGTTGCCGAGAGCTTCCCAAGTATCGTAGTCTCTTCTATTTCCTCGTAGATAGAGCATGTAGTTGAGTACAGAGCTGCCACCGAGGACCTTGCCACGTGGCCAGTTACAGCGTCCACCTTCCATTGCTGAAAAGGATTTCAATTACTCAATTAACAGTTTTAATAATTGAAATGTTGAAGATGATCAACACCTTAATTTGAGTCGAATTTAAATGAAATTTATGGGATAGGTGGTTCGATGCCGTTAAAAAAATATTGTTTGAAGATCAATTACAGATTTTTGAACGCAGTTATAGATTGTCATAATATATACTCTTTTGAAAATAATTATCAAGTGTCTTACCCAAACAGCTAGTCCCTTGCGGTTCAGTCTTGTACTGCCAATCCAGTTTGCTCAGTTGTAAATATCCAGCCAAAAGGGGGACATCTGATATCTCCGTTTCATCACCACCTGCTTCTAGTAATAACACTTTCCAATGTCCAACTTCCGATAGTCGATTTGCTACTACAGCTCCTGAAATTTTCATAGAAGTTTACATTAATAACTGTTACATTGAAACGCTTGAGTTGCGACAGCGAACTGAACCATAGAGTACTTTATTATTTGAACCACAGACACACACCAGTTACAATAAATCAAGAAAGATGGCGTTAGTAAACATACTTATTTTGTTACTGTTTCAAAAATAACCCATTAATCTGATTGTGTGGAACAAAATTAAGGAGTGTGAATGTCGTTAATATATATAACTCAGTACAAAATTATTATGTCTCCAACAATATCTATACTAATATTATAAAGCTGAAGAGGTTGTTTGTTTGAACGCGCTAATCTCAGGAACTACTAAACCGATTATGAAAATTCTTTCACTAATAGGAAGCTACATAACTCCTGAGTGCTATAGGCTACTTTTTATCCCGGGAAAATATTTTTGTCCCGGAAAAACTTTTTCACGCGGGCGGAGCCGCGAGCACTACTAACCGTGATATAGCAATTAGCTTCGTTTTAGTTAGACTATCGTGTTGAATTACTGAAGTTATAATTGGCATGCTCTCAGAATAAATATCAAAAACCAGGGTAATCTAATTTCTTGAGAGTCTTTACCAATCTTTAACTGAATAAATGATGATTTAGTTTACTGTGAGTCCAGTTATTCGACTTTCGACCTTATGTACGGTAACAGGTACTCACTGACCGGCAGACCCGGCGCCGATGATGATGAAGTCGTACTCCGGCAGCATCTGGTCTCCGATGTCCGCCGGCCGACCCTCGGGGTCCGTCTGGTCATATTGGTAGTACGCTATGGCGGCTACTAACATCGGGATGAACCAAGCCACCTGGAATAGATGTTATAATTATTTCATTTACTGACTTGCTTTTTCTACTTACAATAATAATTACTAGGTTTGTAAAGCAGTGGTATTTATAACAGTCACTTTGTTAATATGCTCATTCTGCCTTTATAATGTATTTTTCATAATATGTAGGTTTGAGTTAGTTTTTAATATACTTGGATTCGCAGATTAAATGATTTGAAAACAAATTTAATAGCTTCAGATATTATGATTTCTTATTTACGCGAATGTTAACATGGAAATAAAAAAAAATTGCCCATTTATCGCGGTTTTTTATTTCAAGCTGAAGATGTTATCCCTTACTAATAAACTCATAAAATTTAATTTAGAATAAAGTCAGTCAATAGTGAGTCGGTCTCCTGTGCCGATGGTTTCATAATCACATCACGTTTTATTTTTAAATTGGTTACGACGTATGCTGCAATAATACAATCTATGAAAATTTCGGGCTATTATGGTACAAAAAAGCCCGTTAATGGTCAGCTAGTATGCTTAAAATGGTTCCCAAAAAACGCAACTCTAAGTCGGTGTCGTTTAATTTTGATGTTTGTGATTGATCAAGGGACCAATATGTCAGTCACGTGTATCTCAACCAATCTTAATAAAACGAAACGGAGTTGTTTCGTGTTTTTTTGCCATATTCTAAGGACACAAATATATTGTCAGAAACCTGCGAACCGCTGGCGGCGGCGATGGCCGTCCCCGACAACACGTCTGCGGCTGCGTTCACTATCGCGCTCATCTCTGCACCTGCAATCATTGACATTCATCATTAACTCACGTTAGGGTATATCTTATATCTATGTAGATCTTAGAGCATTTAACAAGGAGATGGGATGACCAGCCGAACCCTTCGTATGTCATAAATGCGCAGCTGGTCATAAACTTTTATCAAAACCTATGTGACTTGCGATCGCTGTCATTACATTCTACGATAATGACATTAAGCGGTGCTCCAAAGAAGTTGTAATTTTTGCTGTGTTATTGTGTAAAAAGCGACCTTATATTCAGCACTGCACGTGTGGTTTTTTTTGCACACATTTATGCTATACGTGTCTACCTCGCCCCCCGTCAGAATTGACAGAAAAAATGTTTGCAATTATTGCCACATCGTCTCCATTGGATAAATACTCTAAAGTCTGGATAGAGTGAACACTCAAAACCCGCCATAGTAGGTCACGTATGTATGTCGCTCCTGGAGCAGCCTATGTAGGTATATACGTTTCAAACAGGCCGACGTTTATGTCGACTTGCGAGGGATAATCGTCTCTCGTCAGTTGACACTCTATCTGGATGTCTTGTCGTTTACCATCAGATGCAGTGTTTTTTTTTATTGCATCGCCTGATGGTAAGCGATACGACCACCCATAAACAGTAGCAACACCATCCAGTACCTTGAGTTACAAAGTATTATGTGGCATTCCACTGCGCTCGTCATCCAGAGACATAAGATGTTCAGTCTCATTATGACCAGTGTTACACTGGCTACAATGTCCTTCAAACCGAAACACAACAATGCATGCACACTGTTCCTTCGCGGTAGAAATAGATATTGCGGTGGTCCCCACCGAGACGGACTCTTACATATGAGAGACCTACCACCAGTAAACCACCACCAGTACTACCAGTAGTGTGATCAGTATTTCGTGCATACATAAAAAACACGCTTATGTCTCCGAAGGCGTAGTCAGTTATGCAACTAGTAGGCAGTTGGTATCTTTTAGTGTTTGGAATCCTTTAATAAAGTCTTACAACGATGGTTTTTCTCTTCGCGATAAAAACGAGATTATCAATATGGTGCAGACCTTCAAGAAGGGCGGTCAGTCACGTTGGAGTCACCGGTCTGACAAACCAGTACTAGACCGCGCGGCAAAGATAGATAATATTCTGTTAAAAAAGTGAATGAAGAAGTGGTTTCATTTTCTGAAGAAAGTAATTGTTTTTGAGTACCTCAAAGCATGTCATTATGCATCGATAAGGTGCATATTTTAAACACGTATCCTCTTAGTGGACAAATTTAATGTTTCACCATGGTAAATGTATTTTTTTTTATAAGACTACGTTATATAGGACTAGCTTTTGCCCACGGCTTCGCCCGCGTTAATAAGTTTGTCTAGGCTAAAAGTACATAAAAACCTTCCCGTTGAATCACTCTATCCAACACATTTATTTGGATAAAGATTAATATTATGACGTTGATACAACTCTTAACAAATAATGCATTAATTTCAACCAAATTTGATTACCATAAAAACGGTTCTAGTGAGTTAATCTTAAAAGATAGACATATACTGTCGCGGACATTTTTTTAGATCATTTTAAGAGGAATAATTCTTTCATACATATATTTTTGATATCTTGAACCGTTTTCGCAGCGCACGCAATGGAAGCCTTCAAGGATGAATAATTTTCCCCGTTTTTTTTCACATTTTCCATTATTTCTTCGCTCCTAATAGTTGCATCGTGATGTTATATAGCCTAAAGCGTTCCTCGATAAATGGTCTATTCAACACAAAAAGAAATTTTCAATTCGAACCAGTAGTTCCTGAGATTAGCGCGTTCAAACAAACAAACAAACAAACTTTTCAGCTTTATAATATTAGTATAGATAACACGAAAAGGACCAAGTGTCTCGTCCAGTATAAAGTGATATCCGCCTCCCATAAATGCCCGTTATACAAGAAAAAAACACCCGACACGCTGCCAGTCATCAAAACAAACAGGGATCAGGAATGGAAACAGCATGGTATTGGTTCTTGTTCATTTCCTCCACCAATCAAAACGCAACAGTAAACTGTCACTTGACGTTCATTCCTTGTTTGACAGCGGTAGGTACTACCACTATACCAGAGTATTCACGTGTAGATATGCCTATGGTAGCTATAACAATTTCTAAAACATTAACATTCTATTGGAGACGTAAACAACGTGAGCTATGTTTAATAACTGACCTACACGAGAAACAATCGTGGGGAGTACCGTTATCCGCACAAGCGGGCGACTTGCGACGCGCCGCGTGCGCCTGCGCAGGTGGCGATGCGCTAACGGTCACGACGTCCTTTTCAACTGGCACACTTTTTACCGTATGATCCAAATGCCATTTCTTTTTTCCGGTACGATTAGAAATCCAAATGCTATAAATTACTTATTCTGAATATACTTTTTAGTAGGAGACGAGTTTCTAGCCTTAGGTTATCTATGATTTTTCGCACCAATCAATTAGGGTTGTAGGACTTACTTTATTACTTAACTTACACGCAATTTTCCTATAAAAATATTCTCCATGAAATGTAAGATGTATTTCTTTCTCTTACTTAAACAAGGTAAAACACTCGGTCTTAAACAAGATCCATGTTCTTGAAATCCTCTGAATTTTCTTAGAAAGTGAATCTAAGGTACTCACACTAAGTAACCCGGCTGACACTGCACAGACCACTTACAGCATATTAACAAGTTCCGGTGAAAATAAACCGATAGTGTTACATAATGATAATGTAATAAGCTGCAGTTAGGGTTCCGCTAACTATGCAGAATATTGATCGGGTTACAAAATATATGTCTCTGTGGAAAGAATTTGGTCAGTGATAGAAGGGTACTTGTAAGTTACCGAGGTAGTTCTCGTATTTTTTAGGTAACATTGAAAGCCGAATAAAAAGTCACCATTCAATTTTGTATTTTGTAATCTTCTCTAGCTAGGTGATCTGGTAATCTTTTAACCTTAGTTGTATATGAGCTGTGAACCGGCAAGTCGAAGCATCCAATTCCATCGGGCAATACTTTCTGTAGGTCATTTTACAATTTTGCTGGATACACCAGAGGAGATTGAATTCAGCTGAGTGCCTTAGCATGCAGCGAACCCAAACCTATTTTGTAACATGCTTCAAAGAATATGTTGCATCGACCCCAAGCGTGGAGCTGGATGAGGATATATGAAAGAAAATGATGTATACAGAACCTGCGGCACGCTGGGATTTGCCAGAGGCCCATTTGACTTTAAAAAAATCGCTAAAACTAAAGCCTTTTTTCCCGAAATCACTCAATCTGTATGCTAACCTTCTCAGAATTAAATCATCCAGTTAATTGTGAATGTTCTTTTAATTACGTTGTTAGCCACATAGTAGGTCAATGTACTCTGGAACCCGAGCCACCATAACTAAACGTCGTTGTGATCCGTATAAAAAAAGGCTGAGTACGAGTAACGACTGGTCGATGATGTGTGACAGAGTACCTGCTGGTGAGTATAGAGTAATCGAAATAGAAAGAGAAATTACACTTGCCCAAAAAATATCAATGGTCACAAAAATTATCTCTGTATTCCACCAGGAATAAAGGGCGTTATCTCATCTTATTGTATTTAGATTAGACTTGAACATTAAACCTAGTGGCGATAGGCTCACCCCCTATCACATCATGGGACGGAATACGCACAACGAAAAGTGGGTGCATTAAAAAAAGTTTGTCTTGTGTAGTACGTCAACCTCTATTAAATGATATGATTTCATTCTCTAAGAGAATGACATCAAATAAACGTTATATCTGAATTGCCTAACATTACGAGGTAGAAAACGGAGAAAGTGCGCGCATTTTGCGGTCTCTGTATTTGCGCAGATGCATATTGTGATTTTCTTCCATCCGTAAAATCGTTAGCTTTCTGTGGTTTTTCGCATAAATATATTAGATTTTTTCACAAGGGTGTATAGAAAATTCAGTTATTATTTTATTCTTGAGACAATATTTTATGTGTTATAAATTTTATTAATTACACATACACACGCTTTTATCCCCGAAGGGGTAGGCAGAGGAGCAAGTAAATGCACCCGCATTTCGCCGTGCGTATGCATTCCGTCGCATAATGTGATAGGAGGTGAGCCCTTCGCCATATCACAAATTCCAGACTCCGGGATGACATTGAATAGAAATGTCCAATAATTTTATTAATTAAGAAATCGAAAATCGTTTAATACTATTATACTATATTACGAATTACTAGTCTGGTCAACAAGTGCCTTTCAGGTCAAACCTTTTAGTTCGCCTCCGAAAAATATGAACGAGGTGTTATTCGATTTGGATTAGCGTGTAGATGATTTTTGAAAAAATTCAAGCGTCGCTTGCAAAAATTGCATAAGTTATAAAAAATTGACTGATCACAAAAACTATTTGGAATTTTTCAAATTTGAAACAGGGTTTTTAATTTGAGGGCCAGCACCAACAGCATTTTGAACATGTTTTCGAAGCTAGACTGTGTCTATGTGAACCACTGTTGCAGGATGCATGCTCCGCCATGAGGAGTGCAGTAGTGGACACATTATTTTCAATTGTCTGTCGATTGCCTTACTAACATAAATATAAGCATCTTTTACTAACCCAAATGAGTCGGTGTTACTTAAAAATAATAATAATAAATAAATAAATAATTTAGTTTTAAGAGGAAATTTCACATCATGGGACGGAATACGCACCGCGAAATGTAGGTTCACTAGTAGCGCCTCAGCCTAACCCTTCGGGGATAAAAGGCGTGAGTATGCGTGATCCCGAAACGTGACACACTTGCGTGGGCAACTATGACGGGTTTTACACCTCGTATACGGTGCTCGCTACCGAACGGATACAAATAATCTATCAAAAAAACTCCGATAGATAAAGAAACAGTAGCGAAGTGCTGATCGCTTAAAAAATAACAAGAGGAACGTACGATACGAACAAAAAAGGAACTCCTGTGGAACGAGGAATGTTGCTGCTCTTAAAAAATCTAAAGCGAATGAATCACGCAGAGTTGCAAAAAAGGCGGCAAAACTATTACCAACGCGGTCACTTATCACAAGTGTCAAGAAATTGATTGTCCCTCATCTTACTCACCTTAAATTCAAACTTTCACCAAAAGCACATAAGAACAATAACACGCCGCGAAACATTTGAAACTCGTCACAATTTCACGGCAACCCCGACCTTATGGACAGTGTTATGAAGGACATGAATTTTTAACAAGACTACATATGTTTCGACGTCGAAACGGTAAAGTCTTTGCTATCGAGACCGGCACTTTCTTCGAACGCCAATGAGTAACTCGCGGGGCCAACGGTCCGACCGTTTGGTGGGAGGCACGCATTGAGGACCGACGAAAGTGGTTTATATTTCTGGAATGTTTTTGCCTTTTTTCTGTTTCCTGAGTTACTTTTTAATGTTGATTAGTTTTTAACTATTCGTATCTCTGTTCCTGTGGTATTTAGTATCAGCTTCATATTGAGAAGGTAGTGACGTCATTGCTCCTGATGTTAAGTGCGGTGAATTCCAAGATTAAACATCTATATATCAGAGATTCATCTATCGTAAATTGGTATAACTAGCTCCTTTGAAAGATTCAATGAACCTTAATCTTTATGACCATATCTGATTTTCTTCACCATGATATCAAAGTCTCGGTCGTTGATGGTTTGCTAAAATAGCACGTTTTAAAGTGTTGGAGTGTTTAAATCAATTTATTATTTCAACACTCCAACACTCTAAAATGTGCACTTCGTGGTCACGGGGCGGATTGAGATGTAGATAATCCGAAAAGCTAGTGTCACAAATCGACCTTCATCATCATCACGTAAAATAACGCAAAATAACGTCCTCTGCTGAACATAGGCCTCCCCCAAAGAACCTAACCAACCTTCAATTGACAATTATACAATTTTAAGGTATTAGCCATTGTGTGCGGTCCAGTTTACGCAGTAAGAGCTCACAATGTCTTGAGGTTTTTTTTTGTCCCTGACTAAACTCTTGCTAGCCTGACGAGGGTCGGCTTATACAAGAATACCGGTCTTTTGGGTGAGTGCAGAAGGCGCTCGCAACCCTTAAAATTTAAGCGACCACGCTGAGGGCGACCCACTAACTGGCAGCAGGTCTTTTGGGGCCTGATTTAAATAGATGTATTACCGGGTTCCAGACTTGTGTAAGTTTCCAACCATCTTCTCTATTGAAATTGGGATGTTTTTTGGAGTGTTATTGAATTGAGTGAATGTTAATTCACCTTCATAAGAAATTGTATGCATGATAATATGTTTTATAATCAAGTAAGTGGGTCACAGTTTAATAATGATATATTATTATACCATGTGCATCTAATAACAATGTGTGGATTTGGATCCACCGACGATAGCTACTTATGTTTTAGGCTTATTTATATTGAACTGGTGGTAGGTCTCTCATATGAAAAAAACCGTCTGGGTGGGTACCACGGCAATGTCTATTTCTACCGCCAAGCAGCAGTGTGCATGCACTGTTGTGTTTCGGTTTGAAGGACATTAGCCAGTGTAACTACTCGACATAATGAGACTTAACGTCTTATGTCTCAGGATGACGAGCGCAGTGGAATACCACGCAGTACTTTGTAACTCAAGGTGCTGAATGGTGTTGGTACTGTTTATGGGTGGTCGTATCGCTTACCATCAGGCGAACGGCATTCTTGTCTCGTCATTCAATGCCATAAATAAAAAAATTAAATAAACAAATAAAAAAACAGAACTAGATATGTTTGATTATGCGTATGATGTAAATTTTCAGTAATAATACAATTTACGTAATTTTATTAATATAACTTATCATTAGTAATATTATTTATTTATTTCGTATACTTACTACTAATTACAGGTTATACCCAATTCAAGTGTAAGACGTCTTCAACATTATATTAAATATTATGTATTAATTTGTCTTCAAACATTCGGCATTATTTATAAAGTATACATACTTTTGGTACCGTGTTCTATTACCACCCGGCGAGCCCTAGTTCTTAATATATTTTTTTCTTTCAGTGCCTGGAGGCTGGAATCCTTTGGTAGCGTATATGGTTTGACCTTTGCAGTGCAATCACCCTTCCACGATCTCGTATTCGATCCCTAGTTAGTTGCACCGCTTAGACCTTCGGGGATTTCTGATTACCCCTTACCTTCGTGTTAATTAAGTAGAAAAACCTAATATAACTGCTCAACCCGGAATTTTTACTCACGACCTCAGAGGTACAGTCGTATCGCGAACGCTGTACAACTATGTCATCGAGGTAGATAGAGACCTAATCTTATGTGCATTTTCTTGTTCCATCATTATATTTTGATCGATGGCAAAACAATACCGGTGTAATATATACAAAAAAATTACCGGTGGTAGGTCTTTCATATGTAGGAGTCCGTCTGGGTGGGTACCACCGCAAAATGGTAGAAATATACCGCCAATAACAGTGTCCATGTACTGTTGTGTTTTGAAGGACATTGCCAGTGAAACTACTGGACATAATGAGGCTTAACATCTTATGTCTCAGGATGACGAGCGCAGTGGAATACCACACAGTACTTTGTAACTCAAGGTGCTGTATGGTGTTACTACGGTTTATGGGTGGTCGTATCGCATACCATCAGGCGAACGGCATGCTCGACTCGTCATTCAATGTCATAAAAAAAATATCCATGTAGGTACTTACATATAATATAGCATCACGCCTTTTACCCTTTTCAGGGGTAGCCAGAGGTATAATACACCCACATTTCGTCAGCTATGTTAGGTCCCAGGTAATAGGGGCGGGCTATTGCCATTTATCGGGCACATTTCTAAACTTCAGGCTGATACTGAGTAGTAAAACCCAATATCACTTTGCTTGACCCGGGAATCGAACCCGAGACTTGAGCACTGCAGTCGTACCGTAATACAACTACGCCACCGAGGCAGTTCCATGTAGGTAGCTTCCATAAATTCGCCTTAGGCAAACCAAGCCAAGCAAAAAGTGTAGACGTATTTCATTTTAAAACATAATTTACTGTCTATTTCTTTAAACTTAATTACGTTGTCAATTTGATAACCCGTTGTTCGTAATTAAAGATAATTTTTGTTTGTTTTCAAATTAGTAGTAATTAACACTGTTATATGAGGGACGATAATATTATGTTTTTTTTTATTTACGTAAAGACTACTTGAGAATATGAGGCACAGAAATGAAATTGTCACACAGAGAGACTGATTATAATACGTAATCCGATAATCCCTTTCTTATACGATTTAACACATTTTTGTTTTAGTTTTTGAGAAAGATTTCGTGGTAAAATTTACTAAACAAATAAAATTGCGATTAATATGTTTTTTTTCGAAATTATTCAGTCTGTTATGGATGTTTAACTATTTAAAATTCAATCGGTGAGAAGAAACTACTCCTGACTCGACACTTCAAGTCGTAGAATAAGATGGTGTTGTTAAAAGACTAGTTCACATCGGTGTGTGCTTTAACGCTGTAACGGAAAATTAAATCGGAGATTTCCCAGAAATAGACAACGAGAATGGAAGTCGGAAACGGAAATAAATGAATGTTAACTAACGGAGCACGTGTGACGAATAATTTAATGACTTCAATTAGGTACGATTGATGTTGTGACAAATTGCCATGGAGTATAAGGTCGAAAAAGATAGTGTACAAATAATCTAGATTTTTTTTGTAATTACACGTGATCTATATTAATCGTCGCGTCGCGCGTCGCTATGATTTTATACACAATCTTATCTTACTTTCTTACTTTATATTATAAATGAGAAATGCTTGGATTTTTGTTGGAAGTAAAGTCAGAAACAGCTAACTTATTTGTATGAAATTTGGCACACCGGTAGACCATGTCCTGGATTAACCCGTAGGTTACATTTTATCCCGATAATTTGTTCTCGAGGGATATACTTTTTTTTAATAGTTATCGGTAGTTTCGCCCTAGTAGTGCTATGAATCGCATCAGTGTTTTAGGGGGAAGGGTTTTTCACGCGGGTGAAACCGCGAGAAACACTTAGTATTTTATTTTATATTTTTGCTTTTTCTTTAGCCCAAATAAACTTTTATGGGTATCTAAATCAAACGAGCAATATGTAATTTTTTTAAGTTAAGAGCTGGGATTCATAAATCTCGTAAAACGCTCAGAATTTTGTTCCAGCTTACAAGTACGAAAAAATGGCGATAATAAAAACCTTATTCAAATCAAACTAATTTAGTGGTGGAATTATCATGTATTCATATTCAAGTAACTATATATTTTGTAATGTCAAAAGAAAAACGAAAACATAATGACGGTGTTGATGCCTGTAATGAATTAATGACTCAATGCCTTAAATACCTCAGACATGATGCAACGTAATCCGCTGCAGGAAAAGACGCAATTTAGCTAGGAAAGTGAAAGTTTTAAGGATAACCTGACAAATAACTATACACAGATGGGTTGCAAGAAACCTGTTTTCATAGAATATTTAATCTCATCTAGTACGTAAACTTTTCTCAACTGGGGTTGACGAACTTACAGTCTGTTTCGTCTGGAACCTTCAACGTTTCGTATTACTGTTTTCATATTTGTATTCATTATCTATAGAGCTTGGATTTTTTAAAATTTAGAATTTATTTAAATTTAGGTTTTAATTCCTTTATCTTTTTTCATACATTTAAATTTAGGTACATCATGTATTAGTTTTGAAATAATGTATGAATTTAGATTGCATTGAAGTACTTAATTTACTTGTAATATACGCTCGTTTTTTTTTAATGGCCCTACTGCCAGTAGCCTGACACGGGTCGGCTTTTCTGGCCACACCATTCTTTTGGGTGAACCTAGAAGGCGCTCGCAACCCTTTGAATTAAGTGACCATGCTGAGGGCTACCCACTAACGGGTTACGAACCTCGACTTAGGACGGCCACTGAGAGAGGATGAGACATCAACGATAAGGGAAAGATTGTTTTTTTAGGCCTAATCCTATTAGATTGTGTTGTCATCGGCACGCGGGCCGGAACTGCTAGGGGGGTCGGCGGGGGGGACGGGGAACGCGACGAGGTCCTCGACGGCGTGGACGGAACTGCGGTCTTGTGGAGTGTAGGAGTTTCAAGAACTCGTTCTTACGGCGGATGGCCAGAGTGATTTCGTCCTCTGGATCGGTTAATACGGAAAGCAGGCCGTCCCCATTTGGCGCGGTCGAATGGAGTATATATTGACGCTTTACGGACTAACGTGTTTGGGTGATTTACCGCCCGATCGAAGTAGCGTCTGCTGGCCATATGCATGAAATACCTGATGGTCGGCATGTTGGTGTCCACGTGGAGGTTGCGGTTGCGAACGTACCACGGGGCACCAAGAGCATGTCTGAGCATTCTGTTTTGTAAGACCTGCATACGCTGAAAACGAGCAGGCGGTAAATGGGCGAATACGGGCGATGCGTACGTCATGATAAGTCGAATGCAAGTCGTAAAGATCCTAATCTTGTTGCGGATTGACATTTTACTTTTCCTGTTTAAGAGCCAATGCAATTGGCCCATCGCGAATGCGGCACGCGCGCGTACCGCGTTTATATGTGGGATGAAGGTCAACCTCTGATCAAGGGTAACTCCTCGATATTTGGCTGTGTCCGTCCAGGGGATGACCTGGTTGGATATGCGGACTGAGGTGTGGGGCACATGGACTCTCTTTTTCTTAGTGAAAAGGATAGCCTGACTTTTGGTGGGATTGACGGTGATTCGCCATTTGCGGAACCACTCGCCGAGCTTGTCGGCGGCGGCCTGCAAAGTGCGCACCATATTGTCGGGGTCTCTACATGAGGCGTATATTGCGGTGTCATCCGCGAAGAGCGCCAAAATATACCCTCGTAGTAATATTTATTGTATGGGTGATTGAACTTCTACTAAAGGGAATAGTGGTTGAACATATTGTGTGGGATGGTGTCGTTTTAAACTAGAATGCGGATAAACCGTTTTTACAACTTTTTTAGCGTTGAGAACTGAGTAAACAAATATTTGATAAATTGTATCTATTACATACTTTCTTTTTAGTAACCAATTACAAAATAATCTAATTAACTTGTAGTTTAATTTCGAAACGTTTTCTCTCCTGCCTTTACTTCACAAAACGCGTTCCAGTGTCAAAAACGATTTGCAATCGTTTACTCGACCGGTATCCGTGTGCCTGAATCGTCTGGGGATTGTTTTATATTTCAAATATCTTAATATTTTTATTATGTAATTAATCTAAATAATTTTACATATTAAACTTTTTTTCCAGGTGGATGTTGCGGTTCGACGACGAAACGCACGATCGTGGGCGGATGGGCGTGGGCATGGTGGCTCGTCACAGACGTTCAACGTATCTCTCTCGAGGTTAGATAGATAGATAACTCTTTCTTGAACACCACACAAGTAAAAGAAAAAACACAAACACATTTATTAACTATAGCTAGTGTAATAGGCGGTCTTATCGCTATCAATCGAGGTTAGTTTTTTTTTTCTTAAACTTAATGGCGAAACGAGCAAGCCATTCGCCTGATGGTAAATGAAACGACTTCTAAATGTATTATCGGTAGCAAAACCAGTCGAACTTTGGCTTACAAAGC
The DNA here is from genome assembly GCA_949316025.1 of Lapara coniferarum. NCBI lineage: Eukaryota > Metazoa > Arthropoda > Insecta > Lepidoptera > Sphingidae > Lapara > Lapara coniferarum. The sequence goes on along the minus strand of OX438923.1, from coordinate 10,971,788 downwards.
CTATATAGGACAAAAATTTGGGGTGTGATAATTCTTGTCTTAAACAGGGGAAAAGATACAAATCTATGTATGTACAAACAAATTGTTCGAAGTAAATTGCTCGACTGATACTAATGCTAAAAATGAGTGAATTGCTAATTTTAATGGGATTTTGTATTAACAAATATCGATGGTAACAAGTAGAGTCAGACATGTAAAGTCAACTTTAACATCACTATTCTGTCCCGGTTTGAAGGACTATAATTATTACCGTCATTTCTTCACACTACCGTTTATTCCAGGTAATGACACTTAACCCGATGTGTGAATACGTAGAAACCGCTCAGGGAGTACCGCTCACCGTCACCGGCGTCGCCCAATGCAAGATCATGAACGAGGACGAGCTTCTCACGACTGCCTGCGAGCAGTTCCTAGGCAAGAACGTCAAGGAGGTCAAAATGACCGTCCTGCAAACGCTCGAGGGTCACCTGCGCGCTATATTAGGTAAGTTGGTGAAATTGTGTTTAACGCCATCTAGCGGTGGAGGCATGCGACGTTTGTGGAAGCATTATTCGAGACGGATTATTGTAGTTTATTTATGTGATTCTAGATGTCGTTACAGTTATTTTTTAACATGTTAAAAAATGGAGGAAACTTTCGTTGAAGATACTTTTTATGTTTATTTTATCGACTCAATGGTCAAGCAGTACTATAAACAAACATATAATTCAATATACTGACACTTATTAGACGACATAAAATAATAAAAATATAATATTTATGTACTTGAAATGTTAAATCCCTCGAAAATAACCTTAATAAGTTGAATAATTTATTTTCTGAACTTCTTTAACATCTCAAACTAATTTATCACAAAGGAAATGATAATATTGTTCATTGCATGTATTAAACACACAATAAAGTCAACCAACTGCCGGAACTTCCGATAACTTGCCCGCAGTACGTTTTTCTTTTCATACTTCCTTTTCCGGTCTGCCTCGGTGGCGTAGTTGTACTATGGTACGAGAGTGCTGAGGTCTCGCGTTCGATCCCTGGTTCAGGCAAATTGATATTGGATGTTTCTGGACAGTATCAGCCCGGAGTTTGGAATTTGTGCCCGATATGGCGATACGCTCGCCGCCTATCACATCATGCAACGGAATCACTAGTTGTGTCTCTGCAACCCTTCGGAGATACAAGGCGTGAGTGTGTGTATGCAGTATCTTTCGGCAATGACCTACATAGTTATAGTAACAACGATTGAGTCTATATAAAGATAAAGTCTGTGCCTGCGGCGGCGTCGTGTGCCGGGTCGGCCACTTCCCTGCAACATGGTTGAGGAGGCCGATGGCTGGCACATACGTCATACTCGTGAACGGGTGCTGCTTGCATGGTCTGTTCTGATTGGTGGTTGACTTTATTGTTTACTTAAAATTAAACATATAGGTGGTTGCTTGGCTTAGGTACTCTCCGGTAATTTCCCATCTAATATCCACGTTTAAAATTAAATTTGTATTGTAAAATATATTCTATTTAAATAAAATAAGATGACAAAAGACCTACGCCGAGTTTCTTGGTGCTTCTTCTCAGGTCAGTGGGCTTTTCCGAAGCACTGGTAGAATATTCTAGTTGATAAAAAAGTATTGTAAAAAATGACGTGTAAAAGCGCCCTTAGGGGCCTAATTACTTAATAAATGATTTGATTTAAGTACGCAGGTGCGCCGGATGCACTTCATCAAGGGCCGCCTCGGTCATCGATCCGTTCGGGATTCACTCGTGGATATGAGAGTGTCTGTAATTTTAACGAATGGTAGATATTGTGTTGCATTATCCCAAGATCTTTTTCCTAGCATCAAAGTTTGTTCAATATCAGTCACACAGAGCATTACAAAATATTATGAGGGTATATACGATAATGAACGTAGTTTATTAGTGGTTATAATTTGCATTAATAGAAATCTTCATATGGAAAGTTACAAATGTACCGAAAAAATTTAAAAAGTTTTTATTGATTTTTTCAATTCTTTCTGGAAGTTGATCGCAAAGCTATTTAAGTAAAAAACTTATGTGTTGTTTATGTAAATAATTATAAATAAATAAGTGGAAGGTTCTTTTTAGTACAAGACTATTTCAATGACCACAACATCTTTCGTACAAGTCTTCCACATTACTCAACTTTAATGTACTTTCATTCATCAAATTCCGAAAGCACCGCTTTCTCAGTAGCATAAAAAATCATCCATGAGCGAACTCCATTGTCACCCTATTGCCCAATTGACAGGTGAGTCATTGCGAAACGCATTTCGTTTCAATCAGCCGCGTTGCCACACAACGAGTGCCAGTTAATAAGAAATTGATGCCCTAGCGGTACTTTTCCAATTCCAATCAAGTACCTTCTTTAACTAGGTCTTCGAGTAGAATAAGTTTTGCCTCATTTAAGTACCTATCTTATTTGAGGTGTACTTTTTGATTACTCGGTAATCTACGCGAAATATGTATGAATGGATCGTAGTACCTTAGTAACATAATGGAGTGCTGATAAGTTACAAAATATCGTAATAAAATCTCTGTACCCCAGATTTATAGAATTTCAGAGATATACCGGGTGCAAGGGAAACGCTCTCGGAAACGAATACAGGTGATAGTATTTGTGATTCCTGACGTGATGGCACTAAAAAAATCGCGATCGCATTGTTACAATTTTAGTAGGATTTTCTCAAATTTCTGTACAGCTTCACGTATGAATAGATAAATCAAACTATTATTCTGAAAATCATCATCATAAAGGTCAATATTTAAAAAAAATCGTAATGAAACACGTACATCAGCTGACGAGTTAACGACCGCGGGCCGGTGCACGCGCAGCGCGGCGGCCGCCGCCTTTACGGCGTTTGCTTTGTAGTTTTTTGTACGCTTTACATTGCGCGCGCATGAATTACGGAAATACTAAAATCGTAAGTATTATCGCTTAGCTTTGCAAATGAATATAGGTTTTCGTTAATGTTATGGTTCTTCTCTCTTACCGCTCCGGTATAGAGAGCGTTTCCCTTCCACCCGGTATATGAAGTCTGCCAAGCGATAAAATTATGTTAGCCTGCTGGGTGGAAGGGATTAAATACCCTTTCAGTATATCGTTGCCGAGGCGCGTGCCCAGCATTTTATAGTCTTAAATACAGGGTTGATTATTTTGTAATAATAAGTATATCTCTCTGATTTACTCGACGGGTAGCGAATGGATGCGGGCTGCTCAGCACCGGGATGGTTGGCGCTCACTTTGGGAGGCCTGCGCGGCGTTCGGAAGTAGACGGCGACAGGCTGATTGATTGATTGATTAACTCGACGCAATGGGTAAAAAATTTCCGAGAAACAGAAAAAATTGTTTATAAAATAAATTACCCAAATGTACTTGACAAAGTATGTCAATTTTAAATATTGGGAAGCCGTACTTATACGGCCCTTAATTAGTCTAACGGTAAAAACCCAACTACTATGTGTTTTTTGCGAATGAATCACAGTAGTAAGGGATTCGACGGTTCTGGAGCACGTTCGGGGGCCGGTTGGCGCCACACTGGCCTAGTTCGGCGCGTACAATCCGCGAATTAACCCGCGGATTAAATTTATACCTACCGCGAATTGTTCCGCGGATTTAATTAATACCTACCGCGAATTTTTCCGCGGATTTAATTAATACCTACCGCGGATTTTTCCGCGGATTTATACCTACCGCGAATTTTTCCGCGGATTTATACCTACCGCGAATTTTTCCGCGGATTTCATTAATACCAACCGCGAACTAATCCGCGGATTCCATTTAATATCGCCCGCGAGATAGATATAAACCGCGAATTGGAGTTGCATGGTTTACGGTCCTCTCAAGCTTGTACCTTTTCCCTTTGTTTCGTTGTGCTTTTGTATTTCTACAGCGACCCTTTTTTACTTTTTATTTGAAGAATACAAATGTCTTTGTTCCATATTCCTATGGACTCGTGTTTCTAGTTAAAAACCGTTTACAATTACCCATTACTCACCCTTTATGCATTACGGGCAGTGTTTATAATACATAAATCAATCGTTACAATACACCATACGTTTCTCAAATTCTAAGTAAAACCCTTCGGGTCTTCTCATTGTCAATGATTAATTGCCTGTCCATTATTTTTAACAACAGTTACGGATCCTATTATTCCCATTTCCTGATGTTACGTATTCAATGGAACGTTCAAAGTGAAAGTTGAACATGTTGGATCCTGTCTGCAAGGAAACAATACTCGCTCTCCATATAAAAGCCAAACTCAAAATCACATGATATCGTATTCCACTCTGTGCTCTCTTCGAAGTGTGATCTCCAGTTGTTGGTAATAGTGAAGTGATAGTAAAACAGTGTAATAGTAAATACTGAAGCTGATATAAAATGAATGTAAGTACCTTCTTATACTTTGATCTAAAATTGTTATAACCAAATGTTTTATTAATTGTATTTGTTATGTGTTGTTCACTGGGTTAATGCATTTTAGTTGTATTTGATCTCTTATTTAATTTATCAAAGTTACAGTAGTGCATTTTATTTCACATACCTATAAGTGTTTATCATACAATACTTCCTTAACCAATTCGTTTTATTTACAGTTTTATTTTCGTTACATTTGATCTCTTATTAAATTATCAATGTTACTTTAGTGTACATTTATACTTCGCATACCTATAAGTATTTATCATATAATACTTCCTTAACCGATTTGTTTTATTAACAGTTTTATTTCATTTTATTACAGTTTTCGGAAAATACTTTCAAAAATTACTATTATGCTGAAGATATAGATGAACCTAGTGATGAAGAAGGTACACTCGCCTTTAAAGTCAAAAAAGCGATAATAGCAAACAAAAGATCCATGGAATGCAACAACATTGACGAATTTTTCGAAAAACCTAAGAAAAGGAAGACAACGACAAAAAAATCATCTAGTGTTGGTCGAGCGACGAGTGGTGGTGTTTCATACATAAAAACAAACAGCGATGACAGCAGTTCTGCATCACACCTCATAAAAATTGAGGTGTATGATGTTAATAAAATAAAAAACATCGCACCGACGGAACAATGGAAACATGCTGATGTGCGGGTTAAATATTACGCGGAAAACGAGAGTGACAAAAACTTGCAATCTATCAAGGACACGGTATACAATATAACCAAACACTTAGCGAGTAAGGACGATTGTGTTAAATATTTTATAGACAACGAGAAATGAACAAAGTGCCAGTGCGTATCAGTGTTTTAAAATCATAATTTTAGTCATATACTTTATTCTAAGAAACTATTATTGTAATAACTATACCTATTTTAATTTAATTTACATTGTATTGTATTTTAACTTTGTACTATTTTAAGTTACATGCTTAACAGATTACTTCGTTTTTGATTCTAGAACTCTTTGTGTTGTTGCTAAGTATTAATGTAAATAGTAATAAGTCTTTTTAGTGTTTTTCATGCTCATGCTTACGATTGTAAAGTTATTACGAACATTCATTAATTGTTTGGAAGAATTATAAGTTTGTATGGGGTTATTAATTCTCAATAAAGAAAAATCATTCATTCATTTTCATATTTCATTTATTCTCCTCAAAACATGATTTAAATAAACCAGTTAAAAACACATCATTGCCTATTGTATTATCACTAAATAATACTTGAAAATCTTTAAGACTCTGACCATAATATTTATAGTACAGATACATTAAACAGTACTCTCCACAAACTATAGTAAAGTCATTTTGAATTCGGTTTGTATTGTAATTCCACATTCTAGAATTCCTCGCTAAAAACATTCGGTGGTATCCTTGAGGTGGTCGACCGTATGAATCAAAGTACTGTCCAAAACCATTCTGATCTATGTGTATGGCAACCCAGTGAGAACCTGGTTTGTTATCAGAGTCTAAGTTGCTAACTACATATGTAGGAGTTACTACATGTATTGGTAGGCGATTGGCTGCATATACATTATATTCAATACATGGATCAATTTTCTTTAAGTAATTCTGTATTTCTATTGTATTCATTTTTATTTATCGAATCGCTGCAGAATCTTATCAAGTCGAATGATAAAGTGGTAATGCAGTATATAAGGTTAAGAAGACACTATTATGGTACTTATGTGGTAAGTTTTCTATTTTTTGTGGGGTTGCAAGGATTATGATAAAACAAAAAACTTAATATTTTTTAATTCATTTTATTCGTAACTTACATCTAACAGAAAATCTGAATTAAATTATTCATACTTAATCTAATCTTAAACAGTTAATTTTGTTTTCTTAACTACTATAATCTACTGAAATGTTGCGGTTTTTATCTATTTCAATAACATTATCAAACTCCGCATAAACAATACAATTAATAGTTTGTGACAAAGCTGTTTCAAAACGCACTTCTAATCTCACACTACCATGCTTTACAAGATTCCAATGACTTGAAGAGTTTGCTGATAAATCAGGTGTCAAATCAAATGCCAACATACAATACCCTTGAGCGTATTGTTCTCGGGATATCCCATTACCTTCATTTAGAAAGTGTATACCTGTTCCCGAAAACAATGTATGATATACTGAAGTAAAAATATTGTTCTCAAATGAGGGTTGTAAAGCCTTTGATGGTATTTGTTGGCCGTCTATATATAAACTAAAAGTATTAATGTCATAATTTTGAAAGTTAAATGGGTTCTTAGTGAGGTTTCCATTGAAAGCAGCGTTATTTACAAATCCTACTATACACCTTTTAGGTAATTGCCCTAAGAAAATGTTATCTAGAGTTTTTCCTTGAACACCTGATGGAATTGTTAAAACTTTAACTTCAGCTCGAGTAATGGGGTATTTGGCTGTGGTAGAAGCTAAGACCTTTTGATGAGCAAGTAACACGCTGGGATTGATTCGTGCTCTACGAATTATCAAAGATGCATCCGTAATAGATACCTTTAATTTAAGGTCACCTGTAGAGGCCATTAGATTGAAATTTTCTCTAGAACGAACTAACTTAACACAAATATCAACACCATTGATTAAAAATTTTTCTTGATTGAATAAATCGCCATGCAAGTGACCAATCATTTCCAATTCTTTGCTTTCACTGGCTAGTTCTTGTCTCTTAGTAAATCCTTTATTAGTATCATCGGTGGAATCCATTTTTCCAGCTGTATCTTCATACCATAAGCCACAGGTGAGGTGAGAATTTTTTGCCGCAGGAGCATAGTTCAATAAGTTTTCTATGTACGCACGATAAGCATATGTGTTATTGGGTGGTGATACAAGTTTTTGATTTAAGTACACATCAAGTTGACTGAAGAGTGAGTGCAACCAATTGTTCACCGGAGCAACGACCGTAGATGCGGTGAGTTTGGTGTTATCTTGATTTACTATTTTCGCTTTCAAGTGAATTAACGTATGAGATAAATCTATGTAGTCATCTCCTGCCCCAGGAATTTGAAATTCTATAGGACCATCATCGGCAAGAGATGAAATTGGTTTATAATGGATCCAATTTCCACTTTCAATGCTAGTTTGAGTCGATGGCAATGCAAACAAATCCAATTCGGACTTAATACATTCACAGGAATGACTATGTAAAAAAGACATTTTAATTAATTGTTAGAAAAAATGTCTTTAATTTGTTTTGAAGTAATTTTTGATTTTTTTAGAGCTTTCACTTTCGCGGTCAACGACGGAATGACTCCAGGTAGACGTTTTCGTTTTGTTATATATCCTGATCCAGACATATTGATTTTATTTATTTTTTCATCGGCCTTGCGTTTCAAGTTGGTACCAACTTCTTTAAGACGTGCTTTTATTGAATCTTCCATAGGTCGCGCACTAACCATATCTGTCAATAGCCCAACACCAGCACTTAATGCCTCTTTACCAACAGCTCGAACACCGCTAGATAGTAATGGTAAAACTGACCTAAACAGCCCCCCAAGAAAACTACCGATTCCATGTCCTTTTTGATAAGGCGCCCCTTTATATACCACCCCTATACCTGAACCAGCCTGATGAGAATAATACCGTTGATAAGGGCATGATATGTCGGAGCGTTCAAAATGCATTATAATTTTTTAAAATGTAGTTTAACACACACCGTTCCAAACTGAAATGGTATCTTTTGTCCGGTGCTCGACCTTATATCTATTTCGATGGTATCGAATTCTCTTCGCATTACTGATAAGTAATGTGGAGGTGAAAATACATGCATTTTATTCGCACCATAGATGTATTTTGAGGGATCTAATGGTATAACTCTTAGAAGAGGTGTCATTACATCACCTACAATTTGAGGTTCAACTATATCGCAGTAAACGAATAGTTGAGATGGTAACCCTAAATGTAAATTAGCTGGACATTTTGCTAAATTCTTTTCAACGAGATTTCTGTTTGGTTCAAATCCCAACTGTAAGCCTAGTTTAGGAGATAATGTCACAGATTTAATTGTTTCGTCTAATACAGAAACAGACACAAATTTGGATATATTATCGTAGCGGAATTTGATTTTTTCCCTTATATTATTTAATGCTGATAAAATATGGTTAATATTATCATAGTTTGTGGCAGGTATATGAGTCTTATAATATACTGTGGATAGTTTGTCTTCATGGGGCATTTTCATGATTTTTGTTATGTAAATAACATTCTCATGATCTTGAACAGTAAACATGGTGCATGGATATTGGAATTCAACGATTCCTACACACCATTCTCCTTCCAATATTATGGGTTTGGGTAATTTTGTTGAAAAAATTGATGTTTTGTTCTCAGGAAAGTATTCCATTGAACTATTGCTAAGTAAAGTTAAATAAAAATCCTTAATCATATTTTTTTCAAACTGGAAGCTAAAATCCAACTATTAAATTTGTTCGGATAACCTTTCCACTTAACTAACACTTGTTGTCTGCTGCCAGAGTAACGAGAACGAATTATTTTATCGATCTTGTGTTCAATGGTGGGGTCATAAATGACCTTTTGTAATTCTCGTTCATAAAACGTTCCTACTATCTCTTCACCATCTAAATCTTTAATAGTATAAACAGGCCACGGAGTACGTTCTATTATAGAAGAAATCACAAATATTTCATCGCTCCAATTAGATTCATAACCTTTTTGGAATACATGTTTATATTTGGTTATTCTAACATGATCACCGAGATGAAACATAGGTAGTATATTTTTTGATGATTTTCCAGATTTTTCATATAAATTACTCCAAACTGTCATTATATTATTAGAATTAACATCTGAAGGACACATTTTAATACTAGAATGAAAACTGTGATTGTAAGAGTGTATCAAATTCTGCAAAATATCAATATATTTATGTGTATTCTTGTGTGTAAAATAGCGCCACATCTTCATTTTTAGCGTTCTTTGAAATCTTTCTACAATACTTGCTTTGATGTCTGGATTATTTGTAGTATAGTAATTAATGTTTTTTGTTTTAAAATATCTTTGAACATCTTTTGATACGAATTCAGTGCCTTTATCAGATTGAATGTGTGTAGGTGTGGTACTAGCTTCATTAAATATACTATCGAAACACTTTTTTACGGTTTCAGAATTTTTCTTTTGCAAGGGTCTGGCATATGCATATTTGCTAAAAACATCAATAACACAAAGAATGTAATTGAAACCTTTATTATCTTTAGAATAAGTTCGCATGTCACTTAAATCGGCTTGCCAAAGTTCATTGAGATTAGAGAGAACGTATTTGTTTCGAGCGAATCTTCTATGTACTGGTTTATGGAGTGTATACGTAGATTGAGATTGCAACCAGTTTTTAACTTCTTCCTTTTTCATTTTACCTTTTATAGCTTTTGATAATTTGTCGATATTACTATATCCAGCGGGGTGTGATACATCATAATAAATTTGATTTATTTCTAATAAGGGGTCCATTTTTCCCAATCAATCTTTTTCTTAATTTTATTTGCGTGTTTAATTTCACTAGTTGGTGTCAAATATACCTCTGTGTTTTGTGGCGGTTGTTCTTCGATGTCTTTTTGAAGTTGAGCTATGTACTCACGTCTTTTTGGGTTGCCAATATATGTTAAAGGTATTTTCAAATCTTTTAACGCTTTAGCAAATTTTTCCCAACCGGGTGGGTCGTTGTTTTTCAATGGTCGCAGTGTATCGCTTATTAAATCGATAATGTTACTGTTAGGAATTACTTCATTATCCACAATCACTGTGCCAGCATCATTCCAATAAATTTTGTTTTTATTTAACGACACCGAATTCAATAATAACTCACCTTTTTTTACATATGTTTTTGGTATTAAATTTAAAATTTGTTCTGTTGAATAGAAAGGTTTTTTTTCGAGTGTAAAATGTTCTTGTTGCTTCTGTTCATCACTCAGTGTCTGACTGACAACTACATCTTTATTCTTGATATCATTATTTATATTAAAATTTTTCCAGCTTTCAGATGAGGGTTTATTGTTATCGTTATTTGAAGTTATTATAGGGAGTTCAATGGGACGACGATCTTCTTCCATAAAGTGGAGATATCTTTGTAAAATTTGTAAGTATAATTTACACTTTTTTCGATCATCCATATTACTGCTGAGTATTTTTTCCATTTCGCTATCTAAACGAGAGGTAGGATTTTCATTTCTTTTTTGATTTAACTTATCTATTAAACTTGGGTCAACTAACAGCATTTTTTTGGCGTGTTCCATTTTAAACCAGTCCACTTATCAATCCACTCAAAATAGAACCCAATATGATCGGAAGAAATGCACCACCTTTTTGAACTATTATATTCTTTCTTATTTTATTTGTACTTTTACGTACTAATTTTTCTTCAAGATTTATATTTCCTTGTAAAACATTATGAATACATTCACAAATAAAATTAATTTCGTTTTCGTTACACACTTTTAAAAGAGCTTGTTGATGTTTAGGTTTAAGCTTATAAAGAGCATTTAATAAGTGTTCATGCGTCTTTAAGCGTCGATCTATCATTTGCAAATGACGGGTATTTGTTGGTTTTTGACATATTTAAACTCTTTTGTGGGAATGTACACTGTAGGATGACCATCAGAAGGAAAGATCTTTGATTTAATTCGACACATATCAAAAGTATCTTGTTTTAGATCTATCATCAAATAGCCATGTGCTTCTTTTGTAGCATCTCTGTATGAATCTTCTATGAATTTGCTATTTTCTGGTGATACTTGTCGCGCTAAGTAACGTATTTGAGTTTTATCACGTGGGTTTTTGAAATAAATGATGTAGTTTGAATTCAAAGAAATGTCTCTTTGTCCTTTACCTTGATGAAATAAATTTTGAGTAATGTAAAATACACTCAAGTTCCTATGATGACTACCTTTAGTAAATATGTCGACAATGCGACCATCAGATTCCCTCATAAGATCATCGATAATGATAAGGTTAGCTTCCTTTCCATCAAACATATTCATATCTGGTATACCCTGATAATAGTTTACATTTGGTACATCATATAAGGGTTGCATCTCATCAAAACACCAAGTAATTTGATGAAAAGTGGTGTTACACATATCATTTATGTATTTAATAAAGTTTGTTACAAAATTAGACTTTCCACACCCACTTGGACCTGCAACTATGGCAGTAAAAGGATGATAAAAGTGAAACATTTTTAAATGCACGTGTGAACTCGAAAAGCGCTTCGGATTGAATAAAACAAGAAGATACGATTAAATGTATTATATTGAATTTTTTTGTTTTACGTACAAAGATTACATAATATTCAAATAGTTTGAAAAATGATCACATACAATTCAAAGATGTTTTCAAAAATATTACTGTAATAAAATTAATATAAATTAAAGTTAAATCAGATATAAGAATAAACTTCCTACAGACATTCAAATTTGCATCTTATTTTTCATGATACACAAAATAGTTGTCATAGTATCACAATAAAAAAAAAAAAAGAAAGTACATAATAAAGACAGAACATTAAAATAACAAACATACACACACACATTAACATACATATTTTCGTTGTACAGAATTCATTGATAAAATCAAATGTCCTTTATTTTATAATGACCCCATGCAAGAGTATCTGTTGAATTCTCTATTAAATAACGTTTTGTGTCATTGTGTGATAAAGATATCTTATTGATTTTTTGTGTAAATATAGCATGTTTAATTGATTTGAATCTTATCATTTCACTGTATTGCGTTTTCTTTTCATATAAACATGATTTATAATCGCTGAGACAAAATTTTTTTGTGACACTTTTATTAATCCCTTTTGCTTTACATATACATTTATTTTGCACATCCATTGCATACATTTTAGAGCGAAGACCTACAAACTCTTTAAGAATTTTTCCGTTATTTTCGTCTTTAAAAAATCCTAACCGTTTTTTATTCAATAATGGTAAACCATATTCATTATTTGGTGGATAGTCTGACGTATCAAAGTAGTTGGCTAAATCAAGTTTTATATCAGCATAATAATTTTGCGTAAATATTTGATATATTAAACTATCGGTATCAGTATATAGTAATTTAATATTATCTTGATATTTCAATTTCATATAATCGTAATGGAAATCGTATAGTAATGTTTTCGATATATCTAAAATACAAAAACCGAGGTAAATTGGTTTATTATATAAAACGTTAGTTTTGTGTAATTGTATTGCAACTAAGCTCTCTGAGAATATAGATAAACTATGGAATTCTGGTCTTGCTATCAAAGATTGAGCACCTTGAGTTTTGCCACGATTTAACCAATGATTTATTAATTTGACATGAACTCGCTTTCTTACATTTTCCATTGTTTTACCAAAAACAGAATTATTCATAAGTTTAAAAAAATCTTTCTCAAAATCTGAAGTAGCTAATGATCGCATATGAGTGTTTAAGTCTATGTAACTTTTCAACCATGCAGATTGTTCAAATTTTAAAATTCTATGAATTTTAACTAATCTGAGACCATTTTTTAAACATTGTTTGAGGTTTCTATAATGAATGACGTAATTTTTTTTATCTTTTAAATTTGGAATCAGTTTCTTGTCTTTGCTGCTTCCTAAACATACGTTTTCTGGACAAAATGGAAAATCTGAATGAAAATCATGTAAAGTTTTTGAATATTCTAAATCTACTTCCAATATAAACCCATTTTTTGCATCATCGGCTATATTAAAATCTGTATCTATGTCGACCCATTCAAATTTGCCTGTCGGGAGACATTGGGACATAGCCCAACCATAAAGGTTATTTGCGTCTAAGTACATCAAAAATGAAGATGGTTTATTTGAATTGTATTCCGACATAAATATGTTATTTGCCACTGCATGTCTATTGCTGCATTGTGATATACCACCCCGAATATTATTTGCTATAAACGTAACCTTGTCGATATCTGTTAAGAGTTCCAAATTTATCTTGGTAAAATTTAACATAGCATCCCAACTTAAACCAGGTGCTGTATAATAGTGGGCAGGATCTAAACCGTATGTATTAAGACAGACATCCCTAAAATTTTCAAATATATCTGCTAACAACAATACATCTGTTTTTAAATACAGGTCTGAATATTCACCCATATTCTTACAATTAAAATGTTTCCACACGTCTTGGGCATGATGGTATTCACTTTCTGTAATGTGACTATCATTTAAAGAACTATAAAACTGATTGCGAGTGGGAAGAGAAGTTATTTTTAAAGAATCAAATGTTGTCATGTATTCGTATGGATATACACCTTTTCTTATTAAACGTTTAAAATCTTCTTCACATGGATATTTTAACTTGAGTTCACGAAATTGTTCGGGTAGTAAGTTCTGAGCTAATTTGTTAAGGCTACTTGACATAAATTTAAAAGAATCAAGAAATCGTAATTTTACAACTCTGTTGTTGATTTGTAAAACTTTAGAAAAAGAAATGTATTTTTCCTTGTTCTCAGGAATAAGTTCAATGTCACCTTTCTCGAAATCAAGACCATGCACTATGAAATGAGCGTCATAATTACTTAAATTATGTAAAAACACTGGTACAAAATTAGGAGCTTTGTATTTCTGAGAGCATACTCTATGAGCTACACCTTCATATACTCCAGTATGCCAATTGTAAGATACTGTGCTATCATTGTTTAATTTAGTAGCACAAATGTAACACGAATCACTTTGACTGATATTTATTTCATTTTCTTCAGTTAACGGTAAAGGTGATTTTACAAAAGAATTTTTTTTACAGATATTTTCTAAATCTGTGTTAATGAATTGCATAAATTTTAGTGCGCAATCTCGTCCTGTATAAGACCTATATACTGAAAGATTATCATCATACGAACATTTAACATAATACCCAAAACTATACGTTTCATGTTTTTGAATATTAACAGTTGAAGATTGATTTGGATTGTTAGAACAACTCTCTATTGGATTTAAAAATGCTTCAAAGTCAGCATACACAACGAATGGAACTCTTAATTTACGTTCATAGTTATTAAATGAAATTTGGTTTGATGGTATTAATTCATTAAACCAGTTTCTTTTGCTATCGCTTTCCGATGGTAAATTTGTGCACACATTGAAACAGTCGTTTTCTTGGTGTCGTTTTAAATTATGTAATGATGGAAAACTTAATAAACACCCATCACAAATATGAACTGCATGTTCAGAAGTCGATAACTGTTTAGATAATAATCTCGAGAGGTTTTTAATAAAACAGTAATGACCTTTAGAACCTTGAGATATATACAATAAGTTCAAGTGAGTAGTTTTTCGGCGTTTCGTAAAGTGTAATGGACCTACAACTTTATTTGATTTGCTTATTGAATCATATTGTAATCCAAAAACATTAATACTCATACTGTTCAATTTTTCAAACTTATGGATGTCGTTAATTTTTATAGGAAACGATAGGTTATGAAATTTTAACTTATTTTTGTGTATTATATAAGATGATACCCTATTGGAACTATGAGTGACTGGAAATAATCCTGACAAAACTGCCCAACGAAAGCATTCGTGATCGTTATTTTGAACATTGATTATAGCTTTCTTGTGTTTTATGTCTAACGGTAGGTCTATGTATGAAGATCCACGCAATGGGTTAAATTTGTTGATATTCATATCCAAGTGATTTATTTTAACTAAACTCCATCCACTACCTTTTTTTTGAAAATTTGTCATTTTGTTTGTGATTTCGGTAATTATAGATGAGAAAATAATATCTTTATCATCACCTTGACAAACAAGATAGTTTGAAATTTGAAAATCAAAAATATTTTGTAGATTTTTAGTTTCTTGTGTGAAATCCGCATTGAGAATAAAATTAACTTTTACAACAGAATATTCTAAAATAGATCGTTCTAGTAATGTGTATATTATATTTTTAATATTTTGTAAAAATAATTCAGGTGATTCAAACAGCGTATCAGAAACTAAATTAGATTTCACTCGATATGTAATAATTCTATTACCAAAAGCAGTATCAATGAATTGAACATTAGGTAGATTATTATCTCTTCTAATTAAATTATTTTTATGTTTATTGCTCTTATAGTGACTGGTCATATATTTTTTTGACACATGTATGTGACACTCAGGACATTCAATTTTATCATTATGCTGTTCTGTACTTACATTTACAACGGTACCCAGCGATGATGTAGATGTTGAAGGAGCTTCAAGACGAATATTTTTTCTTCTATTTAACGGATCCTCTTCAAACAACTCAGTTGTCGCTAATCTTTTCCTTTTTCTGCAACCTTCTCCATTCTGCATAGATCTGATGAATAAGAAAACTGTTAAAAATTGTGATCTCACGTAATAAGCTTCTTACTATATTTCTATTCTTTAAATAGATACTAACATGTTTTGTTATTTACACTGAAAACAATATGCTTTCATTGATAATACACCATCAATATCATCCTCATCGGTATGAGTTTGCTGTAAGGTTCTATGACCACTACATGGTGTAAAATAAGGAGAAATATCAGGATCTCCCAACATTGACACTGGCAAAACATTTTGTATATACCAAAACCGTATGAAACGATGATATTTATTTAGAATAATATTTTTATCGAAACTAGCAATCTCACTCTGCGATAAACTAGAAATATCAAACGAGTGGTACATTTTGGTTGCACACTAATGTTAAAAATATAAACGGGAGAAACAAGTGGAATGATTGTGCAAAGATGTCCCAACCATTATAAATACTTGAATTGTATCCCCTCTTCGTGGATTCCCAAAACATGTTGCAACAAGTCTTAACATAATAAAAAATGTTATACTTACGTTTCAACTTGTCTTTGTTCCATTTTATCACAGAGCTCGTAAAGTTCTTTGTCGTATTGTGATGACATCAGGTCCATAGATTCAATGTTCTCGAGAAGTGCGACGAGTTCCATGTTGTGTAAATCACAGCTTGATATTGCATCCATCGTGAGCAATGTCTTCGTAGTACCTTCTTACTTTAATAAACACTACCCTAAACAATGCAATTTAACTTTAAACTATCCAAACAATTAATGAATGTTCGTAATAACTTTACAATCGTAAGCATGAGCATGAAAAACACTAAAAAGACTTATTACTATTTACATTAATACTTAGCAACAACACAAAGAGTTCTAGAATCAAAAACGAAGTAATCTGTTAAGCATGTAACTTAAAATAGTACAAAGTTAAAATACAATACAATGTAAATTAAATTAAAATAGGTATAGTTATTACAATAATAGTTTCTTAGAATAAAGTATATGACTAAAATTATGATTTTAAAACACTGATACGCACTGGCACTTTGTTCATTTCTCGTTGTCTATAAAATATTTAACACAATCGTCCTTACTCGCTAAGTGTTTGGTTATATTGTATACCGTGTCCTTGATAGATTGCAAGTTTTTGTCACTCTCGTTTTCCGCGTAATATTTAACCCGCACATCAGCATGTTTCCATTGTTCCGTCGGTGCGATGTTTTTTATTTTATTAACATCATACACCTCAATTTTTATGAGGTGTGATGCAGAACTGCTGTCATCGCTGTTTGTTTTTATGTATGAAACACCACCACTCGTCGCTCGACCAACACTAGATGATTTTTTTGTCGTTGTCTTCCTTTTCTTAGGTTTTTCGAAAAATTCGTCAATGTTGTTGCATTCCATGGATCTTTTGTTTGCTATTATCGCTTTTTTGACTTTAAAGGCGAGTGTACCTTCTTCATCACTAGGTTCATCTATATCTTCAGCATAATAGTAATTTTTGAAAGTATTTTCCGAAAACTGTAATAAAATGAAATAAAACTGTTAATAAAACAAATCGGTTAAGGAAGTATTATATGATAAATACTTATAGGTATGCGAAGTATAAATGTACACTAAAGTAACATTGATAATTTAATAAGAGATCAAATGTAACGAAAATAAAACTGTAAATAAAACGAATTGGTTAAGGAAGTATTGTATGATAAACACTTATAGGTATGTGAAATAAAATGCACTACTGTAACTTTGATAAATTAAATAAGAGATCAAATACAACTAAAATGCATTAACCCAGTGAACAACACATAACAAATACAATTAATAAAACATTTGGTTATAACAATTTTAGATCAAAGTATAAGAAGGTACTTACATTCATTTTATATCAGCTTCAGTATTTACTATTACACTGTTTTACTATCACTTCACTATTACCAACAACTGGAGATCACACTTCGAAGAGAGCACAGAGTGGAATACGATATCATGTGATTTTGAGTTTGGCTTTTATATGGAGAGCGAGTATTGTTTCCTTGCAGACAGGATCCAACATGTTCAACTTTCACTTTGAACGTTCCATTGAATACGTAACATCAGGAAATGGGAATAATAGGATCCGTAACTGTTGTTAAAAATAATGGACAGGCAATTAATCATTGACAATGAGAAGACCCGAAGGGTTTTACTTAGAATTTGAGAAACGTATGGTGTATTGTAACGATTGATTTATGTATTATAAACACTGCCCGTAATGCATAAAGGGTGAGTAATGGGTAATTGTAAACGGTTTTTAACTAGAAACACGAGTCCATAGGAATATGGAACAAAGACATTTGTATTCTTCAAATAAAAAGTAAAAAAGGGTCGCTGTAGAAATACAAAAGCACAACGAAACAAAGGGAAAAGGTACAAGCTTGAGAGGACCGTAAACCATGCAACTCCAATTCGCGGTTTATATCTATCTCGCGGGCGATATTAAATGGAATCCGCGGATTAGTTCGCGGTTGGTATTAATGAAATCCGCGGAAAAATCCGCGGTAGGTATTAATTAAATCCGCGGAAAAATTCGCGGTAGGTATTAATTAAATCCGCGGAACAATTCGCGGTAGGTATAAATTTAATCCGCGGGTTAATTCGCGGATTGTACGCGCCGAAATTGGAGCAATCGAAATTATTGACGAACTAGGCCAGTGTGGCGCCAACCGGCCCCCGAACGTGCTCCAGAACCGTCGAATCCCTTACTACTAATCACTGCACAGGACCGTGAATTGGAATGGTGTCCTGTAGACACACAAGTGTACCTACGTTGCGACGTAGTCAGTGACCGTAATGTACGGCTAGCAAATTCATTTTTTTTTACATTATTCTTTTTTCAAATATTTTTTGTTACGTGCCAGTGCGAATTGCGCGTCGCACAATGTTCTTTTTAATGAAGAAATATTTGTGCATGAATTTACTGTCCCATACCAACCGACCAAAATTCCGCAGTATTTAGTTGATTTCGATATATTATAAGAGGCCACAGTGTATCGCTGTGAAGCAGCCTAATGCTAGGCAATAACTCTTTGTATCTTCTATCTCAGTTTTCTATCTGTACTACGTATGTAATTGTAATGATAATAATACCAGATTCTGGGGAGTCAGTCCCATTTTCAACTTGGCCATTGTCGCTAAATAGAATTCCAGATAGGAATATTTTGATATTCTACTTCCTACTAATATTATAAAGGTGAAAGTGTGTAAGAATGTATGGATGTATGGATGTTTGTTACTCTTTCACGCAAAAACTACTGAACGGATTTCGATGAAATTTGGCACACGGGTAGATCATGTTCTGGATTTACACATAGGCTACTTTTTATCCCGGGAAAACATAAAGCGGGACTTTTATCCCGGAAAAACTTTTTAACGCGGACGGAGCCGCGGGCAAAAGCTAGTCTGTTATAATTAACTATTCGATTTTTCACAAAATAATATTACGAACTAGAATGCCTTATACGCTGACGGTACCATGGATGTGCACGTGCAATTGATCACGTAGGCGCTTGAACTACCCTACCGTACGAGCGCTTTTACCCACCGCCGCGCCGTAGCCGTGGTGAAATAGAGCCTTGATAATCCGATGCGCATTTGCAGGGTATTGTGTACAGTTTAAATAGTATAGGCAGCAGTTGGACAGAAAACTTGTGCACTCAATCATACATTTTTTTAACGATGGCGTAGTTGAGTTAGTGCGACTCCAATGCCGAGGTCTCGGGTTCGATCCCGGGTCGGGCAAAGTGGTATTGGGTTTTTCTATTTAGTATCAGCCCGGAGTTTGGAATTTGTGCCCGATGTGGCGATAGTCTCGCCCCCTATCACTTCATGGGACGGAATATGTACGGCAAAAGTTGATACATTAGCTGCGACTCTGCCTACCTCTTGGCGATATCGGATCGTATATCGGGGATAAAAGACCTGAGTGCTTGGAAGTATTTTTTACGAATCAAGATCACTTAGGTTGTACTAATAAGTATTCTCTAAATCAGCCAGGTTTTAAATGTAAATAGTCTTCTCTATGTTATCTAACGGCTTTGATGATTTGATCTCCAGAGATCTTTTCATACACCTACTTGGAAATTTAAAATCCGTCGCACCATTTTAAAAGGTCACGATAAATGCTTAGAATCTTGATACATGGGAGATGTCTGTCTCCGACAAGATTAAGTTTTTACTTACTAAGTATTCCAATGATTTTTTTACACCATCAGAAGTCATTGCAAATTATAAAATGAGCTGATAACGCTACAACGTGATTGGACTAAGGCCTAAACCCTCTCACTTGAAGATTAGGCCGGTGCTGAGCAGTGGGCAGTATAATATAATACAGGGCTGGTATGGTATGGTATTAATTAAACATTATGATGTCTGAAACTAGTAACTATGTGCTAGCGGTGTCTCATTAGAGGAATATGTTAAGATTTTCCCCGAATGTGGTTCTTTTAGTTCCAATAATATGTGGCTATTTTGTACTCACGTTGACATAAATATTAAATGTATTTATCAATATTATATCTAAAGAGGAACTATATTTTGTGTGTTTACTTGTAGAATGTTCCCTAAATTTATTTTGATTCTGAAAATATGTGGGTACAACATAAACATGTAAAGAAAGGAAAACCCCTCCTAAATAAATTTTCCGTCGGATTGCAATCCGATCCCATCGTGTTTTAATAAGGAAAATGTCCCATAAAACATGGCTTGGGAGTTGGGATAAAATAGAACCAAATATACTGAAAACTAATATCATGTTTGGACTATTACTTTGTCTTCTTCTTTACCTAGTGTTCTAAATGCAAAAATTAAAACTTCTTTGAAAAAGGAACTGTATTTGCCGTTAATGTTCCCATTCATTCCTCTGCTTCTTTCTATGAATAGTCAATGGAGAAGTTTAGGTGTTTATGAGGAAATTGCTTTGATAATTTAATACCTTAGAGATTCTTTCTACGCCACCTTCATCGGTTTCTCGTCTCAAAGCTTTGGCGATAGGAAACAAGAGTTAGAATTTCGTCATAAAAAGAGTGTATTGATACTTTCCATTTCCGTTTCTCACGACGACACGAGAACAGTTTATGTCAACATTATGGCAGGAAGCTGTGCTCGAAGACATTTCATCTCCACGTCACCATGTATCTCACTACCTCGTAGATTTACATCTGTGTAGTTTATGGTCGTAATGCGCATGAGAGAGATAGGAGTATACATTAAATATGTGTGAAGAGTGCAGAAGGATACCATAGTTAGACGTGAAAATATGTACAATTACAATTTGGAAACGTTTGAAATACACAATAAAAGAAAGTACAATTGCTTTAAGTATAACTTGTTTGTGATTAAAAATTACCTTTGAGTGTTTTATTAAGTCCATGTTATAGTCACGTATATAAAACTTGTAAGCTTAAAGATCACTGGGTTCGATTCCCAGTTCTGTTGACCGGTGTTTAACAAGATTTGTTGACGATCGCATTCTGCAGAAGAGATTGACGAAAGGGTTATGAGCGATCGTAAAAACTACGCAAAATCCTTCGTAACACACGTGGAAAATCACATTATTTTACCACTATAGTATAAAGGTAGAAAAGTATAGCATGAGACTATATTGATAACTAGATGATACTCGCAATTCCGCGCGTGTGAAGAGTTTCTCCGGGATAAAAATATATTCCCGGGATAAAATAGTAGCCTATACCACTCAGGAGTAATGTAGCTTCCTATTAGTGAAAGAATTTTCAAAATTGCTTCAGTAGTTCCTGAGATTAGCGCGTTCAACCAAACAAACTCTTCAGCTTTATAATATTAGTATAGATAATTATTATAAATATTTATTATAAATTAAAAAAAAAGAAACACCGACATCACTACCTACTTTTAATATTTTTTCTTTTACAAAAACCCACAATTACCCATACAAATAGACAGATTAAGAAATAATTTAATTAAACTTTTTATTTCAACGGCCACAAGTAATGCTTTCTATATTGTCCCTTCATGATGGCATCCACTATTCATTCTAGAGTTCACTTATCTATTGATTATAGCCCCATATTTAATTAAAGCTACGACGTATTTGTTTTTACGTTGAACTTGGTTAATAATAATGATACTGGAATTTCTAACGTCTCACGGTGACGAGCGCAGCGCAAGTAGAACTTTTTAATATAAAGGTGTAGTTATTTTTTATCTGAATGACGGGAGTACCTCGGACCTCGCCTGATGGCAAGCGACACGAGCTCGTTAACAATGGCAGGATCTCACAGAACTTTAAATTACATAGCACGGCGTATTACTGCACTTTTTGTAGTACCTACATGTAGGTAGAGAATAATAATATTACACACACAAACGCCTTTTATCCTCGAAAGGGGTAGGCAGAGGCGCAACTAGTGCAGCCACTTTTCACCGTGCGTATTCCGTCCCATGATGTGATAGGGGGCGAGCCTATCGCCATATCGGGCACAAATTCCAGACTCCGTGCTGATACTGAATTGAAAAAAAAAAACAATATCATTTTGCTCGACCCGAGCATCGAACCCAAGACCTCAGCATTACAGGCATACCATAATACAACTACGCCACCGAGGCAGTCAATAATAATAATATTACCACTGTATTGTATGGTACCTACTATTGAGCACAGAGAGGCTACTGCGAAAAACGAAATCCGTAGTTTCGGGTGACGGATCGCACGTTTTCTTACTACGAAGTGTTACGGATCCTTCTTTATGAAGAGTTGTTGCGTGACGAAAGTGTTGAGCGAAGTCGGAAGCGTCGCAAACTGCGTGAAACCTTCGTTCAACGGTGACGGATCCGAAGTAATTTGGTAGTAAGGTTAAATCCGAAGTTCGTCGTTTCTTCGTTTCGGACCGACGTTTCGGATTTCGTTTTTCGCAGTAGCTTCTCAGGCCTCCTCTACTACTGACAGGGTTTTAGCCCTTAGTCCACCACGCTAGCCTAGTCCGGGTTGGCAGCACTCGAAATTCTCATGAAAAATTCTCAAGTATGTGTTTCCACACGTGTGTTTTCCTTCGCCGTTAAGCAAACGATAATTGAAAAACTTAAATTAAATGCCAAAGGTCTAATGTGCCTTATTAATATTTATGTTATTAGATGTTAGCGTGGCCGCAACCCAACAATGGAAAAAGTAAACTATTTTTTTTTTTATTAATTTTGAAGCGCATAGAGTGCTGTTTGACATGTCCCACTCAACAAATTTAAACATCATATTGATCTAAGTACGTAGTATTATTTAGTATCCTGTGGTTTTCCAGTACTAGCTCCAACTAAGAAAATACGAAAACATAAACTCCAACTATCTATTAGAACCGCCAAGCCAGATAACGATATTTCGATGCTCATCAACTATTTTAGTTCTAACTATCTCATCGATCTGGAAATCCGAAAATACATGAGTGACTATTGTTCATCCTTAACATCATCTTTACTCATATTATAAAGACGAAAAGTTTATTTGTAGGTTTGTAGTGGCTAATCTCTGGAACTACTGAATTGATTTTGAAAATTCAAAGAAAGAAGCTACAGTACTCCTGAGTGCTATAGGCTTTTTATCCCGGGAAAACATTTCACGCGCGCCGAACAATGGACCAAAGTTATCAATAAATATTTTGCGTTCAAAGATCATCTAAATTCCGTCAATAGCGTCATTTGATAACCTATTAGTTACGAATGCATAGGTCACAGTATTTCCTAATAGTGTTATAAATCTGACAATCAATTTGTCATCACGTCAGTGAATTGATCACATGGTCTGACGTCACTAAATTATTTCGACATTAGATATTGTTCTGGTATTTGGGCCTGTTCACGCATGCATAAATTATACATCGGTATTACCTTATTAATAAGGATTCATTTAAAACAAACAGTTTACCTCGTTTGTAAACCATTTCTTGGTGGACTGCCTCGGTGGCGTAGTTGTATTATGGTACGACTGCAATGCTGTGGTCTCGAGTTCGATCCCCGGGTCGGGCAAAATGATATTGAGTTTTTCTATTCATTCAGCTCGGAGTCTGGAATTTGTGCCCGATATGGCGATAGGATCGCCCCCTATCACATCATGGGACGGAATAACGGCGAAAAGTGGGTGCACTAGTTGCGCCCCCCCCCCCCCCTTCGGGGATAAAAGGCCTAAGTATGTATGTGTTATAACAATTGTGAAATAGAAAATTAAAAGATGATTAAATGAATAGCCTAGACCCAATGACAAATTCGAAATATTGAATAAATATTTATTGGAAAAATTGATGGCATTTAGCGCTTTTATAAATGATAGCCTATTCTGAGTTCAACATAGACCTTTTATCCCTACAGAGATAGACATAGGCGGAACTAGCGCAACCACTTTTTGCCGTGTGTATTCCGTCTCATGATATGAAACGAGATGAGTCTACCGCCATAACAGGCATAAATTCCAGACATTGTACTGGTACTTAGCCAAACGCAATACCCCTTAACCGACCCCGAGATCGAACCCGACAGCACGGCAGTCGTATGACAGTTCAACTCAATAATACCACCGAGGCAAAAAAAAATGTATTACAATCGTGGCAAAGTAACAATTACATAGAGTTAAACTAAACTCTTTCATAGAGTTTCTACTTAACTCTTTCATTAACTTAACCCCAAATATTATTTTACGTTAATTTACATTGATCCAAATGGAACTCTACCATTCAAGTGAGAGAGTTTGAAATAGCTTAATGCTCTAAATGCATTCATATTGTTCATTCAAGTCTCATTTACATAGCGCCTAAACAAACAGAATGACGTCGCAGCGGCAGGTCACACGATATTATGTAAAAAAAAAACGAACAAGTGCGAGGTGGACTGGTGCACCCAGTGTTCCGTGACTACACAATTTTTGACGTTGTTCTTTGCTGCGATACTCATTATTTTTCTCTTGTCCTATTACAATGCAGATTCAGTGCCAGACATTCAAAAAAATCTGCAATAGGTGTGACCCGATCTGGAAGTCGAACCGAGGACTTACCAGTCCTTGGCCTATGTGTAAACTTCACTACCTATAATTACTGTCCATGCCCTTAAAGATCAGGCACAACAGCCGGCAAACAACTTGAAACTACTGTCGCGTGCTGGGGAATTCTTTTTTAACTGACTTCTAAAAAAGGAGGAGGTTCTCAATTCGTGTGTTTGTTTTTTTATGTATGTACACTGATTTCTCTGAAAATTGTGAGCGCATTTTGTATTTAAATGTAGCGACGCTAACGTACAAAAAAAAGCCACACCACGTGATACTGGTTCAATTTATTCTTTTTTAAGAAGAAATTGTTTTGTTGTGAGTTGTGACTGTGACTAATCGATTTTATTTCTTTCTTCTTTTTCTTAAATTGTTTGCCAGTAGTTATAGAATGGAAACGGCTCTCGTAATTTTTCTCCTTTGTCAACCTTTGGTACGGAACCCTAGAATGTTAGTGAATAATATTTTTAACACAATGGGGTCTTTTAACTCGTACACGTGAGGTTTCCGAGAGAACTATAGTATGTGTGAAAAGGTATTATGTTATAGTGGAATAAGTAATGGCCATTTAGAACATACCATTGTTTTAGAACAGACCACCCAAGTGGCTCATTGTGCCCTGGCTAATTCATTTTAACGTTTATGTGGATGTGACTAGGTGTATATTGGGTTTCTCTGCTCAGTTTCAGCTCATAATCTGAAATGTATGCCTGATAAATGGCTATAATCTCGCTCCTTATTAAATAGGACCTAAGATAGCTAGCTTTTGGGTGCATTATATCTCAAGGTACCCTTGAAAGGCACAAAACCGTGACGTTATATTTTCTGCTTATGCCATGATTAGCTTTTGCGCGTGGCTTCGTCCGCTTTAAAGTTTTTCTTAAAAGTTAACTATGGTTGTGTGATAGAAGGAAATTACTTGTAATTTATCTCCGAGTAGGGCCCTATGGAAATTTTCTGTGTATACCTTCGATAATTAAAAAAAATAGTATGAAATTTTTACCAATTACTAGGACCTCATCTCTTATCACAATATTGTGTCAAAATCATTGGTACAGTGGCTGTACTATCATGGTTTCTCTTATTGCATCGCTGTCTACTAGGGCTTTCATTTCGAGACTCTCGGTCTCGAAAATTTCGAGAGTCTCGACGATTTTTTTGTATTTTCGAGACTCGAGACTGCTGCTTCCAGTCTCGGGAAAAACGAGACTTTCGAAACTTGCATCAAATAATTATTATTATTGAAAAAAATACTAAACTATCAGGATCTTTTTAAATTCGGGTCAGTGTCGACACAGAAAAATTAAATTTTTGATAATCGGTCGGAAGTTGCAAGATAACCTTATTGAAACATATACGGGTGTTTATAATTAAGTTCATCATTGTTATGATAAATTGGGAAAGATCTCTTATTGAAAATGGTAGCGAAATACTCAAACTATTGCTAAATCCCTGCTAATTATGGTTTGGAAAGTTACGAAAATCCCAGGCCATGAGACAACCCAAAGCATTTATATAACATTATAATTAAGCATATCGAAGGTCACGGAGTGCACATGTGCATGCTATCGCAACTCACGTAGGAGTCGGCTCTAGAGCAGAGTCTCTCGCTGTTTGAAGATGAGACTCGAATAAAATGTCAAATAAGCATGAAACACCACGCGGCACCCTCATACACTTTATTATACGATAGCGGGTCGCCGATCGCCCAACCGCCGTCTGCAGGCCTGCTTTCAAAGAGGCTAGAGATAGTCTCTTCTACGTCTATTACGAGAAGGGAGTCTTCACTTACTATAGCGTGACATGTTTCGACCCCAAAAACCTGCGACGCGAGACCGTTAAAAATACAAAAAGTCGCGATACTTTGAGACACGAGATGACCCAAACACTAATGCTAATCTATACGTACTTCTAGCGTAGAATTAGAGAGATTTTTATTAATGTGATTTACTTCAAAAAAAATTATAAAACAAAATCCCCCGCTGAGTCTGTATGTATGTCTTAACGCCAAATTACTCAAATACTACCGAACAGCTTTTGTTGAATTTTGGTATGAAGATAGTTGGACACTCTGGAAAGGCTATAGGCTACTTTTTATCCTGGTAAAGTTATTTCACGTGGTCGAAGCGGTGAGCAAAAGCTAGTTTGTAATAAAATCAAATCCTCGCTCTCAAAGTAATTATCCAGCGCTCTTTGTCTTTTACGTGAAAACTATAAAAATTGAAAATTCGTATAAGTAATTGGTAATTTAACGTCCATATGGGTTTATAACGGTGTGATTTATAAATTACTTTATTGATATATCTTGTATTGACTGCCTAAAAAGTCTATGAGTAGTATGAGTATTATGTATAGTATGAGTATTCTAGTAGTATGAGTATGGCCTACGAGTATAATGACTATTTTTGAAATAGTCTCGAAAGTCTCGTTTTTTTTTCGAGACCGGACCAAGTCTCGTTTTTTGTTCCCGAGACTCGTAAATGCACCGAGACTGAAAGCCCTACTGTCTACCTCTGGGTATTTCTAGCGTGTTGATATTTTTAGCTGTAATAGGACATTACTTATTATTTCTTTTCCAAATACAACTTGCTAACATTTCGTCGATGAAGTACCAATACCTCCTAAGTGTTGAGAATCTAATTTTACACCAGAAGAAAAAAAACTGTTAAATACATACGAACGAATGAATTCTGTCACTAAGTAGATGTTTTCACATAGCTCAAGAAGCTTACTGGTAAAGAAATTTCGGATAGAAGTTAATTCAATCCATGCGAATATGAGTTTTATGTCTATTGTAATAAAAAAGTAATTTTGGACTAAATTGTCAGTTAGGAGGTATTGGTACTTCATCGACGATTTGTATTAATGCAGTTGAAGATCCTTAGGTTTGTATCATAATTTACTCAACAAGCAGATATACGAGTATGTGAAGAGTAGTAGGTAATTGAAAAATATGATCTTTTCGAGCCACATATTACTAGTATACAAAAAAACAGAATACTCCAACTATAGAAGCCACAATAGTTAACATCATATAAACCTAAATAGGGATTGTAATGAATCTACGTGAATACATTGTGGTAAACAACCACAAATAATGCCATTTTTTCTTATTATTGCATCGTGAAAACCAAAATGCCCAGAAACACGCTGGGTTTTACACACGAGGGGAGAGGGGAGAAACTTACACTTATGTTGTAAAGGACTGGCTAGCAACCTCACTCGTTCACAATCGCTCGCACCAGCTGCGCTTGTATCGAATGTTCATTTCGTTAATTAATCGATTAAAAAGTTATAATCGATTTCGTGGCCTTGGCATTACGTTTGTCACACCTGACTTGGAATAGATTACAAAAAATATATATATATTTTTAATTTGAATTTGGAATCCCGTGTTCTATGTTTTGTACACCCGGGATGAGACGCTCGCTCACGTTAACACAGTGTTGTGCAGTGTGAAGTTTCGTTCGTTCAATCTGCCAGGCCGGTGCCCGAAGCCATGTCTCTATTATGGATGAGCGCCTTTAATCTAGGATTAACCGTTGGTGCAACTTTAGCTGTTGTTAAGAGGTGAGTTGTCATTTTCATTTTTTTTTTTTTTTTTTTTTTTGTCCCTGACTAAACTCTTGTTAGCCTGACGAGGGTCGGCTTATACAAGAACACCGGTCTTGTGGGTGAGCGCAGAAGGCGCTCGCAACCCTTAAATTTAAGCGACCACGCTGAGGGCGACCCACTAATGGGTCACGACCTCGGCTCAGGGCGGCCACTGAGAGGATAAGACATCAGCGTTTGGGGAAGATGGTTTTTAACCTAATCCTATTTAGCGTGTTGATTGTAGTCTTCGGCACGCGGGCCGGAACTGCTACGAGAGGGCAGGGTTATGGGGAACGCGACGAGGTCCTCGACGGCGAGGACGGTACAGCGGTCTTGTGGAGTGTATGAGCTTTAAATGCTCGTTCTTTTCGCGTATGTCATTTTCAGTTTGAATAACTGTTAAATATTGTTTTTGTTATAGCAGCTGTTAAATACATTTTTTTACTGTGCTCACTTTCCTTATTAATTCTTATTGGTACCAGAATAAACGGTATTGATGATGGGAGTTAATCTTTGTCTTATTGAATGAAAACTTTTACACTTCAAAATATTTCAGAAGCTAACACGATGTTTATGATATACTTACATATAATAATACTAGCGGCCCCGATAGACGTTGTCCTGCCCTAAAAAGGAAATAAAATCCTAGAACCCGAGTCTAAACCATTCTGGAATCCACCTGAAGACACGCAAAAAAAATTCATTAAAATCGGTCCAGCCGTTTTTCCGCGCAATTTTCTTAATTTTTTTCTTTCATAAGAACCTTCTCCTGACAATAATAAACCCATGAAAAAAAGAAATAACGAAATCAGTCCAGCCGTTCACGCGTGATGCCGTGACCAAGGAAAATAGGGATTCATTTTTATATAATAGATATAGATAATGTTTTATGGTATGTAGTAATTTTATGTACACAAATAAGTCATCTACACATGCAATCAAGTATCAGTTCAATTCTTGATCATACTATGCCTGATTGTGCTATGTGTCGAACTATTACCAAATCGCAGCAGAAAATATTTGCCAGAACCTCGACCCGAGGTTACCTACTGAACTTTTACCAGATTACAATTGGTACTAGTCAGTAGTCACACAATGATATTCTATAAACATAGATATATTAGCAATCGCTGTCTGAAGACTCGAAAGTGACCCAATTGCCATAGTTTTATACATTACACTTAAATGACAAATAGTAGCTGTCTTTACTCTTCATACTGGTTTAAATACGTCAACTCTTGGACATACGTAATGCCAAGAATGTGCGTACAGAATACTTTTTTCGTTAAATTTGGTATTGTATGGCGTATGTATACATTTTGAAAATTATTGTAGTTATTTTTTTTATTGTCAGCAGTAACAGAGGCATGATTCTCTATGACATTGTTAACTCGTAACGCGGCCGCGTCATGTTCACTTCGTGTAATGTGCGTAAAATGGTATTCTGTATGCCAATTTCCATAGTAATAAACGCGATGAGTTACGTTACGCGCTTGTTACGAGCGGTGAAAATAACGCGTGTCATAGAGAATAAGGCGGCTGGATGTAATTACGTGGTTACAAAAAATAAAACGTTCCAAATTTAAAAATTACAGAAAGCATGTTCCTAAAAATATGTCTGGCCGGTAACGTTTAATTTTTGGTGCGCACTGTTTGTGTAGGGTTAGGCTTTGTTTACATTGTAACGTTTTAGTCGTACCAGACGGCTTTTATGGGGAGTGGAACCCTCCGGGAGCTACCCCGACTAAATTTAAACCGCGTGAGTCATTTTACGTGACTTGTACTCGGTGACTTGTTTGAAAGTTTAATTTAGGCCTTATTACACTGTAATAGAACGTAGACATTATAAAACGTTTTTTCTATCTTAATGGAGTTAACCTTTGTTAATGTTTGAAAGCACAATCTAGCCTTCGATCAATTTTAGCCTAAAAGGTTACATACTGTTTTTATTTAACTTCCTTTTACGCCTTAATAAGCATGAGGGAGTTTTTATTTCGATCGTTCATTCCCCTATCACATACCTAATCTTATCTTACTCTTACCAATGTTATAAATGCGAAAGCTTGTGAAAATTTTTGAATGTTAGAAGTAAACGCAGGCAACAAAACGGATTTGAAAGAAATTTGGCTCACGACTAGTTCATGTCCTGGATTAAAACATAGTGTACTTTATATCTCGGTAATTTGCTTCTATGGGAAACAATGAAATTTTTTAATCTTCTTTAAGTAGACGGCGCTGGTGTCGAGCTGTGTTTTTTTTATACGGACTTTTTTTCGGATTCGGATTTTTAGGACTTAAACAATGGATATTTTTAATCTTCTTTAAGTAGACAATGCGGGTGTCGTGCTGTATTTTATTTTTATTATTATTCGGACTTTTTTTCGGATTCGGATTTTTAGGACTTAAACAATGGATATTTTAATCTTCTTTAAGTAGATGGCGCTGGTGTCGTTCAGTGTTTTTAGGACTTTTGTAGCAGGAAAGGCTTTCAAGCGGGCAGAGCCGCGAGCAACCCCTGATTTTTTTGTTGTTGCATTTGATGATGAGGCGAGCGTGCTGTTCGACTGATGGTAAGCGATATGATCACCCATGAATAGTAGCAAAACCATTCAGCACCTTGAGTTACAAAGTACTGTGTGGCATTCCACTGCGCTTGTTATCCTGAGACATAAGATGTTAAGTCTCATTATGTCCAGTAGTTACACTGGCTACAATGTCCTTCAAACCGAAACACAACAGTGCATGCACACTGCTGCTTGGCGGTAGAAATAAACATTGCGGTGGTACTCACCCAGACGGATTCTTACATATGAGAGACCTTCCACCAGTTTGTCTATAAATTGTTAATAACGATATTCTTTATATTGCTAAATTAATTAATAGTTATATCAGTACACGTTGAAAATGTTTGTTTAAATTAATAAATGTTATCGATGGTTTGTTAAATATTGTGGTTACGTCAGTTAATTATCAAAATTGTTTGAGGTAAATACTGATAGCATAAACGTTATTATTACCGAATAACAAATAGATTTATTCGATCACACACACACACACACACACACTCACGCCTATTATCCCCGAAGGGGTAGGCAGAGGCGCAACTAGTGCACCCACTTTTCGCCGACATTCCGTCCCATGATGTGATAGGGGGCGAGCATATCGCCATGTCGGGCCCAAATTCCAGACTCCGAGCAGAAAAATTATTCGATCAATTTCAAATTATTCATTTTGAACGCTGCTGTCTGTTTATAAATACCGTATCCAAATCGGATCAGTAGTTTTTGAGAAAATCGAGTACATACATACAAAAAAGTCGATTAAAAAGGATAAATTTTGTGAATTTAAGAATACAAAACAATGAAAGAGTAACACTGACACAGGAATGCCTCGGTGGCGTAGTTGTATTACGGTACGACTGCAACGCTGAGGTATCGGGTTTGATCTCCGGGTCGGGCTAAGTGATATTGGATTTTTCTAATCAGTATCAGCTCAGAGTTGGAAATTTGTGCCCGATATAGCGATAGCTTCGCCCCCTATCACATCATGGAACGGAATACGCGCAGCGAAAAGTGGGTGCACTAGTTGTGCCTTTGACTAACCTTTCGGGGATGACAGGTGTGAGTGTGTATGAAAGAGAAACAGAACAACGAAGATTAAAAACAATTTATCGCGACATATCGAGTATACTAAGGTCTTGTATAGCCACATTTCACTAGGTAACTACAAAAATAAATTACACTCTTTCAAAACGACTTTAATGTAACATATATTCCAAGAAAGGCATATTAGAATAATTATGAGTTTAAACATCCGTAGTAATGCAATGCTTCCTTTAGGAAACAATGGATACTATCCAGTCAAGACTGTCTAGAAGTGTAAACAATGCCGATGCCTCGTAACCCACAGTACGTATATTGTGCAGTGCCTCGACTGACTCGGTTAAGGAAGACATTTGAATTATGTAGATTTTAACGAGAAACAGATGTATTGCAGTAACGTTTTAAATAGAGTCTTGACTGATGAGATATGGTTATCCGTCGCTGACGAAACAATCATGTCAGATGAAACGGCATGTATACAAGCTGATCCTGGAACGCAACCCTAGAGTTTCTTGCCCGTTCTTCTCTGGTGGAAACTGCTTTCCGAACTGGTGGTAGAGTAAAAAATTGACTGAATCTAAGTAATGTTTAACATTTTATAGATTCGAATAAATGATTTCATTTCATTTCATTTCACAACACTTTCGTGGGCCACTAAGGGGTTTTCAACTAGTTTACGGTGATCGCTATCCGGGCGAATACAGTTACCCTACAATAAGCAACAGTCTATCTGCAAGATTCTTTATAACAGTAGTTAAACTCACTACAATGTTCAAATCAGAACAAAACAGTGCATGCACGCTGCTGCTTGGCGTTATAAATAGATATCGTGGTCCACAGAGTCCAGACGGGGCACACACGAAGATCAATCCCGTGGCGGTCTTAGCCAAAGTAAGGCTTTAGGCGGCAGATGTTTGCACGACGCCTTTTTCTTTGTGCCCCTTGTCAGTGGAGGGCTCAGCCGGGAGGGAGCAGAAGAGTCCCCGATTAGAACAACTTTCTTAAATAAAACCTTTAAGATGCACTGGGAAAGGAGTGAGGACTTTATAAAGGTCACCAGTTGGAGGCGTGAGAGGCTCCCTAAGCGCGAGATCCCGGGCGGTTGACCTGTTAGACCCCCCACCACCTCCTACAATAAGACTGCCACTGGATATAATCCACCTAAGTAATTAATTAACTGGCAACGACCACTAAGCTGGCAAATGGCCTTAAACAGCAATGCTACTACAGGTAATGTTAATGAACCTTTGATCGACGTAGCAAACAACGTGTCGGTATGAGATAACGTGACCTCGAACTTGACTCGAGGTCTATAAAACCTTGGCAAGGGAACAAGTTCTGTAATTACTGTATGGCAATGAGATCACAACCTAAATTTAGTAATGTGATATGTCAAGGTTCGTATTTAAATAGCGAGAGTATAGCGGTATATCCATATTTACTGGTGGTAGGACTCCCATATGTAAGAGTCCGTCTGGGTGGTTACCACCGCAATGTCTATTCCTACCGCCAAGCAGCAGTGTGCATGCACTGTTGTCTTTCGGTTTGAAGGGCATTGTAGCCAGTGTAACTACTGAACATAATGAGACTTAACATCTTAAGTCTCAGGATGACGAGCGCAGTGGAATGCCACACAGTACTTTGTAACTCAAGCTGCTGGATGGAGTTTCTACTGTTTATGGGTGGTCGTATCGCTTACCATCAGGCGAACGGTATGCTCGTCTCGTCATTCGATGCAATAAAAAAAAATAACGGGTAATGAAACCGTGGCGTGACGAAGATGGTGGGTTTAAACTTTGATGTCATCCACAGATCACTGACATACATATCTAATAGCTTGAATTTCACCAGTACAGGCCATAACTATTCCAGATTGTGCCACCTTTGATAGTCCACCATCTTTCTCATCCAACTCATATCCATAAGGTCTTTGCGTCATCAGTCTAGGTGGCATGAGTTCAGTTTACACTGCATTTAGACAAATATTTTGCAACTAATTAAACTAAACATCTTTAACTCTAATTAACAACTTTACGTAAACTATTCAGTAACACCACTTGGTTTTAATGGCGGTTACTGTAAAAATAATAATAATATGGATACTCCTGAGATACTTAAGCTAACTTATGCGCTGGAACATGTCGGTTAACTTGGTTCTTCGATGGATCTCGTATATTTTTCCTCTTCAATCAATATCATTAAAGCAAGACAATCATGATAATCTACTCGCTATTTATCAACGAAAAGCAAACAAACCAACCATATTTACCCCTCAAACATCATCTCTGACCGATGTAGTAATAGAGATAAGGCGTCAAAAGAGGCCGGCAAATGGCATAATTCTGGCGACCGGCGAAAATCGAGAGAATCAGAGTATGAAGATGAAGTTAAGACTCAAGACAGGCAGATATCGTTATGAAGACTGTCGACATTTGAACTGCACTGTTCTTAATGCCACGTGCAATGAAGTACATTTTGCTGTGTCAATTGTTACAAATTAAACTGGTGTTCTTAAGAACACTAGCTGTGGTGTAAAAAATTAAGTTTACTTGCGTAATTTAATTAAGTCTTAGTCAATTGGTGCAGTGATGGAGAACTTGGATTGTTAACAGAACTACAGGTTAGTCTGGGTTCGATTGCCATTTACTGTTTTTTAATTTATTTATTCCATAGGGGTTACAATTTTGCTCTATATGGCAATAGACTTGTCCTTTATCACCTCATAAGAAAAATGTAACATTGGTTGCATTATTCAGGCATCTGCCTATCTCTCCGTGACTAAAAGTCGTAACTTTACACCATGTAGGTTTTAAAGGTAATAAACCATAATATAAAGTGGTAGTAATGTCCTTGTCTTATAAAAAACCTTCCGACGACATCCGGGGTCGAAAAATAAGGCGCAATTCTAAATTTAAGTCGCAGTTACATAAAATAATACAATGTCAAGACTGCAGTAAATGAATATGCATAAAGCCGCGACGCGACGGTCGTTTATTCATAATGCCTATTCATTTGCATTTTACCTTAGACTGTGAACTTCATATCCTGTGAATGAAGAAATATTACCTTATTTTACTGTCCTGCTATCTTTCATCGTAATATAGTGCGTACTGCGTATGTTTGTATTTCGCACCTTTAGGATGAAAACGACACAATTCAAAAAATAGAAAATTTAGTTGTCATTTTTAAACTAAAAACGAGTCCCTTATTTATAAAAATATAATAAAAAAGGGACCGATATAACAGCTTTGTCCTCCTTCTGCTTGAATATAGCTGTGTTTGAACTATTGTTGTATTGAGTACTTCGTTTTAAGTAATTTTATGACGACAACCCAATTTTCTATCTTTTTGAATTGTGTCGTTTTCATCCTAAAGGTGCGATTTATATAATATTATAGTGGCATAGCTCGGTACCTGGTACTATCTTTAAATCTATGTTTTCAATCGATCTATATTACCCATGAATAATTTTTAGTCCAACTAAATATTGGTTCATATTTATTAACGGGTAAAAATTTAGTTGAACAAATTTTATACAGAGAGAGAGACACTCACGCTTTTTATCCTCAAAGAGGTAGACAGAGCCGCAACTACTGCCTCCACTTTTCGCTTTGTGTATTCCGTCCGATAATGTGATAGCAAGCCTTTCGCCATATCGGATCCAAATACCAGACTCTGGGCTGTAACTGAGAAGAAAAACTCAAACTAACTTTACCCGACCCGTGAATCGAACCCAAGACCAGCGCTGCAGTCGTGCCGTTATAAAACATTTACATTTAACATACAACGATACATTTTTAATACTTCAAGTTATTCTTAGTTTAGAAAGAATTGTCGCCAATACGAGGGAAACCATACTTGTAGTTTAAGGCGAGATATCTTACCGCTTTCTGTTGTTTTCAGTTTGTTTTAATAATATGATACAGAAAAAAGAAATGTGTATCATTAAAATTTGTATTCATTATTTAGATAAAAATGTAATCTAAGTTGCAAACACCAATTTTAACACAGCGTATTTGTTACTATTGTCTCAATATCAATCCAATAAGTGCCATATGCCACGGCTAGCAATCGGCGTATTACCTCCATGATATTCCTATCAACAACTCCATAATTCTCATCCTGTTACTCAAGCGCCACATCATTCATCACGAACCATGAAAAAGTAACTGCTATAGCGGTTATCTCACATAAAACCACTCAAAGGGTTTTATTCAGAGGAAGCGATGCTCGCTTGTAAACAAAAACCCAGCGGAAGACTGATGATCCATCGTCGTCCGGCGACATAAATAACTCCTAACCGGCTGTGGTTAGTACTTTTTTCCTTTAGAAGTAATGGCTATGTTATTAAGTGAGAATGGGACTAGAGAATTGTGTGTTATGTGAAGAACTATGAAGCTGGTTTGCAGAACTGGCTTGTGTTTTAGGGTGTATATTTTCTTTTTGCCCGACGCGGCGAAGCAAGGAATAGTAAATATATAAAAAAAAAATCCTTTTATTTCTTATTAACTAATTAATTTATAATTTTGATAAGATACTTTGAACTTATTCTTAACACTATACCTATATAATAATTAATAACTAATAAGAACCCCTCGTTTATTTGAAGGTGAAGGCCTCCTCTAGAGTTTTCCATTTATCCCTATCTTTAGCTATGTTCAGCCAATGCTTACCCGCCACCTGCACTATGTCATCTGCCCACCGGGCCATCGGTC
Source organism: Lapara coniferarum (assembly GCA_949316025.1). NCBI lineage: Eukaryota > Metazoa > Arthropoda > Insecta > Lepidoptera > Sphingidae > Lapara > Lapara coniferarum. Next base: position 10,935,110 of record OX438923.1, on the reverse strand, counting down.
TTCCTCTCTTTCTAGTGCCTGATGGCCCGGTCCAAGAAGTCAGTCTTTGAGTCCATCGATCGTCAGTCAGCCTGGCCACATGACCAGCCCAACGCCACTTTAGTTTCTTTGAGTGGCATAGCGCGTCGATAATTTTTGTCTTTTCCCTTATGTTTCGGTGGGGTATTTTCTGGAGTCTTCTTACTTTCATAATACTCTCTAAAGGAATAGTACTGAAATTAAACTACTATAACGGTTTTTATTGCAGTTTTTTATTTTCTTTTCTTCGGCCGTTGCGAAGGCTTTGCAGCACTTCGTGATCACGGGACGGACTGAGATGTTGGTCGTCCGAAAAGTTAGTGTTACAAATCTACTTTCAGTTTACAATATACAATTTTAAGATGTTAGTCATTGTTTGCGGTCCAGTCTACGCAGAAAATGCTCACAATGACTTGTTAGAGTAGTTTAATTTCAATTTCTAACATTCACATAAACGTAAGGAATCATTAAAGAAGGGTAATTAAAAACCCTATATAAATATGTATCCTCCATTTTATGTGCCACTCTAGCGTCACTCTTGTTGAACCGATTTTGACAAATGAGGTGTCTATCTCTTCGCATTTATTGTGGGATGGTTATAGCAAAGTAAAGCTATCTATGCATGCTGTGGTTATAGGATATATATGTTTTCAATTTTTGTATTTATTAAATTATATGACGAATGACACTGCCTGGTAGCGTAGTTGTATAACGGTACGACTGCAATGCTGAGGTCTCATCTCTCTCTCATGGGACGGAACACGCATGGCGAAAAGTGGGTGCATTAGCGGCGACTCAGCCTTCGGAGATAAAAGGCGTGAGTGTGTGTGTGTAACGATCGGTAAGAAATAGTAAAGGACTTTATTAAAGAAAAATGTGACTACGTTCTTCAAAAACCATTATACTATAAATATGATTGAACACGCGTTATGCCGTGCGGCATGTAGCAGGCGGCGGGTGGTTTACACTCTAAGCTTTCACAAATTGTTAATTGGAGTTTCGGCTTTAGAAGTATTCTAAGTATCCATTAACAATCCCAAAACTTGACATTACGTAATAAATTTCGCAAAATGTTTTACATTATTCATTGTTTAGATGAAATGTGTTAGTAAAATTGTTCAAGGTTATTTATAGTTTATGGCTTCTAGAAGTCATATTTCTTCTTGCAGCTCATTAATGTTATTGTTAACAGAATTTTTTTTAAGATATTTGTATATTCTGAAGTAAATGCAGAAACCGCTGAACCGATTAGTTTGAAAGAAACATACACACCATATCCTCGATTAACATAAAGACAACTTTTGATACGGAAAAATACACGCTGAGACGTTTATACCAGTCTTTCACAGGGGGAATTCTGGACATCTCTATTACTTTATATTCTGCAATAGAGTTGGCTCTGAAATGCAAAATGTCGCAGAAAATGCGACGAGGTCGTACCACAAATTGCCCCATAAACTGTGCTCTCGGACGTCGAAAATGTGCTCAATCAGTTTTCTTCATCAGAATAACGATTATAGTCCATGTAATATAATACTAAATTGTTTTCTGATACCGCTGCTTGTTACAGTCAAGATGCGTTATTATATAAATCGTTTATGCTGTGCTCTGTGCATCCTACTAATATTATAAAGGCGAAAGTTTGTAAGAATGTCTGGATGTTTGGATGTTTAGATGTTTGGATGTTTGGATGTAAGGATGTTTGTTCCTCTTTCACGCAAAAACTACTGAACGGATTTCGATGAAATTTGGCACACGGGTAGATCATGTCTTGGATTAACACATAGGCTACTTTTTATCCCGGGAAAATATAAAGCGGGACTTTTATCCCGGAAAAACTTTTTAAAGCGGGTGGAGCCGCGGGCAAAAGCTAGTATTTAATAATATTAGGTTTTCTCCAAAGTGATATTGGGTTTTTCTACTCAATACCAGCCCGGAGTCTGCAAATGTACCCGTTAATGGCAATGTGCCCGCTGAAGAAATGAGGGTGTATTATACCTCTGCTTACCCCTGAAAAGGGAAAAAGGCGTTATATTATGTATGTATGCATCTTAGGTTTTCATACGGTTCAAATAAGTATATGGCCAGAGTAAAAAATAGTTTATACGTAGGGATTCATTTATGAAACTACGAATCCAGCAGGTCTACCATGAAACGCCTTCACGAAATTTCGGATCGAAATTTCGTTCAATTCCTACCATGAAACACGTATTATCCGAAATCGGTCCCGCAAACGGGCAAGTGACATTTAGAGGCTACCATAAAGTGTTTTGTCCGAACGAAATATCGTTACTTTTTTTAAGCTTAAAAGGTCATTAAAATTAATTTATCGCAATTATGTTGATATATTACAGCCACAAATGTTAATTAGCCAAATAAGAAATATTAATACACATTACTATGCTACTTAATTATAAATTTTCGGATTGAATGAATGAATTCACTCGCACTATGATAGACGTTCATTCCGAAAACGGGTAATTGACGTTTTCTTCGTGCTAAACGGTACCATGAAGTGGTCCGTCCGAACGAAATATCGGCATTTTGACAACACTTCTTTCGGATTTTCACCGCAAATGACGCGAAACTCAAGAGGTAACTTTTTACTTTCGGAAATATAAATTATCATAGTTAAAAGTGCTTTTATGGTCGCATCGGATGACTTTTCGCAAATTATAACTAACATATTACGTTGCGTACATAACTAACACAGGCAACAATATTATACTTATTCAATATTCATCTTGATTCTAAGAGCATCTTCTAGCGCATAATTTGTATAAAAAAAAGTTATTTATTATCTAGGTCGTTATTATCGCACACACACAGACACTCACGCCGTTTATCCCCGAAGGGGTAGGCAGAGGCAATCAATGCACCCACTTTTCGCCGTTATTCCGTCCCATGATGTGATAGGGGGCGAGCCTATCGCCACATTGGGCACAAAATTTCAGACTCCGGGCTGACACTGAATAGAAAAACTCAGTATCACTTTGCCCGACCCGGGGATCGAACCCAAGACCTCAGCATTTTAGTCGTACCGTAATACAACTACGCCACCGAGGCAGTCAATCATCGCAGCACAGTATTATCGTATTTCTTTATATATCACGTAAGGGTAAAACACTACAAACGCTAGCATAATTTCTCAAGATATCAGTAGAAAATGCTGTGGTGGTCTCTCCGTAAAGCCGGACTGGATACATAAACGCCCGCGTATTTTATTATATACGGTTTGAATAGGCTGTGACGACAGGGTATCACTGTCTGACCAAAAATTAACGAGACGTGACCCGTTGTTGATGCGTTTCATACTCATGATGAGTGAGATTTTATGAGAAGCCACCATTGAACTCATAACCAGCAGAAAACCCAATATCACTTTGCCCGACCCGGAATTCCTGCCGCGACCTCAGAATGGTATTCGCACCGCGTATGCTATACTACTACACCACCGAGGAAGTCACTAAAGACTGAAGTAAAACTTATATTAAATAAAGGAGATATTGAAATACATTTTTTATTATTATATTTAATTAGCAATTTATAGCCGATATCTTCCTACAAGTACAATTAGCTATTCTTGCAATGCTCTTAATTTTATTTTTTGACTTACTAAATCATGGTACAACTTCTCTTATACGTGCTAATTTTTAATCACGCTGAGCTTCTGCGGCCACTCTTTTCCTCTAAGGAACTATATATATACGCTATCGGACGTCTTGTTCACGCCAAACATGCAAGTCCTTTCGTAATAGTAGACCACGTCGACCACGCGCTGCTCTTGAAGAGCTGTATTTGAAATTACCATATTATTCAACATTAGTATAATTTCTACTAAGTGAACAATAAAATATGTTGATATTACTAACAATGACAATTCACAAAATAGATCGCTAGTAATTATTATTATTGTATTCAATAAGAAATGCCTATAAGTAATAAATTAATAAATATACAATATTATATACGATATTATAATAAGACAAATAAATATATAGAATAAAGATTGACAAATCATAAAACTTGCCAACAAAATTTTATTCAACTTAGCAATGAAACGATTTTGTTGAAAATTAATATGTAATTAAGCTGCAGCCACACCGACGACGTGCTAGCCACGCGGGACGCGGGTTACGGAGCGGCTTAGTCTACAACGCGACATTAGTCGTACAGAGCAGCACGACTACAGTGCGTCGCAAGACCCTCATTTATAGGCGTGATTTCAATGACAACTATCATTTGGTTTAATCTATATTTTACAAAGTATAGATGCATGCATGCTGCTTCAGTGGACGCGGTTACCGTGCATTGGTCCCGTAAGAGTGCAAGGCGACATTATCTCTGGCTTCGCGTCCCGGGTCCCGCATTGCCGATGCGACTGTCTAACCGCAGCCTTAATATTTGTCTAAAATTGACGTTACATTGCGACATTGTCTTATGACAATGTCAAGTATTTATATACTTGACATTTTTATTCGACTTATTGTCATAGTATACGATTCACTATAGTCTTAAACTACAAAAAAAGTCATTTATAACATGTTGGTTTATACTCTCTATCTCTGTTCTGTGGTTTATACCACTTCATTTATTAATCCAGCGGTATTGTAAGAAAACACACTTGTCATCTTTGGTTCATTCACGAAACAAACTCTATGGAACCCGAACGAAAGAAATAAATCCGAAGTAACTTCATGGTAGCTATTCATTTCGTATTTCGGACGTGTGTCGGTCGGCCCGTTATTTCGGATGGAAGTTTTCATACATTCAACACTTATAATTGTTGGGACTACGTATATGAGATAACCGAAATCTTTTTAGTGCGTATTGACTGGGTGCCTGCGAATTTTTGATTAAAATAAAATATCTTCGGACAAGAGCAAACCGCTTGCCAGATGGTATGCGATACGTTTACCCAGAAACCCATCCATTATCATTTTACAAACACACACATACTAACGTTGAGTTGGTCTATGTATCTTTATTTTACTTATAAAATAAGGAAAAGAAAAGGAAAACAAGAAAAACATGAAATCTACATTTATTTTAAGTGTTTTGAGGTAAATAATAGTACGTCGCTTCCTCGCTGGCGCGGCGCGGCCGTGAGGCAAGTCCCTTATATCGATAGTCATGCCGCACACGCCATACAACAACGCTACGGAGGCAGGCATCATTTTATTGCATAAATAAACTCTATACTTTTGGTGCTTCTATAGATTTATTTTTGTTGGAAATCTAGTGGTAAGTCTCTCATATGTTCTTACATGTCCATCTGGGTTATTTCTACCGCCAAGCAGCAGTGTACATGCACTGTTGTGTTTCGGTTTGAAGGATATTGTAGCCAGTGTAACTAATGGACATAATAAGGCTTAACATCTTATGCCTCAGGATGACGAGCGCAGTGGAATGCCACACAGTACTCTGTAACTCAAGGTGCTGGATGGTGCTGCTACTGTTTATGGGTGGTAGTAGCACTTAGGTACGATCAGGCTAACGGCAGGCTGTCTCGTCATTTAATGTCATAAAAAAAATCTAGACTAGAAGAACATTGTGCGGGGCTCAGACTGGGCCAACACCCCGCACTGTGTTGTGTTTGTGTGCTGGATTGCGTGAGTGGGAATATGGCGATACCAGTGACAAAGTAACAAATGCGAAAAATCGGGTAATAGCGTTTATTTCACACACTGAATCGAAAGTTACAAAGTTCAGCCACAACGGTAGCCAAATTCTCCCGGCGTTAATATTCGGCGCGTAGTCTCTCGTTGCTACGCCGTAGCTATGCGACGTAGCTGGAAGTCGTCCTCGTAGCACCGTGCCACAGCTGATGAGGAAGGATGGTCCACTCTGCATAAGCGCCTTTTTCCTCTTCAAACTTGCAGACTTCTTCTTTCTTGCCGACTACTTGCTGTTTTCTTTCTTGATGTACCGAACTATTTACAAATTAAAACTCCTAACAATGTAACTCAATATTACAAAAAAACGAATTTACTTAAGTACTGCGCGGCTATACCGTACGGAGCTCTAAGAGGGCTTTCCCTCTTTCTAGGACCTCTTTTTCACTTTCGAGATTACACTTATTTTCAATTCGCGCCTAAGTTAAGTCTATATGCCTAAACTATAAGTGTCTTGGTACATAGACACTAAGTGACTATATACTAAACATTATAAAACAACCTCATGTGCATTACACAGAAAGTTATCGTGATTTACTTACTCTAAGTTTAACACAAACGATGCACACAAGCAACATTTCTAAAAATAACTATTCAGACTTTATACACACGTTCATCCCGCTACCGCAGCGGGGTAGGCAAAGTTCTAACCTACACTATGACACCGAATGAAACACTAAACAGTCCATTCCGGGTGAGTTATAAGCGTTCAATGACCCTAGCGATAACACGATTTTTTCACTCAGTTCATTCGCTAAAGTCTATGACGTCACTAAGAGGTCCGAGTTCTATTACGTAATCGCGCATGCGCGGTATGCACTTTACGTTGTTCTCTCTTCGAGAATATGCGTCCTGCACAAACATTGTGGAGTAAAAGATGTTGAAATATATTTTTTATTATGATATTAAGTTATAAGAGCTACGTCAATAAGTGTGTAAAACATATTATGTATAAAAATTGAAACTATTCTCTTGGTCTTTGTCGTATTATATTTCTGCAACCACCTTTTCTCTCTTTATGAGGAACAAACGTTGATCTAACGCCAAACATGCAAGTCCCTCCATTATAGTTATTTCTGTGGATATGCTGCCACTAATTAGCTGTAAATATAATAATCGAGCTTTAGGAAAAAATCTACATAGTTAACAATATAATAAGTTGATATTAGTAACAATGAGGATTGAGAGTGATTCTATAAATATAATTAATCGCTAATACTATATGCTCAAAAATACCTAACATTATAGTAATAGGCTCGCCCCCCTATCACACCATGGGACGGAATACGCACGGCAAAAATTGGGTGCACTAGTTGCGCCTCTACCTACCCCTTCGGGTATAAAAGGCGTTAGTATGAATACGTACGTATTAAATTACCAAATAATACACTTCATAAACGATAAGTTCTTCATTGAGTCTACAAAATAATACTTATACTATACTTAAAAGTAATTTAAGAATTTTTCAATAAAAATTACTTACCATGAGAAGCAACCATGTTCTTTTTCCTACAAAAATGTCTCTGCGTGGATATAGAATAATCCAAAGTTATTGTAATTAAACAATTTGTAGATAAACGTATAATAACATTGATTGTATTTTGCAAAAAAATGGTATAACGTTGTGACAATGACATAAATATTTGACATTATAATTTGACTTATTTTAGTAGTACACGTTTTACTATAGGCTTAAAGAACAAAGAATGAACTTAACAATGAGTTGGTTTATATATCTGCATTTATCACAGAGCAGTATGCGAAAACGCACTTATCATCTTTGGTTCGTTCACGAAACAAACGCTATGAACCCGAACGAAAGAAAAGCATCTGACGTAACCAACTTGTAACGTATGAATTTCGTTCGGGTCCGCAATTTCGGATGGACGTTTCATGGTAGACTAGCAGTGCTGAATATTCTCGGAATAATATATACCTACCTGTGTGGCATTCTCAGACATCATATAGTGAAATAAAGTTTTACTGCAGTCATTTCCGCCCTGTGGATTGGGGGCGTTTGGAGAATTCCACCACGGTATCCCCTGCCTGTCGTAAAAGGCGACTAATAGGGGCCTCCGGGGGTCACGGGTGGGCGGGACGTGCCGCCCACCCATTAGTCTAGCCAACTTCTGTGACCCCCGTGATGGACATGTCCGAGGCAGCGTGTCTCACGCTGCCTCGGACACCAAAAGGCGGACACGGTACGGTGTTTCGGGGGCTTCTGAGCCCCCGCAACAGGAAAAGGACCGCAATAGCGGTACGTGCAGGGGCGGTTGCGGACGACAACTTAGACGTGAGTCGGAGGAAGCCCGCAGCCGTCCCTAATGCGCCGAAGATGGCCGTTTAAAAAAAAAAAAAAAAAAAAAAATGCTGCCTTCATAGTCTTCCCGGAAGCTATAAAAGTTGCCGAGAATCAATCTTAATCCATTTTCATAAAAGTTTTTTGTCGAAACTTGCTGGCTCGGTATACTTAATTCAAAGTCACTGCCTTAACACATTTGTGTAACAAAAGACGGTCTCATAAAGAGATAATCATAGTCTTTTGCGACCCCTAAGTATGAAAGAACAATAGAATGAAAGATGTGAAAATTTACAAAAGGGCAGTAAAATATCCATCGTAGATGTGGATTAATTTCTTAAAATTTTAATGGGACTTACTTTGATGCAATAACCTAATGGATATAAAAATAGCTGAAATGAAACTCAAACGGCAAAAATTACAAATAATTATGTTAATTCGTCTTTTTCTGTCGCTTATTAAACCAAGACCACTCTTGAAGAAGAATAATTAAAGCTGTTTTAGGAGGGCGGAGCCGCAACGTTACTAAATAAAACTTTATTACTTTACTTAACAAATAAATAAATTCACACTAAAATAATAAGGATAAATAAACATAAGTCATAATGAATGAAATGAAATCCTCCTAGCCAGTTTCGGCCACGGCAGCCAATCTCAACGGAGATCAGCCAGGTACGCGGGAGATATTATAGTGCACAAGTGTGTGCGCAATACACAGGTGCACTCGCTATTCCTTCACTCTCATAGTCCGGTGAGACGGCAATCCGACATGACCGGAGAGAGATCAGGCGCAGGACCAACGGCTTTACGTGCTTTCCGAGGCACGGGGGTATCACACCGCCAACTTCCTGACTCCGAGCTGCGACTGAGTAAATTTTAAGATGGAAAAACCCAGCCCAATTTTTTTTGGCTCGACCCGGGATTCGAACCCAGGACCTCAGCGCGCAAATCGTACTCGTAATGCGTACGCAATACCACTACGCCACCGAGGCAGTCATAACACAGTATGCATCAAAAGGCTAGCAAAGAAAATCAAATTATTTTTTCTCTTTGTGCTAGCTCTGAAGGATAAATAGACATAACACAGTATGAATAAACAGGCTAGTAAAGAAAATGAAATGCATTTATTTCTCTTTGTGCTCGCTCTGAAGGACGTTGTTAAACGATATCGACGTTACCTAGAGTCACTTCACATATTTTAAATTGAGAAACGGCTTTAAAAGAGTTAAATTTGACACATCTTGTGATTTATTTTAGTTTTTAAGTGATAGGCGACTTAGAAGTAATAATGAAACATTAGGGATTGTTTTACTTATTAAAACAAAGGGTTTACATTAGGGTTTTGGTTTGAATGGTGGTAGGTTTCTCACATGTAAGAGTCCGTCTGGGTGGGTATCACCGTAATGTCTATTTCTACCGTCAAACAGCAGTGTGCATGCACTGTTGTGTTTCGGTTTGAAGGACATTGTAGCCAGTGTAACTACAAGACATAATGAGACTTAACATCTTATGTCTCAGGATGACCAGCGGAGTGGAATGCCACACAGTGCTTTGTAACTCAAGGTGCTGAATGGTTTTGCTACTGTTTATGGGTGGTCGTATCGCTTACCATCAGGCAAACGGCATGCTCGTCTCGTCATTTAATGCAATAAAAAAAAAGCTTTAGAACCGGTAAGATGTTCTTTCCATTGATGAGGTTTTAGAAATTTAGAAGTGTTTTGATGAAGAATTTATGATTCTCAAAATAATTATTATGACTTGAGTTCGTAACGAATATGTCGACAATATTTTTCCCCATCATATTATCACAATATGGTCGAAACACGGATACACCTTTGCTATACGTAGATAATATGACGTTTATATTGTGATATATCACGAGAGGTAACGAGTATCACCGTTCGTGCCATTGTGAAATGCTTCGAAACGATTGCAAAAGAGCGATGGATGTCTTCCGGCCCTATCACTATTCATATGTCGTGTGGAACATTTTGAAAATAACACGTATCGTTTCGAACGTTTTGTTCCTTTTTCGAATGCTCTATTCTTTTTTTGAAATATCGAGACTTTGAGCTGGCTACATTGATATATGTTTTTTTTTTATATATCAATGGTTGGCTAGCGAATAGATTACGAAGTTGTTTACGTTAGTAATTTGTTCATAAGCAACTTGGATAATAAACTTATAAATTAAACGCCTATCTTATTTATTAATGTAAAAAAATAGCGGTAATTTTCAAATTCGTGTTCTACACTGCTAGTTAAATCTTTAAATTAAGTTTGTTCTTTTTGTCCCTAAGAGCATCAATGTTAAGCTAAATTTGTCTTTTTTGTCTCAGTAAACTATAATAGATATGTTTTCTTATATCTACTCGCATTTATAAAGGTCTATTCGTGAAATATATTAATTCTTCTCTCCAAATAATTTCATTAAATATCAAGTTTAAATTGAAAATATGACTTTCAATTAAGCATTGTTAAAATATGGTAGTTATTCGCAAGCTGTAACGAGCGGGTCCAGAGGCGGTTAAAAATTAAATTTGCTCCGCCATAATACGTGAAATTTTATTATATTTTATGAATTATACTAGGTCAGGCTCACGGCTTCGCTCGGGTGGATTTCCTTTCGGGGTATAATATATCCATCTCTCCGTGTACTATTCTGGTATAAGCACCCTACATGTTAAATCAGGATAATATGATCTATGTGTGTGCCAAATTCCATTCAAATCCATTCATCAGTTTTTGTGTTCACTTTTAAAGAAATTTACATATATATACACTCACGCCTGTTATCCCCGAAGGGGTAGCCAGAGGCGCAACTAGTGCACCCACTTTTCGCCGTCATTCCGTCCCATGATGTGATGGGGGCGAGCCTATCGCCATATCGGGCACAAATTCCAGACTCCGGGCTGATACTGGATAGAAAAACTCAATATCACTTTGCCCGACCCGGGGATCGAACCCGAGACTTCAGCTTTGCAGTCGTACTGTAATACAACTACGCCACCGAGGCAGTCAAATTTATAGCATCTTTACAAACTTTCACATTTGTAATAAGAGTTACGATTCTTTAACTATGAAAGAGACGAAACATTGAGTAGCCAAATCACTGATTTAAAATATTTATGTAAGATCTGTATCCTTATATATTAATACTAAAAGATCAGTTCTAATTGTATTTCTCTTATCTACACGATTCGGAGTAGATGCCTGCCTCAGTCCTATGTAATATGAAAAAATCAGCGAACCAACTGCTGCTATCCGTTACGCCAATATAGACTCTATCATGTTTGCTACATACAGGTTGCTTTCTTGCACGAGCTTTACAGAGCTTTTAAAGAGCCATCTAGACACGGCGGTTGTTTTAGCGTGTTCAGCTTTATGTTTTAAATTAATGCCCGCGAGATATAGATAGATGTATTAAATAACTAGCTTTTGCCCGCGGCTCCGCCCGCTTTAAAAAGTTTTTCCGGGATAAAAGTCCCGCTTTATATTTTCCCGGGACAAAAAGTAGCCTATGTGTTAATCCAGGACATGATCTACCCGTGTGCCAAATTTCATCAAAATCCGTTCAGTAGTTTTTGCGTGAAAGAGGAACAAACATCCATACATCCAAATTTTACATGCGAGCATCACCTAGTCCTGCTAATATTATAAATGCGAAAGTTTGTAAGAATGTATGGATGTTTGTTCCTCTTTCACGCAAAAACTACTGAACAAATTTCGATGATATTTGGCACACGGGTAGATCGTGTCCTGGATTAACACATAGGCTACGTTATAAAAACCGGGAAAACGGGACTTATATCCCGGAAAAACTCATTCACGCGGGCGGAGCTGCGGGCAAAAGCTGTATGCGATAAAGCAATCAAGCGTAGGTTTGAAGCAGCATCTCGCCGGCTATCGCATTGTGCCGCTGTGCTTCATTTCACATTCAAGCTTTACTGTCAAGCCCCATTATAATGTTAATACTTCTGCCGGGAGTCTACTCTTCTCAACGTAGCGTACTTTTACTATTCAGTAAGTACATACAAATACTCACGCCTTTTTAGTCTCAATGGGGTATAGTTTAAAGCTACAACTAGTGCATCGAAATAAAACTATTTTATGACGATAATACGTGAATTGCAACGCTGAGGTCTCGGATTCGATTTCTGGGTCGGGCAAAGTGATATTGGATTTTTCTATTCAGTAGCAGCCCGGAGTCTGGAATTTGTGCCCAATATGGCGGGCTTACCCCCTATCACATCATGGGACGGACTACGCACGGCGAAATGTAATGCACCCGCATTAGTTGCGCCTCTGCGTACCCCTTTGGAGATAAATGCGTGATGTGTGTGTCCGTTTACAGTAATATAAATATCACTGTAAATAGTCCCATTGAGTGATGCCCCTTGCAAATACAAACTGAACAGAAGGATTCTCGTTATTATTGTCCAGTCCAAAGGGAAGATTCGCGTCATTCTTTCATTTCCTTGGAGTGACGGTGTACTAATTGAAAAGTCGATCGAAAAAACGATATGTTTATCGAATATCGTATTTTTGAAGTACCGCTAGACATTTTCCGGGACCGAATTCTAAACCATTCTAAACCATTAAATCTAAACCATTCTCGAATCCACCTAGAGACACACAAAAAATTTCATTAAAATCGGCCCAGCCGTTTAGGAGGAGTTCAGTGGCATACACACGCACGGAAGAATTATCTATGTAAAGTTTTAAATGTACTCACATTCGAGGATGCTTCACTTTAATATGATTTAATACAACCAAACCTTTAGTATTAGTTACTAGCTTTTGCCCGCGGCTCCGCCCGCGTGAATGAGTTTTTCCGGGATAAAAGTCTGTCTTTATATTTTCCCGGGATAAAAAGTAGCCTATGTGTTAATCCAGGACACAATCTACTCGTGTGCCAAATTTCATCGAAATCTGTTCGGTAGTTTTTGCGTGAAAGAGGACCAAACATCCATACATTCTTACAAACTTTCGCATTTATAATATGAGTAGGATTTACTAAAAATAAAATGAAATAAACGCTGAGCTTAGTTTGGTTACAGTTCCGTCCAGAATTCCTACCTCCACCGCCCACTAAGAAAAGTATTTGCCTCTCTAGAAGCATTACGTACAGACTTTAGGGCTGTTTTTTTGATAACGGTATAAACTCTGTTCTATACATCGTACAGGGGTTCTAAACATTTCAATATTCCTATCTGATGTGCCTTAATTATCTTGTAAAACGTAGTTCTATTACTTGTTACACTAATATAGGTACGTAAAGCGTCGGCCCTTATGATTTATTGCCAGAGGTCGCAAGTCAGTCCCGCCGCGGCCGTCGCGAGCGGCGGGTCTCGCAACGGCCTCACTTAGATTTGCGCGTTTTTGAAAATAGAACTTGCGAAAATAATACACTGTAAACTAAACTGGTACTGAAAGAAATTAAATGAAAATGTTGACGATGCATGTGATCTTAGATATTGATGCGTTTTGTGACATTTATTTAATGCTTTGATACTAATAATGTAATCATCATTTTCTCTAGGGACCTCGGATGATAATGAATGATAGTACTACGAGAACACAGATTATAGAGAAACAAATTGTTTTCTAGTTATTGATTCAATAATTAAGATACACTTTTAATTGTAATTGTATTGATATGCACGTAATTATAAAAACTATTTACGATTAGACGAATGTTATGCCTTATGTGGTTGAAGATAAATGAGTAAATTTCAGTTATTTGGAATTACGAACGGGATGAAGTTTAAACCTTGAATTAAAATGTGGGACGCGTATAGGGCTTCCGAGATCGTTAATATTTTGCGTTGACATTTTAATGCTTTAAGCGTTGCGCTGGTGATTACCCAATGCGAATTTTAATTTGTAGACATTTTTATGACACTACGTAAAATGCTTGATGGTGATTTATGATTTTGAATCGTGATTTCAATATTTTGGAACTGTTTATGGTATTTTTTAATACTAATTAAAAAGAATCTATTTTATTTTATTAATATTCGTTAATATCTGCATTTAGTGTCATTCTATTAATAGGCATAAAAAGTTTCCAATGAATGGATTGTACTTTTAAAATCATTAATTACCTCCATTACAGTTTAATTTATTTAATACACATAAAATTATTATATTTTTTTTTCAATTCATCTCCATGATAACCTGAAGCTTTTTAAATCATTGATTTTATTAGTTAAATTACGATGACCTGATTGGACTGTCGTGTAAGTATTTTTTTCATGGTTTCACAGTCGTGTACATTTTCACATTGTTTACTATGATTGCAAAGTGTGGGCATTGGAAGAGGAGTGGTTCCGCTATTTGATACGTAGCTCGCCCCTATAAAATGTCGTGTCATTAAGTCAAGCGACATTAAGTTTTATGCATATTTGAAATCAGCACATTTTTCTCCGTATTTTGAAAAGAGTTTAATTTTTTCGAGAAAAAAGGTAATTTTTTTATTGCATTGACTGACGAGATGAGCATGCCGTTCTTCTGATGGTAAGCGATACGACCACCCATAAACTGTAGCAACACCGTCAAACACCTTGAGTTACAAAGTAATGTTTGGCATTCCACTACGCTCGTCATCCTGACACATAAGATCTTAAGTCTCATTATGTCCAGTAGTTACACTGGCTATAATGTCCTCCAAACTGGAACACAACAGTGCATGCACACTGCTGCTTGGCGGAAAAATAGACATTGCGGTGGTACCCACCCAGACGGACTCTCACATATGAGAGACCTACCACCAGTAATAACCACTTAAGACAATTAGCTCGCTAACCGGCGATATGGTCTCGTGTGTACGCTACTAACAAAGCGGCGACCATGGCCGTGACCACTATTATAATTATTTATGTGTGGGTTTAGATACGTTCGACATAAATAACTGATAAATGTAAACACGCTATAACTACAAAGAGATATCAAATCTTTGTTTAAATAAATCTATTTTACGGATTTTATCGCGGTTTTTTAATTTATATTTTCTCTTGACGTTTCGAAGGCTTTGCAGCACTTCGTGGTCACGGGGCGGACTGAAGTGTCCGAAAAGAACGAACGGTTCGAAACATCGGGGGAAAATATAAATTAAAAAACCGCGATAAAATTCGTAAAATAGTTATATTTACCGGTGGTAGGACTCTCATATTAGCTAAGCAGCAGTGTGTATGTAGGTACTGTTGTGTTTCGGTTTGGAGGGCATTATAGCCAGTGTGACTACAGGACATAATGAGACTCAACATTTTATGTCTCAGGATGATGAGAGCTGGAATGCCACACAGTACTTTGTAACTCAAGGCGCTGGATGGTGTTACTACTGTTTATGGGCGGTCGTATCGCTTATCATCACGCGAACGGCATGCTCGTTTCGTCATTCAATGCCATAAAAAAATGATCCAATTATGATTCAAGAGTTCTCGACGTTCACCGTCTGGTGCCTCTTAAGCGGAGAATAGTCGACACCCGGAAGGACGGCGCACAGCGTGTCAAGGTCGAAATGAATTTACACATCTATGGCTGCTTTGTTTAGTTTGGTCTAGTAGTCCATGTTAATTCTTTGTTATCTAATTTGTGGATGCAAAATTTACAATGTCGTAGTTTGTGTCAAAATTTTGTTTCTAATGTCGTATTGTGGCTTTGGTGTAATTATGGGGCAATCGATTGGGTATTTATTACCAAAATTAGCAATTGTTTGGTTACAAATAGTCTTTGTTCCACCACAATCACGAGAATTACACTAAATTAGAATTATTATGACATTGCAGTTATTGTTATATTTTATTTCACGTGTATAGAATTTAAATAGTACATTTTAATACATTTAAATATTGTGTCAATAATAAATTGACTTTTAATGGTGAATTTAACTCCATACTCATAAAAATACAATGTAACTTAAGCTATAAAAAGGTATATAATGTATATTTAAGTAGTCACACGGTAAAGGCACTTATTACTTTAGACCCGTTTCCTTTACATAAACACTAGAACAATATTTAAAATATTAATTCATGTAATTATAACTGCCTGCCTCGGTGGCGTAGTTGTATTACAGTACGAGTGCAAAGCTAAGGTCTCGGGTTCGATCCCCGGGTCGGGCAAAGTGATATTGAATTTTTCTATTCAGTATCAGCCCGGAGTCTGGGGTGCAAAGTCAGGAAACCTCCACGTGGTGCACCCTGGGCAACGGAGCGTCGGTCGAGTTGATCGGCGCTACGGCCAATATCCTGACGAATAGTGGTCTTGGCGGTAGTCGCCGCTTTTTGCGGTGGCTGCCGCATCTTTAGATGGTGGGCCCGTTTATTCGGGCGGCTCCCGGTTCATCCGGGAGTGTCGACGGGCTCGGTGTGCGCTAACACCGCCCCGAGCAGGCAGCGGGGGGGAACCTTCCTCTCCGCTGTCACCGTTGCAGATCGTAATCTAGTATGGAGGTCCGTGGACATGTCTCGCGCTCCTGCTGGACCGAGGGTCTTGGCTTAATCGCCCGGACCACGAGGGAGAATACCTCTATAAAAAGTTCCCCGAATCCCAAGCGGCGGCGCACCGCGAGGGGATGCATGGCCGATGGGTAGTTCGGTCACTAGTGCGACCCCCGCCAGAGTACCGGCCGACCCTCTTGGCGGGTTACGCTAGGCTTACCCAGGTACAGGGGGCACTGCCTGGGTGGACTCTTATTTCCCCCATACTCGTGGGATTCAATATGAATGCAAATTTAAACCCTAAAATTACACTGACGAGGTTGCCTACTCCAGTTCCGGCTGGAGAGGCGGAGATTGGTGGGCGAAAGCCCGTTGATGGCGGACGAAGAGTCGGCGCGGACAAGATGTCCACAGGCGTCGACTCTGAGTCGAGTATGAGCGTTTCCTCCGCTCGGAGCCGTAGGCTCTGGAGGAAACGCTCAGAGCTGAATAACAGCAGGTCGTCCTTAGGGAGCGACACTGAGGAGCCGGTCCCGAAGTCGCAAGCGACAACCGGACGCGGCAGAGAAGGACCATCTTTGGTCGACGATTCCGTCGACCAAAGAAAGAAAGCCAAGGCGCGCGATCTCCTGCAGCGCAGGGAGGCCCGCCAAAGGGCAAGGAGGGAGGAGAGCGAGGAGGGCATGGTCCTTCGCTCTGCCGCCAAACCGAAGGTGCCCGCCGAGGAGGTGGCTGTCGCAGCGGCGGCGGAACCGGCACCGAGCGCTCGCCCTAAAGGCGAGGCCAAAAAGTGGCGCGATAAGTGCGCCAAATTGGAGGAGGCGGTGAAGGAGCTGAAGCGTGAAAACGCTTCTCTCCTTCGCCGTCTGGAGGAGCTGGCAGCAGTGGAGGCCAAGTGGCAGGCCAGGATGGAGTCCGTCCTCGCAGGGCCGGCCCAGAGGCCTCCACTGGCCCATGAGAGAAGGTCCACCCCCGGGGACATACCACTCCCCGTCCAGGGTGGTTTCGTTGGAGGAGCTCCCCAGCCTTCCTCTAAGGGGAAGGGGAGGGGGAAGGGGAAAGGAGCAGTGCAGCCTGCTCCTCTCAAGGCTCCTGCCATCGTGGCCGGGCCCTCCACCTCTGCTGCCGTGGCGGTCGCTGGGCCGTCTGGGGTGCCCAAGAAGGGGAGGGGGAAAGGTGGTCCTCCTGCTCCCCCCGTCGCGAAGTCCGCTCCGAGGGAGCCCCGCCCACTGCCACCGGCCCCAGCGTCCATGGACGCTGAATGGACCGTGGTGGTGGGTAAGAAGAAGCGGGGGAAGCACACCCCCGCCGCGGCGCCTGCAGGGAACCCCCAGCAGAGGAGGCAGAGGCGTAAGGAGCCCAAGCTGCGTCAGCCACGCTCGGCAGCCATAGTGCTGTCGCTGACGCCAGCGGCGGTGGCCAAGGGGCTCACTTACGCCAAAGTGCTGACGGATGCCCAGCACCGAGTAGACCTCGCCGGCCTCGACATCGACAGGTTGAGGCCCAAGGTGGCAGCCACGGGTGCCATGTTGTACGAGGTGCCCGGGGCTGAGTCGGAGCGAAAGGCGGACTCCCTCGCCGCAAGGCTGAGGGAATGCTTTGGCGGGTCGGACGATGTGCAAATCTCCCGGCCCACCAAATGCACGGAGCTGCGGCTGTCGGAGCTAGATCCCGCAGCCACGTCCGAGACGGTCGCGGCGGCCCTTTGCCTTGCTGGCGAGTGTGCTGCGGACGCAGTAAAGGTGGGCCAAATCCGGCCCGATCGCTCCGGCCTGGGCTCCGTCTGGGCCAAGGTGCCGACCAGGGCGGCACAAAAAATAAAGGCGGGCCGCCTGAAGGTGGGGTGGACTGTGGCCCGGGTGACCGTGCTCGGGGCGCGCCCGATGCGCTGTTACCGTTGTTTGGAGCACGGTCACACGCAGAGTACCTGCGTCGGAGGACCGGACCGCAGCGATTTGTGCTATCGCTGCGGTAAACCGGGCCACAAAGCCCGTGAATGCGAGGCCGCGCCGAACTGCGCTGTCTGCGCGGCCGCAGGGAAGCCCGCCAAACATCCGGTGGGCGGGAAGGCGTGTCCCGCCCCCTCCCGTCGCGATAGGCGTCGCGACGGAAGACGAAGTGTTGCTGCCGCTGGGGCTTCGACCCAGCCGCAGGCAGCGAGCCCACCGCAAGGGGCCGCGATGGACGTGGTAGAGATCGCCCAATAATGGATTTAAATTTCCTCCAGGCGAACATCAACCACTGTGCCAGTGCCCAGGACCTGTTGTCCCAAAGCCTGGCGCAGTGGTCGGTGCAAGTGGCCGTGGTCGCTGAGCCGTACTTTGTCCCCCCCCGGGATAACTGGGCTGGGGACCTTGACGGCTTGGTGGCCATCATCAGCCGGGGCGCCGCTGGCTCCCCACCCTTCGAAAAAGTAGCGAAGGACAGGGGATGCGTGGCGGTTCTGTTGGGAGACATTTGGATAGTAGGAGTGTACTTTTCTCCCAACAGACCCCTCGCCGAATTTGAGTCTTTCCTCATTCGGCTGGGGGCCTTGGTGGAACAAGGCCAACCTCACCCGGCGGTCGTCGCCGGCGACTTCAACGCCAAGTCCGTGGCTTGGGGTTCGCCGGCGACGAACGGTCGTGGTCGGGTCCTGGAGGAATGGGCGATCTCTGTCGGCCTGGTCGTCCTGAACAGGGGGTCGGTGGACACGTGCGTGCGGCACAACGGCGGGTCTATTATAGACCTGTCGTTTGCGAGTGCCGCCGTCGCACGCCGTGTCCGGGACTGGAGAGTCCTCGTGGGCGTGGAGACGTTGTCGGACCATCGTTACGTCAGGTTCGGCGTCTCCGCGTCCCCGAGTGTCCAGTCCGGTGGTGTACCGAGTGCCCCAAATCAGGACGGCCCGCGGTGGGCGCTTCGTCGCCTCGATGGGGAGGCCCTAGTGCTGGCCGCTCTGGTCATGCCGTGGCTCCCCGTGCCGGACGGGCCGGTACGGGTTGAGCAGGAGGCGGAGTGGTTCGGGGTGGCAATGTCGGATGTCTGCGACGCCGGCATGCCCCGAGCTCTCCGCCGTTCGCCGGTGCGACAGGTGTACTGGTGGTCGGCGGAGCTATCGCAGTTGCGCGCGTCGTGCGTTGCTGCGCGCCGCCGATACGCCAGGCATCGTCGTCGCCGGCTCAGAGAGGAAAATCACGCAGACCAGGAGCGGCAGCTCTATGGCCTCTACAAAGAGGCAAAGAGAGCGCTGCGGGTGGCCATTCATGGGGCCAAGGTCGCGGCACGTAAGGCGTTCGTAGGGACTCTCGACAGGGACCCGTGGGGGCGCCCTTACCGTCTGGTGATGAAGAAGCTTCGCCCAGCGGCGCCCCCGCTGTCGCAGAGTCTCCGGCCAGAATTACTGGCCAACGTCGTCGCGGCCTTGTTCCCGGCCACCGAGGAGTTCACTCCTCCACCGATGGCGCCACCGGATGTGGCGTCATCGTCGAGTGAGAATCCGGCAAGGGATATCCCGGAGGTTTCGCCCGCTGAAATGCGGGCGGCAGTGCTTCGGCTGCGGAGCAAAAACACGGCCCCAGGGCTCGATGGCATCCCCGGGAAAGCCTGGGTGCTAGCCCTCGAGTACCTGGGCCCGAGGCTCCGCAGCTTATTCACCGCCTGCCTGGAGCAGGGCGTCTTCCCGGTGCGTTGGAAAACCGGGAAGCTCGTCCTGCTGAAGAAGGGAGGACGACCCGCAGAGTCGCCGTCGGCCTACCGGCCCATCGTGTTGCTCGACGAGGTGGTAAAGCTCTTCGAGCGCATCATTCATACCCGCCTCGTCGAGCACCTTGAAAGGGTCGGACCAAATCTGGCCGACGAGCAGTTTGGATTTAGGAGGGGACGTTCCACTGTCCATGCGATTCTGCGGGTGAAGGCACAGGCGGAGGATGCAGTGGCCAGAGGCAGTGTAGTGATAGCTGTATCATTGGATATATCCAATGCTTTCAACTCGCTGCCCTGGCCCTGCATCCACGAGGCACTGCGGTACCACGTGGTGCCGCCCTATCTCCGGCGTCTGGTGCACGCGTACCTGTCTGACAGGCACGTGGTGTATCCGGGCGCCGATGGGTGGCACCAAAGAGCGATGTCGTGCGGTGTTCCACAGGGCTCGGTTTTGGGCCCTCTCCTGTGGAACATCGGGTACGACTGGGTGCTCCGTGGTTCCAATCTCCGAGGCGTCGGCGTGACATGTTACGCCGACGATACGTTAGTCACAGCGACTGCTGGGACCTTCCGGGACGCCGCAACTCTGGCGGCGGCGGGCACCGGCCAAGTAGTTGGAAGAATTCAACGTTTAGGTTTGAAGGTGGCCCTCGAGAAAACCGAGGCCGTGTGTTTTCACGGACCTCGGAGAGGGCCACCGGCCGGTGCCGGCATCGTCGTTGGGGGGGTGCGGATCCCCATCGGCTCTAGCATGAGGTATCTGGGTTTAGTCCTAGATAGCCGATGGCGATTCCGCACCCACTTTAAGGAGTTGAGGACGAAATTGTCCCGGGCAGCGGGCGCTCTTTCCCGCCTGCTGCCCAACCTGGAAGGTCCTGGCTTCCCTTGCCGGAGGCTGTATCACGGAGTCGTGCGGTCCATAGCCCTTTATGGCAGCCCCGTTTGGGCTGACTCCCTGGGCCGCCCCTGCGTCGCCCTTCTGCGCGCCCCGCAGAGAGCTTTAGCGCAGCGGGCGGTCAGGGCGTACCGCACGGTCTCTTTCGAGGCGGCTTGCCTATTGGCCGGATTTCTGCCCTGGGACCTGGACGCCAAATCCCTTGCCGATGTATTCCATTGGCGGGAGGAGGCGTTCAGTCGCGGGGAGCGTCCGGCCCTGAAGGAGGTGGAGGCCAAGAGGGCCGCCTTACGGCGAGCCGCCGTGGAGGAGTGGCGTCTCAGGCTGGAGGCCCCGTCGTGGGGGCACCGGGTCGTAGAGGCAGTGCGTCCTGTCTTTGCCGAATGGCTGGACAGGCGCCACGGAGCGGCAACATACCGCCTGACGCAGGTGCTCACCGGGCATGGCTGCTTCGGTGAGTTCCTGTTTCGGGTGGTAGGTGTAGAGGAGTCGGCCGTGTGTCACTATTGTGACAACTGCCCAATGGACACGGCCCAACATACGTTGGAGTGTTGTCCAGCCTGGGATGAGGAGCGCAGCGCTCTCAGAACAGTCGTCGGAGAAGACCTCTCGCTGCCGGCCGTGGTCGCTTCCATGGTCGGCGGTCGGGAGGCCTGGCAGGCGGTGGCCCACTTCTGCGAGGCGGTCCTCTCGCGGAAGGAGAGTGCCGAGAGGGATCGCCAGCGCAGTGGTGATCCCTCCCGCCGCCAGACGAGACGTAGGAGGCGTCGGGTGGACGACTGACCGACGTCTCCCGCCCTGTGGATTGGGGGCGTTTGGAGAATTCCACCACGGTATCCCCTGCCTGTCGTAAAAGGCGACTAATAGGGGCCTCCGGGGGTCACGGGTGGGCGGGACGTGCCGCCCACCCATTAGTCTAGCCAACTTCTGTGACCCCCGTGATGGACATGTCCGAGGCAGCGTGTCTCACGCTGCCTCGGACACCAAAAGGCGGACACGGTACGGTGTTGCGGGGGCTTCTGAGCCCCCGCAACAGAAAAAGGACCGCAATAGCGGTACGTGCAGGGGCGGTTGCGGACGACAACTTAGACGTGAGTCGGAGGAAGCCCGCAGCCGTCCCTAATGCGCCGAAGATGGCCGTTTTCAAAAAAAAAAAAAAAGCCCGGAGTCTGGAATTTGTGCCCGATATGGCGATAGCCTCGCCCCCTATCACATTATGGGACGGAATAACGGCGAAATGTGGGTGCACTAGTTGCGCCTCTGCTTACCCCTTAGGGGATAACAAGCGTGAGTGTATGTGTGTGTGTTATTATAATTTTCCAGCCAGTTTCTTTTACAAAAATATTTATTTCGTATTATTTGCTATTGCGTATAAAAGTTATAAAACTGGAATACATCATGAACTACCCTATTACTACAATTTATTGTTTTCTGAAAATCTAATTCCATTTGGCACTGTTTGTTAATGTTTTATACCTGAGAAGTTAGGTCTAGCCTGAATCTAGGTACTGAGAGTTGGATCGGGTCAATTAATTTAAATATTTTTTTTTTTTTTTAAAAACGGCCATCTTCGGCGCATTAGGGACGGCTGCGGGCTTCCTCCGACTCACGTCTAAGTTGTCGTCCGCAACCGCCCCTGCACGTACCGCTGTTGCGGTCTTTTCCTGTTGCGGGGGCTCAGAAGCCCCCGAAACACCGTACCGTGTCCTCCTTTTGGTGTACGAGGCAGCGTGAGACACGCTGCCTCGGACATGTCCATCACGGGGGTCACAAAAGTTGGCTAGACTAATGGGTGGGCGGCACGTCCCGCCCACCCGTGACCCCCGGAGGCCCCTATTAGTCGCCTTTTACGACAGGCAGGGGATACCGTGGTGGAATTCTCCAAACGCCCCCAATCCACAGGGCGGGAGACGTCGGTCAGTCGTCCACCCGACGCCTCCTACGTCTCGTCTGGCGGCGGGAGGGATCACCACTGCGCTGGCGATCCCTCTCGGCACTCTCCTTCCGCGAGAGGACCGCCTCGCAGAAGTGGGCCACCGCCTGCCAGGCCTCCCGGCCGCCGACCATGGAAGCGACCACGGCCGGCAGCGAGAGGTCTTCTCCGACGACTGTTCTGAGAGCGCTGCGCTCCTCATCCCAGGCTGGACAACACTCCAACGTATGTTGGGCCGTGTCCATTGGGCAGTTGTCACAATAGTGACACACGGCCGACTCCTCTATCCCTACCACCCGAAACAGGAACTCACCGAAGCAGCCATGCCCGGTGAGCACCTGCGTCAGGCGGTATGTTGCCGCTCCGTGGCGCCTGTCCAGCCATTCGGCAAAGACAGGACGCACTGCCTCTACGACCCGGTGCCCCCACGACGGGGCCTCCAGCCTGAGACGCCACTCCTCCACGGCGGCTCGCCGTAAGGCGGCCCTCTTGGCCTCCACCTCCTTCAGGGCCGGACGCTCCCCGCGACTGAACGCCTCCTCCCGCCAATGGAATACATCGGCAAGGGATTTGGCGTCCAGGTCCCAGGGCAGAAATCCGGCCAATAGGCAAGCCGCCTCGAAAGAGACCGTGCGGTACGCCCTGACCGCCCGCTGCGCTAAAGCTCTCTGCGGGGCGCGCAGAAGGGCGACGCAGGGGCGGCCCAGGGAGTCAGCCCAGACGGGGCTGCCATAAAGGGCTATGGACCGCACGACTCCGTGATACAGCCTCCGGCAAGGGAAGCCAGGACCTTCCAGGTTGGGCAGCAGGCGGGAAAGAGCGCCCGCTGCCCGGGACAATTTCGTCCTCAACTCCTTAAAGTGGGTGCGGAATCGCCATCGGCTATCCAGGACTAAACCTAGATACCTCATGCTAGAGCCGATGGGGATCCGCACCCCCCCAACGACGATGCCGGCACCGGCCGGTGGCCCTCTCCGAGGTCCGTGAAAACACACGGCCTCGGTTTTCTCGAGGGCCACCTTCAACCCTAGACGTTGTATTCTACCAACTACTTGGCCGGTGCCCGCCGCCGCCAGAGTTGCGGCGTCCCGGAAGGTCCCAGCAGTCGCTGTGACTAACGTATCGTCGGCGTAACAAGTCACGCCGACGCCCCGGAGATTGGAACCACGGAGCACCCAGTCGTACCCGATGTTCCACAGGAGAGGGCCCAAAACCGAGCCCTGTGGAACACCGCACGACATCGCTCTTCGGTGCCACCCATCGGCGCCCGGATACACCACGTGCCTGTCAGACAGGTACGCGTGCACCAGACGCCGGAGATAGGGCGGCACCACGTGGTACCGCAGTGCCTCGTGGATGCAGGGCCAGGGCAGCGAGTTGAATGCGTTGGAGATGTCCAACGACACCGCGATTACAACATCGCCCCCAGCCACTGCATCCTCCGCCTGTGCCTTCACCCGCAGAATCGCGTGGACAGTGGAACGTCCCCTCCTAAATCCATACTGCTCGTCGGCCAGATTTGGTCCGACCCTTTCAAGGTGCTCGACGAGGCGGTTATGAATGATGCGCTCGAAGAGCTTTGCCACCTCGTCGAGCAACACGATGGGCCGGTAGGCCGACGGCGACTCTGCGGGTCGTCCTCCCTTCTTCAGCAGGACGAGCTTCCCGGTTTTCCAACGCACCGGGAAGACGCCCTGCTCCAGGCAGGCGGTGAATAAGCCGCGGAGCCTCGGGCCCAGGTACTCGAGGGCTAGCACCCAGGCTTTCCCGGGGATGCCATCGAGCCCTGGGGCCGTGTTTTTGCTCCGCAGCCGAAGCACTGCCGCCCGCATTTCAGCGGGCGAAACCTCCGGGATATCCCTTGCCGGATTCTCACTCGACGATGACGCCACATCCGGTGGCGCCATCGGTGGAGGAGTGAACTCCTCGGTGGCCGGGAACAAGGCCGCGACGACGTTGGCCAGTAATTCTGGCCGGAGACTCTGCGACAGCGGGGGCGCCGCTGGGCGAAGCTTCGTCATCACCAGACGGTAAGGGCGCCCCCACGGGTCCCTGTCGAGAGTCCCCACGAACGCCTTACGTGCCGCGACCTTGGCCCCATGAATGGCCACCCGCAGCGCTCTCTTTGCCTCTTTGTAGAGGCCATAGAGCTGCCGCTCCTGGTCTGCGTGGTTTTCGTCTCGGAGCCGGCGACGACGATGCCTGGCGTATCGGCGGCGCGCAGCAACGCACGACGCGCGCAACTGCGCTAGCTCCGCCGACCACCAGTACACCTGTCGCACCGGCGAACGGCGGAGAGCTCGGGGCATGCCGGCGTCGCAGACATCCGACATTGCCACCCCGAACCACTCCGCCTCCTGCTCAACCCGTACCGGCCCGTCCGGCACGGGGAGCCACGACATGACCAGAGCGGCCAGCACTAGGGCCTCCCCATCGAGGCGACGAAGCGCCCACCGCGGGCCGTCCTGATTTGGGGCACTCGGTACACCACCGGACTGGACACTCGGGGACGCGGAGACGCCGAACCTGATGTAACGATGGTCCGACAACGTCTCCACGCCCACGAGGACTCTCCAGTCCCGGACACGGCGTGCGACGGCGGCACTCGCCAACGACAGGTCTATAATAGACCCGCCGTTGTGCCGCACGCACGTGTCCACCGACCCCCTGTTCAGGACGACCAGGCCGACAGAGATCGCCCATTCCTCCAGGACCCGACCACGACCGTTCGTCGCCGGCGAACCCCAAGCCACGGATTTGGCGTTGAAGTCGCCGGCGACGACCGCCGGGTGAGGTTGGCCTTGTTCCACCAAGGCCCCCAGCCGAACGAGGAAAGACTCAAATTCGGCGAGGGGTCTGTTGGGAGAAAAGTACACTCCTACTATCCAAATGTCTCCCAACAGAACCGCCACGCATCCCCTATCCTTCGCTACTTTTTCGAAGGGTGGGGAGCCAGCGGCGCCCCGGCTGATGATGGCCACCAAGCCGTCAAGGTCCCCCGCCCAGTTATCCCGGGGGGGGACAAAATACGGCTCAGCGACCACGGCCACTTGCACCGACCACTGCGCCAGGCTTTGGGACAACAGGTCCTGGGCACTGGCACAGTGGTTGATGTTCGCCTGGAGGAAATTTAGTTCCATTTATTGGGCGATCTCTACCACGTCCATCGCGGCCCCTTGCGGTGGGCTCGCTGCCTGCGGCTGGGTCGAAGCCCCAGCGGCAGCAGCACTTCGTACCCCGTCGCGACGCCTATCGCGACGGGAGGGGGCGGGGCACGCCTTCCCGCCCACCGGATGTTTGGCGGGCCTCCCTGCGGCCGCGCAGACTGCGCAGTTCGGCGCGGCCTCGCATCCGCGGGCTTTGTGGCCCGGTTTGCCGCAGCGATAACAAAGATCGCTGCGGTCCGGTCTTCCGGTGCAGGTGCTCTGCGTGTGACCGTGCTCAAGGCAACGGAAACACCGCATCGGGCGCGCCCCGAGCACGGTCACCCGGGCCACAGTCCACCCTACCATCAGGCGGCCCGCCTTTATTTTTTGTGCCGCCCTGGTCGGCACCTTGGCCCAAACTGCGCTCAGGCCGGAGCGATCAGGCCGGATTTCTCCGACCTTCACGGCATCAGCTGCGCACTCGCCAGCAACGCTGAGGGCCGCTGCGACCGTCTCGGAAGTGGCTGCCGGATCCAGCTCCGACAGCCGCAGCTCCGTGCACTTGGTGGGCCGGGAGATTTGAACATCTTCCGACCCGCCAAAGCATTCCCTCAGCCTTGCGGCGAGGGAGTCCGCCTTCTGCTCCGACTCAGCCCCGGGCACCTCATAAAGCATGGCACCCGTGGCTGCCACCTTGGGCCTCAGCCTGTCAATGCCAAGGCCGGCGAGGTCCACGCGGTGCTGAGCATCCGTCAGCACCTTGGCGTAGGTTAGGCCCTTGGCCACCGCCGCCGGCGTCAGCGACAGCACTATGGCCGCCGAGCGTGGCTGACGCAGTTTGGGCTCCTTGCGCCTCTGCCTCTTCTGCTGCGGCTTCACCGCAGGCGCCGCAGCGGGGCTGGGCTTCCCCCGCCTCTTCCCCACCACCACCGTCCATTCAGCGTCCATGGACACTGGGGCCGGCGGCAGTGGGCGAGGCTCCCTTGGAGCGGTCGTCACTGCGACGGGGGCAGCGGGAGTGGCGGCTTTCCCCCTCCCTTTCTTAGTCACCCCAGACGGTCCAGCGACCGCCACGGCAGCAGAGGTGGAGGGCCCGGCCACGATGGCAGGAGCCTTAAGAGGAGGAGCAGGCTGCACTGCTCCTTTCCCCTTCCCCCTCCCCTTCCCCTTAGCGGAAGGCTGGGGAGCTCCCCCAACGAAACCACCCTGGACGGGGAGTGGTATGTCCCCGGGGGTGGACCGTCTCTCGTGGGCCAGTGGAGGCCTCTGGGCCGGCCCTAGGAGCACCGACTCCATTCTGGCCTGCCACTTGGCCTCCACTGCTGCCAGCTCCTCCAGACGGCGAAGGAGAGAAGCGTTTTCACGCTTCAGCTCCTTCACCGCCTCCTCCAATTTGGCGCACTTCTCACGCCACTTTTTGGCCTCGCCTTTAGGGCGAGCACTCGGAGCCGGTTCCGCGGCGACAACCACCTCGGCGGCGGGCACCTTCGGCTTAGCGGCAGAGCGAAGGACCATTCCCTCCTCGCTCTCCTCTCTCCTCGCCCTTTGGCGGGCCTCCCTGCGCTGCAGGAGATCGCGCGCCTTACCTCTCTTTCTTTGGTCGACGGAATCGTCGACCAAAGATGGTCCTCTCCTGCCGCGTCCGGTTGTCGCTTGCGACTTCGGGACCGGCTCCTCAGTGTCGCTCCCGAGGGACGACCTGCTACCCACCTCTGAGCGTTTCCTCCAGAGCCTACGGCTCCGAACGGAGGAAACGCTCCCACTCGACTCAGAGTCGACGTCGACGGACATCTTGTCCGCGCCGACTCTACGTCCGCCATCAACGGGCTTTCGCCCACCAATCCCCGCCCCTCCAGCCGGAACTGGAGTAGGCAACCTCGTCAATGTTATTTTTGGTTCAATTTTGCTCATAATTAATCCCACGAGTATGGGGGAAATAGGAGTCCACCCAGGCAGTGCCCCCTGTACCTGGGTAAGCCTAGCGTAACCCGCCAAGAGGGTCGGCCGGTACTCTGGCGGGGGTCGCACTAGTGACCGAACTACCCATCGGCCATGCATCCCCTCGCGGTGCGCCGCCGCTTGGGATTCGGGGAACTTTTTATAGAGGTATTCTCCCTCGTGGTCCGGGCGATTAAGCCAAGACCCTCGGTCCAGCAGGAGCGCGAGACATGTCCACGGACCTCCATACTAGATTACGATCTGCAACGGTGACAGCGGAGAGGAAGGTTCCCCCCCGCTGCCTGCTCGGGGCGGTGTTAGCGCACACCGAGCCCGTCGACACTCCCGGATGAACCGGGAGCCGCCCGAATAAACGGGCCCACCATCTAAAAATGCGGCAGCCACCGCAAAAAGCGGCGACGACCGCCGAGACCACTGTTCGTCAGGATATTGGCCGTTGCGCCGATCAACTCGACCGACGCTCCGTTGCCCAGGGTGCACCACGTGGAGGTTTCCTGACTTTGCACCCCCAATTAATTTAAATATGCTTTCAATTTACGGATGGTTTTATTTATTCAAGTACTAAATAAGACTAAATCGACTTAATTGAAATACTTCTAATATTTAATATTTTTATTTAGGTATTCATACATGTTATAATTATATTATGTTAAAAACTATTACATGCGTGTTATAAAATATATTATAAGCAAGGTTAGATTTGTTTGGTCAGCAGTACCCTAGGGACGACATATTTTAAAAGAGCGGCACAAATAATTACAATATGAACAAAATTTGTTGCTCTACATTTTATGTGTTTTAACTAAAGATCTTTTTGCGGTTTGTCACTTTAGGCCCCAACTGGCCTATACTTATATTAACTGACTGCCTCGGTGGCGTAGTCGTATTGCGTACGGTTTACGAGTACGATTTGCGCGCTGAGGTCATGGGTTCGATTCCCGGGTCGAGCCAAAAAATATTTTTTATTTTTTTTCGACTGGGTTTTTCCATCTTAAAAATTACTCAGTCGCAGCTCGGAGTCAGGAAGTTGGCGGTGTGATACCCCCGTGCCTCGGAAAGCACGTAAAGCCGTTGGTCCTGCGCCTGATCTCTCTCCGGTCATGTATGTCGGTTTGCCGTCTCACCGGACTATGAGAGTGAAGGAATAGCGAGTGCACCTGTGTATTGCGCACACACTTGTGCACTATAATATCTCCTGCGTACCTGGCTGATCTCCGTTGAGATTGGCCGCCGTGGCCGAAACTGGCTAGGAGGATTTCATTTCATTTATATTAAATTTACAAATCAACTGACTAAAATACACGGAATTCCTTTAAATATTCAGTTAAACCATTCCGAACAATAAAGAAATTAGTATATTTTTTGCGTTTTTCTCAAACTGCCTTTGTTCAAGCTGACGTGATTAATGTGCTCACTTACTTTTTATGCGGCTAATTTTATTATTAACCTATCATTTACAATTGCGATGACATTTATGTGTATAAAAATGGCACCAACAATCATCAAGAATCAAACATTGCATTTGATAAGTGATCCATTCTTTTTAGTTACAGTTGTTCTGCATGTTTTATTTTAGTATGTTAATAATGTTTGAAACATCCCTATCAGTTATAAAATATAATGTAAATTTACTTATTCATTTGAATAAAAGTAAATGAAATTACATACTTAATTTGTCACTTATGCAAACTAAGTTACAGTAAAATATATTATATACATCGAAACAATTCATGATA
The DNA here is from genome assembly GCA_949316025.1 of Lapara coniferarum. NCBI lineage: Eukaryota > Metazoa > Arthropoda > Insecta > Lepidoptera > Sphingidae > Lapara > Lapara coniferarum. The sequence continues at coordinate 10,905,321 of OX438923.1, read as the reverse complement.
ATTATTATCACTAAACACTATTATAAAAGTAGTGATATTATAAACTCATTTGCAAAAAAAACGGGCACCTAAGCAATGAACCATTTTAAATGTTACTATTGGTTTGTTTGATAATTATAGGTAGTTTTACTTTCACAATTTTGTAAATTAATAAGCAAATAATCGTTTTCGTCAGTATTATCATAAAATTTTGATAAAATTTATGGGTTTTAATGCTAAAGTTCACTAGTAGTGTATGCTCGCTAGTAGTGCATATGCTCGTGAAGTAAAAGTTAACAAAGATTTTTGTTTGTTTTTTCTTTAATAAAGTAAAAGCAGATAAATGTTTAGTATCGAGTGTGACCCCCTCTAGCTGAAATCACAGCTTGAATTCGTCTGGGTATGCTAGCGAGGATATCCCGGATACTTGCTTGCGGAATACGTTCCCACTCCGCGGTAATCACATTCTTCAGCTCTCTGATGGTTTGCAGAGCCGGTTGTACTGATCTCACGCGTCGTTTCAGAACGTCCCAGACATGCTCTATAGGATTGAGGTCGGGACTTCGAGCTGGCCAATCCAAACGACGAATGCCGACCTCTTGCACATACGCTTCCACATCGCCAGACCGGTGGGCACGAGCGTTGTCGTCCATAAAAACTGAGTCTTCGCCTAAAGCGGCCAATGCGGGCTGTGCATGAGGAATAAGAACTTCCGTTATGTATCGATGTCCAGTCAGTGAGCCGTTTTCAATGAAGACTAACTCTGTACGATCCATTGAATTTATTCCTGCCCAAAACATAACAGAGCCCCCACCATAAGGTGTGATTTCTTCAAAACAAGCCTCTGCAAAGCGTTCTCCTCGTCTTCGAAGCACTCGCCGACGTCGATCTTCACCGAACAGAGATATCCTGGCTTCATCGGAGAACAATACCCTATTCCAGTCTTCTTGAGTCCATGACTCACAATTTCGAGCAAACCTAAGCCTGGCAACTCTGTGCTTACGGAGTAACTTAGGGCCGCGGGCCGGGCGATGACTGCGTATATTGGCCGCGAGCAGCCTCCTCCTGACCGTCCATAGACTAATATGCACATTTCTTACTTCTTCGAGGTTGTTCTTAAGGTCCACATACGAAGACTTGCGATTTCTCAATGCGCGACTCACAAGAAAACGATCATCCCGTGGTTGGGTACATGGTTTTCTTCCAGAACCAGGCCTTCTCTCGACGGAACCGGTGTCTTGATACCGCTGCCAGGTCCTTTGAACCGTCGAGCGACTCACACTTAGCCTCTGAGCCACGAAGCATTGGCTGCAGCCCTCTTCGAGCAGCGCAATAATTTTGGTAGCTTTTACCACTTTCTCTAACATTATTGAGACAGCTAAACAGCAATAAATGAAGCTTTGACGATTAAGAATATGAAATAAATTCATAAAAATTGACTAAAAGTTATGAAAACCGATATTATCTTTTGGAACTTCGCACCAAAAATGTAGGATAAAAAGTGGTTTTCTGTAAAAACGAGCATCAAACGAAAATTTTAATTTAGAACGTACTGTTTTAAACACCACGGCATTTTTAAAACCTCCCAGTAACATGTACAAGTGATTGAAATCATTTTGGTACCGTATTTTTTTAAAAAAGAATTAAAATCCAAACCGCCCGTTTTTTTTGCAAATGAGTGTATATTGGGAATAAAATTGATACAAAAATGACAAAGTAAACCAGAAAAACTAACTTGGGCTGGCAGAAAAGGGGAGGTAAAAAATATATCACACACACACACACACACACACATTTCACATCATTTAAGCATAAGATTAAGTAGCTAATACAATTCGCAACTGAATTTACACATCAATGATCAAGTAGGTACTCTATTAATTGTGTTAACATTTTGTGTAACTCTAAACATTGCACGGTCAATCCAGTAGGTACAAATCGATGTACATTTACTGTCGGTTATTTTCACAGTTGCGATCGAACAAGCTTTCCAATCTGTTACATTACTAACGTTTACTCGACTGAACTCGTATGATTTTATTGGGAAAATACTACGCCCGTTTTGCGATTATAGGCTATTCTAAAAATTTGTTCCATATTGCCTGAAAATCTGTTTAGCGATTTAAAAACACGTAATAAAGTGACGGAGTTCACGTCGAAATTAGTATTATACTGTATTAATCAATATTTTTAATATTTATTAATTTTAATTATTTTCTGAGACCAAATAATTTGTTTTTAAATCAGTTACAAATCTCTTTGTTACCTATTCTAATGACCAATCAGATTGTCGTTCTTTTTATTATTTCATTTAATTTCTTAGGCCAAATAATTCGAGTCGGAGGAACAAAATACTTTAAGTATTCACTCGACTAATAATATTTTGTCTCAAATGTATAAGCCAACATGTCGCCCCCTCAGGCAATTCTTGTGCGCTGGGTCTTCACACCCAATGCACGCCCATGCATGGAGGGAGATTTGACGCGGAGTTCAGTGTGTATACCTCTTGGTTGCAAAACACATTCGAGGCCTTTGGGGGTTCCGTGAACATTTCCTGGCACCTTCTCTTACCGCCCATCCTGGGAACCTTCCTCCCTTCCCCACTAGGCCCCTGCAGTCGCTAAGCCGCGGGATTCGCTGTATACTGATAGCGGGTTTCCCCGGTGTTGACTGCAGGGTTCACCTACCAAAAAAAAAACAAAAACAAGTCACATTTTAATGTATACCATACCAGCCCTGTATTATATACTGTCCACTGTTGAGCACGGGCCTCCTCTACAACCGAGAGGGTTAAGGCCTTAGTCCACCAGGCTGGCCTAGCGCAGGTTGGCAGACTTCACATACCTTCGAAATTCAAAGAACTTCTCAGGTATGCAGGTTTCTTCATGACGTTTTCCTTCACCATTAAAGCGAGCGATAATTCACCAAGATTTGTATGCTCCCAAATAAATAGTAATAAAATGAGTACTTTATATATCAACTGTTTAATACGATATGTAACATGAACGCTATACGCACAGGTTTCTTATTACTCTGCGCCGAGCGATTCCCAGGTGCATTCGTGCTGACGGTACATTACTGAAATTGCTCCACCTTAATGGTATTTCTGGATATGGATTTTACGTTTTAAATCCATTGGTGACTAGGTGTTATCCTACATAGATTTTATTTTCGCGTTCTTGTAGCATATCATCCTGGTATTAAATATAAATTCACGGTCTCATCTTCAAATCGTCGGATAGAAGTGTCACTTTGCGGAGTATTTATCCGTCCCATGATAGGAGAAATTCTAACTTTTTCTAAATTAGGTAGCCCGATATAATATTTCAACCGTAAAGGTTCACAATTAAAATACGCTGCGGCTAGAACAATGAGGTGAAAATCTATATTTTATTACTACGTGTAAGCGATCATAATCTTTCTTCACTATTTTTTTTTTGTTGCTATAGAATTATAATTTTCTAACATGATTCTGAAAAGTTTTGCTTCTCATTAATTTTCTAAAACGAAAAGGTATAATCTAAAAACATGCTGCAAAATTGCCCATTTTCTTACTCGATGGGTCCACAGTTGGTGCTTAGTTTTAAGTAACCTCGTCTGCTAGCAGCAAGTTCGTTTATCTTTGCTATTTCGTTGATTTACAATGCCTTTACCTCAATAACGTGTACTACTTTCTATTATATCCATTAAGATTCATTCCCACCTCTAAAATGTACCCGACGGCTTGAAATTGTATATTAGGAAAAATAAGACATGTATGTACCATATACTTCGAAAGCCTTATTTAATGCCCACATACATTTAACATATTTTTGTTAGCTTCTTTTCATTTTGCGTGATTATTCTCATAAATTTTTGTAGGTGGAAAATTGCAATGACTTGTTTAGTTTTTCATAGTACAAAAGTATCAGTTTATTGCTACATATATTTCTATATGTTAATTTTATTAATACATCTACCATAAGTACTTTAGTACTTTACTGGTGGTAGGTTTCATATGTAAGAGTCCATCTGGGTATGTACCACCGTAATGTCTATTTCTACCGCCAAGCAGCAGTGTGCACGCACTGTTGTGTTTCGGTTTGAAGGGCATTGTAGCCAGTGTACGTAACTACTGGATATAATGAGACTTAACATCCTATGTCTCAGGATGACGAACGCAGTGGAATACCACACAGTGCTTTGTAACTCAAGGAGCTGGATGGAGTTTCTACTGTTTATGGGTGGTCGTATCGCTTACCATCAGGCGAAAGGCATGCTCGTCTCGTCATTCAACGCCATAAAAAAAACGCACGTCTAAGTTGCAGTAAAATTATAAACTCTGATCAAAAGAACTAATAACTTAGCACGACTCTTTGCACTCAGCGATTCTTGTATTTACAACGTCTGCGCAATTATAAACTTGGCGATTGCCTTTGGTTTAAACTTTGCCATTACAAAGGCACGAGCACGTTTAATCTCTTCGCTTTATGAGAAAATTCTTTATTATTGTCATTGTCCGTTGCCTTTTATCCTGAGCTTTCTAGTATGACGTCGCTACTTGGCCATTGTAGTTATTTGAAATTTCTGTAATACTTTTTCAATCGTATTAGTACAAGACCGAAAGTATTTAATAGTAAATTGTGTTATATAGATTTGGATTGTTATTTTAAAGTGATAAGTCTATTATTTTTTTCGTACGAGAAACATTTATGAGATACGTTGACCAATAATTAAACAAGTTACAATATCCTTCAGACCAAAATACAGCAATGCTTTGAAAACTTTGAATATAGCTGCTTGACAGAAGAAATATACGAAGCCATTTATTGAGGGACGCAGAGACTCTCTTTGGTTTACATTATACTTTAGTCTATATTGTATTCATCGGCTCCAACGTTCTAACTTTGCCCTACAACGGTAAGAAAAATGCAGTTACGTATGTAATGTATACTGGTACAGGCAAAGTAAGAAATTACTAAACTTATTCATTTTTTTATAACGCTTCACAATGTCCTTTGGTCCTGCTCCTAGATCTTTGTTTATCTAATTTTTATTTAGCAAGCACACGGTAGGTCACGTTTATGAGAAGGAAATATTATTATTCCATCACTAATGGGATCATATTCTGGAATGTTCGTTCACGGATCACTGGCTTGGAATGATCTTTATGGTTATGGAATTATTATCGACCTCCGTGAAGCGAGTGAAACGGAACAATGGAAATTCACAAATCCGCATCTGGTCAATTTTTTTACTTTTTTTCTAGATTGTTCCTCGTTGATTGAAGATAAGCACGAAGTGTTTTTTTATAGGGAATGATATTATATTGTTTGTATTGTCCAACCCCGTAGGACAGCGGGACGGTTGCTGATTTCACTTTTACGATTTTATTATTATTTTTTATTTTACTTAACTACACTTTTTATATTTGTTTAATGACTTAACAATAACCGTCTGATAGAGTTAGCTACAGCCGATCTATCTTATATGTCTGCCTACCAACTGTAGGTACAGACGAGACAACGAAATATACGTTTCTCTTCTACTCCTAACCATAAAGTCTCCCCGGAATTATAGCTTATCTGAATGTTATGGTATTTTTTTACGACAGCGCAGATTTATCGCTTTGATATCTCACCCGGGTTTACTCGTGTAGTATAGAGCTAGGTCGTATAAAGCTAGTTATGTCGGTTGTAAATTGAAAGAAAGATTTAGATTAGTCATTGATTATCTTTTGAAAAAAGTCATGATTTGTAATATATTCACTAAGCAATAATTGATGCGCAACATGTTTCGCAACGTCGCAAATCGATAATGTTTGTACAAATTACAATATTATTAATAATATCTGGCAACGTCTCCTTTGAATTTTAAAATAATTTGACATAGAAACATAAAATGCATAAGTACAAAATGCACCCAGAATCCAGTGCCGGATTAAGACTACTTGATGCCCTAAGCACCCCCCCCCCCCCCGTAATTTTCGGAAAAGAATATTTACTTGGCTAGCAAACATTTTTTTTTGTGCTGTTTCTGGTGCCCCTCAAGGCGTGATGCCCTAAGCAATTGCTTAATTTGCTTATAGGCTAATCCGGTACTGCCGGAATCTTCACGAGGATGTCCTGATTCTCAATAAACGAGGGAACAGAAAGGGCTCATAGTTCCGCTCTACCAGCCACAAAAGCGTGACCTCACTCTGTCCCTTAGCTTTCAAGTGTACAGCAAATTGCATCGTGAATGTGTACAGAGCGACCATTGTTTGAAACTACATACCAGCTTGTTAACCGACTTTAAAAAAGTAGGTTCACAATACAGGGTGTATTTTTTTGTAATTTGCATCTTTGGGTCATAGGCTACCGTTGGACACAGGCAAGTAAATGGAACAAATTATAATTATTTAAGTTACTAGCTGGTGATCAAGGTTCCGCCCAGACGCGGTCGCAGCCTAAAATCTTGGAGGGGGTCACTAATATACAAGGTTGCTATGATCCAGGGGCACTAAAATGGACAGAGTACTCCATATCGGCTCGGAAATAATTCGAAACGGTCAAAAACTCGATAAAGATAATAATAGAAAATCACTTTTTTCAAACAAGTTCTATCAATTTAATACGCAAACACCATTTATAAATATTTACAGTAACCTGCGGTCATCTGCGTGACAAAATGGCAACGTCGCATTCTGTTGTCTTTCATGTCGCCGATGAGCCGACCGGCAAATACAAATAGATAGGTAGCTCGGCGCAAAAGCGGGTGGGTCTCAAGTACAATTTTAAAAATTTTCGCTGTCACAAAGTTACAGAAACCAAACACAAACATACAAAAGATCGGTGCTCGTATCACACAAAGAAATAAATAAACACTATAAATTTTTAATACATTTACATTAGTGTCCTATTACATAAACAAAAAGCAATATTTGGATATTCTCAAAATGGCGCGTAAGCAATAATAAGATTGTACCTAGGAATCGAAAGCTCAGGCGCTTTCGCAAGGCGTCTCATGTCCCGGAGCAATTACGGCGACACACAAAAAAAACTAAAACAGTTCTTTGAATTTTTGAAGATTAGAATGACCCAGGTCTATGTATTAATCGCTTCTTTGTTTATGTTACAAAGTTATGATGTAATGTTATTGTGTTTTCGTTCTTATTGTACTAAGATTAAGACTCACTTTGACGTGATTATTGGCTGATATAGGGGCAACGTCTCCTAATTTTGTTGATATTTAAGGTCACGCACCTTACATGACCTTAGATAACTATGTTTAGACTCTCGGTCAGCTGTTAGGGCAGATATACATCCCGATGTAGTTTTGCAAACACGAAAAATCTATACTGTGGCTAAACTATTCCTCCTATTGAACTGAAATTTGGTGTAGAGCTTGTATATGGTACATTACATATGTAGCTAGAAATAAAGCCTCACCGTTTAATCAACCTTGTATAATAAAATCTCGGCTAGGACCAGATTTTTTTTATTGTGTATATTTTTAGAAATTTTTCAATTTGACGTGTACGATTTGGGGGCGGGGGGTCATATCCTCCGTGGTCTCCCCTTCGCGCCGCGCCTGGTTCAACCTATGTCGAAGAACTTTCATGGAATAAAGGTCACATTACCTGCTTTTACCATTTTGGTCATTATTTTGTCTCCCGCTTTGCTATGGAGGGAAGTGGAAAATATATTTCTAACGCCTCCCTATTCCTCTATTTGATTAAATTCGTTGCGGGCTAAGACTAATTAGTGCTCCCAGAGAGGACTTCACCGCTCGGTCTCATAAAATGCGTGCCACTGTCGATCCTGGCTTACAGGAGTTGCAGTGGCGGGTGTGAGGGCGGGATATTCTCGTAATTAGCTACTTTTCCGATATAAAATTTCATTCAAATCTTTTCAGTGGTTTCTGCGTTTACCTACTTCTAACTTCCAAACCTGTCCCATTTATAATTATACTAGTAGTGCTCGCGGCTCCGCCCGCGTGAAAAAGTTTTTCCGGGACAAATATATTTTCCCGGGATAAAAAGTAGCCTATAGCACTCAGGAGTTATGTAGCTTCCTATTAGTGAAAGAATTTTCAAAATCGGTTCAGTAGTTCCTGAGATTAGCGCGTTCAAACAAACAAACAAACAAACTCTTCAGCTTTATAATATTAGTATAGATTACATCTCCGAGAATATTTGTTATTATACATTAATAAAACCTTAGATTTCCTGTAATAAATAAGGTTGCCATTTGCACAGTTTTAATGACCGCGCTATATTTGCGATTAGGGTACCGTATCCAATGGTTCAAGGTTATGGATTCGTTCATTGCAGTGTAACCCTATTTTCGATTGCTCCATTCTTGACGGTCTACTGTATTCCGCGTCCAATCGCTCAAAAAATCATTCAGTCATCAGTCTATTGCTTATCTTTTAAACACAGTTAATATTTTTTTGTATATTCGGAAGACCATATACCTTCCTCTTCCTTAATCTACATCCCTTTAGAGCGCAATCCATGTTTGTTTTGGAACTATGGATGTTTATAAAAGATGGAGGTTTACATGATAACCGTTTGCCGCCTTATGCGACATGTTGCATATGGCGAAAATAGGCTGCACTAGTTGCACGCCAGCCTAGCCCTTTGGGATTAAAGTCATCAGTGTGTGGAACACAATATTTTTTTTATTATTTTCGAATAACTTACACCTAGATTAAAAAATAATAGAGCAGCGCATTTAAAAGTTTTAAAAATAGAACACAGTACAAGAGTAACGGTAGCACATAGATACATTATTACATGCGGAACCGTCGCCCTGTGCTAATACTTAATTAATGTGCTGTGTTTTTGCGTATCGCGAAACACAAATGGCGGTAGATGATCGTCGCGCGGGCCCCTGTCAGAACAAATGGCAAGGAATAATGCGCGTTATTATGTCATGTTACATAAATATACCAAGGTTGTATATCTACTTGGGGCTTGCTTTGTTTGACTGAGCATAGGACGGCACAAAGGCAAATGACTACTGTAACTACTGGACATAAGGAGACTTAACATCTTGTGTCTCAGGATGACGAGCGCAGTGGAATGCCACACAGTACTTTGTAACTCAAGATGGTCTGCTTATGGGTGGTCGTATCGCCTACTATCAGGCGAACGGCATGCTCGTCTCGTCATTCGAAACAACAAAATAATATCTATCTGTTAATTATTGAGAGTTTGTGATGTCTTTCGTACTACCCTAGCGTATGTCAAGGCCCTCTCAGCAGTAGAGGAACCTCGTGCCTAGAATTAGGACATTATAATATAACACCTAGGTTTCTATATAATTCAGACATGATATCATTGTATTAATTATAATTAGTTAGGAAGTAGGCGTATTATTGTTACTAGGTTATTTCCATAACGATTATTTTTTCATGAAGGGCAGACATAAAATATATTATGAGGAAAAGTTTTCAATAGTTTTTATTACTTGTGTTTTGCAATCGGTGTTATTTGTATCAATTTTCGACTTTTATTTTTTTTTGCAATCGGTACTTACTAATTACATAGTCAAAGTGTAATTTATGTGCAATCGGCATTACTAATAAACTTTATGATAGCACAATATATACAATACAATCATTATAAGTATACAATAGTTACAATCCGTGGTTACTATGCAAATACATTCAATAGTATAAATAGTTATAGACCGGACATCAGGCCCACATTTTTCGTCTAAAAGTTATTACCAGTTGGTAATAAGCCGCTGTCTTATTTTTTTATTTATTAGGTTTTCCAGCAGACTTAACACTACGATTACAATCAATTATAAAATATTATAACTTATACCTATAATGTAACTCCTAGTTAGGAAAACTCCACATGTATATAATACTAGCTTTTGCCTGCGGCTCCACCCGCGTTAAAATGTTTTTTCGCGATAAAAGTCCCGGTTTATATTTCCCCGGGATAAAAAGTAGCGTATGTGTTAATCCAGGACATGATCTACCCGTGTGCCAAAATTCATCGAAATCCGTTCAATAGTTTTTGCGTGAAAGAGGAACAAACATCCAAACATCCATATATCCATACATCCATACATTCTTACAAACTTTCGCCTTTATAATATTAGTAGGATAAAGATGATTTCAAGCGCAAGGAAAAACACACTATATTTGACACATCCATGGAACAAGACGGCTCGGTATTCGCAAATTTTGCACAGAAAGCAATATTTTTGAAGGAAATATGCCAATTTGCGCATTACGATCATGTCAAAGTATGTTTTAATGCATTTTACATAGGGTGTTTTGCTATTTCACAGTAAATTGAGTTACTGACGAACAGGCTCTAAATTTTTGTATGAACGTTTTCCGAATGTCCGCTCTATATAATCTTAGAACTCCTTGTTACTGTGTCATTGGTCTCAACTCTACAAAACATAACAAGCAGACAATCATAGAGATATAAATAATTGATTAATAAATTCAGTAATAAGAAATTATTATAACTTCCGAATCGACAGTACTGTGTACTAGTATTTATGAATGACATTTCTATATGTATGACGAAATCGTGTCAAGGTATACGAAATGTGGAACTCGAGTACGCCCTACGAGTACAATCAGTCACAACCAACGAATAATCTTTAAAATTATTTCGTAGCCAATTTGTATACATGATCTTAATTTCTGAATTCAGATCAATGAGAAAAATAAACCTATCAAAATAAGTTATTTTGAAACATGTCAGAAGGTTGCAGGAACGCGCAGGATGCAGGTTTTTGACAGGCTCGTCTACGAATCTTTAGGGTAGGCCTATGGTCACCACGTCCAATGCATGTTCATGTGGCTAATGATTATGATAATGATGAAACATATCAAACTTTCTTCTGATTGGTCAATTTTTGTTAGTGATTTGAAGATCGGAAAGTCAGTCGTTAGTGTCAGTACGGCTACAGCGAAAAACGAAATCCGAAACGTCGGTCCGAAACGAAGAAACGACGAACTTCGGATTTAACCTTACTAACAAATTACTTTGGATCCGTCACCGTTGAACGAAGGTTTCACGCAGTTTGCGACGCTTCCGACTTCGCTCAACACTTTCGTCACGCAACAACTCTTCATAAAGAAGGATCCGTAACACTTCGTAGTAAGAAAACGTGCGATCCGTCACCCGAAACTACGGATTTCGTTTTTCGCAGTAGCCTCTCTGAACCTCTGGACTATAGATACGTCGTATATGAGAGTCTGGTTAGGTAGCGTATCGTCTAGTTAAAGCGTATCGGCACACAAACTATCTCGCGGCGGACAGTACCCGTGCCGACCGACCCGACCCCCCTAGTCCCTATTAGTCGCCTCCTACGACAGGCAGGGGATACCGTGGTGGAATTCTTCAAACGCCCCCAAACCACAGGGCGGGAGACGCCGGTCAGTCGTCCACCCGGCGCCTCCTTCGTCTCCTCTGGCGGCGGGAGGGATCTTCTCGCTCCCGATCCCTCTCGGCAGTCTCCTTCTGCGAGAGGACCACCTCACAGAAGTGGGCCACCGCACGCCAGGCCTCCCGACTGCCGACCATGGAAGCGACCACGGCCGGCAGCGAGAGGTCTCCTCCGACGACTGCTCTGAGAGCGCTGCGTTCCTCATCCCAGGCTGGGCAAAACTCCAAAGTATGTTGGGCCGTGTCCAGCAGGCAGTTGTCACAGTGGTGACACACGGCCGACACCTCCTTCCGTACCACCCGAAACAGGAACTCACCGAAGCAGCCATGCCCGGTGAGCACCTGCGTCAGGCGGAACGTTGCCGCTCCGTGGCGCCTGTCCAGCCAATCAGCAAAGACAGGACGCACTGCCTCTACGACCCTGAGCCCCGACGACGGGGCCTCCAGCCTGAGACGCCACTCCTCCACGGCGGCTCGCCGTAGGGAGGCCCTCTTGGCCTCTACCTCCTTCAGGGCCGGACGTTGCCCGCGACTGGACGCCTCCTCCCGCCAATGAAAGGCATCGGCAAGGGATTTGGCATCCAGGTCCCAGGGCAGAAATCCGGCCAATAAACAAGCCGCCTCGAAAGAGACCGTGCGGTACGCCCTGATCGCCCGCTGCGCCACAACTCTCTGTGGGTTACGCAGGAGAGCGATGCAGCGGTCGCCCAGGGAGACGGCCCAAACAGGACTGCCGTACAAGGCTATAGACCGCACGACTCCGTGGTACAATCTTCGGCAAGGGATGCCAGGACCTTCCAGGTTGGGCAGCAGGCTAGATAGAGCGCCCGCTGCCCGGGACAATTTTGTTCTCAACTTCTCGAAGTGGGTGCGAAATTTCCACCGGCTGTCTAAAACTAAACCCAGATATTTCATGTTTTTGCCAATGGGAATCCGCACCCCGTCCACGATGATGTGGGCACCGGCCGGTGGCCCTTTCCGAGGCCCATGAAAGCATATGGCCTCGGTTTTCTCAAGCGCCACCTTCAAACCTAGCTGGCGGATCCGACTCACTACTTGGCCGGTGCCCGCCGCCGCTAAGACTGCGGCGTCCTGGAAAGTCCTAGAACTCGCAGTTACCAGCGTATCGTCGGCGTAGCATGTCACGCCGACATCCGGGAAGTTGGTACCACGAAGCACCCAGTCGTACCCGATGTTCCACAGAAGAGGGCCTAAAACTGAGCCCTGTGGAACACCGCACGACATTGCTCTTCGGTGCCACCCGTCAGCGCCCGGATACACCACGTACCTGTTCGATAGATACGCGTGCACTAGACGCCGGAGATAGAGTGGCACCGCGTGGTACCGCAGTGCCTCGTGGATGCAGGGCCAGGGCAGCGTATTGAACGCATTAGCAATGTCTAATGAGACGGCAATCACCACTTTGCCTCTGCCCACTGCATCCTCCGCTTGTGACTTCACCCGCAGAATCGCGTGGACGGTGGAACGTCCTCTACGAAATCCAAACTGGTTGTCGGCCAAATCTGGTCCGACCCTCTCGAGGTGCTCGACGAGGCGAACATGGATAATGCGCTCGAAAAGTTTTGCGACCTCGTCGAGCAGCACGATGGGCCGGTAGGCCGACGGCGATTCTGCGGGTCGTCCTTCCTTCTTCAGCAGGACGAGCTTCCCGGTTTTCCAGCGTTCCGGGAAGACGCCCTGCTCCAGGCAAGCGGTGAACAAACCACGGAGCCTCGGGCCCAGATGCTCGAGGGCAAGTACCCAGGCTCTCCCAGGGATGCCGTCGAGCCCCGGGGCCGTGTTCTTGCTCCGCAGCCGAAGCACTACCGCCCGTATTTCCGCGGGCGAAACCTCCCGGATATCCCTTGCCGAATTATCGATGGACGATGACGCCACGTCAGATGGCGCTATCGGTGGAGGAGTGGTCTCCACGGTGGCCGGGAACAAGGCCGCGACAACATTAGCCAAAAGGTCTGGCCGGAGACTGCGACAGCGGGGGCGCCGCTGGGCGAAGCTTGTTGATCACCAAGCGATATGGGCGCCCCCACGGGTTACTGTCGAGAGTCTCCACGAACTCCTTCCTTGCCGCGACCTTGGCCCTATGAACGGCCACCCGCAGCGTTCTCTTCGCCTCTTTATAGAGGCCGTAGAGCCGCCGCTCCTGGTCTGCGTGATCGTCAGTTCTCACTCGGCGACGGCGATGCCTGGCGTATCGACGACGCGCAGCAACACAAGATGTGCGCAACTGCGCTAGCTCCGCCGACCACCAGTACACCTGCCGCCGCGGCGGACGGCGGAGCGCTCGGGGCATGGCAGCGTCACAAACATCGGACATTGCCACCCCGAACCACTCCGCTTCCTGCTCGACCCGTACCGGCCCGTCCGGCACGGGGAGCCACGACATGACCAGAGCGGCCAACACTAGGGCCTCTTTGTTGAGGCGTCGTAAAGCCCATCGCGGGCCGTCCTGATTTGGGGCACTCGGTACACCTCCGGGCTGGATACTTGCGGACGCGGAGACGTCGAACCTGATGTACCGATGGTCCGCCAACGTCTCCACGCCCACAAGAACTTTCCAGCCCCGGACACGGCGTGCGATGGCAGGACTCGCGAACGACAAATCAACAATCGAGCCGCCATTATGCCGCACGCACGTGTCCACCGATCCCCTGTTCAGGACAGCTAGGCCGACAGAAATCGCCCAGTCCTCCAGGACCCTACCACGAGCGTAGGTCGCCGGCGAACCCCAAGCTACTGACTTAGCGTTGAAGTCGCCGGCGACGACGGCCGGGTAAGGTTGGCCCTGCTCCACCAGGGCCCCCAGCTGAACGAGAGCAGCCTCAAACTCAGCGAGGGGTCTGTTGGGAGAAAAATACACTCCCACTACCCAAATGTCCCCCAACAGAGCCGCGACGCATCCCCTGCCCTTGACTATTTTCGCGAAGGGAGGGGAGCCAGCGGCGCCCCGGGTGATAATGGCGACCAAACCATCAACGTCCCCGACCCAATTATCCCTGGGCGGAACGTAATATGGCTCGGCCACCACGGCCACTTGCACCGACCACTGCACCAGGCTTTGGGACAACAGGTCCTGGGCGCGGGCGCAATGGTTGATGTTCGCCTGGAGGAACTTTATGTCCATTATTGGGCAATTTCCATTTCAACAACCTCAGTCCGCGATGGGCTATCCTGCTGTGACTGGCTTGTGGCGCCAGTGGCAGCTTGTCTACCTGAGGCGCGGCGCCAGGTCTTGCGGGAAGAGGCTGTACATGCCTTTCCCCACATAAGATGATCAGCAGGCTTGCCGGCTGCAACGCAGATGACGCAGCTCGGTTTAATTTCGCACTGCCGGGCTTTGTCCACAACGGTAACAAAGACCACTGCGGTCCACTGTACATTCACACCGCTCCCGCACATGCCCAGCTTCTAGGCAGCGGAAACATCGTAACGGCCGCGCTTCAAGGACCGTGACTCGGATAACCACCCAGCCAATGCGTATACGGGCTGCCTTCACATTTTGGGCTGCCTTAACAGGCAGTTTAACCCAAACAGATCCCATGCCCGAACGGTCGGAGCGAATTTGTCCAACCTTTATGGAATCAATGGCACACCCACCAGCGTCAGAGAGGGCCATTTTGACCGTTTCAGGGGTGGCCGTAAAGTCCAACCCTGATAGCCGCAGTTCCGCGGTCTTGGTGGGCCGGTAGACGCGGACGTCCCCCGTATCCCCAAAACACTCACTTAATCTTGCAGCGAGGGCATCGGCCTTCTCTTCACTATTGACCCCAGGTACTTCATACATATGAGCACCTGTGGCCGTGTACTTAGGCTTAAGTCTATCTATCTGAAGCCCGGACAAGTCTACCTTTTGCTGGGCGTCTGTCAACACTTGAGCATAGGTGATTCGTTTTTCCACTGCCGCCGGCGTTAGTGAAATAACGACCGCCGCGGAGCGCGGCATTCGAAGTTTCGACTCAGTTCGGCGCGGCTGTCTCTTTTGACTAGCAACTGCAGCTGCGCCAGACTTGGACTTATTTCTTTTGCCCACCACGAGCGTCCATTCTGCGTCCATCGACTCTGGGGCCGGTGGCAAAGGGCGAGGCTCCTGAATTAGATGGGCCTGGGATACAACTTTTCTTTTCCCCTTGTTGGCATTCTGATTATTAAGGGGCACAACAGAGGACGAAGGAGATGGCTTGTCCTTGTTTGGGGGCTCAACGACAATAGAAGTTGACACATTCGAGGGCCCAGCTATAGCAAGTGGTGGTACACTAGGGTGAACAGGTTTAGTTCCTTTCGCTTTTCCTTTTCCCCTGCCTTTACCCTTGTAAAGAAGGGGCTGGGTGCTACCTCCCACAAACCCACCTTGCACGGGAAGTGGAGTTTCCATAACATTGACCCTCTTTTCATGTGCCAATGTCGGTCTCTGCGACGGGCCGATGAGAGCTGATTCCACCCTCGCTATTAGACGCTCCAACACATCATCAGCTGGACGAGTGCTAGAAGTCATCTCCAATTCGTCGAGACGACGGCGAAGGGAGGCAGTCTCTTCAGATTGCCGAGCAATGTCTGCTTCGAGGCGGGCGCTGTGCTCCTTCCAGCGCTTTACTTCTGCTTCAAGCAGAACCACAACGGCAGACTCAGGCTGGTCCAGATAAGTCTCTATGATTTCATGGACCTGCATTAGAGACTTCTGCATGGTCCCCTTTAGGGTGCCGGACTTTTGACTGGCCAGTTTGGCAATCCTCCCAGCCTCTCTCAAGGCATCAGGGAGAATGATCTTGTCCTCCATGCCTTCCATAGGTCCAATGTTTTGTAGTGGCGGGGACTTCATATAGGAGCGAGCCTTATCCACCACCTCTGCATCATCCTTTGGACATTCAGTCACGCGCTTTCGAGTAGCTGTTCCCTTATGCCCCCGTCCCGATCTTTTGCCATTTGATGATTGGTGACCTCTTCCTCGTGAGGAGTCTTGAGACTTTGGAACTTCTAATTCAGTTTCAGACTCGCTAGAAACTATGTAGCCTGGCGTCTTCCAAAGGCGCCTTCTCTTGCTGCTACGTAGCGAATAGGCATGGCTATTCCCAGACTCGTAGTCGAGCTCTGCATCAACAACTGGGCCTTTCCCTGCTGTCGTTTGCGTGGGTACTGTGCCCACATTCTCCTGCGTTTCATCTTCTACCACCGCCCCCCCAGACCTAAAATCGGGAACCGGAGCAGGCAACTGCGTCGGGTTGGTTTTTTTATTATTTTTTGACGTATTCATTTGCGTCCCACGAGTATGGGGGAATTAGAAGTCCATTCAGGCAGAGCCCCCTGTACCTGAATAAGCCTAGCTTAACCCGTCCAGAGGGTCGGCCGGTACTCTGGCGGGGGTCGCACTCGGGACCGAACTACCCATCGGCCATGCATCCCCTCACGGTGCGCCGCCGCTTGGGATTCGGGGTAACTTTTTATAGAGGTTTTCTCCCTCGCGGTCCGGGCGGTTAAGCCAAGACCCTCAGCCTCAAGAAACACCGCGAGACATGACCACGGTGCCCCTGAGATTCCGAGACTGGCGGTGGCCAGGAAGAATAAATTCTACCCCAGCCTGTTCCGTGGCAGTGTGAGTGCACACGGAACCCGTCATTATTCCTCCACTGTGCCCTCTGCTTATCAGAGGGAACGCGGAGGAATCCCTCTTGCTGGTTTTGGTCCACGCCGTTTCCGGTACCCCTCAAACTTGAGGGGCGTTCCCCTATCCGCCACCCAGGGAGACGCGCCCGATGGGAGACCAGCAACTCCACACGGGTTTCAGCTGTACCCTACTGTTACATAGCACAACAAATATTTACAATGTGCGGCCAGGTGACGTATAACAACACAGGAATAGAAATAGTATTTTGGAAACAGTACACACTAAATAGTTAATGTTAGTTCTACCACTAAACGTACTGTTTAATTTATGTTGAGCTTCCCATTCGTTATACACAAACACAGTGCGAGGACTATGAGGATGCACAGTACGCCCGAAGGCATAATGTCGGCAATTTCATAGTTTATTTAGCCTTATTCAGATTTATTTATGTAAGCTAACTGAGGTAGGGTTGTATCTCATATTACCCAATCACAGCGTCCCGTTATATCCTACTAGCTTTTGCCCGCGGCTCCGCCCGCGTGAATGAGTTTTTCCGGGATAAAAGTCCCGCTTTATATTTTTCCGAGATAAAAAGTAGCGTATGTGTTAATCCAGGACATGATCTACCCGTGTGCCAATTTTCATCGAAATCCGTTCAGTAGTTTTTGCGTGAAAGAGTAACAAACATCCATACATCCAGACATTATTACAAACTTTCGCCTTTATAATCTTAGTAGGATGCCTATGAATTACGAAATAAGAACGTCTCAACGATTAAACGGAGAGATGAAGATATAAAATGTATTTACAAAGTTAAGTTAAATAGAGGAACACTTACGTCCACACCTGTACAACCAATTTGTTAGGACTTCGGAAGTTAAAGTAATAAAAACGGAATGTGTCAAGAGCATTACAAACTGAACGCCGCTCTACATTGCTTATTGAACTATTGAACAATTATTAATCATTGAGTGCATGATATGTGGTGTGTTTCACAATGAATAAGTAACGTTTGAGAGATGACCAATTATAATTTATTACCTGTTTATTTCTTACCTGGAATGAGGCTAATGACCTGCTACATATTATAATATATACATATTACATACGTACAATCACGCCTTTATCCCCAAAGGGGCAAGCAGAGGAGCAACTAATGCACCCACTTTTCGCCGTGCGTATTCCGTTCCATGATGTGATAGAGGGCGAGCCTATCGCCACACGCCACATCGCACAAATTCTAGACTCCGAGCTGATACTGAATAGAAAAATCCAATATCACTTTGCCCAACCCAAGGAATGAACCCAAGACCTCAGCATTGCAGTCGTACCATAATGCAACTACGCCACCGAGGCAGTTATATACAATATATATATCATCTTATTTATATTTCATAGAAAGTTATGTACAGAGCTGAAATAATTAAACACAAAAGTAATCAAGCCACTCGATTACAATAACTTCATATTATTAAAATGTAGCAACTTTGATAAAGTCCAAACTTGCGCTGCGCTCGTCACTGTGAGACGTCACATGAATAATTACGCTGGCTACAATAACAATACATTATTTTATATGTAACAGAAAATAATACGAAAAACAAATTCTTCTGTAAAATCAGAATCAAAATTGGTTGACAACTAAAGCAGTTATTCATATTTGTAATATTGTTCTGAGCAAAAGTGGGAGCGTAGTGGGGATATCGCTTCATCTGTTTCGCACGCACGCAGCGTTATGGCGGGCGACACTCAGTGACGTCACATTTTGCTGGCTCCGTTATCTGACAGATGCCCCTTCCACCAAACTTCAAATCTTTGTAACTCATTTATAATTGCTTGTATTTTATAAATTTGTTTTCCCCTATAGATTTTAGAAGACATAAATGTTTGATAAATGTATTTAAAATAAATTAGTCAACTACCCTATTTCCTTCAAACGGGAACGCAACAAAGCATGCACACTGGGGCTTGGCGGTAGAATTGGATATGGTGTATCTACCATATGGGAGACATACCACTTCACTACCACATGCGCTACCACCTTGAATATATAAACACAAACTGTAGGGTTGTTAAAAATTGGAAAAAAATTCCAAAAGTATCTTCAACATATGGAGCCTTTTCAGCGAGAATATCGTAACCGATATTTCGTAAATTTACTAGAGTAGTCTTTTACACTATAAATTTGAACATATTTATGGTATACTAGTATTTCTCGCGGCTCTGCTTGCGTGAAAACGTTTTTCCGGCGTTAAAATATTTTTCGGGGATAAAAAGTAGCTTATAACACTCAGGAGTAAATAGCAATATAGAGATCCCGTACCCGGTTAATAGCTATAGGTCTGCCCCATATTACATGAGACCTAACATAGCTAGCGAAATGTGAGTGTGAAACCTCTGCCCACCCCTGAAACGGGAAAAAGACGTGATGCTATATACAAGGGCGTCGAAGTTGCCAAGTGCCAATTATTTATAAATTTTATTTACTGTACCGTCACCAGCATAAGTATATGAACAAATTCAAAATTTGGAATTGCCTACATACTTTTGTGTTCTTACTATCTTTTTTTCTCGTCACAAAAATAAAACAAAAGAGGTGTTGCTTTACTTCATACGAAGAATTTTTTTTTTCAGTTTAACTTAACGCGTATATGGGCGATTTGAAATTTTAATTTTGTATAGATATTTATGCTGCCGACTGTTCAGTCAAGAACTCGTGAAGCTTCACACGTTGGACTCGCTACCGTTATTATTACAATCGCTGTGGATGTAAGACTCGTGCTACAAGTGAAAAGCTTCATGTCCTTCCAACTTTACGTACAATTCATACTTTGTAGTTGCTCCTCTGCCTACCCCTTCGGGGATAAAGAAAAATGTTGCAAAAGGTGTTGATGTTCAAATGGATATCATGAAGATTATCCGAAGGCACCAATTATCTTACGACGATTACAATCTTAATTTGTTTACGTAACAATCCGATTACATCTGTTTACATGAATTTATGTAACGAGACGCGTGTGACTAACTGTAATATGACGCATGGCCTGAGTGAAATATATATATTATACATACTTACATAACATAGTAAAGCAGTAAAACCGGTGTCTGTGCATTTAAAGAAATGTCATAAAAAATAAAGGGGGTGACTAAAAAAGAAAAAAAATCTGCGATTTTTATAATCATTTTCTGTCTGTATGTTTTTCTGTTTGTTTGTTACTGCACATCTCCGAAACTACTGAACGGATTCCGATGAAATTTGGTATGGAAATAGTTTTGAGACCCTAGAAAGGACATAGGCTTTTTATCTTATATTGTTATGGAAGATAAAATTGTTTTTATGCGTGTAATAAAGCTGATATTATGTTGCCATCTTATAATATGTGTAAACATAGTACAAGCACGGTGGAATTCAATACTCAGTCAATGAAAATAAATCTATAACACAACATACGAAAAAAGATAAAAAATAATAATAAAGATATGACGGAAAATTACTATAGGTACGTTAAAGAGAATTGAAAAATAAATAATATATTTTGGCAGTAACGTAAAGTATAGATTCATTACTTCTTTACTCTTTGCTATGATTATAATTAGTTTATTAAAAATACAGTCTACACTCATAACTTTTTGTCTCAATCCCAGACTGTAACAAATTAGTACTAGAAAAACTACATCAGGTCAACTTATGTCAATTGAGTTACTAAGAACTCTGATATCAACATGAAGGTATACAACTGATTAGGAAGACGTCTCTTACGCAACCAATAAGTCGCCAGTAATCGCAACCGCATCGTTATCATTATCATATTTATATCATTCGCAATATAAATACTGATATTTGTTCTTTATTGATAAGCTAAAAGCGACCTTAACGTGTGGTAATAAAATATACGCATGCACGAACTATATGGAACACGGGGTGTGTTTATCTACAGTAGTATTTCACATTTGCGCTGATTAGAACGTCTGGATTTAGTACTGAAAATTGAAATATTAAAGTGTCAACCCTAGTGTGAAGGTTTTGTGATTAATATTCGAAATTTAAAACTTAACGTATCTATTCTTTATTCAAAATATATTCTTTTCTTTGTGGCCTGTACCTGTCATAATTATTATTTTTAAGCCCTTGACATTGAAATAATAAAGAGCACTATTTAATCTTATTACGGTATTTAAGAAAACGTAATTGAATAAAATGTGTATCGCTTTGTTTGTATTCAGCTCATGCTTGAATTGATTTATTACGTAGGAAATGCATTCAAGGATAACTTATGCAGTGCTATGATACTTTTTTAGTAATTCCTTGTTCGTTTAACTTTTTATGGTACAGATATATAACGTTGTTAAAAGTTTTTGAAGCATTTTTACTTTCATACTTTTTTATTCTTAACCACTGAAATGGTTAGATTTAACCTTACCTTTGGTGTTTAGACTTCATTTTTTGGAGAAATAAATGGAATAATAAATTATGGAATTTGGAATTATGGCTCTGTAGTTATAGTCGATTAAAGTTGTAATAGTGAAGGGAAATTGTGCAAATATGGTATTCATAAAGTTCGCATTGGTGCCGCTGTCGCTTACTATAGGCCTCACATATCTGAACGTGAAAAGGTAAGTTGTACATTATATGTAATATTAATGGTAGGTATACTATGTTGTTTCAATTTTGTTATAATACATTCCTTAGATCTATTCGAAGGGTACAATTTTTCTAAAAGCAGTTGACTGAACTATTGACAAAAATGTTTTGTCAGCAGCAAAATAAATACATAATAAATAATAATAAATAAAATAAATAAATAATACAGTTTATAAGTAATGTTTCGTGTTTAATCTGTTTTACTACCCTTTATTTTAAAAAATAAAGTCAACGTGCTTATTTATTTTCTAACATTGTTTTTGCGCAAAGTGTAACGAATGGAACCGCCGGTGGACATAAATAAAAGATTTATAGTCGACAACTATTTACTTTTTTGTACTTTATATCTATATACTTATGTACAGTTAGCCAGATAAGTAGCTGAATAAATTTCAAACTAAAAATCGCGTCAACACTTTTGTATTCTTTTTCGTATTCTCTTCACATAAATAAAATAAAGGAGATTTACTTTTCTTCACACAAAGTAAAAAATATGTTTGTTTATACTTAGCGTATAGAGGCGCTTTGAAATTTTGAATTTGTTTAGCTATTTATGTGGCTGAGTGTTATAAAAAAATATTAATCGCTGTGTATCTAATTATTCAATAATTTTATAACATTGTAAAGAAAGCTGCACATTTTGTTTCATGCAGAACATTTTTTTGTTTTCTTCTGTTCAAAATTGTTTGCCATTTATTTCCACTTATGACAAGACCATTGAGATTTATTCGTCAACCCCATTTTCTGCTTTTACTGGAAAGAGACCACATGCGATCCATTTCTCGTCGCATTTTGTAAATGGAACAGTCTGGAGGTTATTTATGTTGATAACTCGGTTACTCTGTTGTCGGCATTTGTTTATGGTCTTACTTAGTCTCTTGTAGTGGAGACTCACGTTATCTCAGGGCTCCGCCCGCGTGACTCTTATCCCTGGATAGTTGTCCTACACATTTCTCCCAGGATAAATCATAGCCTTAAAATTCCCTGGCCCATACTCACTGACATACGTTTGTTTACTATTTAGATTAACTCGTAATATAAAATCTTGCTTCTGTAATTGAAGGTATAGGCAGAAGCGCAACCAGTAACTACATCTACAAATAGTCCAACTAAAATGACATCGATGTCTAAATTGTAATATTTTTGTTGTCAACAGGAACGCTTACAGTCGAAGAAGTCTACAAGGACAGAGATCAGTTCGCGGGTCTGGTGCGCGAGGTGGCGGCTCCAGACGTCGGCCGGATGGGCATCGAGATCCTGTCGTTCACGATCAAGGACGTTTACGATGACGTCCAGTACCTGGCCAGCTTGGGGAAGGCGCAGACGGCGGCGGTCAAGCGTGACGCTGATGTCGGCGTCGCGCAGGCCAATAGAGACGCTGGCATAAGGGTGAGTTCATGTGCCATGATTTTACTAGGCGTTGCTCACGGATTCGCCCAAGTTAAAGCCTTTCCCGCTCAAAAGTCCTTAAAACACAGTACGACGTGGCCAGCGACGTATACTTAAATAATCAAAAATCAAAAAATCAAAATATTTTTATTAAAATCGGACTTATTTAGAAGCTTAAAATTACAAAATATATAAAATCAGATAAAATATATCATTTTTTTCCTATGGGAGCAAATTATAGGGATAAAAAGTGGCCTAAGTGTTAATCCAGGACATGATCTACCCGTGTGCCAAATTTCACCCAAATCAGTTCAGTAGTTTTTGCATTTACTTCTAAAAAACCATACAAACATTTTCACATAACAGTAACTCAGTAAGATTCTTTGTGCGAGGCCTATGTAAGTGTACTATAGCTGATAGTGATGATCATGAATGAATTGATCATATTTTAATAACACAGTCTATCCACGAGATTTTTCATGTCGTAAATTCTCATCATCTCATTCGAGAAATACCTGGTATAATGCGGAATGTACCTGGTTAGTGGTTATCCTATTGAGAGACGGATGTAAAGTAAATTAGTTTAAGTGAAGATCGCGTTCAAGGAATAATGTAGGTGGTTGAACTGCTCCTTAGAACAATGTTGTTTACATACCTTGTGTAGATGTAGTCCACTCAATTGCAGTTCAAAGCTATTGTAAATACAATAGGAATTTTTTTTATAGCCATATTACGCTTCACGAGGGACTAATCAGTAGTAGAGGAGGCCTGTGCTCAGCAGTGGGCCGTATATAATACAGGGCTGGTTGCATTAAGGTTATTTGTTGAATAATTATAGAAAAAATCAGAATCTGGTGTTTACTTGTTGTTTTGATTCTGCCTTTCTCTTTTATCAATAAAGCACTTTTCTGAAATTACTTTACGCTAAGCCAAAATGTGTAGACAGAGATGAAACTATTGCAACTATTAGTCACCAAGACAATGTCAATCTCATTATAGTCGAGAGTTCAGATCCTGGTAAAATTTGATTTATTAAAACGACAGCAACAAATTTTGCCAAATCTGAGAATCAGTCTCCAATATCCAAGACCTCATTATTTTGTCGACCTCCTTAGGTTGAAAAAACTATGAGGCATCAGTAGCATCCTCATGCTACTGAGTATTTCTAACAGTCGTATGGGTCCATTTCTTCGATAATATGCTTTATATTTCGTTTATCATGTCTAGGAACTTACGTATCAGACAAGTGACCTTATTCTAAGATTACCTTGGACACTAAACCTTACAACGGATCTTGTCGATCTACTATCACAATCATTTCGTGAAGGTGTACAATTGATAGTAATCAGTCGTCCTACATTATATTTACTTTAATAAATACCTAATTTACGAATTACTTAATCAAGCATCAGAAATATAATCATGCTGAATGGTCAATTTCCTGTCACGGCCTTGACATGCACTCTTAGGGATATTCATTTGTTTTAAGTTATTTATCAGGGATTTTATTTCTTTTTTGGTACTTGTTACTAAATGTACTCGCTATGATTGTTTTTTCTCCTACTTTTTGTATCTACGCATGCCTGTGACAAATAAATTACTTTTCTTTCTTCGTTTTAAAATGACACAAGTTTTTTTATTGATTCGAATTAAAATTTATACTGCTGAATTAATAACTTCGTCACACAGTGTGGCTATCCTAAATATCATCAGCTCTACTGTCTTAATTGATATATTATTTTATAATTTTACTAACATTGATAAGCGAAAGTTGAAGTAAACATGGAAACTGCTGAATGGGTTGGAATGAAAGTTGGCATATAGATCATGCATCAAGAATAATTGAACGGAAGAATTTTTTTTTTTTTATAAAATACACTAAACCATTAATGAAATACTATATTGTGGACTATTATAGGAAGTATTTGGAATAGACAATAATACAAGACTGCCTCGGTGGCGTAGTTGTATTACAGTACGACTGCAAAGCTGAGGTCTCGGGTTCGATCCCCGGGTCGGGCAAAGTGATATTGTGTTTTTCTATTCAGTATCAGCTCGAAGTCTGGAATTTGTGCCCGATATGGCGATAGGCTCGCCCCCTATCACATCATGGGACGGAATAATGGCGAAAAGTGGGTGCACTAGTTGTGCCTCTGCCTACCCCTTCGGGGAAAACAGGCGTGAGTGTATATGTAATATGTATGTATGTACAATAATACACTAATGAAAAACTATCGTAAACTATATGAACTATTGTCTACTTACAGGAAGCGGAGTGCGAGAAGAGCGCAATGGACGTCAAGTACTCGATGGACACTAGGATCGAAGACAATAAAAGACTTTTCCAACTGCAAAAGGCGCAGTTTGATCAGGAAGTCAACACTGCCGTAAGAACATTACACCTCTTGATAATTAAGACTGGTTCTTGTAATGTTAAAGCTTTTTATATTGATGCTATTTGACATGAATGTTTTTTTAAACTCATTCCTAAAGTTAATCATCTGGTATCTCTTCTTAAACTACTGATTTTACAAAATTGTGCAAAAATAACTTTAATAAATAAGGCACTTTGAATAGAAAATAGAAAATTGTTAAATAGAATCTGAACAGGCATCACGCAAGACTATCTACTTTTCAATTATTAGGTTGGGGAAAATCTTAAATCTCATTTAATTACAGTATATAGATGCATCTTGTAGGTATTACAATAATCGCGTTGCTGTAGAAATGTTGGTACTTATGATAAAAAATAAAACGCATCTAGTAGTTAGTCCTCTCTTGATGTTAACCTGACACTGTGTAAAAAAATCTGAAGACACCGAAACAGGTGGAAAGCTGAAGTTGCAAGGTCAGAAATATTATGGTGCTATATTATGCATACGGTGGATGCATTAACACATCGCAGCCAAACTCTCTTAATTTTTGCTGAGTAGCGAAATATGCGTGTGGTCTAGCGTTTTCGTGATGAAAGTTATCAATCTCTTCAAAAACGGTTCGTATTCATTACGTCTCAATAAAGAATCGCAAATCAGTAAACGGTTCATTAGGTTTCTTTCAGTGAGCTTGTGTGGCACCCAAATATCGAGCTCTCTTGTGTACCCATCTTTTTTTAAATGGGTCAAAACCGTTTTGTGTTTAATTCTCAGTTCTTCAGCTATGTCGTAACTACTGATACGTTGATGTTGCTCCACTTTTAAAAAAATGGCCTTCACTTTATTCATAACACGGCAAGGTGCATCTTTGACATCAAAATTTTCGGATTGAAAACGCTTAAACCCTTTTTGTGCTACTTTTACTGACGCTTCATTAGGTCATGAAACGTCACAATTTTCTTCACGGCTTGCTGTGCATTTTATCCTTTTTTATAATGAAAATTTAAAATTTATCGAATGTCTTTATTAGATTCACAAATTGTGACAAAAGGAAAACTAAATTAAAAATAGCTGAAAACAACATTTTACTAATTTGTTTCTTTTTTGAAATGTAACCTTTTTAATGTAATCAAAACCATCCACATACAAATTGTAAATCCAAACAGATTT
Organism: Lapara coniferarum; assembly: GCA_949316025.1. NCBI lineage: Eukaryota > Metazoa > Arthropoda > Insecta > Lepidoptera > Sphingidae > Lapara > Lapara coniferarum. The sequence continues at coordinate 10,878,766 of OX438923.1, read as the reverse complement.
TATTAAAAGTTTATGTAACATACTATATGCGAAGACTTTTTCCCCGACCTATTATTTCTTTTGTATTCAAATAATTAAGAGTTCTGTCTGAATAAAGATACTATTTTGAACGAGCTCATTAGCTTAGCTTTTTCTTTTCTGAATAAAGTAACCATTAGTCTCAAAACAATGGATAAAATCGAAACAATTGTAAATCAACAGAAAGCTGAAGCGGCACTAGCGTACGAACTGCAAGCAGCGAAAATAAAACAGAAGATACGAAACGAAGAGATACAAATCGAAATCGTGGAGCGCCGCAAACAAATAGAGGTTTGATTTGAATTTACATCATTTCACTATTATTCAGATTTTTTTTCTTTGCCTACTTAGATGATGTCTTGATAATAATTAAGTTTCTACATAGAACGTAAATATTACTGGTATATATTATTGTGTTCTTACAATTTGTTACAAAATTTGAAAACAATATTTTGATAGTAAACTATCATGAAAGGATATGATGATTGGATGAATCATGAAAGATTTTTAAGGCGTTTTTGGAACATATTAAACTTTTGGTTGAATGCATAATTTTCTCTCATATCAAAACTGTAAAGAAAACAAATAATGCTACTATGGATTATGAATATTTGTAAGATTTGTATTTTGTTCAGGTGGAACAACAAGAAATTCTCCGTCGCGAGGAAGAGCTGGTAGCTACCGTGCGTTTGCCGGCCGAGGCCGAAGCTTACCGTCTGCAGGCTATTGCTGAGGGTAAACGGTAAGTCTATACCATAATTTTTTAGAGATTTTTTATAATTGCAAATTAGTTTAGGAATATTTTTTTAGGGTAAGTGATATTATTGGACGATGTATCTGTTGTAAACGGATAATTATTCGAAAGTTTCAAAATAGTTTTGAAAAAATTGTCCTCTAAATACCATCGAACTATGATTAATTTCTAAACTTACATAAAACGACTAAAGAGAAAAACATGCAGTCATAATTTCGATGACCGTTCATGAATGCAACCCCACTCTTTGTCGACACTATATTTTCTCCTTAATATAACTGCTATCGTCATTTTCATCATATCCCAAAACACAGCCAAAATGACATCAGTAATTACCATAATATATTTCTGAACTATATTTCATTACTTAAGTTAACAAACCTATTTTCAGCACACAAACAGTGGAAGCAGCTAAGGCAGACGCAGAACGCATCAAAGTGGTTGGTCTGGCTGAAGCCACGGCCATTGGAGACGTAGGTAAAGCGGACGCCGAACGCATGCTGGCCAAAGCCAAAGTTTACAATCAGTACGGAGAAGCCGCCATCATGGCTCTGGTGCTTGAGGCGCTGCCGAAGGTGAGAATTTTATGCTTTTGTTGTGCAGAATATATTAAGTGAAGAGTTTAGAGTTATGACACTTAACGAATAAGCTGGTTTCCCTGATAAAATTATAAGGTTTCCTAATTTATTGATATGATGCACTATGGTGTATTATATTTTACTTTGTTTCTTTTTATGCAATTTAAAATAGTCACAATCATGTTTTGTTTTTCAAATCAAACTGTTAGTATATCGGTGAATGTATCTGCTACTTGTTGTAGTAACAATATTATTTATTTTATCATTCAAACAGATCGCGGCTGAAATATCAGCTCCACTGGCGAAGACGGACGAGATCGTGTTGGTGGGCGACAATGGGACCACGGGTGAAGTAGCACGACTTGCAGGCGGCATTCCGCCCGCTCTCAAGTCTCTTACCGGGCTCGATCTCACGCAGGTGCTCAAACGGCTGCACCCTAACAGCCCTGCAGGTGAGGAGTTGCAAACCATTCATCTTACATAAGCATCTCCATCCCAGATTGCCTCGAACGATAAAATGGTCAATTGTACTACCTCTCTTGCCTTTATCGTGTTTTTCATCATTACCATCGTTATTTTTATTATCATTACCATCACATAGACTATCATTACTTTCATTCTTATAATTTCTGTTGTCACCATCTTCAAGGCAATAGTTGGCGTCTTTCAATTTGTTTATGGCATATATCTGAGTAAGATTTACATAAAAAACGGATTTGATACAAGTCTATCTGAGTATAAAAAAAATCTGCATTCGATTTTCAAAATTCTTAATAGACTCGTAAATTTCGACGTTTGAACATTATTTATGTTGCTTGTCAACTTAAGCAATCGCATTGTTCTAGAAGAGCCGAACCTGTTAGCGGCAGCTAGCAAGAAGAAGGAAGTCGTCGTGAGCTAAACGCACACGAGCCCCGACCAGCCGCGAACACTTTTGTGCCATCAAGCCACTCGCCTTTAGGTACAGTCAACAACATAATACAGTAGAAACCGGTTATAACGACACCGTTTATAACGACCAAATACTTAGATTCCCACATCACATAAACTAAAATTGTGTATCGCCTATAACTTGTATCGAATGTACCGTCTGGATAAGATGGTCATATCATTATAACTGGTTTATACTGCACTTCACTGATTTAGTATTTTTTATATACAAACAGTAGTACAGTCCCGCCGTAGTTTTGTAAATGTACTTTTTGCAACGTGTGGTGTGTAACGTGTGATATATTAGACGGTAATGTAGAACTTGTCTCTTTTTCTTGTTAGCGCGGGCGTGTCCCTATTTTGACTTTAAATACTCTTTGACACGTTTTTTTTAGTTTTATTAATGTAATTAAAAACATGATAGATTTTTTTTGTTTTCCTCGATTTCGTGGGTTCACGAATCGTGATAAATCTTACAATCTTGTTTCTAGACATTTTGCTGCTTAATTTTATTTAAAAAAAAATCCACCTACTTACAATGTGAAATAAAACTAAAAAAATAACTTTCGAGGATATAAATTTATATACAAATAAAATTACAACCATGAATCTCTGTCATGATTTGGACACGTTCGTAAAAAACTGTAGAGTCTCAATTACTTTGCTACAATTTTGTGAGTACAAAATGTGTTATTTTTTTTAATTATGTTTTCGTGTTTGTTTTTAAATATCACCATCAATAGTCAGTAATTTAACTGAATTTCTATTCAATGGATAAGGTCATAAAGTCGTATTTTGTGGTGTTTGTATGAGATTTTATAGAACCTTATATCGTAATAAAACCGAGTGTATATTTTTTGTAGAACGGCCACAGGTCAAACGTATTTCTCTTACAGTTAGTTAGTAAATTAGATTTTGTACGACAACGTAGAAATGTAGTGCGTTCGTTATAAGAATGGGAATGAGTTTCCGCCATGTTGTTTTTTTTCTGAAATCAATAAATATTGTGTCGGTGGCGCAGTTTTATTACGGTATGACTGCAATGCTGAGGTCTTGGGCTCGATTCCCGGGTCGGGCAAAGTGATATTGTTTTTTTTTAGTCTGGAATTTGTGCAGTATCAGCCCGGAGTCTGGAATTTGTGCCCGATATGGCGTTAGGCTCGCCCCCTATCACATCATAAGACGGAATACGCACGGCGAAAAGTGGGTGCACTAATTGCGCCTGTGTCTACCCCTTTGGGGACAAAAGGCGTGAGTGAGTGTGTATGAATGAATGAATTCTTTTTTGAAGCATCAGCAATAATATTATTATATTTATTTGTATTTCAAAATTGATCTAAACAAACCACTATGAACCCCGCAAATGTAATTTTGATTTGACAGTTGACAGCTACATGTCATTGGCGTTCCTATTCTTATTTTGACCGCATAGTATCTAGAATCTTTTGACAATGTGTTCTAAAGGCACTGCCTTTTTTAAACAACTTCCAAAACGGAGGAGGTTCTCAATTCGTGTGTTTGTATTTTTTGTATAGTGAACTCTTACAGTTTTTATTGATACATGTAGTATATTGGTAATAACGTCTTGCTTTCATTCTGAATTATTATACAAGACAATACTTGTAACCATATCGCAGTTTGTATCGAGTTCTTATAGTATTTTCGATTAAGCTTGCTGACAATTATATTAATGTTTTTATATGTGGTCATGAGATAATTGAAATGGTTTTGTATAAATTTTAAATCTTTCAGCCGTATTCTTTTTATATTCTTTCTTGCATATAATTTCCTATATATTTTTTGCACGTTTCATTGAAAAATACTTAAGAGCTTATAAATTACGATCTGAATAATTTTCAATTACAAATTAAATGTTCAACATTTATGCCGGCGGTTGTACTTGGTGTGTTTGTGTGAGTGTTGCATTGTTTCGGCTAAAGTGTATTTCTTTATACTTACCCAAAAGAAACTTAAATTTGTCGGGGCATTGATTATTTTGTTATTATTTCAAATGTTTATGATTTTTTATGCTTATTGATATAATCGAATATTGTACAATTCAATTTTTGTTCTATTTGTCATGTGTATTGTATACAATTAATAAAATGTGTATTTTTGAAATTTGATGTTTTTCTAACCTGTTCATATCGTGGTATCACAGTATATAGAAGAAACTCAATAGGTTTGTAAAATTTGACGGCACTGCCGACTCTTAACGGTCATATCGTAAGTCTGTGGTAAAACCCTTCACACTGCTGTTTTGTTCGCCTCGTACCAAGCGCCACGACCGCCAAAAAAGTAGCAACGTCGCTCATAACATTGAATTACAAAGTATGCGTGGTAGTGCACTGCACTCGTCACGCTAATCCATTAAGATGTTAAGTCTCATAATGCCAGGGCTGTAAAGAAGGAAGGGCATCTCACAATGCCTTAAAATACCAATGCCGTACCTTAACAATGTATACTAATATTAAAAGGCTGAAGAGTTTGTTTGTTTGAACGCGCTAATCTCAGGAACTACTGAACCGATTTTGAAAATTCTTTCACTAATAGGAAGCTACATAACTCCTGAGTGCTATAGGCTACTTTTTATTCCGGGAAAATATTTTTGTCCCGGAAAAACTTTTTCACGCGGGCGGAGCCGCGAGCACTACTAGTCTGCTAATAATAAGCAAACAAGTGAACAGCAGATTATGACAAAAAAATGCGGGCATATAGTGACATCTACACAATACCGCTTCTGACAGGTTGGTCTGGAGATCTTTGGGGCCTCTATGTTCAGCAGTGGACTCCTAAAGGCTGAAGAAGACGAAGAAGAAGAAAGAATACCTAGTTAATCCTACTAATATTATAAAGGCGAAAGTTTGTAAGAATGTATGGATGTTTGTTACTCTTTTGCGTAAAAACTACTGAACGGATTTCTATATAATTTGGCACACGGGTAGATCATGTCCTGGATTAACACATAGGCTACTTTTTATCCCGATAAATATAAAGCGGGACTTTTATCCCGGAAAAACTTTTTAAAGCGGGCGGAGCCGAGGGCAAAAGCTAGTACGGTATATAGCAGTCTTGGTCATAACCTACTAATTCGTTATTCTGCTCATAGATGGCATTTGAAGTATTGTTACGAGATTGGTACCTATATGTAATATACCCTGTCTGTTACCCAAGCAATTACATAATAACCAACTCACACATGTTCATAAATCAAGAAATCCAAAAATCGATTGACAGAACAGATCGGGACATTTTACTTGTGACTACAGCTGCTCTATCTTAAATTCAAGTCTAGTTACGGATCTGCATAATGCCTAATAATTGCACTGGCTACAATGTCCTTAAAAGCAATAGTAGTATACAATAGTGCATGCGCACTGCTGCTTGGCGGTAGAAATAGACATTGCCGTGGTACCTAACCAGGTGGCCTCTCGCATAGGAAAGACCTACTACAGTGGTCAGACCCCTCGAGCTGGTAGGTATATACGAAAATTTGCATTGAAATAAAATCATGGAATTATGGATGAACTAGTTTATTAGTTTTACGCCTGGTTCGGGTTCTGGAGTTCTCCTCGGATGTTGGTCTTCATCAGCTAGAAATAAAAAGAATATATTTTTTTCGGTAACTCCAATACATTTGGCTAGTGGGATAGTTCTATTATTATAAGTACTAATGGTATAAACTGGACCGTCGAATTTAATATAATTGAAAGTCATTTGTTTTAATCTCTTTGACCCATAGCAAAACCACCGTAACTTTAAATTACGTAGTAAAGAGTGGCCTGTCGTCACCCTGACCCGAAGGTCAGTAGCCATTAATAAAGTCCTATCGTAAAATGAATACAAGATTTGAAACTTGTAGATGAACAATGTCCTTTAGTCTACCATTTAGACTTCTAAACCAAAAGTTTACAGACGAATTCACTTTTAAGCTCGAAGAGTGGGCAAAGGCGCAAGTCGCAACTCGTACCCCATTTTTCCCCGTGTGCATTCTGTCTCATAGTGATAGGATGCGAGCTAATCGCCACATATGGCACAAATTAAAGACTCCGAGCTGATATCGAGCATCAATATAACCTCACAACCCTGGGATCAAACCTGAGTTCTTAGGGCCGTATTAATAATTCAATCTCATGTTTGAGTTACATCTCAAGTGGACACAATGTATTGGACTCTTCATACATTATGTCGACTTGAGATGTAACTCAAACTTGAGATTCATTTATTAATACCGCCCTTAGTAATGCAGTCCTATCGTAATACAACTACGCCACCAAGTAACCAAAAGTATAAATGTCACATTACCTCCACTTTCTCCTGGTAACTGAGTTCCGTTTTAGTCAGCACGTATGAGAGTTTGGCGAGCGCCGCTTCAGGGGTCATGTCGAAGGAGGGAATCACGCCGCATTCCACCAACAACTGAAAATAATTAAAAAAAGTAAAGTAATTTAAAAAAGTTTCTTTAGATTAAATACTATTCTCCTCATCGTGTTCTGATACAACTGTATTATTCACCTGCTATGGCACAATCACCCCCCTCCTTCCTCCGAAAAATTACACTGGTTATGCTCATGGAGCCAATAGGTAAGAAAAGTTGAACTTTTCAAGTTATACGTAAGCTCGTTTAAAACTGTAATTTAATACTCACCAGTATCAAGTTAGCTAAAACTAGTTCGTGTAGTGCTTTCAGACTTTAAAGTCAAATACTTCTAGTGCTAATTATCCTACGCAAATATCAACTTTTAACGTTTATTGTCATTTTAGTAATGGAATTTAAGCCGAAGCATTGAGATATGCATCTATAACCACTTATATTATCCATCCTAGGACGTTATAGGGGTAGGGCCATATAACTAAATATTATTAGTAGAGAAATCCCAGACATTCCCTGCTCAATTATATCAAATGAAACCAGCGTGTGTTATGAGGATTGATGTAAGTTTTTAATTAGTTACCAGGAACACAAAGCGTAGCTTACTCATTAATATTAGTTGTTGAGCACTCTCTGCCTTTTGCCGTGACTTGCAGCTAGAGAACATGACCACCGTCTGCGCATGAGTCGCCCGGATATATCAAAATAGTTAAAACCGCTGAATTATTAATCTTCCCTCCCCATGATAGGCAGTAGCAATAACGTGTCTTCCACGCAATGAAAGAAGCTTATAAACATTTTTCAAGACTCCCCATGAGGCCTATATTGTAACTATCGTTCCAAACATGACTGTCATAATTATGTCAGCTTGCGAGGGACAATCATCTCTTATCGATCGATCCTCTATAAGCTATCTGGACTACCAGTGGTGCAGTGTATTGTCTGTGTCCGTATAAAAAAAAACTTACAAGTCCAGTTTCATATATAGCTTTGCCAAGCACGGTTCCGTTGATGCACTGCGTCACGTTCACAACCAACACATTGTTCTTGACCGCCCTCTCTATTTCTTTGTAGATCTCTTTCCTTTTTATTGGAATGTTTCCGTTACCGTAAGTCTCTAGGACAACACCTGCAAAAAGTTTCAATCATGATTTAACGTAGTCAGTTACTAATTGCAACTGAATTCAAGTTTTATGCAGAGACGTGTCAATTTTTGATGGACTAGATTCATTTACCGCATTAATTTTATATTTGTTAAATAAAGACGATATTGAACCTACATCTTTCTTCTTCTCAAATTGCTGCCGACGAGTACATAGATCTTTACTACGTCCATGGAGTGAAACAGATAAATGGAGATGTGTGCCTTGGGTTTAAACCTCCGGACATTGTCTCGGCAGACCGTTCCATTCCCAACTAGGCTATCGTCCATTTATGTGTTTTACTTAACAGCTAATAAAAGAATTATTAAAGAAGAAGGTATTGTTTTTTAAAACTGAGTGACCATTAAAGGTTTCTCGTTCTCTCTCTATAACAAATTAAACCCACCATCCATATTTGCACACACGGCTCTAATCAGTTCCGCAGTAATGGTTGGAGCCACCTTCAATATATAGACTTTTCTAGACAGCTGGTCGTGTAGCCGGCACTCGTTGGGCACCGATCCTGGTGCATGAATCAGCATCTTTGGATCCACATCTAGTGTCGTCTTCGCTTCCAGAAGTGGTGGGAAGTTGGGCGAATCGAAAGCGTATATACGCGTGTTAGACACTTTCTTCACTCTGGCAAAGGTAAGGCTTTAAAATAAACTAGTTTAAATGACAGACAGACAATAAAATTCCGGCTTATGGTGTAGATATATCTGTTTAATTATCTGCAATTCTGTTGTTTTTGAGTTGTGACTCTCACTTGACAAGGTATGTCGTGTAATTTTTGATAATAACTTCGGTGGTGTTTTGTTTTTCGACATGGCGACAGATTTTTATTTCCAAGTATTTATATTTATTGTTTTGTATCTGCTATTATTACTTGACATTGGCGAAATCACCGATATATAATAATATCGGTGGAAGCCATAATTTAAAAGAAAAAGAAAATAATTTCAATCATAGTTCATATCTCTACATTCCGCTCCATTCCAACATATTCATATTTTTAGCATTTTTTTAAAACAGAGCAAAATTCTTTTTACCCTTGAAAATAAGCTAAAATAGAAGCGACTAACCTCGTGCCCCTAAATAGTCTAGCGCCGAAGAATACTGTAACTTCAGGTATGTGTTGAGTGGCCGCGATTAGTACGGCGCATAATAAATTATTGTTACCATCACTGCGTGGTTGGAAGATTGGCACCTGTAACGAGTCGTAGCACAATATAATAATAGCCTAAAGCCTTTAATTTAATAGAGGTGTACGAAAGCAGATAATAACTTAATCCCCATAGCCAGTTTCGGCCACAGCGGCCAGTCTCAACGGAGATCAGCCAGGTAGGCAGGAGATTTTATAGTGCAAAGGTGTGTGCGCAGTACACAGATGCACTCGCTATTCCTTCACTCTGGTAGTCTGGTGAGACGGCAATCCGACATGACCGGAGAGAGAACGGGCGCAGGACCAACGGCTTTACGTGCTTTCCGAGGCACGGAGGTATCATAGCGCCAATTTCTTGACTCCGAGGTGCGACTGAGTAATTTTTAGACGGAAATACCCAGTCAAAATGTTTTTGGCTCGACCCGGGATTCGAACCCAGAACTTCAGTACGCAAATCCTACTCGTAACGCGTACGCAATAAGAACTACGCCACCGAGGCAGTAAATATAAAGCAGGTACTATATAGCCATCAAAGGCATGTTAGTAATTTTCGGACGGTACCAAATACTGGTTTCAGGAAAAAATAATTAAAGAGCGTTGTATACCTTAGTCCAAAACTTAACTCTCGCAACAACGTATTTATAATCCCACAGAATTGTACTACAATAGTTCCCAACTGTGGCTTAGCTTATGTCACAGACGTCATTTTTCGCTATTCTTTTTTATTATAAATACACACACACACACACACACACACTCACTCACGCCTTTTATCCCCGAAGGGGTAGGCGCTACTAGTGCACCCACTTTTCGCCGTTATTCCGTCCCATGATGTGATAGGGGGCGAGCCTATCGCCATATCGGGCACAAATTCCAGACTCCGAACTGATACTGTATAGAAAAACCCATTACTTTGCTCGACCCGGGGATCGAACCCCAGACCTCAGCATCGCAGTCGTACCATAACACAACCACGCCACCGATGCAGTCGAGTTTATTATAAATAATTAGACGAAATACCTGTGCTCCTGTAAGAACAACGGTCTTTCCTACACTCTCCAACATGAATGAGAGATTTGAAGCGCCATAAGCCGTAGTGTCAGTGCCATGAAGAACAACGAAGCCATCGTAGTCGTGGTAAAACCTCTGAAAATAGAGATAACAATATTCGAGTAGGCATATGATTAAGGATTTGACACAGGATTAGGGTTTGCAGAACCGGTTGGAATTTTAAGAACCGGGATTTCCGGTACTTTGCACTTACAGAATCGGGCATTCCTGGTATTTTCGGTACTTTCCGGATTTTTGTTTTTTTTTTCGTGGACAACCCCGTTTAGTATACTTTCACTTCAGAAATCAATTTTTTTATGTATAGACACGCTTACTTTCAACGGCGTCGTCATTCTTAAGTGATATCCATTGGTCATAAGCACACAAAATACCAAAATAGTGGTTGAGTTGCCGGCCATAATTGAATTGAATCGCGATATGGGAAGGTTAAATGTGTTTTGGTTTCAAGAAATCACAAAAGTAGAAATAAAGTAATGTTTTAGTAAAATTATAAATTCAAAAGTTTTAGTTTTTTTGGGAGCTTAGATGTTTGTTGAAAGTTAACACCAGAACTGATCAAAATATTGGGAGAAAAATTATCACACAATATTAATCCAGGACATGTCCGATCGTGGTGTCAAATTATATTCCAATACGTTCAGCGTCGTTCAATAAATTATCGATAGGGGCAGAGATATTAAGGGGGATTAAGAAGTTATACGGCCAGTTGTACGCCTTAGGTACCAAACCCACCAACAGCTCGCCCAGAGACCCGAGAGCCAAGCTGATCCGATACCACAGTGTAGACATCCCAAACATTATCCTCCGTGAGATTAGGATCCCATTTGGATAACTCAACAACAAGATGGTCCGTGAGAACAGAATTACTATAGAGCTTTAAAAAACGGGTGGTGCGCTGATACTCAAAGCATGGAAAATAATTATTCCACTGCATAGAAGCATGAGACAGGGACATGTTATTTATCGGAAACTGTTCACTGTGGCGCACAGTGGTAAAGACGCGGAAAAATTTTTTTTTTTCAGATCAGGTATTTCTATAGTTTATATCGTAAATCTATAGTAGACAAGTTGGATAACTTTAGCCTAGAAGGATATTTACTTTAGTATATACGATTTGAGAAAGTAATACAGTATTCAGTAGTTATGACAAGTTACAGCATATCATATGATGATTTAGTTAATGTTGTAATGTCTAGTAACATGGAAGTGTATTGAAAGTCTGAAATAAAAGAAACAATCCTAGAGCAAATATAATATACAGAGTTCAGTAAAATATTTTTGCCAAATTTCACGAAATCAGAGGCATGATTCTCTATGACATTGTTAACTCGTAACGCGGCCGCGTCACGTTCACTTCGTGTAACGGGCGTAAAATGGTATTCTGTATGCCAATTTCCATAGTGATAAACGCGATGAGTTACGTTACGCGCTTGTTACGAACGGTGAAAATAACGCGTGTCATAGAGAATAAGGGGGCTGGCATGCTGTGTCAAGACCTAAGCAATATTATTTTGCTAAATACAAAGAGTTGGTTTGGGTTTGGGATTCGGTTTGTGTTTGCGTTCGCGTTTGTGTTTGTGTTTAGGTTAGGTTTGGGTTTAAGTTTAGGTTAGGGAATGGGTTTGTGTTTAGGTTTAGGTGTAGAGTTTGGTCTTGGGCTTTGGTATGGATTTGGAACTGGGTTTGGGTTTGTATTTGCGTTCGCGTTTGTGTTGGTGTTTGTGTTTAGATTAGGGGCATTATTCTTTATGACATTGTGAACGCGTAACGCGGCCGCGTTGGATAACTTCGCGTAATTTGCGTTAAATTGTATTCTGTAAGCCATTTTGACAGTTCATGAACGCGATGAGGTGGTTTACGTGCACGTTCGGAATGGTTAAATGAACGTGCGGCCCGCAAGCGCGTATAAGCGCGTTTTGGACCAATTATTTATTTATATACAAAGGCTGCAATATTCGGTTGGCGATTGTACCCTCTTGATATCCTGAAATCTTAAATAAAATAATATACCGTAGCAAAAATAACCGAACACAAATTTTATGTGATCAAATAAATAATCATACTCATATATTTTATCTTGAAAGTGAAATTTGTGTAAGTCAGTGACCCAGCGATGTAAAATAAGTTGTTTTAGTAACACGAATTTTGACACTGAGGTTAATAATTTTTTATTACCTCGATAATATCTCAAATTTCATTACGGTATAAAATTAATAATATGTCTACTTAATTTATATTCTCTGATTTATATAGCTTACAATTATTATGGGGTTGATTCGTAGCACACAATTTGTACCTACAAAGTTTGATGACAATATTATTGGAGCAAGTTTTACTTACGTATTGGTAAGTACATTAAGTATTGTTATTATAGATAATGGATAGAGTTCATAATCAAGGGCGTAGCCAGCTTTAAAGTAAGGAGGCGAGGGTGGTCAAAATCTCAAATATAGATCCAGGGGGACAAAGCAAAATGGTCGTGTAGGTAAGGTAATTTGACAGAGCTCATATTATGATAGAGGACCCTTTTATTTAATTTTTATCTGTGGTGCTTTACAGCTGGCTTTTCTAGTTAAAAATGTCTCTATACTTGATATTAACATACCTACTTAGTAACTACTTCGATCGGGCGGTAAACCACCTAAACTCGCTTATCCGTAAAGCGTCTATATATACTCCATTTGATCGCGCCAAATGGAGACGACCGCGTTCAGTACTGACAGATCCAGAGGACGAAATCACTCTGGCCATTCGCGAAAAGATCGAGCATCAAAAGCTCACACACTCCACAAGACCGCTGTACCGTCCTCGCCGTCGAGGACCTCGTCGCGTTCCCCGTCACCCTGACCTCTCTTAGCAGTTCCGGCCCGCGTGCCGAAGACTACTAGGTACGATGCCACTAAATAGGATTAGGTTAAAAACCATCTTCCCCAAACGCTGATGTCTTATTCTCTCAGTGGCCGCCGTGAGCCGAGGTTCGTGACCCGTTAGTGGGTCGCCCTCAGCGTGGTCGCTTAATTTTAAGGGTTGCGAGCGCCTTCTGCACTCACCCAAAAGACCGGTGTTCTTTCATAAGCCGACCCTCGTCAGGCTAGAAAGATTAATGTCAGGGACAAAAAAAAAAAAACCTACTTAGTACATTATGTTGTCTCCCGCTTTGCTATGGAGGGAAGCGGACATGTAATGTTTCCAAGTCTTCCCTATCTTTCTATTTCATTTGTTTCGTTAGAGGTTAAAGACAAATTAGTGTTCCCTGAGACTAGAAAAGCTTCACCATATGGTGATTAAAATGTGTTTTCAGCGGTTCTCCCCTGCCTACACCCTTGGGTCATTTTGTGATTGGGATTTTTATGTTTGGTTTTTAGTAAATATCCAAGATAATTGTTTGTACATAAATTTCCTTTTTTATTTTAGGAGACTAATAGCATATTCATTAAATAATAATGTCACCAAAACTGATAAAATAAAATGTAATACTAAATTACTTTATTGTTACAGGATGGTGAATGTGATGCAAAATATTCCAAACAAATCAAAAATAAATGTACATAGATATAATTATGCACACATTGTACCTTTGTTTTATTTTTTCTTTGTTGTTCAGTGACAGGCAATGTAATATTAAACACTAAAATTCAGTTTCTGAGTTTCAAGAAAGTTGGTGGAAAGTTGCACCTTAACAACTGAATTAAATATGGTACACAAGCAGACAGTGAACTGTGGATTGAGATATACAATACAAATATTCTTTATTGTAACCATTTAAAAATAAAAATAAACAATTAAAACTTATACAATTTCCTTAAATTGCTAGGGTACAATGGGCTGTCTTATTGCTACAAGATATTTTTTCCAGGCAACCTCTGTATGTAAAGAATCTTAAGTCACATATAGGTAGATAGCGATGTACAACAAGAAAAAGAAACAAACAAAAAAATAACACTAAATGCATCATAATAATAACAAAATATACTAATATACAGGTTCGTTTTGACACTGCGTTAATAAAGGAAACCACATTACTTATCAAGTAACACTTTTCATTATGTTATTTTAACTATAGATGTAAAATAAAAAAGTGTAAGTTTCGAACAAAATCAATATCAATGAAAAGTAACTTTAAGTTTACATGCCCTAATGCCACTATAACTGCTTGATGAGAATTCCTCGCAGCAGCAACATTATACTTTCAGTTAGGAATACACTTATGCACACACCATATCCGCACTAAACTATAAAATGTAAAAAAATTGGAATACTAAGACTGGGATTTTTTGCGAAAGTATTCGTTATTCATTCATAATTTTTAGCACGATGTTAGCAGAGGTATAGACGAATATATGGTTTCATTTAGTAATGCAATGTGAAAATGACCCTGTATATGTAATTATCACTTAATAAATACAGTGATATTTCACACTATATCATTGAGAGTAGTTTTTTTTTACGAAATTAAATTTAGCTAAGGATTTCGCTTGTCTTGATCTAAGGATATAGACTTATTATTCCGCAAAGACTAATGTGGGCTGACCCGCAAGTAGAAGTTACTGGGTAATAATACTATTAATACATATTTAAAAAAACATTTAATAGGCAAATAAACACATTTTTACAATACACATTGTAATGTACCTCCTCTTTGTTGTATTGGCTCGGTATCACACCAGCAGGGCGGGCGTCCCCCCTCAGCAGCCGGTCCTTCCTCAGGCTGTCCCCAGACTGCCCCCACTGCCCGTGTGATCGAGACAACTTCACCCGAGTGTTGCCACTCATATATTTTATATTCATGTTGCTACCGCCAACATGTTTAGGAATACACAAACACTACATCCCTTCCTTATTTTATTTATTTAATCATTTCAACAATAATTAATTATGGTTCGTACTAATTTTCTTCATTATTTTCTTTGTTCTGGATTCTCCATTCACCCTCTATCTTTTTTAAATGCATTATGTTTCTTCTTAGTTCTTGTTCTGTTTCAGGGTTTTTTACTATCACGTCTCCCCCTTCGGCTCGTTCCACAGAATAAGGTGTTGGTTTAAAATTGGGTGATAATTTATTCTTATTTTCCATATCTTTTATGTATACTTTGTCTCCATGTGTTAGTAGAGTATCCTCAGCTCGTCTTTTCCTGTCTGCATATTCTTTTCCTACATCTTTCCGTATTGCATCGTTATCTCGTACATCAGAATCGTCTATTCTCTGGTCATTTGTTATGGATGGAATTTTGTCTTTGCTTTGTCTTGAAAAAAATAATTCAGCTGGTGTCTTCCCCGTTACCGAGTGTGGTGTTGAGTTGTACATCATTAAGTACTCCCATACACCTTCCTTTATATCTTTCTTTTGAATTTGACAAATTTTTAGCCTTTTCAATATATCACGGTTTTGT
Organism: Lapara coniferarum; assembly: GCA_949316025.1. Classification (NCBI taxonomy): domain Eukaryota; kingdom Metazoa; phylum Arthropoda; class Insecta; order Lepidoptera; family Sphingidae; genus Lapara; species Lapara coniferarum. Next base: position 10,863,349 of record OX438923.1, on the reverse strand, counting down.
CTTTCTACCTCACCATTTTGCTGAGGCCAATAGGGTATTGTATTGAACAATCTTATATCACACTCTTTACAATATTGCCTGAATTCATTGCTTACGAATTGGCGACCATTATCTGCTGTAATTGATTTGGGATAGCCCAGGCGGCTAAAAATTTCTTTTAATAATCGAATGATTTGCATGCTAGTAATTGTCTTAATGAATTTAATTTCTTTGTATCGGCTATAATAGTCTATGATCACAAATAGGTAGTCGTTATTTGGCAGTGGCCCAAGTAAGTCCATAGCGACATCTACCCACGCGGCTACAGGGAGTTCTCGACGTTTCATAGGAACAGGAGGGCTAGGCAAACCCACAAGAGTACAACCCGTACAGCTTTTTACAAGGGCTTCAGCATCTTTGTCGATTCGGGGCCACCATACTTTTGTTCGCAATCGGCTTTTCATTGCTACTATTCCAGGATGTCCTTCGTGCGCCGCATCTAAAACTTCCTTGCGCAAATCCTTCGGAATAACAAGCCTACTTCCTCTTAAGAGAATATTGTCATAAAAACCGAGTTCGCTTTCGAATATTTTGTATCCTTTTACTGAGTCATCCCAATCGTTATTGTAAATACCTCTCCTCACTTTTCTAATCTCACTATCCTTTTTTGAGCTTTCATTAATGGTTTTCATAGGCACGGCGTAGGGACAAGTTTGCTCCACTATCTGGTGTACACAGTCATCGGAGTCACTTGGTGGACTGTTGGAGTAGTTGCAAAGTCTTGACAGAGGATCGGCAATATTTACTTTGCCTGGTTTATATTTAATGTCATATAAATAGGTCTGTAAACGAAGCACCCAGCGCTCAACTCTAGCGCATGGTTTCGATTTCGGGCCGAACAAAAATTCCAATGGTTTATGATCAGTGATAAGTTCGAATCGCTTACCGAATAGGAATATGTTGAAGTGTTCTACAGCCCAAACCAACGCGAGTGCCTCCTTTTCAGTCTGACTATATCTCCGTTCATGTTCAGACAGTGTACGGTTGCCATAAGCAATGATTCTTGGGCCTCTGTTATCAAATTGTATTAGAACGGCCCCTAGACCTACCGGACTTGCGTCAGCTATAACTTGTGTCCTATCATCTGTGTCATAATATCCTAATGTTCTAATTGTCGAAAGTGTCTGCTTACAATTTTCAAATGCTTTGTCTTGTTCTTCCTTCCAAATTTCTTGTATCTTTGTTTTCTTTCCTGATTTATTATTTCTTAATAGTTTTTTCAAAGGTTCTGTCATTGTTGAGATATTAGGTAACCATTTATTAATATAATTCACTAATCCTAGGAAGCTTTGAAGCTCCTCTATAGTTCTAGGTACCCGAAATTCGGAAATACTGGTAATGTATTTTTTAGCTGGTCTAGCTCCCGCGGATGTCAGCTCATGACCAAGGAAATTAATTTCTTGTGCTTTATATAAACATTTCTTCTCATTCAACAATATGTTATTCCTTTTTAAAACTTCAAGGGTTTTTGATAGCCGTCTATCATGCTGTTCTTCATTCTCTCCATATACCAAAATATCGTCAATGAAGTTGACTACACCGTCCAAGCCTACCAAGATTTGTTCCAGAATTTTTTGAAATAGCTCTGGTGCGCATGTAATGCCAAACATTAATCTTTTATATCTATATATTCCCCTCGACGTTATGAATGATGTAATGTATCTTGAATCCGGATGTATTTCAATTTGGTGGAAGGCATCTTTAATGTCTAGTTTTGAGAAAAAGTGTGCTTTCCTAATCTTCGGTAGCAGATTATCCATACATGGCAATGGATGATTTTCTCTCAAAATTGCTGCATTAGCGCGTCTCATATCTACACATAAGCGTACCTCATCATTGTCTTTCAATATGGGTACAACCGGTGAAATCCAAGGTGTAGCACCATCTACTTTTTCTATAATATCCTTCGCGAGTAATTCGTCTATTTTTTTATTCACTCTCTCTTCAATAGGTATAGGAATTCGTCGATAAGGCTGAGATATTGGTATACATTTTCCATTGATGGGGATTTTTACAATAACATTTGTAATTTAGGAAATGGTTCAGTATGTTCTACAATTTTGTTAATACTGATGCCCAATTTTAAAACTTTTAACTGGATAGCTGTATCTTTGCCTAATAAATTTCTGGACCCGCCGCCAATAACAAAAAACATTGCCATTTTTTCTTCTCCGTTTACTTTAATTTTTGTTTCAAATGTCCCCTTTACGTTTAAGGGAGTTGTACTTCCATAAGGATATAGGGATTTATTAGTACCCTTGATTTGATTGTAAATTTTAATTTTCTTCTTCTTCAGGGTTTCCCATGTGCCATCTGTAATGAGATTATATTTACATCCGGAATCTATCAACATGTTTAATTTAACTCCTCCTACAATACATTCTATAACATCATCGTCATTCATATTAAATACATAGTGTATATTATGTTCACTGTCAGATTCGTTGTTAACGTCTAAGTTGTTTATTTCTTGACTCTTCCGAGGTTTTTTATATTCTGTAGTATCACCAGATGTATCTTCTAATTTCCTTTTTTGCACTTTCAACCTGCATACAGCATTGAAATGCCCTATCTTATTACAGTTGTGACATCTCTTTTTCTTTGCTGGACACTCCTGACTAGGCAAGGTATGCATATTGTACCCACATCTACTGCACAATTTGCTTGTTCCTGGTTTATTTCCTGTATCTCTTACTTTCTCTAATTCCTTCTTTTTCTTATTTCCTATCCTTGAATATGTTTTATCGTGATTCCTGATTAAATTTATATCAGTTTTTATTTTGCCATACTTTTCTAATTGATGTTCCACAATTTCTAGAGTGTTTGCTACAGTCATAACTTTATCTAATGTAATATCATCGCCTATTGTCAAAATTTTTTTTCGTAGGTCTGTCGATAAACATTTTTCTACAATTTGACCAATCATATGTTCTTCACAGCAAGTAAATTTGCATTTATCCGCTTGATTCCTTAATCTTACCACAAATTTCTCGAATTTTTCTCCCTCCTCTTGCTTAATTTGCCTGAATATATGCCTTTCATAGATTTTATTTTGCTTCGGGATAAAATATTTGTCCAATCTTTCAACCGCAGTGTTAAACACATCTACTTCATCTTCTTGTACCGTCACGTATGCTCCAGGCAGATTATAAACAATTTCCTGTAGCTGTGGCCCTCCTAAGAGTAGTAACACTGCCCTTTTTTTTTCAGCATTCTTAATTTCGGTTGCTTCTAAATATATATTGAGGGATAACTTCCATCTCTCCCATCGTAAAGCGACTGAAGTATTATCTCCGTCAAGATCTAGTTTCTCTGGCGGAGGAAGTAAATTCGCCATGTTTTGGGCAACCTGGAATTAACAGCCAAATTTCCTGTTTTAGATTCTGTTCATCCAAACAAACTTCATTCTATCACTCGGGTTGTGTTATATCGCAAACACTACATCACAGTCATTTAAATAATGCACGGTTTACATTTATTGCAGGTCTGTGCTACCTATTTCTGTAACACTAGGCACAGTTTGCATTTATGAGAGCCCGTACTGCTTGTCAGTCAATATCATGCACGGTTTACATTTATTGCAGGCCTGTACTGCCATCACTACTTAATAATGTACAGTTTGCATTTATGAGAGCCCGTACTGCTTGTCAACACACATAACGCACGGTTTACATGTATTGCAGGCCTGTGCAGCCTTACACTAGAATCACGCACAGTTCGCATTTATGAGAGCCCGTACTGCTTTTCAATCTTACAATATACAACATTAGTTCTAATGTCAGTTGTGGGACTGATAGAACTTTCATTTACTAACCTCGTAATCGCACCTTATTTTAACACCGACGCGGAAATCGAATCCGCAGTCTATTTCTATAGGTACATAAGACCCTGGTTTTCGTCGACACAATGTAATCATCCGGTATTATGAGAATGTTTATGTAATTACGATTTTCTTTATTTAGTGGGTGGTCATATAATATTTGATATTATTATCGCAATATCTTATTAATATGGTGTCTAGATGCACCAGTATAATATTTGATAATTGTTACATGATACTTACCACATTTACTTAGTCCAAAGCAAAGTCTCGTTTTGATTTAAGATTTGTAAATTAGATTTCGTCCATGTATTTCACTTTTAACAGCAGAGACAAATAAACAAGATTTAACAGTTTGAGTCAGAGACAAATAGGTTTGAGTACTTATAGATAAGTGATGTCCCTATGCGTCACCGATTCGATATATTGCAGCAATCGATTTACTTCATGGTGAAGCTTTAGTCGACTAAACACATTGATGTGTTATTTCTTAACAGTGTAATGTTTTATATACACACCCTAAGCGCCTAAATATGTCTAAGTATTAAATTTACAATGTGGACGCTCTGTAAATAAAATATATAGATTGATTTTAATTAATGTCAGAGCCAAAAGCAAATGCCTTCACTATTGAAGGAAAACAAAATGAATGCCCGCCAGTCCTTATTATACATGTATAATTTAAAAGATACCTAGCAAACAATTACAATCGATCGCCAGCAACCGTTTGCATAAAAATGGGTGAAAACATGTACAATCGTAATTAGGTCCTCATATAAATGTCGGCGCGGCGCTTGCGCTTACTTTTTGTTATGTATACCCTTATTGTTTTCCTTTTCGGGTTGCGTTACGAGGTAGTAAATCTTTTATAGAAGATTTACAATATGTTGTATATACCTGTAGTATGTACTAACCTTTTTTCTCGTCGCCACTTGTAATGTACCTCCTCTTTGTTGTATTGGCTCGGTATCACACCAGCAGGGCGGGCGTCCCCCCTCAGCAGCCGGTCCTTCCTCAGGCTGTCCCCAGACTGCCCCCACTGCCCGTGTGATCGAGACAACTTCACCCGAGTGTTGCCACTCATATATTTTATATTCATGTTGCTACCGCCAACATGTTTAGGAATACACAAACACTACACACATTAATTACTAGGGGAAGATCCTTCGTATGTGAGAAGCCGTGAGGGTAGGTACAACCGTGATGTCTATTTCTACCACCAAGCAGCAGTGTGCATGCACTGTTGTATTGTTCCTTCTACTTCTTTGATTATAACTGGCGACGAGCTTGATTATTCAGCTATTGCGGCAATGTCACATTGTTGCAAACTGCAGAGTTGTAAGGTACTATAGTGGTATGTTTTTACGTTGGAGACTTTAGTAAGGGGAAGATGTTAATCTATTCAATTCAATCAGAGACAAATAAGCTAGAAATTCAATTTTATTAGATTGTGTCTCTTGTAAACAAACAAGTTCTATGACAATGACATATGAAAATCAGTGTTGCCAACAAGATTTTTAAGAATCCTCCAAGTTTGCTGTATATTTCCGTTAAAAATCTGTTAAAACTTATTTTTATTCGTCAATAACTGACACGGGCGTACTCATAGCTTTCACACGGGCGGTGGGGGGTTGAAGAATACCAAAGCGTCAGTGGCGTAGCGTGTGCTCTTGTCAGCAAAAGACCTCCTTTCAACAAATAAGTCACGTATACACCCCCCTTCCTCACATAAATTTGAGAAATGTATAAGGCATATTTAGCTGTTTTTGTCCCGTCAGCCGTTAGAAAGATTTTATCCCGTTTTCAACGTATCCAAATCCGCTAGATATGACGGGAAATCCGTCAAGTTGGCAACTCTGTTGACAATCTTTGTGAAGTATACATTTTCGTCTGAAAACAATTACTGCCTAGAGTAATTTCTTAAAAATATTTATGTTTTCTTTCGTGTTTCTTATGTAAAAATTAGACAAAAATGGTATTAGATAAAGCTTGGCAGTCAGTTATTTGAGATATATCACTTGATATCACGAGTACGAATAAAAAAAATATGTTATTTCTAAAACCGATCTTACCGATTCGAGCGGATGTAAAATTTCTGAACGCATAAACACGTTGTAAAATAGAAAATATTGAGCATAGACAAGCTATCGTGCGGCTTACAGAATGCTATTTTTCAATACTTTAACGTGGCGCGTTCATGATTCTCGTTGGAGTTTAGATTTGGTTATGACGTCATGCGGTTTACGGTGGGTTAACTCATGTGTCATAAAGAATTACCCTCTAGGTTTGGGTTAAATTTTAGGTTTGGGATTGGTTATGTGTGTAGGTTAAGGTTTAAGATTGGGTTTAACTTTGGTTCAAGTTTGGGTTAAGGTTTAGATTTATGTCTGTTTAGACTAGGTTTAGGTTTATGATTGTGTGTCTTTTGGTTTAGTTAGTTTGGATTAGCGTTAAGGATTGGGTTTGTGTTTGCGTTCGCGTTCGCGTTTGTGTTTGTGACTAGGTAAGAGGCATGATTCTCTATGACATTGTCAACTCGTAACGCGGCCGCGTCACGTTCACTTCGTGTAATGTGCGTAAAATGGTATTCTGTATGCCAATTTCCAAAGTAATAAACGCGATGAGTTACGTTACGCGCTTGTTACGAGCGGTGAAAATAACGCGTGTCATAGAGAATAAGGGGGAAGGTTTGGGCTTAAGTTTAGGTTTGGGAATGGGTATGGGCTTGGGAGTAGGTTTAGATTTGATTTAGGGTTTGAGTTTGGGTTTAAGTTTGGGTTTGTGTTTAGTTGGGTTTGGGTTTAAGTTTAGGTCTGGGATTGGAATTGTGTTTAGGTTTAAGAATGGGTTTGGATATGGGTCTGAGTTTGAATTTGGGTTTTGGGTTTGGGGTAGGGCTTGGAATGGGTTTGAATTTGGGATTTAGTTTGAGTTTGGGTTTGGGATTGGGTTTGAGTTTCGGTTTGGGTTAGGGTTAAGGTTTAAGTTTGGGTTAGGGATTAGGTTTTTGTTGAGGTTAATTTGGGTTTGGGATGGATTTGGGTTTGGGATTAGGTTTGCGTTTGTGTTTAGTTTAGGTTTGGGTTTTTTTTTTTTTTTTTTTAAAAGGCCATCTTCGGCGCATTAGGGACGGCTGCAGGCTTCCTCCGACTCACGTCTAAGTTGTCGTCCGCAACCGCCCCTGCACGTACCGCTGTTGCGGTCCTTTTCCTGTTGCGGGGGCTCAGAAGCCCCCGAAACACCGTACCGTGTCCGCCTTTTAGTGTCCGAGGCAGGGGTGCAAAGTCAGGAAACCTCCACGTGGTGCACCCTGGGCAACGGAGCGTCGGTCGAGTTGATCGGCGCTACGGCCAATATCCTGACAACAGTGGTCTCGGCGGTCGTCGCCGCTTTTTGCGGTGGCTGCCGCATTTTTAGATGGTGGGCCCGTTTATTCGGGCGGCTCCCGGTTCATCCGGGAGTGTCGACGGGCTCGGTGTGCGCTAACACCGCCCCGAGCAGGCAGCGGGGGGGAACCTTCCTCTCCGCTGTCACCGTTGCAGATCGTAATCTAGTATGGAGGTCCGTGGACATGTCTCGCGCTCCTGCTGGACCGAGGGTCTTGGCTTAATCGCCCGGACCACGAGGGAGAAAACCTCTATAAAAAGTTCCCCGAATCCCAAGCGGCGGCGCACCGCGAGGGGATGCATGGCCGATGGGTAGTTCGGTCACTAGTGCGACCCCCGCCAGAGTACCGGCCGACCCTCTTGGCGGGTTACGCTAGGCTTACCCAGGTACAGGGGGCACTGCCTGGGTGGACTCTTATTTCCCCCATACTCGTGGGATTAGTCATGGAAAAGAATATACCCAAAATTACTTTGACGAGGTTGCCTACTCCAGTTCCGGCTGGAGAGGCGGAGATCGGTGGGCGAAAGCCCGCCGGTGGTGTTAAAAGAGTCGGTGCGGGCAAGAAGCCCATAGGCTCCGACTCAGAATCGAGCGGGAGCGTTTCCTCCGTTCGGAGCCGTAGGCTCTGGAGGAAACGCTCAGAGGTGAGTAGCAGGTCGTCCCTCGGGAGCGACACTGAGGAGCCGGTCCCGAAGTCGCAAGCGACAACCGGACGCGGCAGGGGAGGACCATCCTTGGTCGACGATTCCGTCGACCAAAGGAAAAAAGCCAAGGCGCGCGATCTCCTGCAGCGCAGGGAGGCCCGCCAAAGGGCGAGGAGGGAAGAGAGCGGTAAGGGCATGGTCCTTCGCTCCGCCGCTAAGCCGAAGGTTCCCGCTGAGGCGGTAGTAGCCGAGGAACCGGCTCCGAGCGTTCGCCCTAAAGGCGACGCTAAGAAGTGGCGGGACAGGTGCGCCAAGCTGGAGGAGGCGGTGAAGGAGCTGAAGCGTGAAAACGCTTCTCTCCTTCGCCGTCTGGAGGAGCTGGCAGCAGTGGAGGCCAAGTGGCAGGCGAGAATGGAGTCGGTGCTCCTAGGGCCGGCCCAGAGGCCTCCGCTGGCCCACGAGAGACGGTCCACCCCCGGGGACATACCACTCCCCGTCCAGGGTGGTTTCGTTGGGGGAGCTCCCCAGCCTTCCTCCAAGGGGAAGGGGAGGGGGAAGGGGAAAGGAGCAGTGCAGCCTGCTCCTCTCAAGGCTCCTGCCAATGTGGCCGGGCCCTCCACCTCTGCTGCCGTGGCGGTCGCTGGGCCGTCTGGGGTGCCCAAGAAGGGGAGGGGGAAAGGTGGTCCTCCTGCTCCCCCCGTCGCGAAGTCCGCTCCGAGGGAGCCCCGCCCACTGCCACCGGCCCCAGCGTCCATGGACGCTGAATGGACCGTGGTGGTGGGTAAGAAGAAGCGGGGGAAGCACACCCCCGCCGCGGCGCCTGCAGGGAACCCCCAGCAGAGGAGGCAGAGGCGTAAGGAGCCCAAGCTGCGTCAGCCACGCTCGGCAGCCATAGTGCTGTCGCTGACGCCAGCGGCGGTGGCCAAGGGGCTCACTTACGCCAAAGTGCTGACGGATGCCCAGCACCGAGTAGACCTCGCCGGCCTCGACATCGACAGGTTGAGGCCCAAGGTGGCAGCCACGGGTGCCATGTTGTACGAGGTGCCCGGGGCTGAGTCGGAGCGAAAGGCGGACTCCCTCGCCGCAAGGCTGAGGGAATGCTTTGGCGGGTCGGACGATGTTCAAATCTCCCGGCCCACCAAATGCACGGAGCTGCGGCTGTCGGAGCTAGATCCCGCAGCCACGTCCGAGACGGTCGCGGCGGCCCTTTGCCTTGCTGGCGAGTGTGCTGCGGACGCAGTAAAGGTGGGCCAAATCCGGCCCGATCGCTCCGGCCTGGGCTCCGTCTGGGCCAAGGTGCCGACCAGGGCGGCACAAAAAATAAAGGCGGGCCGCCTGAAGGTGGGGTGGACTGTGGCCCGGGTGACCGTGCTCGGGGCGCGCCCGATGCGCTGTTACCGTTGTTTGGAGCACGGTCACACGCAGAGTACCTGCGTCGGAGGACCGGACCGCAGCGATTTGTGCTATCGCTGCGGTAAACCGGGCCACAAAGCCCGTGAATGCGAGGCCGCGCCGAACTGCGCAGTCTGCGCGGCCGCAGGGAGGCCCGCCAAACATCCGGTGGGCGGGAAGGCGTGTCCCGCCCCCTCCCGTCGCGACAGGCGTCGCGCCGGGGTACGAAGTGCTGCTGCCGCTGGGGCCTCGACCCAGCCGCAGTCAGCGAGCCCACCGCAAGAGGCCGCGATGGACGTTGTAGAGATCGCCCAATAATGGATCTAAACTTCCTCCAGGCGAACATCAACCACTGTGCCAGTGCCCAGGACCTGTTGTCCCAAAGCCTGGCGCAGTGGTCGGTGCAAGTGGCCGTGGTCGCTGAGCCGTATTTTGTCCCCCCCCCGGGATAACTGGGCGGGGGACCTTGACGGCTTGGTGGCCATCATCAGCCGGGGCGCCGCTGGCTCCCCACCCTTCGAAAAAGTAGCGAAGGACAGGGGATGCGTGGCGGTTCTGTTGGGAGACATTTGGATAGTAGGAGTGTACTTTTCTCCCAACAGACCCCTCGCCGAATTTGAGTCTTTCCTCGTTCGGCTGGGGGCCTTGGTGGAACAAGGCCAACCTCACCCGGCGGTCGTCGCCGGCGACTTCAACGCCAAGTCCGTGGCTTGGGGTTCGCCGGCGACGAACGGTCGTGGTCGGGTCCTGGAGGAATGGGCGATCTCTGTCGGCCTGGTCGTCCTGAACAGGGGGTCGGTGGACACGTGCGTGCGGCACAACGGCGGGTCTATTATAGACCTGTCGTTTGCGAGTGCCGCCGTCGCACGCCGTGTCCGGGACTGGAGAGTCCTCGTGGGCGTGGAGACGTTGTCGGACCATCGTTACGTCAGGTTCGGCGTCTCCGCGTCCTCGAGTGTCCAGTCCGGTGGTGTACCGAGTGCCCCAAATCAGGACGGCCCGCGGTGGGCGCTTCGTCGCCTCGATGGGGAGGCCCTAGTGCTGGCCGCTCTGGTCATGTCGTGGCTCCCCGTGCCGGACGGGCCGGTACGGGTTGAGCAGGAGGCGGAGTGGTTCGGGGTGGCAATGTCGGATGTCTGCGACGCCGGCATGCCCCGAGCTCTCCGCCGTTCGCCGGTGCGACAGGTGTACTGGTGGTCGGCGGAGCTATCGCAGTTGCGCGCGTCGTGCGTTGCTGCGCGCCGCCGATACGCCAGGCATCGTCGTCGCCGGCTCCGAGACGAAAACCACGCAGACCAGGAGCGGCGGCTCTATGGCCTCTACAAAGAGGCAAAGAGGGCGCTGCGGGTGGCCATTCATGGGGCCAAGGTCGCGGCACGTAAGGCGTTCGTGGGGACTCTCGACAGGGACCCGTGGGGGCGCCCTTACCGTATGGTGATGAAGAAGCTTCGCCCAGCGGCGCCCCCGCTGTCGCAGAGTCTCCGGCCAGAATTACTGGCCAACGTCGTCGCGGCCTTGTTCCCGGCCACCGTGGAGTTCACTCCTCCACCGATGGCGCCACCGGATGTGGCGTCATCGTCGAGTGAGAATCCGGCAAGGGATATCCCGGAGGTTTCGCCCGCTGAAATGCGGGCGGCAGTGCTTCGGCTGCGGAGCAAAAACACGGCCCCAGGGCTCGATGGCATCCCCGGGAAAGCCTGGGTGCTAGCCCTCGAGTACCTGGGCCCGAGGCTCCGCAGCTTATTCACCGCCTGCCTGGAGCAGGGCGTCTTCCCGGTGCGTTGGAAAACCGGGAAGCTCGTCCTGCTGAAGAAGGGGGGGCGACCCGCAGAGTCGCCGTCGGCCTACCGGCCCATCGTGTTGCTCGACGAGGTGGCAAAGCTCTTCGAGCGCATTATCCATACCCGCCTCGTCGAGCATCTTGAGAGGGTCGGACCAAATCTGGCCGACGAGCAGTTTGGATTTAGGAGGGGACGTTCCACTGTCCACGCGATTCTGCGGGTGAAGGCACAGGCGGAGGATGCAGTGGCCAGAGGCAGTGTAGTGATTGCGGTATCATTGGATATATCCAATGCTTTCAACTCGCTGCCCTGGCCCTGCATCCACGAGGCACTGCGGTACCACGTGGTGCCGCCCTATCTCCGGCGTCTGGTGCACGCGTACCTGTCTGACAGGCACGTGGTGTATCCGGGCGCCGATGGGTGGCACCGAAGAGCGATGTCGTGCGGTGTTCCACAGGGCTCGGTTTTGGGCCCTCTCCTGTGGAACATCGGGTACGACTGGGTGCTCCGTGGTTCCAATCTCCGGGGCGTCGGCGTGACATGTTACGCCGACGATACGTTAGTCACAGCGACTGCTGGGACCTTCCGGGACGCCGCAACTCTGGCGGCGGCGGGCACCGGCCAAGTAGTTGGAAGAATTCAACGTTTAGGTTTGAAGGTGGCCCTCGAGAAAACCGAGGCCGTGTGTTTTCACGGACCTCGGAGAGGGCCACCGGCCGGTGCCGGCATCGTCGTTGGGGGGGTGCGGATCCCCATCGGCTCTAGCATGAGGTATCTAGGTTTAGTCCTGGATAGCCGATGGCGATTCCGCACCCACTTTAAGGAGTTGAGGACGAAATTGTCCCGGGCAGCGGGCGCTCTTTCCCGCCTGCTGCCCAACCTGGAAGGTCCTGGCTTCCCTTGCCGGAGGCTGTATCACGGAGTCGTGCGGTCCATAGCCCTTTATGGCAGCCCCGTTTGGGCTGACTCCCTGGGTCGCCCCTGCGTCGCCCTTCTGCGCGCCCCGCAGAGAGCTTTAGCGCAGCGGGCGGTCAGGGCGTACCGCACGGTCTCTTTCGAGGCGGCTTGCCTATTGGCCGGATTTCTGCCCTGGGACCTGGACGCCAAATCCCTTGCCGATGTATTCCATTGGCGGGAGGAGGCGTTCAGTCGCGGGGAGCGTCCGGCCTTGAAGGAGGTGGAGGCGAAGAGGGCCGCCTTACGGCGAGCCGCCGTGGAGGAGTGGCGTCTCAGGCTGGAGGCCCCGTCGTGGGGGCACCGGGTCGTAGAGGCAGTGCGTCCTGTCTTTGCCGAATGGCTGGACAGGCGCCACGGAGCGGCAACATACCGCCTGACGCAGGTGCTCACCGGGCATGGCTGCTTCGGTGAGTTCCTGTTTCGGGTGGTAGGTGTAGAGGAGTCGGCCGTGTGTCACTATTGTGACAACTGCCCAATGGACACGGCCCAACATACGTTGGAGTGTTGTCCAGCCTGGGATGAGGAGCGCAGCGCTCTCAGAACAGTCGTCGGAGAAGACCTCTCACTGCCGGCCGTGGTCGCTTCCATGGTCGGCGGCCGGGAGGCCTGGCAGGCGGTGGCCCACTTCTGCGAGGCGGTCCTCTCGCGGAAGGAGAGTGCCGAGAGGGATCGCCAGCGCAGTGGTGATCCCTCCCGCCGCCAGACGAGACGTAGGAGGCGTCGGGTGGACGACTGACCGACGTCTCCCGCCCTGTGGATTGGGGGCGTTTGGAGAATTCCACCACGGTATCCCCTGCCTGTCGTAAAAGGCGACTAATAGGGGCCTCCGGGGGTCACGGGTGGGCGGGACGTGCCGCCCACCCATTAGTCTAGCCAACTTTTGTGACCCCCGTGATGGAAGTGTCCGAGGCAGCGTGTCTCACGCTGCCTCGTACACCAAAAGGAGGACACGGTACGGTGTTTCGGGGGCTTCTGAGCCCCCGCAACAGGAAAAGGACCGCAACAGCGGTACGTGCAGGGGCGGTTGCGGACGACAACTTAGACGTGAGTCGGAGGAAGCCCGCAGCCGTCCCTAATGCGCCGAAGATGGCATTTAAAAAAAAAAAAAAAAAGTGTCCGAGGCAGCGTGAGACACGCTGCCTCGGACATGTCCATCACGGGGGTCACAGAAGTTGGCTAGACTAATGGGTGGGCGGCACGTCCCGCCCACCCGTGACCCCCAGAGGCCCCTATTAGTCGCCTTTTACGACAGGCAGGGGATACCGTGGTGGAATTCTCCAAACGCCCCCAATCCACAGGGCGGGAGACGTCGGTCAGTCGTCCACCCGACGCCTCCTACGTCTCGTCTGGCGGCGGGAGGGATCACCACTGCGCTGGCGATCCCTCTCGGCACTCTCCTTCCGCGAGAGGACCGCCTCGCAGAAGTGGGCCACCGCCTGCCAGGCCTCCCGGCCGCCGACCATGGAAGCGACCACGGCCGGCAGCGAGAGGTCTTCTCCGACGACTGTTCTGAGAGCGCTGCGCTCCTCATCCCAGGCTGGACAACACTCCAACGTATGTTGGGCCGTGTCCATTGGGCAGTTGTCACAATAGTGACACACGGCCGACTCCTCTATCCGTACCACCCGAAACAGGAACTCACCGAAGCAGCCATGCCCGGTGGCTCCGTGGCGCCTGTCCAGCCATTCGGCAAAGACAGGACGCACTGCCTCTACGACCCGGTGCCCCCACGACGGGGCCTCCAGCCTGAGACGCCACTCCTCCACGGCGGCTCGCCGTAAGGCGGCCCTCTTGGCCTCCACCTCCTTCAGGGCCGGACGCTCCCCGCGACTGAACGCCTCCTCCCACCAATGGAATACATCGGCAAGGGATTTGGCGTCCAGGTCCCAGGGCAGAAATGCGGCCAATAGGCAAGCCGCCTCGAAAGAGACCGTGCGGTACGCCCTGACCGCCCGCTGCGCTAAAGCTCTCTGCGGGGCGCGCAGAAGGGCGACGCAGGGGCGGCCCAGGGAGTCAGCCCAAACGGGGCTGCCATAAAGGGCTATGGACCGCACGACTCCGTGATACAGCCTCCGGCAAGGGAAGCCAGGACCTTCCAGGTTGGGCAGCAGGCGGGAAAGAGCGCCCGCTGCCCGGGACAATTTCGTCCTCAACTCCTTAAAGTGGGTGCGGAATCGCCATCGGCTATCTAGGACTAAACCTAGATACTTCATGCTAGAGCCGATGGGGATCCGCACCCCCCCAACGACGATGCCGGCACCGGCCGGTGGCCCCCTCCGAGGTCCGTGAAAACACACGGCCTCGGTTTTCTCGAGGGCCACCTTCAACCCTAAACGTTGGATTCTCCCAACTACTTGGCCGGTGCCCGCCGCCGCCAGAGTTGCGGCGTCCCGGAAGGTCCCAGCAGTCGCTGTGACTAACGTATCGTCGGCGTAACAAGTCACGCCGACGCCCCGGAGATTGGAACCACGGAGCACCCAGTCGTACCCGATGTTCCACAGGAGAGGGCCCAAAACCGAGCCCTGTGGAACACCGCACGACATCGCTCTTCGGTGCCACCCATCGGCGCCCGGATACACCACGTGCCTGTCAGACAGGTACGCGTGCACCAGACGCCGGAGATAGGGCGGCACCACGTGGTACCGCAGTGCCTCGTGGATGCAGGGCCAGGGCAGCGAGTTGAATGCGTTAGAAATATCTAACGATACCGCTATCACTACACTGCCTCTGGCCACTGCATCCTCCGCCTGTGCCTTCACCCGCAGAATCGCGTGGACAGTGGAACGTCCCCTCCTAAATCCAAACTGCTCGTCGGCCAGATTTGGTCCGACCCTTTCAAGGTGCTCGACGAGGCGGGTATGAATGATGCGCTCGAAGAGCTTTGCCACCTCGTCGAGCAACACGATGGGCCGGTAGGCCGACGGCGACTCTGTGGGTCGTCCTCCCTTCTTCAGCAGGACGAGCTTCCCGGTTTTCCAACGCACCGGGAAGACGCCCTGCTCCAGGCAGGCGGTGAATAAGCTGCGGAGCTGCGGAGCTGCGGAGCCTCGGGCCCAGGTACTCGAGGGCTAGCACCCAGACTTTCCCGGGGATGCCATCGAGCCCTGGGGCCGTGTTTTTGCTCCGCAGTCGAAGCACTGCCGCCCGCATTTCAGCGGGCGAAACCTCCGGGATATCCCTTGCCGGATTCTCACTCGACGATGACGCCACATCCGGTGGCGCCATCGGTGGAGGAGTGAACTCCACGGTGGCCGGGAACAAGGCCGCGACGACGTTGGCCAGTAATTCTGGCCGGAGACTCTGCGACAGCGGGGGCGCCGCTGGGCGAAGCTTCTTCATCACCATACGGTAAGGGCGCCCCCACGGGTCCCTGTCGAGAGTCCCCACGAACGCCTTACGTGCCGCGACCTTGGCCCCATGAATGGCCACCCGCAGCGCTCTCTTTGCCTCTTTGTAGAGGCCATAGAGCTGCCGCTCCTGGTCTGCGTGATTCTCCTCTCTGAGCCGGCGACGACGATGCCTGGCGTATCGGCGGCGCGCAGCAACGCACGACGCGCGCAACTGCGATAGCTCCGCCGACCACCAGTACACCTGTCGCACCGGCGAACGGCGGAGAGCTCGGGGCATGCCGGCGTCGCAGACATCCGACATTGCCACCCCGAACCACTCCGCCTCCTGCTCAACCCGTACCGGCCCGTCCGGCACGGGGAGCCACGACATGACCAGAGCGGCCAGCACTAGGGCCTCCCCATCGAGGCGACGAAGCGCCCACCGCGGGCCGTCCTGATTTGGGGCACTCGGTACACCACCGGACTGGACACTCGGGGACGCGGAGACGCCGAACCTGACGTAACGATGGTCCGACAACGTCTCCACGCCCACGAGGACTCTCCAGTCCCGGACACGGCGTACGACGGCGGCACTCGCAAACGACAGGTCTATAATAGACCCGCCGTTGTGCCGCACGCACGTGTCCACCGTCCCCTGTTCAGGACGACCAGGCCGACAGAGATCGCCCATTCCTCCAGGACCCGACCACGACCGTTCGTCGCCGGCGAACCCCAAGCCACGGACTTGGCGTTGAAGTCGCCGGCGACGACCGCCGGGCGAGGTTGGCCTTGTTCCACCAAGGCCCCCAGCCGAACGAGGAAAGACTCAAATTCGGCGAGGGGTCTGTAGGGAGAAAAGTACACTCCTACTATCCAAATGTCTCCCAACAGAACCGCCACGCATCCCCTGTCCTTCGCTACTTTTTCGAAGGGTGGGGAGCCAGCGGCGCCCCGGCTGATGATGGCCACCAAGCCGTCAAGGTCCCCAGCCCAGTTATCCCGGGGGGGACAAAATACGGCTCAGCGACCACGGCCACTTGCACCGACCACTGCGCCAGGCTTTGGGACAACAGGTCCTGGGCACTGGCACAGTGGTTGATGTTCGCCTGGAGGAAATTTAATTCCATTATTGGGCGATCTCTACCACATCCATCGCGGCCCCTTGCGGTGGGCTCGCTGACTGCGGCTGGGTCGAAGCCCCAGCGGCAGCAGCACTTCGTATCCCATCGCGACGGGAGGGGGCGGGACACGCCTTCCCGCCCACCGGATGCTTGGCGGGCCTCCCTGCGGCCGCGCAGACTGCGCAGTTCGGCGCGGCCTCGCATCCGCGGGCTTTGTGGCCCGGTTTGCCGCAGCGATAACAGAGATCGCTGCGGTCTGGTCCTCCGGTGCAGGTGCTCTGCGTGTGACCGTGCTCAAGGCAACGGAAACAGCGCATCGGGCGCGCCCCTAGCACCGTCACCCGGGCCACTGTCCACCCCACCATCAGGCGGCCCGCCTTTATTTTTTGGGCCACTTTTGTCGGCACCTTGGCCCAAACTGCGCCCAGGCCGGAGCGGTCAGGCCGGATCTGTCCGACCTTGACGGCGTCGACTGCGCACTCGCCAGCAACGCTGAGTGCCGCTGCGACCGTCTCGGAAGTGGCTGCCGGATCCAACTCCGACAGCCGCAGCTCCGTGCACTTGGTGGGCCGGGAGATTTGGACATCTTCCGACCGGCCAAAGCATTCCCTCAGCCTTGCGGCGAGGGAGTCCGCCTTCCGCTCCGACTCAGCCCCGGGCACCTCGTAGAGCATGGCACCCGTGGCTGCTACCTTGGGCCTCAGCCTGTCTATGCCGAGGCCGGCGAGGTCCACGCGGTGCTGAGCGTCCGTCAGCACCTTCGCGTAGGTGAGCCCTTTGGCCACCGCCGCCGGCGTCAGCGACAGCACTATGGCCGCCGAGCGTGGCTGACGCAGCTTGGGCTCTTTGCGCCTCTGCCTCCTCTTTTGCGTCTGCGGTATAACTGCGGGCGCTGCAGCGGGGTTGGGCTTCCCCCGCTTCTTCTTACCCACCACCACCGTCCATTCAGCGTCCATGGACGCTGGGCCTGGTGGTAGTGGGCGAGGCTCCCTTGGAGCAGTCCTCGCGACGACGGGGGCAGCGGGGGTGGCGACTTTCCCCCTCCCTTTTTTGGGCACCCCTGACGGTCCAGCGACCGCCACGGCAGCTGAGGTGGAAGGCCCGGCCACTATGGCAGGAGCCTTGAGAGGAGCAGGCTGCACTGCTCCTTTCCCTTTCCCCCTCCCCTTCCCCTTAGAGGAAGGCTGGGGAGCTCCCCCAACGAAGCCACCCTGGACGGGGAGTGGTATGTCCCCGGGGGTGGACCTTCTCTCGTGGGCCAGTGGAGGCCTCTGGGCCGGCCCTGCGAGCACCGACTCCATCCTGGCCTGCCACTTGGCCTCCACTGCTGCCAGCTCCTCCAGCCGGCGAAGGAGAGAAGCGTTTTCACGCTTCAACTCCTTCACCGCCTCCTCTAATTTTGCGCACTTATCGCGCCACTTTTTGGCCTCGCCTTTAGGGCGAGCGCTCGGTGCCGGTTCCGCAGCCGCAGCGACAGCCACCTCCTCGGCGGGCACCTTCGGTTTGACGGCAGAGCGAAGGACCATGCCCTCCGCGCTCTCCTCCCTTCTTGCCCTTTGGCGGGCCTCCCTGCGCTGCAGGAGATCGCGCGCCTTGGCTTTCTTTCTTTGGTCGACGGAATCGTCGACCAAAGATGGTCCTCCTCTGCCGCGTCCGGTTGTCGCTTGCGACTTCGGGACCGGCTCCTCAGTGTCGCTCCCGAGGGACGACCTGCTATTACTCACCTCTGAGCGTTTCCTCCAGAGCCTACGGCTCCGAACGGAGGAAACGCTCCCACTCGACTCAGAGTCGACGTCTACGGACATCTTGCCCGCGCCGAGTCTCTTCCCTCTATCAGTGGGCTTTCGCCCACCAATCTCCGCCTCTCCAGCCGGAACTGGAGTAGGCAACCTCGTCAATAAAATTTTTGGATCATTTTTATTCATTTTGAATCCCACGAGTATGGGGGAAATAAGAGTCCACCCAGGCAGTGCCCCCTGTACCTGGGTAAACCTAGCGTAACCCGCCAAGAGGGTCGGCCGGTACTCTGGCGGGGGTCGCACTAGTGACCGAACTACCCATCGGCCATGCATCCCCTCGCGGTGCGCCGCCGCTTGGGATTCGGGGTAACTTTTTATAGAGGTATTCTCCCTCGTGGTCCGGGCGATTAAGCCAAGACCCTCGGTCCAGCAGGAGCGCGAGACATGTCCACGGACCTCCATACTAGATTACGATCTGCAACGGTGACAGCGGAGAGGAAGGTTCCCCCCCACTGCCTGCTCGGGGCGGTGTTAGCGCACACCGAGCCCGTCGACACCCCCGGATGAACCAGGAGCCACCCGAATAAACGGGCCCACCATCTAAAGATGCGGCAGCCACCGCAAAAAGCGGCGACTACCGCCAAGACCACTGTTCGTCAGGATATTGGCCGTTGCGCCGATCAACTCGACCGACGCTCCGTTGCCCAGGGTGCACCACGTGGAGGTTTCCTGACTTCGCACCCCTTAGGTTTGGGTTTGAGTTTAGGTTTGGTATGAGTTTGACTTGGTTTGGGTTTAGCTGTGGGTATGGTTTTGGTTTTGGCTGTGGGTTTGGATTTGTGATTAGGTTTGAGGTTGGGTTTGGTTTGGGTTTGGGTTTGGGTTCGGGTTTGGGGTTTGGTTTGGGTTTGGGCTCGGGGTTGGGATTGGGTTTAGGTTTGGACTTGTTCGAGTTTGGGTTCAGATTTGTGTTCGGGTTTGGGATTGGGCTAAGGCTTTGATTTGGGTTAGGGTTTGGGTTCGGGTTTGGGGTTGAGATTTGGTTTGGGTTTAGCATAAGGATTATGTTTGGGTGTGAAATTGGATTTGGTTTGGGTTTGGGTTTGAGTTTGGGGTTGGGGTGGGATTGGTGTTGGGATTGGGATTGGGGTTTGGGTTTGGGTGTGGATTTGGGTTCGGGTTTGGATTTCGGTTTGTGTCTGCGTGCTTGTATTTGTGTTTAGGTCAGGTTTGGGTTTAAATTTAGGTTTGGGTTTATAGATTTATATATTTTTATTTTTATTATTGTTATTGTATTTTATTTTTGAATAACCCAAATCATCATCTATTCACTAGACTGCCCTTTCTATCTCCTTTATTTATATTCATCCCATGTTTGTCTTGAAGATATTGCCTAGAGCAATAATACAGCCATTTGTAGTTGTAGTTTTTTGTCTTATTCTGTAAATTGTGATGCTCGTGTGCAAAAAAGAGTGAATAAATAAATAAATAAATATGTTATCTATGAATTCTAGATGAGGCGAGGGCCTATTTTACGCCCACGAGCGCCACAGGGTTGTAAGGGGGTGTCGTTGGACCATACACCAAGGACAGTGTTCTAATAAATGTTTTATTGTTTGAATAGAAACGTCCTCACATGGGCATGTGGAGATAAGCTCTATGGTGTCCGGGGCCAGTTGGAACCTGCGTTAAATAAAAGACGTACACTTTCAGAGCGCCCGTATGTGCTTAGCATACGCTATGGGGATAAAGGCGTAGTCGGGAGCGCGATGTAAGTCGCAAGCTGCGTTGGCCGCTCGATCCGTCATCTTGTTGCCCGCGATGCCGACATGGCTCTTGAAATTGGCGATAGCGATTGCATTAAGCCGATTCCATTATAATATTTCTTTTTTGGCAACCCATCAAGTGTGTCGCGGGGAAAGGGCAGTTACCGTTATTGTTCAGCCTCTGGGGCGACTGAACGGTATATACCTAAGGGTCATCGCTTTTACAACCCAGCGTTGAGCTGCCCTCGATTTCATCATATATTATTATTAACAAAAATATAAACCATATTAAAAATGCGAAAGTAACTCTGTATGTCTGTTACCTTTTACACCTAACTGCTTAACCAATTTGGATGAGATTTGCTATGAAGATAGTTTTTATCCCGGACAACCCATTAACGAAGCCACCAGCAACAGTTAGAATGTTATATGAACTAAAAACCTTTATATCTCGCGCCTGTCTGATCCAGTCGTCAATTGTGAAGTCCGAAGAATCTTTAAGCTCGTCATATTCGTATATCTTGTATAATACTTTCAATTCTGTGTCTTTCCCATCTGTGAAAAAATAATAATTTTATTTTGCAACTTTTATGGTAACATGTTTTCATTAAGTAACCTGGGCATTTGTGATAATTGTTTTGTCCCACAGTAATCGATTTTTTTAGATGAAATTTACTTCGTTTCCTCATCTAAACTGACATGTTCATTCGTATTTTCTTCATTTATCTGTAAATATAAATTGAACAATGTTTTCGTATATTGGATCTTGTATTTCCTTGGCTTAGCTGGCAATTTAAATTAGACATAGACTCCAAATATACGTATATACTAAGCGAATATAAAGTTGAATTATTTTTTGGTTTGCAGTGATTAGATAATCGGTTTACTGGGGAATAAAATACCAATTGATTTAGAAAATCAAGTCCTCGCTAAAATGAAAAAATGAAATGTATGTTTATATTTTTTATTTAATTTCCTACGCGGATAGTGTAATTCGGTACTTTATAATGAATGTACTTATCATAATAAAGTCAGTATATTGACTTGTACATTCGTATTTGCAAATTGTAATCGTCTCCTTATTACGGATAAACTCTCGTCGAAGTTCAAGATCAAGTCATACGTATGACTTTATCTTGAACTTTGTCGAGAGTTTATCCCGTAACTAACATTATCTAATAATATTATATTGATTAGATTGTGTCAAAATATTATATTTCAAGCTGATTAAAAAACATACTATACCACCTATAGGTAAATTTACTTAGATATTATACTAAAATATCACACCACCTAGCGGCGATAGCCTAATTGGGAGTGGAACGGACTGCCGAGACGAATGTCCGCAGGTTCGAAAATCAAGGGCACGCACCTCTGACTTTCTAAAATTATGTGTATCATCATCTTCCTGCCCTGGTCCCAAATTACTTGGGGTCGGCGCAACATGTTTTTCTCTTCCATTCTCCTATATCTTTCGTCATCAAGTCATTCACACCCTTTTCTTTCATATTATCTCTTACACAATCCATCCACCTCTTCCTTGGTCGTCCTCGTCCTCGCCATCCATCTAAAGTTATGTGTATATTCTTTGTAAATTGACGCTCGCTTTAACGGTGAAGGAAAACAACATGAGAAAACCAGCATACCTGAAAAGTTCTCTACAAGAATTTCGAAGGTATGTCTGCCAACCCGCACTGGGCCAACGTGGTGGACTAAGGCCTAAACCCTCTCAGTTGTGGAGGAGGCCCGTGCCTAGCGGTGGGACAGTATGTACCCTATTTAATAAGGACCCTATTTAACGATGTGTGTGCATTAACTTATATAAATCATCTGACTTTGTATGCCAAAGGCTTGAAAAAATGTATGTATAAAGATTCAATGGACAATTAATGACAAAAAATTAAGCTCGGAGTTTCTTTCTGCCTGTCTTCATCGGATAGTCATCGCTTAGGTAGCTAGTGAAAGGCTGGTAGGTTAGCTAGGTGAGGGTCTGTATTGTCCTCACCGGTAAGGATCGCGACGCGTTCCTCCCATTAATTTTAGTAAAAAATATTCAACTTGTTTTTATCTACTCTTTCCTGCCAGCCCGAGCTTGGCTTCTTTATATTTATTTTTCATTGATTTTGCTCCCTATAAAAATGCCACTAGTTAAATAAGTGACTATGTGTAATAATAATAATTATTAATTGAATATATCTTGACTTATCATTAGTGCAACTATGTTCGCTTACGTGATGAATAAAGTATTTTATTTAAAGTGACAATTTAATAATAATTTAGTAATTGTCTCTTCCTGAAGCCAATGCCAAAAATACTAACCGTCAAGTATTGTTTTATATTTCGATAAGTTCTAACATAACAGTCGTGTGTCCTTTCAAGAAAGTCTCCGGCACAAATATGACCACATTTTAAATACTCTTTGTTATTTTTACCCACAATTTGCTACAAGGCTCGTTGCTAACCTAGATAGATTAATACTGTTATAATTTTAACGTCCTTTACATAAATCACACAACTGTTATATGACAATTTTTTTATGATAAATGAGCAAGCCTAGTGACTAGCTTACCAGGTAGGACTAGGTATTCCTTCATATCAGTTCCAGCGACGTGTTTCGTCCAATACTCATTGTCATGTAGCTGTGGTAACCTTCTTATCACTTTTTCTATACCTTTTTGAGGTACCAACACTGAAAAAATATGTCCATTAGCTATACTATAATAATTATAATTTAATTATAACTGGTGGTCAAGTTTGACCGCGAATTTAATATAATTGTAACACACATCTATACTAATATTATAAAGCTGAAGAGTTTGTTTGTTTGTTTGAACGCGCTAATCTCAGGAACTACTGAACCGATTTTTTCACTAATAGGAAGCTACATAACTCCTGAATGCTATAGGTTACTTTTTGTCCCGGGAAAATATTTTTGTCCCGGAAAAACTTTTTCACGCGGGCGGAGCCGCGAGCACTACTAGTTATAAATAAATTGCATTTTCCTGCTCTACTCTATATCTATACTAATATTATAAAGCTGCCCCCTTATTCTCTATGACACGCGTTATTTTCACCGTTCGTAACAAGCGCGTAACGTAACTCATCGCGTTTATTACTATGGAAATTGGCATACAGAATACCATTTTACGCACATTACACGAAGTGAACTTGACGCGGCCGCGTTACGAGTTAACAATGTCATAGAGAATCATGCCTCTGAAGAGTTTGTTTGAACGCGCTAATCTCAGGAATTACTGAACCGATTTTGAAAATTCTTTCACTAATAGGAAGCTACTTTACTCCTGAGTGCTATAAGCTACTTTTTATCCCGGGAAAATATTTTTATCACGGAAAAACTTTTTCACGCGGGCGGAGCCGCGGACACTACTAGTGAATTATAATTATGCCAAATTTCACACTACAGGCAATGTGATTGAAAGGGGTATTTGTTTTTCCTGCTCGTATAAACATATAAATATTCATCATAATTTATTGTGTAGTGCAAAGTGAACAGTTAACGTTTAACATAATACAAAAACGCCATTTCTCTCAAGGTTTAGGTAGAGACGCGATAAGTGGATACACACACTTCCGCCCCATAATGGGATAAGGAGCGAACCTATCACCTCTAACCTATCTGACATGAGTTGCAACGTTTTTATGTTTGAATCAATGATGTTTTGAATATACTTTACAAATTATATTGTGACTTAAATAAATCATTCAGAATTCAGATACCTAACATATTTTTGAAATAAATTGTGAATTTAAAAAACACAATTTTAGTATTTTTAACATTTGAAATGAAGTATAGTTAAAACAAGTTTCACTTAGTCCTATTTTTTTAATATTTCTTGGATTATAATTTTTATCAAATATTTTCGTTTACGTTCGTTTTTAAACAGCCAATACAAAAACTATAGTTATAACTATCATTATATTTTTTAGACATTTAAAAATATAAATTAATATGATTTTAAAAAATAAAAATACAAGATTCTTACCTCCTTTCTCATTTTTCAGCATACCAAAAGTCCCGCCAGTGTAAATAACGAGCACTCGTTTTGTTAGCATCATGATTATTTGATTACTGAGCCTAGTTTGTACGAGTTGCGATGTAAGATAAATAATTCATATGTGCGAGTGTTTATATCGTATACAATAGACAACCGTGTGCATCACTGGTATTTTAATGAGACAGGTTACTGATAAAATGGTTAAGTTGATTCGTGTGAGATACAATGACGCAAATACAGTTTCAAGATAAAAATATAAAAATCTTAACCGAATTTAATTGATTTCCTCAATACCTATATACGCGTTAAGTTAAACTGAAACATTTTTACTTCGTTTAAAGTAAATCTCTTTTATTTTATTTTTGTGAAGAGAAAAAAAGGATTAGTAAGAACGCAAAAGTATGCAGGCAATTTGAAATTTTGCATTTTTTCAGCTACTTATGCGGGTGACTGTACATGTATTACAAAAAAAAACGAATTTACAATCTTTTTAGTCTTAATTAATTTATTACTTAATTTTGGTGAACTATTGAACTTAAATACTTACGACACCTTACCTAGAAGTTCGTACGGAACACTCAGTACGCGTGTCCAACTCAAATTCAAATTCAAATTCAAATCATTTATTCAGTAATTAGGCCCCTAAGGGCACTTTTACACGTCATTTTTCACAATGTTTTACTTAAAGATTCTACCAGTGCTTCGGAAAAGCCCACTGACCTGAGAAGAAGCACCAAGAAACTCAGCGTAGGTCTTTTGTCATTTTTTTTTTTAAATATATATTTTACAATTTACAAATCACAATATTATTTCAATTTTAAAGATGGATATTAAATGCGAAAATTAACGGAAAGTACCTAAGTGAAACAACCACCTACATGTTTAATTTTAAGTAAAAAAAAATAAAGTCAACCATCAAACAGAGCAGACCAGTCCACTCGCAATTGATCGTTTTTTTTAACCGACTTCAAAAAGGAGGTTCTGTATTCGATCCGTATGTATGTATGTATGTATGTATGTCTATATGTATGTATGTAAATTTGTATGGCCGCGAGTTTCTCAAAAACTACTGATCCGATTTGGACGTGGTTTTCGATATTCAAATGTATATTTTTCAGAGAAGGTTTCAGTATATAATTTATGAAGATCTGATGAAAATCTTCGGAGATACACAATGGAACTCTTCAATAACTAACAGCAGATGACTCGCAAATGCTGCAATCGCACATCTATGATGTATTGTTTACACCATTCTATAATTAACTAACAAAAAAGCAATAAATAATAAGTTTTTAACAAAAAATAAACCGACTTCAAAACCACTACAAATAAAAAAATAATTAAATTGTGTATTCGCTTTGTATATACGTATATTTGGATTCGGTGCTTACTTTTGTAAAATCCGTTCTTAGCTGACCTCTAGTCGGTGCAAGGAATATGTCTATCAAATTTCAAGTTTCTAGGTCTTATAGTTCCAGAGATATCGTGATTAGTCAATATGTATTGATTTATTGATTTATTAGTGATTAGTGTATATGTATGAATTGACAGCTGACAGCTGTTGCATACGCACGTATATTACTTAGCTCCGTTGTAAATATTTTCATTGTGGTACTTAAAGTGGCAAAGTTTAATAAGTGGCTCTTTTGTTCGGCATTTGTGACTGTTTGCTGTGTACATCAAAAAGATTTGCAGTGTTTGTATTCGTTTACCTGGCCTAAAATTGGTGAACAGTTTCCTACATCGAGTGCAATAAGAAATAACTACCGGCGAGTGTAAAAAAAATAAAAATCCGACTCAATTCGCGGAGTTGAATAATTGCTAAGAAAATTTTGAAAGGGAAAAAAAATCAGAGATAATACGTTGCTATCAAGTTTTTGAAAGGTGCTGTCGACCAGGTGAATCCATTGCCTTTTCTTAAGAAAAATGAGGTGCAAAACTTGTAATAAAGTTATTAAAAATAGCGATGTTAAAAACTGTGTTCGATGTTCTGCATTTTATCACTACCAATGCTTGGGCATAACTAGTAAAGATTATGGAAACGAATCCACACAGGCTAAGTCTATATGGAAATGTCCGGACTGCAGGGTCACGGAGAAGAAAGATAGTCCAGTGGTTACGTCGATTGACCGGCAGACAGGGTCATACAGCTCCGAGTCACAGGCCCCTCTAAATGTTGAGATAATAAATGAATTAAAGAGATATATAAATGAAAAAATTGATGAGGCGTCTGCAAAGATTGTGACGGATCTCAAGATGAGCATGAATGATAAAACTCAAAGTATTTACAACTCTATAGAGGAAATAAAGAGCAGCGTGTCTTTTGTCTGCTCTCAATATGATGATCTTAGTAAAACTTTGAATGATAAAATTAAAGCCATTGATGAATTGAGAAAGGAAAACGATCGTCTGCGCGTAGAGGTAAACACCATCAACTCTAAACTGGATTTAATGGACCAAAATTCTCGTAGTTGCAATCTGGAAATTCAGTGCCTACCTGAAAACCGCAACGAAAACCTGCTAACTATTATTAAACAACTTGCAAACACAGTGTCTTATGACCTAAAGGACTCAGAAGTTGTGAATTTCCATAGGATCCCCAAGCAGAATATGGACTCCAATCGCCCAAGATCTATTGTGGTGAAATTCACCACGCCACGTGTTCGTGATAACTTCTTGGGATGCGTAAGAATATTCAACAAAGCAAACGCACAGAAAAAGTTAAATTCTGGGCATCTAGGGTTCGGAGGATCAGAGCAACCTGTATATGTCGCAGAACATCTGTCACCCTCAAACAAAAAACTTCATGCCGCAACGCGAGCTGTGGCCAAAGAAAAACAATACAAATTTGTATGGGTTAGTAGTGGTCGCATTATGGTACGTAAAGACGTTAATTCAAAGTCAATTGTGGTCAATAATAAAACGCTGCATTCTCTGTAAAAACCGTAGGTACAGTTCAGGCATGTTTTTGATGGTTTAGACTGGTCGTTTTCAATCTTTCTGTGTATTATCAGAATGTTAGAGGCCTCAGAACAAAAACGGAGGAAGTTTACGAAAGAGTCTTAAACAACGATTACCATATAATTATTTTAGTTGAATCTTGGTTAAACGAATCTGTTTTTGATCATGAATTAATAGATGACAGATATAATATATATAGACGAGATCGTATGACCACTAACTATGCTAACAGAAAGGATGGCGGTGGTATATGTGTGGCTGTACTTAAAACCCTCAACACAACACGTATGACTGTATGGGAATCGGAATGTGAAGAGTTATGGTTATCTTTAAAAATAGGCGAGAGCGTAAATACTCTTCGTTTAAACATATGTTCAGTGTATTTGGCTTCTCCTCTTAGTACCGCTTATTTTGAATGCTTCTTGAACAATTTCAGCTATGTTCTAAGCAACAAAATCCCTAAAAAATCTTTTAACCTCCTGTTAGGTGATTTCAATTTACCAAACATAATATGGCAAGTTGATACTTCAAAAAATATATGCACATCCTTACCATGCAATGGTATTATTGAAAATTATTTTTTGGATGAAATGACATTTCATGGTATGGATCAAAGCAATCATATCTGTAACTACAATAAACACATGTTGGATTTAATTTTTTCTAATTTTCCCGAACATATTATCGTTAATGAAGTAACCAATCCCTTAACCAAATTAGATGCTCATCATCCTGCAATTTCTCTGGAAATAAATTTATTTAAAAACAACAATCACCTTAAATCTAATCGAATCCCTTCATTAAATTTTAATAAATGCAACTTCGATGCTGTAAGTAATGAGTTATCTAACATCGATTGGGCTAATGCGTGGCAAAATACAGCCGAGAATGATATCAATACCAAAGTAAATATTTTTTATGCATCATTGCAAAATATTATAAATAAATTTACTCCTAAATCCAGGAAACATAATTCAAGATTTCCTATGTGGTACAGTAGATCGTTAATTAAATGTTTGAAGGAGAAGGCAAAGTTTCACAGGCGCTTCAAAAAATATCATAACATGTTGGACAAACTCTCATTTGAATTGCTTAGGGATAGGTGCGAGGTGATGATAAAGGATTGTTTAAGATGTTTTAAGGAAAATGCTGCTAAGTCGCTTCGTACAAATCCCAAGTATATCTGGACTTATATAAACGGCCTGAAAAAAAACAGCAGTTCCCTTCCAAATCAAATGTACCTAGATCAAAAATTGGCACATGGTGGCCAACAAATAAGCGATCTTTTTTTGACCCACTTTAACTCGGTCTATAAAAGTTCGGATGAGGTTTCTCCCACACAGACTACCCGCATAAGTTATGCGGATAACGTCCCGTCACTTTCTGGCTTTCTTCTTTCAGATTCTGAGATACTTGGAGCTCTGACGGTCCTAGATATAAATAAAAGTAGTGGGCCGGATGGTATACCACCAATACTGCTAAATAAATGTGCTAAAGCTCTTGTGCCACCGTTATCACACATTTACAATGAGTCTTTACGTTGTGGTATATTTCCAGACTCCTGGAAAATCGGTCGTATAACTCCTATCCATAAGGTAGGGGATTTATCGTGTGTTGCAAATTATCGTCCGGTCTCCCTTTTATCCTCATTTGGCAAAGTTTTAGAGTCATTGGTGGTAAAGAAAATATATTGGCATGTCAAACAAATGCTCAATCCAGCGCAATATGGTTTTCTTCCAAAAAAATCCACCACATCAAACCTTTTAACTTTCACCAGTGATATTACTGAAGCTATGGATGCTGGGAAAGAGGTGCATGCTATATATACCGACTTTAGCAAAGCTTTTGATCTTATTAATCATGATATTCTTCTTGCTAAGGTCGGAGCCATGGGTATCCATGGTTCATTGTTGCGCTGGTGTGACTCATATTTGCGAAATCGATCTCAGATGGTGGTCGTTCAGGGTTTTAAGTCGCAGATAAACACTGTACCATCAGGAGTACCGCAAGGATCTCATTTGGGTCCTTTATTTTTTCTTATATTCATAAATGACTTGGCGAATTTGTTAAAAGGGAAATTCACAATGTACGCAGACGATCTAAAGCTGTATGAAATCATCGAGTCCCCCCAGGATATAGAAAGATTACAGGCTCAAATTGATATAGTCTCGGAGTGGTGTAGATTAAATCAGATGGCGTTAAATGTAGGTAAATGTAAACATATTAAATTTACTCGAAAACGAAGTCTGACGATACATTCTACGGGTTACTTCATCAATAACACGGCACTTGAAGAAGTGTTCGTCATTCGCGATTTGGGAGTATATTTAGATAGTCAAATGAGTTATCGTTACCACATGAATGAAATTGTAAAAAAAGCATCTCGTCTATCTGGTTTCATATCGAGACAATTAAAATCTTTTAGAGATTCTGATGTGGTCATTCCCGTTTATAATTGCACTATAAGAAGTATATTGGAGTATGGGAGTTCTATTTGGAATCCCACATACGAAATTCACCGTAATAAAGTTGAGCGTGTACAGAAACGGTTTCTTTATCAAACATCTTTCATAGATGGCAAGTGTAAATTTCTTAAGAGTTATGAATCAAGACTAGAATATTATAAACTGAATTCATTATCTCAGAGGAGGAAAATTGCGGATATTATGTTTCTTTATAAATTAATGAACGGCTATATTGAATACGAAAATTTGTTGGAGAGGATTCAAATTGTGGTCCCCCGTCAAAGTAGTCGTGTCTGTAATCGCAAGACTTTTGCGGTGCCACATTTTAAAACTAATCTGGGGCAACATTCCGCATTATATCGTATGATTTCAGGCTACAATGGCATTAGGCAGCAGTTTGACATTTTCTCCACCTCCTTGTCTTCAGCTAAATTTAAAATTAGAAATGCTATTAGTAATTGATTTATGTAAACTTGTACCCATTATTTAACCCAAAATACTTTAATCTCTGTTTTGTTAATTTAGTTTTACTCTTTTTATTTATAATGGTTAAAAGTTAAGTTATTTTATGAACGCCGTGTTCACTATTTTAGGACATACATGTATATAAATAAGTAACAACAATGTGAGTAGATTAAGTAAAATTATTGTATTGTCCGGTTTGTGAACCAAATAAAAAAAAAATAAAAAAAAAAAAAAATGTACCCCAGATATCTCTTATACAGTGTCATTTCAACATTGCGTTACTAAATGAAACCACATATTCAGCGTGACCTCTGCTAACATCGTGCAAAATATTATCCATGGGTAACGCATACTTTCGCCAATAATCCCGATTATAGTTTAATAGTTTTTTGATCACGCTGTGTTTTAGCGCGCTTGACTTTATTCAGTGAATCACGTCACAGCTGACGATGTTATTACAAAACCTATAGGATTAAGAAGGGCAACTCACAAATACACTTGCAATACATTCACTGACATAGCTGCAGCAGTACCACTAGAGACGTGGAATTTGAAATAAAATAATTAAATTGCTACTAGAACAGTCCCTACTCCCTAACTAATACGTTATACATATCAACATGAAATAAAAAATTGTCATGTTATTGTATGAAAAGGAACTAATTATTTTTTAAGTGTTATGCTGTAAAGAAAAGTATTAATTCTTTAATAATAAACTTTGTTTTCGTTAATAAATAAGTTTACCTACCGAAATAGGTAGGTACTAAACAACTCGCAGTCGGGTTATTAAAAAAGTTACAGGATTTTAATCTATTGATGTCGTATTTTTTAGACTCCGTATGATATTTCAACGTTTATTTTAATTTTAACATCAATATTTCTGGACGTCATGCCTAAAATAGGTTTACGTAAATACTTTATACTACCAAACGCCTTATTAGGCCTTCTGTACCTTCTAATCTCTAGCTACATTTTGTATCGCGTCAGAGTCGTTGATCTTGTTACTAACACATTGTAACTAACGTGCAGATACCAACATGTTATGTCTCTTTTGCACGCCATTCATTACAAACACGCACTCAAACACGCTGTGTTGCCAGTATAAACATTTTAACCGACAAGTTTGCTAAAATGACACAGCTTTTCAAAGAATCGGATATTAGTTTATTTATCACATGGATTTCTAACACACTTAAATAAGTGTATTAAATAATAAAATAACTAGGGCAATTATGCTAATGAAAAGTCTACTTAAACGAATACGCAGCAGTATCTTTGTATTGTAAAAATAACATTACTTTAAGCAATAAAGCATACCAGAGCTCTAACATCATTTAATTTCAATATGCATTGTGGTACGGTTTAAATAGCATAGAACAATGTAAAACTAAAATTGCAAGATATTGCAGAATAAGGTAATAGTACCAAAGCTTGGTATCCCTGTGGGAGCACGTGTAACACGAACATCAGCTGGCGGGGCCAACGATCGCGCGCGCCAGCGGGCGCACGGCGCACTTGTCGGCATGTTCTTTGTATAGGGCTGCCATTACCTAAATTGCCGACGCCGGACAAACACGGCAAGAATCCCGGACATTTGGGCGAAATATGGGTTTATTCCCGGACACCTCTGACAGAGTACCCCAGTATCTCCGCACCGCAATAACAATCGTAATTTTTAATAGTTCCGGCCTGAGTAATAATACCTAAAACTGGCGTTATTTACTAACCACTTGTTGAGTGACTCGACCAAGTGCACAAAAATTCTTCTAAATACCTATGTTTTACCTAGTTACTTATTCTTGACAAAAGTGTGCGTGTATTCTATGAAGTGGTAAAAATTAAACGTTTTTTACCCTACTAGTAAATTACGACAATTCCAGGTAATAGCAATAAGTACAAGTGATATTTATCAACATGTGTAACGTGTCGAAATACATCGAGATTTGCGGTCCGGGATTCGTGGACTTTATGCCTATCCCGCGCGGCCTAAAATATGGCCCCGCACTGGCTCCTCCAGGCGCATGCGCCGTGGGGCGCGGGGGCCTGCGCGCGCGTTGCCCGCCAGTCGCCCGGCAGCAACACGACGTGGCGTATGTCGATTTACGTACTGAATGTTAGGCCGATGCTCCCTATGTACTTACCGGTACCTATTGTAATTTTATTATTAAATCGTTTTGTATCGATCCGAGTGACCTTGCCTCTGACATCGCTTCGGGAGACGCGAGCCATGTGTAGGTAAAAACCTATTAGTTTAGTAGTCCTTTGTCGGCTTTTATGCGCACACGATCAAATGTTCTCTAATTGTAATTATTATTCTATTGTGTTAATTTTTAAGTTTCTGTTGTGGTAAACTATGATTTACATTTACAAAGCTCGTGAATAAAGTGTTAATGTTTCCGAGAAGGTCGTTGAAATGTCTTTTGTACTTTTAGGGATTACTGAGTAAATGTTCAAAATTCCAATCTTCCAGAACCTCGCTGACACTCGTATCATAACGGTAGCATCATAGTCGGTTTCACGAAATCGATCGACGAATTTGACGGCTTGAGCGTGCGATTCTTGCTGATGTATCGTGTGATAGTTGATAGAATCTTAGGGTTGTCAGGCTTTTTGATAAGCTACGTGCGGTGTACGGACTGTGAACATTATCGAAGATGCCACAATGATTTCAGTCTTCTAAAGGAGACATAACTGGCTCTGACAGAATCTAGTAAGTGACTGTTGTTTAGATTGACCTATGTGACCTGACACAGAAGCATTGGTAATAATAGCGACCTCATCTTTTCGGTTTGGAATAAAGCTTCTTGGTTACGATGGCGCGATGTGACAGCTTATCGTTGCGCTCCGTGTGTGCATCTCTTGTTCGCGTGTGCGTGAGCATATTATCAATGAAACACACAGACCTCAGTGCGATGTTGACGCTCCGACGATTTCTCGTATACTAGTAGTGGCAATAGGATGTCTAAAATTAAAAGACCTTTTTTGTTATTTATTTTGTTTGAAAAATGTACTTCTTTATTTTACTTTTATGGTTAAATTAATTAACTGCATGGTGTTTCTTTCAGATTGATTTTATCGCAGTTAAATTTATGTATTCGGTTACAAAATGACCCTGTATATGTAGATTACTAGCTGACCCGGCGAACTTCGTACCGCCATGTTTTTTTAGTCGCGCAATAAGGAAATGTAGCAGTTCCGATAAGGTCAAATCAGTTAGATTATCAATTATAGGGTAGTTTCTTGGTTGGTCAAAATTGGTTGAAAAATAAAGCAGTTATTCATATTTGAAATATTGTTGTGATCAAAAGTGGGTACGTGGAAGGAATATCGCTTTACATCTTTCATCTCAGTGACGTCACAGTGTAATATTACTGTTATTTGACAACTACCCCTTCCACCGAATTTCAAAGCTTTGTAACTTACTAATTATCTGGGCGTGGCTTTAGTTACAAAAGACGGATCCAATGTCGGAATTAAATAGCGGCCGCCATTTTGAATTTCTTTGTTTTTCAATTATACCATTGTATCTGCCTTTTGTGCCTAAAGCCATGACCAGATATCCATTTTGAGGTTGATTGACCTTAAAACAAAGAAATTCAAAATGGCGGCCTTTTTTCTCAATTCTTGCTTTAGATCTGTCATCCAGATATCGATGTGATGTGAAATCATAAAATGTACTTTCCTAACGTCAGATAAGTAATGTAAAACTAGTACAAAAAAATAGCATTTCGGTTCTGTAACGGTCAACTTTTTTTTTAAAAACGCCCTTTTACTATAATCCAAGCATTTTTTTCATATATAGTCACCTTTTAAACATTCCCTGGTTATACCTTCAAATCGATGCATAATTGACTGGTGTTAGTTAGGACCTATTTAACTTTAAATAACAGTTATTTATAAACATTTATGGCAGCCGAAACGTGTATTTAAACAAATATATTCGGATGCTTCCTGTCTGCGTTGTTTGCATATGTAATGCTGGTTTTCCATACTTCATATACGGATTCAGCATAATAAAATTTGATTGGATCAAAGGATCTTAATCATCAACGATGAGACATACATGGTACAGTTCAGTTGCCTTGTACATCCACAAGGTTGTAGTTTGTTGACGTTAAGATTAAGTTGAAGTTATATCTAAATAGTTAGTAAAAATAATAATAATAATACCAGCCCTGTATCAAATACTGTCCCACTGCTGGGCAAGGGCCTCCTCTACTACTGAGAGGGTTTAGGCCTTAGTCCACCACGCTGGCCTAGTGCGGGTTGGTAGACTTCACACACCTTTGAAATTCTTATAAAGAACTTCTTAGGTGTGCAGGTTTTCGCAGTGCCGGATTAAGCAAGCGCGGGGCCCGTAGCAAATTCTTTCAAAGAGCCCTTGATCTGCTATGGGTTCTTAAGTGGTAAAGATACAATTCAATACTCAATACATTTATTTACTATCTAAAGGTTACAATTTTGTGGGTAATTAATAGTGTAGTAAATCACTATAGGCGCAACAGCGCCTAACAAGGCCCTGACAAGTATAAAAAGCCTGAGATGAGATTTCCTGGCAATTTAGAATAATTTTAATAGGAAACTAACAATTGAAAACAGATGATACTACACAAAATATTTTTTACAATACACATTTCAAAGTTTATGTTTAATACAAAGTATTTTATATTTTTAGGAATAGCTAATGTTATATTTAATCAATGATGTACTTTAAATAATGTTTATATCGAGACACGCGGCAGCGTGTCAAGCCAAGCAAAAAAAAGGCGAAGCTGCCTAGTGTAGTTTCACCCGAACCATTTGGAGCGACTTTTGACGCCTCTATAACTCAAAATTTTCAATTCTTTTGTCGGTAAAGTCGACATGCACGCATATTGTTAATATTAGACTTTGCTTCCATATTTCACATTTATGATTTTGATGGGATTTTATATTTATTTATCTGTTTCCTTATTATATTTTAAACTTTTAAAAAGTAACTTTTCTAGATTTCATGTGGGCAAATTTAGAAATAATACTATTCGTATCAATTTCTCTGAGCAAATCATATTCTATATTCATCAAAGCGAGATAATTCAGACGTTTTTGACACATAGTGTTCCTTGACTCATTTTTATGCGCTTTAATGTCGAAAATGAACGTTCGCCACTGCATTTAGTTATCATGAGAGATAAATAAATGCGCAAAGCAGTTTCTAAATTGGGAAAGCATGATTCTAATGAATTGTCCATTAGGAATTTATAATATTGAATTTCCAGAGCTTCGTTTTTCGTACTGTCAATCACATCAGCCACATTCGTTTTTGAGCAGCTCGGCAAACTGCACTGATTCGTTGTCTAGGCTGTCTTCCAAATCATTTTCATAAGCACTGACTATAATTGGTGTTTTTTTTAATCTCTTCTGATGTAACAGAGTTTAACTGTAGAAATATTTCAAAAACACTAGTTAGTTTTTGATATGCTTTCATGCGCTTGTCTAAAGCAGATAGTGTGTTATCAATAATGACAACAAATCCCTCAATAATTGTAAACTGTTTACCAGGTGTTTCTTTCTCAACAAATTTGTAAAGTGTACTTAAATTTCTTGCTTGCGGATTGTTTGTTACGATACTCGATGGCAATTTCAGGGAATTCCCGGTTAATTTTTCAATGTTACCAACTTCGATCACAAATAATTTGCATTGGCCGGGTGCCCATTGTACCGATAAGGGATAGGACACCTATCATAAGTTTAAGAAAAAACACGCGTGCGACTCTCGTGTCTCGAATTTAAACTTCTTTTTTCTGGAAATAGTTTATTGAATGCATTGCTCTCTATGCATTTGGTAATGATCCTACTATATCAGGATTACGAAATGGTTATGAAAAATTCAATTGGAGAAAATCTCTCTTGAAGTAATAAAATATTTTTTTTGTCATAACTTATATAACTCAATATAGTTATATTCAAGAAAATAGATTTTTGGTATACGGTTACTAAATTATACTAAAAATAATGTAAACTGTTAATCTTACAAATAAATAGAAAATTTTAACAATTTAAATCGAGCTATTTCAATTCTGCTACATATCCACAATAAAAGTTGGTTGGGAGCTGATTATCAGGCCGACTGAAATTCTACACGTTTATACAAGCAACTTATTTAAATTATTTACGCCAAGGAAATAGTCGGGT
The DNA here is from genome assembly GCA_949316025.1 of Lapara coniferarum. NCBI lineage: Eukaryota > Metazoa > Arthropoda > Insecta > Lepidoptera > Sphingidae > Lapara > Lapara coniferarum. Next base: position 10,827,293 of record OX438923.1, on the reverse strand, counting down.
GGCGGGTACCGAGTGTCTGACGTGGATTGTCTTAGTAGGAAAAGTTGTAATGTTTCACATTTTTGTGACATGAAAAAAATTCAACATACAACAAAAAATTACGCTCAGGCAGAAATGAGTGGGTTTAAATATGCGGGGCCCCCTTTCGCGCGGGGCCCGTAGCAATTGCTACTCTTGCTACGTGGTTAATCCGGCACTGGCCGTTTCCGCACAATGGTTTCATTCACCGTTAAAGCGAACGATAATTGATAAATAATACACACGTAACTTCGAAAAGTCAGAGGTGTGCCTTGGGTTTTGATCCTCCGGACATTGTCCCGGCAGACCGTTCCAATCCCAAGTAGGCTATCGTCCACTTAGATAGTATAATATTTTTAAAATTAAGGAGAGAAGTGAGGTAGACTACTTTTTATCCCGGGAAAATATAAACCGGGACTTTTATCCCGGAAAAACTTTTTAATGCGGGCGGAGCCGCGGGCAAAAGCTAGTAATTTATAAAAATCGTTACCACTTTAGATGTGTTTTTTATTTCGAACAAGAAGATACCTTGGTAGACGAAAATAAACACGAACTAAAAAAGATGGCTGGAAAAATTGGATGCACATTTTTATACAGATTATTCATGATAGAAATACAAACAATATAAACTTGCAAGATGGCAGCACTGTTTACAAGCAAAATAGTAGTTATGGGGTCCCAAGGAAAGGCGGCTGGAACCAAAATCCATACACATTTTTCATATTGTAATTCCGGAGAATTCAATCGACAAAAGTGCTTATTTTTATCGAGAAGTGTTTTGGCGGGAACTTGGAAGTGTCATGAGGTGCTCTTGTTTTAATTCATTCTTTTGGTGATACTTAGTGTGAAATTGCATAATTATGGTGGTATACTATCCAATATAGCATTATTAAAGGGCTCAAATGAAGTGAATTGAAATAACTGTGTTAGCCAAATGTTTTTTTTGTTCCCGCCAAAACTGCTCGATGAAGTCTTGGTAAGGTAGTCACTGCTTTACTTCGGCATAGTGGTTAGGACTGAGGATAAAAAATTATGCAAAACGGGCTCAATGGACTAGTATCCAGATCCGTTATATTTAAATAAAATAAATATCATGAGAAGAGCGAATATAGGTCATTTATTTGTGCTCTTATCAGTTAAACATCACTATCGTATATGTTTTTTGTTTAGTTTATTTATATTAATTCCACCACGATTTCACTGAAGACAATAGATAGTAGAAAAGTAGGTAAATATACTAATTACATATTATGTTATTTGTATAAAGACTAGTTTACTCTTTATAATTATACAAATCTCTAGTCTGATAAGGTGTTGCACGCGACTTTGCCCTCATAAAAAAGAATTTCAGGGAGAAAATTCCTGTTCTGGACATTTGAAGGATATAATGACCTTTGTTTATTATAGTTCAATCTTATTGTAAATTACTCAAACACTTCCAAATTTCATCAAAATCGGTTTAGTGGTTTAGAAACGAGAGCGTAACAAAACCAACAGATTTGATTACTTTTGCATAATATTGGTATTGATAACTAGATTAGGTATAATTTATTATACACTACCTTTTGCCTGCGGCTCCGCCCGCCTTAGAAATTTTTTCCGGGATAAAAGTCCCGCTTTATATTTTCCCGGGATAAAAAGTAGCCTATGTGTTAATCCAGGACATGATCTAACCGTGTGCCAAATTTCATCGAAATCCGGTTAGTAGTTTTTGCGTGAAAAAGTAACAAACATCCATACATCCAAACATCCAAACATCCAAACATCCAAACATTCATACATCCATACATTCTTACAAACTTTCGCCTTTATAATATTAGTTATTTATTATATTGGCCACAGCATCTTAACAGATGATTGTTGCAGTGATTGCGGAAAATATTAGAAAAAAAATATTATTTAAATGGTAAATAGCACGCGAATCAAGACGTTAGCAATCTGGTGTTGGCGCATTTCTTCTTGTGGCTTACAAGACCAATAGCAGCACGACATCTCTTGCCACATATGTCGCATGTGAAACTATTATAATATTATGTGTGATAATATTAGTAGGATTACGTTTACTAATAAAATATTTTGAACACGCCTGCCTCGGTGGCATAGTTGTATTACAGTACGACTGCAAAGTCGAGGTCTCGGGTTCGATCCCCGGGTCGGACAAAGTGATATTGAGTTTTTCTATTCAGTATCAGCCCGGAGTCTGGAATTTGTGCCCGATATGGCGATAGGCTCGCCCCCTATCATATCATGGGACGGAATAACGGCGAAAAGTGGGTGCACTAGTTGCGCCTCTGCCTAGCCCTTCGGGGATAACAGGTGTGAGTGTGTGTGTATTTTGAACACAAGTTACACATCACACAGGTTATTTCCAACCAATAAAGTTGCATATCATCACTGACGAAGACTGTTTATTTTTATGATATGGGGGCAAGAGAGCATACGGTTCACCTGATGGTAAGTGATCACCGCCGCCCATGAACATCTGCAACACCAGGGGCACAGAGATGCGTTGCCGGCCTTTTAGGGCGGAATACGCTCTTTTTTTAAACGTCGCCAGGTCGTGTTTGTCCGAAAATGTTGCTGGTGGCAACTGGTTCCATAGTTTTGTCATCATCATCAGCCCGTTGCAGTCCACTGCTGGACATAGGCCTCTCCCAAGATACGCCACAGAGCCCGGTCTGCTGCTTTATGCATGCTGCCGGCCCTCTTGTGCAAGTCATCCCGCTATCTGGCTAGAGGGCGTCCCACGCTACGTTAACCAAGACGCGGTCTCCACTCCAGAACACGCTTACTCCAGCGGTTATCTGTTCTGCGACATATGTGGCCAGCCCATTGCCACTTTTACCTATTAACTCTCAGAGCTATGTCGGTCACTTCGGTTCTCTGACGGATCACTTCGTTCCGAATTTTGTCCTTCAGAGAGACTCCGAGCATAGCTCTTTCCATAGCACGTTGAGCAACTTTAAGCTTATGGATTAGCCCCACAGTCAGTGTCCACGTCTCGGCTCCGTACGTCATTACGGGGAGGACGCACTGGTTGAAAACTTTCGTCTTCAGGCTGTTATAATATAGAAATTTAAAACGGCGGGTAGGTTAAGATATCACCACATAAAAAAACAAATTATTATTGTCGCTCCAACCAATGACGAATTTTGACAGGAGCTCTTAGCGAGCTGTTGGCCGGGTGGTATTTACCTCAGGTTGCGGTGTTCTCGGCACCCGAGTTCAAATCCACTGATCGTAATAGTTTTTAATATTTTTTAAATTTAGTTTAACTGTGAGTTTAACAATATTATAGATAAATGTAAATTCTATATTATGAAATTTTAATTGACCTTCCGGGCATTTTCAAGGAGACAGTTGAGTGAGAGTGACGTGTAATTGCCGACGGAAGCTTACCGGCATACTTAACGTTACCGACATTGCATCTTGTTTAGTGTGTTATTAGTCATAATTGAATTTGCTTTTTAGAGCATTTCAGATTAACGTGTTGTGCACAGTGGGGGTGAGTTACTTTACTTTTAAACAAATAGTACAATTTTATTAATAGCTATCTGGTAACTAAGCTCTCGTTATTGTTTTAGCCTTAAGACATGCCCCTTTAAATGTGGCCCATCGCACCATAATATTATATATCCCTGGGACATCTAACTGGCCGGGCCTTGGTTTTGGCAGAGTTCCGTCACCTATGAAATAAAAACTCTCCTGGCGTCCAAATTTAGATGTTTAGTTTACCTAGCTTGTAATCATTAGTTTAAGGAATTTTATTTTAGTGGTTGGTTAATAAAGTTTGTCAATTGGGCATGTTATTTTCAATATGTTAACCCGTAACAATGGCGCCCAACGTTAAAACAAAACGGGTTAGTTGATACATTTTTTAGCAAGTACAGTTTTTTGGTTGTTGATTGTAACATTTGTCTACCCTCATCGATAGTAGGTAATGTTAATTAAGCAATTTGCTAAAGTAAATTTTAGCTAAGTTTGCATTTGTAGTTTTAGTAGTATTAGTATTTAAGTTGTTTTAGTATGTATTAGTATATAGCAGGGATTAGCTTATGGGAGCTATAGCTAAATTCCAACATTTTATTAGTATTAGTAGTTTTTAGTAGTATTAGTATTGAGGTCGTTTTTAGTATGTATTAGTATCTAGGAGGGATTAGCTTATAGGAGCTACAGCTACATTCCTACATTTTATTTTATCAAGTGCTCACTATTGTTTTATATGCCAGTTCGGTAAGCAAATAAGTAAATACATAATTATATAATTATAATAATTATACGGTACAAATATTAGCACAAATTTAAGGGATTCTATTGCAAAAACCATTTAGCTTTACTAACTTAATTCTAAACCTAAATTCAATCAGGCAAGCTATTTTAGAAAATTAAGAAAATTAACACATACCGATAATTCTGAATTACAATCATTCCGTTTTGTGCACAACTCCTTAATCATTCACTTTAGTTCTTTTTTTCTTCCCCTTTAAAATACGCTATGGATCCACAGTATTTATTGAAGGATGAGGTTGAATTTGAACTTGCGTGTCGGGGTTATACACACCCAGGGGGCTTGGTTTCGGCGTCAAAGAGAATATTAAAGAAAATGATACAAGTCGAAAGTTTACAACAAGTATCCTACCAAATAAAAGCACCACAGTCATGTATTGAAACTCCAGGTTTACAATTAGATATTTGTACGGATAAAATTAATACGATTTTGTGCTATATTTCTGAATTAAATGAAAGACCTGACCAGCAACTTTACAAACGCTTAGTATCACGTTTAATTCATGTGGTAAATAGACTAAAACTGGTTTCGCCTAAAGATGAATTAGAGGAAGAAAAAAGAAAGGTATTGTTAGATAAAACGGCCTTATTAATGTCTGATTTGGAGGTAAAAGATGAATTAGAGGATGGTGACGACATAACCCCCGAAATGAAAGAAGCATTACAAACTTCGTTAGGGGAGGATAGTAAAAAAAATTTAGACCAAATCGATAAAAGAGCTTTTGTAGATCCTACGGCACCATCCACTTCAAAACCTGAGAACGATATTGTATCAAAAACCACTCCCCAACGTGTTGACGTGGAAGACAGAAAGGTTAATTTTGTACAAGATGACTTAGATCTTCCTGTTTTCAATAATGAAAAACTTAGAAATTCCAGACTATTTAACTCCACTACATTTGAAGATGACCGTCCACCAGGTAAACAAAAACTAGTCCCAATTAGTCAATGGGGTGTTCATTTCTCAGGCGATAATAGTTGTAGTGTTAATGCATTCATTGAACGTGTGGATGAGCTCAAGGGTGCTAGGAATGCCACTGACTTGGATTTATGGCGGCATGCAATAGACTTTTTTAAAGGTGATGCTTTAATTTGGTTTCGTGCTAACAAAGAATATGTAAATGACTGGAAGGAACTAGTGAAGTATCACTAGTTCCTTCCAGTACGGCGCTTGAAATGTGCGTTTCAGTAGTAACTGAAACGCACATTTCAAGCGCCGTACTACCAAGAAGAATTGCTCGCAGAAGCTAAATCTAGAACTCAAGGTAAAAATGAATCAGTGCTTATTTTTATTGCGGCTTTACAAAATATGTTTAAAAGACTTCCCAACAAAATTCCAGAAATAGAAAAAATTATGATTATTGTTAAAAATCTCCAGCCATATTATCAAAGAGCAGTATGTAGAGATACATTTACTTCGATTGCAGATCTAATTAACGTCCTAAGAATCGTGGAGAGAACTAAAAAAAATTGCGACAACTTCCAAGAGCCTAAAACTTTTATAAACTCTCTAGAACCAGATTTAGCATATAAAGCTACGTCGACGCCAGTGGTGGATAAGGAAATCCTAGAAATAAAAAACGTTGGAATAAACAGTAACGCTAAGATTAAAATAAGATGCTGGAATTGTCGGGAATTGGGACACGTATTTCGATCATGTGCAGTACCGAAACAGCGATTATTCTGTTATAAATGTGGGCGCTTTGGTGTTACTTCCAAAGATTGTACGTGCAAGGGAAACTCTGTAGGGGAAAGCGCAAAACCTGCCAAGTGAACTTTCCCCTTGATAGGAATGATAACGAATGGCAGGACTGGTTAACATTCGTTAGGAATTTTATGTCCCATAACATAGTATCATCACTAACGTTTAAAAAACAGTTTGATAACAGGCATTATGTTTATCTTAACATTTTAGGGTACACTTGCAGTGGGTTATTGGATTCGGGCGCTACTCGTACAGTAGCAAACACTAACTTCGTTCATATCTTAAAACGTCTTGGAGTAAAAACACAGAAACTAAGATCCTTAAATATATCTACTGCAGATGGAACAAGTCATTGCATTAAAGAAATATTTGATGTACCTGTGCAGTTTAATAATAAATTTTTTATCATTCCCGTGCTGCACATGCCAGGATTATCACATACATTGATTTTGGGTAGAGATTTTTTTGACAAATTCGGCATCACGTTTCAATTTATGTCTGATTCCGTGCAAGAATCAGCCACGGTGAATACAATGTCACATCAAGCAGTAGCAATCATGAGTAAGGAGGATTTAGGTTATGATCAGAAGGAAGCTCTAGCAAATATCATTTCAGAAATTAGGAACAGTATTGGGATAGGACTAGGCAGAACTAAAATTATTAAACATGCTATAGACACAGGGGACAGTAAGCCAATACACTTAAAGCAATATAACTTTTCGCCAATGATTAGGAAAGAAATAGAGAAAGAACTAGATGAAATGTTAGATAAAGATGTTGTGGAACCATCTTACAGTCCCTGGTGCTCACCTATAGTAATGGTTAGGAAACCTAATGGGAGCAATAGGCTTTGCTTAGATAGTAGACAGCTCAATAAGGTCACCAAACGCGATACTTACCCTTTACCAAGAGTGTCCTCAATCTTAGACAATCTACGTAACGCGAAATTTCTTAGCACAATTGATCTTAAGTCAGCATTTTGGCAAATTGAATTAGAAGAATCAAGCAAAGAAAAAACTGCCTTCGCTGTACCAGGTAGGGGATTATTCCAATTTAAAGTCATGCCCTTTGGCCTAGTTAACGCCTCACAATCACAACAAAGATTAATGGACATTTTATTTCACGTGTTAGAAGGAAAGGTTTGGGCCTACCTTGACGACATTGTAGTATGTTCTGAGAACTTTGATGAGCATATAGAATTATTGAGAGTTGTTACAAATATTCTTAAAGAAGCTGGATTAACAATAAATGTAGAAAAATGTAAATTTGCTAGACCTAGTCTGCGTTTCTTAGGATATATTATTGATAAGGATGGGTTGCGCACAGACCCAGATAAAGTTTCAGCCATTATAAATTTCCCTAGGCCTAGAAACATAACAGATTTAAAAAGATTTATAGGAATAGCCAGCTGGTATAGAAGATTTGTCAAAGATTTTGCCACAATAGCAGCACCTTTACATAACCTAAATAAAGGTAAAAGAACCAAAAAGTTTGTGTGGTCAGATGAAGCTGACAACGCGTTTGTTCATCTTAAAACCTTGCTTACTACCACTCCAGTTATTTCATGTCCAAATTTTACCAAACCCTTTATAATACAATGTGACGCCTCAAATAAAGGAATTGGTGCAGTTTTGTGCCAAAAAGTCAATAACATTGAACAAACTATATGTTATTTGAGTAGGAAGCTAAATGAGAGGGAACAGTCATATTCAACTTCAGAGAGAGAACTATTAAGCATTGTTTACGCTATAGAAAAATTCAGACCATATATTGACGGCACACACTTTACAATTGTCACTGACCATAGTGCTCTTAAAATGTTACATAAAATGAAAGACCCACATGGCAGATTGGCTAGGTGGGCTATGAAAATACAACAATTTAGTTTCGACATAATTCATAGGCCTGGTAAGTGCAATATTGTCCCCGACGCCTTATCGCGATCGATAAATGCACTTACAGAAAACAACTACAATATACAGATATTAGACAAACACAAAGACGATTGGTATAAAAGTAAAGTGGCAAAAATAGAAAACACAGAAGAAGTCAACCCGGACTGGCAAGTTAGAGAAGGTTTGCTTTATAAGAAAATATGTCTAAAGCAATTTCCAGATAAAACCTATGACTGGAAATTATACATACCGAAATCACTTAAGGCGGAGATTTTAAAGCGGTGTCATGATGATAGTACAGCTGGTCATTTAGGAGTGCGTAAAACTCTATTTAGAATTAAACAATTTTATTTTTGGCCGGACATGCTAATGGATGTTAAACAGTATGTAGGAAAATGTGATATATGTGCTCGTGCAAAAGTATCACAGCAACTACCCTTGGGCCAAATGGGGCAACACAGAACAGTTACAAGGCCATGGCAGGTAATATCCATGGACCTAATGGGACCATTTCCGAAAAGTAAGAACTGCAACACAATGCTTTTGGTCATAACATGCTTATTCAGTAAATTTACACTTTTGTTCCCTATGAGAACGGGCAAAGCTGATAAAATTTGTGAAATTTTAGAAAGCCAGTTTCTATTGTTCGGAATACCGCAAGCAATAATCTGTGACAACGGCAAACAATTTGAATCGCACATTTTTAAGGATCTTGTAAAGCAATATAATAGTCAAATTTGGTTTACTCCTTACTATCACCCACAAAGTAATCCCACGGAAAGAGTTAACAGAGAAATAGGCACAATGATATCCTCTTACATAACTTCAAAAAAACACAATGAATGGGATGCCCATTTACAGAAATTCGCTCATGCCATTCGTACATCCATTCATGAGACTACCCAGTATACACCAGCATTTCTATTCTTTGGAAGGGAAACATCTATTCCGGCTGCCCCTGACTTCTGCAACTATGTAGCTTCATGCCAGAAAAATAATGAAGATTTCATTAGTGACACGGGAGAGTACTTAACGGATCTTCAGTCTAGGACAGCCATTTATAAGGCAGTAGAAACCAAACTTCAGGCATCGCATGACAAAAGTCTCAAATCCTATAACGAAAAACGTAGAATAGCGAGTTTTCAAATTGGGGATGTAGTGTGGAAAAGAACAAAGTATCTCTCAAAAGCAGGCAACAAATTTATGGCTAAATTAGCACCCAAATTCGAAAAAGCCATTAAAGTTAAAAAGTTGTCGGACAATGTCTTTCATTTAAACAATTCTTATGGTAAACCAATTGGAGCTTGGCACTCAAAAGATTTAAAACCCTTGTGGCATGGTTGTACTAGTAATTAAATTTAAAAGAAATAAAATATTATTCTAGACATGAATATTTTATTTCTTTGGTAAGTTGGGGGAATGTTATAATATAGAAATTTAAAACGGCGGGTAGGTTAAGATATCACCACATAAAAAAACAAATTATTATTGTCGCTCCAACCAATGACGAATTTTGACAGGAGCTCTTAGCGAGCTGTTGGCCGGGTGGTATTTACCTCAGGTTGCGGTGTTCTCGGCACCCAAGTTCAAATCCACTGATCGTAATAGTTTTTAATATTTTTTAAATTTAGTTTAACTGTGAGTTTAACAATATTATAGATAAATGTAAATTCTATATTATGAAATTTTAATTGACCTTCCGGGCATTTTCAAGGAGACAGTTGAGTGAGAGTGACGTGTAATTGCCGACGGAAGCTTACCGGCATACTTAACGTTACCGACATTGCATCTTGTTTAGTGTGTTATTAGTCATAATTGAATTTGCTTTTTAGAGCATTTCAGATTAACGTGTTGTGCACAGTGGGGGTGAGTTACTTTACTTTTAAACAAATAGTACAATTTTATTAATAGCTATCTGGTAACTAAGCTCTCGTTATTGTTTTAGCCTTAAGACATGCCCCTTTAAATGTGGCCCATCGCACCATAATATTATATATCCCTGGGACATCTAACTGGCCGGGCCTTGGTTTTGGCAGAGTTCCGTCACCTATGAAATAAAAACTCTCCTGGCGTCCAAATTTAGATGTTTAGTTTACCTAGCTTGTAATCATTAGTTTAAGGAATTTTATTTTAGTGGATGGTTAATAAAGTTTGTCAATTGGGCATGTTATTTTCAATATGTTAACCCGTAACAAGGCTCTGTGGTTTTGTAAAAAATGTAAAATGTTAGTTAAAAAATGTCGGCAAAAAACGTTCTGTGGTGGATTGCCAATCTCCGCGGTGATGTGGATGAAATGTGGAGTTTTGTCGCGTTGTACGGTGATGGAACTCATCAGCAGGGATAAGACTGAACAATTCTTCAGAGCACTCCCCATGGTAAACGCGATAGAGAATGCAGAGCGATGCTATATCTCTACGCAAAGCCCAAATGATCATGTTTACATTACAATTAAGAGATAGATAAAACCTCACGCGAAGATGTTATTAACAGTGAACAGCTAAGTTCCCCATTATACTAGCATTTTAGAAAGTTCAATTATTTTTTTCTGTACATCATCTTTGTTTTTTCTTAATTAAAACTTGTGATATAATAATTTATATATGTTTTAACGTGGTTAAAATATATCGCAAATGATTAATTTATTTATGAAATAATCCAAGAATGTACATTTTTTGAAAGCTATATTATTAATTGGGACATGCGATATTTTGACTCCCAAATCGAACTACATTATACTTGAGTAACTGTACAGGGATTAAAGTAAAACTGGGTAATTGTTACGAATTGATGTTTATTAAAAAATCATTACAAAAATAATGTACAAATGACCAGTATACATAGCATAAGTTATATTAAAATATTTATCGCATAAAAAATAGTACGTATTTATAAATGCAACAGTATTATAGATAATGTAATCCACGATGACGCGCTCTACTAAATCTCCTAATCGCTTTCAGTCCAAATGGGCAACCTCCTCCTTTTTTTATACTTGTGTAAATACAGACTAAATACGTATAAGCGCACTTGCATACACAATGAAAAATCAAAGTAATTTAAACCAGCGAAATCTGAACTCCAAAATTGGTAGCGCGCGTCGTCGTGGATGAAATTATCTAAAGTCGAAATGGTGTGTGCGAAGATCATGTACATGATTTCCAATCCTAAACCTACGTGCATATTTCTCTAGTAATCCCGATCGTAAATTCATCTTATCTACAACGGAGCCGTATAAGCAGTATAAGGCCCCACAAATATAAAAAAAGGAAAGCACAAGATCGTTTGATTTCCTAAAAAAAAATCATAAAACAACAAATGCTTGTGGTAGAGTTAACAGTGCTTTAAAAGTTTCAATTTATAACAAAAATTATGAGCAATCCAAAAGGGTGTAATGCTGTAATGGGCATTCTTTCACATAGTACATCATTTAGTTTACATAGTTTGCGAGTATGAGAAAATATATTAACCATGTGAGCTAAACTAGCTTAGCTTAGATTTCAGTGTGCAACCAGCATTATTAACCACGATAGGTGAACGACTTAGTTCTTATAATAAAATGCTTACACTAATCTTAATATAACTTTGTTCTTTGACTTATCACAAAAAATGTATTATGCACATACAAAATTACTATATTAATATTATGCAAGATAAAACTAAAAATCACTACAAGTCCTAACTAGAAATCGAACGAATTATTATAAAAATACGTTATCTTTACCGTAAATAATATTTTGATGTTGTGTTTTTATTTTCCAACTCTTTAAATACTAAATAAAAAAAAATGCTTCAAGAAAAACTTTGTAAAAAGCAATTGGTTTTAAAAAAATATAATATGGTTCGCTTAAGACCTGCAAATTGAGCCAAGTCTGTATCATAATATTCGTGTACACCTAGAAAAAGCTTTTAACAATGTTTTATATTGCTTCAAACATCTCCAAAATATCCATCAGCCCTCCCTTTATATAGGGTACATATACTCGGTGCCAGTACGATTTTTAAATCTGTAAAACACTACAAAACTCAATAATAATAGAAAAACGATGTAAATCTTCCCTAGAAAGAGTACTGGTGGTAGGTCTCTCGTATGTAAGAGTCCGCCTGGGTGGGTACTACCGCAATGTCTATTTCCACCGCCAAGCAGGAGTGTGCATGCACTGGTGTGTTTCGGTTTGAAGGGCATTATAGCCAGTGTAATTACTGAACATAATGAGACTTAACATCTTATGTCTCAGGATGACGAGCGCAGTGGAATGCCACACAGTACTTTGTAACTCAAGGTGCTGTATGGTGTTACTACTGTTTATGGGTGGTCGTGCCGCTTATCATCAGGCGAACGGCATGCTCGTCTCGTCATCCAATGCCATAAAAAAAAGTACTTTAATACGACTTGTACTTAAAATTGAAGAGCAAAATATACTAGGAATAATATTACGTATTGGAACGGTTTCTTACATGTTTTTTTTATAAAACCGTCATTAGACTACAAAACAACAAAAATACCAACAAAATACCACTTAATAAATGTGCATTTGCTGAATCGGGTGCAGGAGGCGACGCGTCTTGACCGTCCAGGGCAAAATATTGGCCCCACAGCGCGAAAGTGTATAACTTAGCATCTAAATTTATCAAAGTATAATTGTAAACGGTCATTGAGTTAGTCGTAGTGGCTGTATAGGTGAAGTCCTTAGTTTCCAAAGGCATAATAGATTCTACAACCGAGACAGGATACATGACGAATCCATCGGCTTCCAAATCAGTGTTCATTACTGGTGCCGGCATGGTACCTATTATATTCATCTCTTCGAACACAGCAGTTCTATTTTCTGAGTAGGTATCGAATCTGTAAAATTAAACATATTTTGAAATATTATAAGAAAGATTTGATGTCTTGTCATTTTTGGTAAAAGAATATGTATTGTCTATGATCACGACATAAAAAAATACACTTCCAACTGAACTAATCAAGAAGCTTACGCCCGTTTTCACAAACGTTATTCAGCTAAGGACATCCCAATGATAAGACAGCCTGTTCTCAATGCTTTCGGCATGATAGACTTCGCAGTGCGCAAGCAAAGGGGCGCTCTAATTGGATAATATTGCACTACAAGTTTGCTTCGGTTGTCTGTCAGATAAACAAAGCTGAACAAGGCTAAAGATAACTATGAAATTGCCGACAATATACGTTCGGGCCCACCATGCGTCCTCACAATATTGTCTGTCAATACGGTTGTTAGTTTATTAGAATTTGAATGGGATTAAATTGTATATACCTCCTTCCGCAAGTGTCCAAAGTATCGCCGGTACAAGCCATGATAGAACACACCTTGTTCCCTCCCGTAGCAAGTCCCGAGAAGGACCTCACACCATCAAACGCAGCAGCTCTGTATCTGTAAAACTAAAAATAACACGTGAATTTCATACTTCCATATAACGAAAGGCATATCCTACTAATATAAACGCGAAACTGCCTGCCTCGGTGGCGTAGTTGTATTATGGTACGACTGCAATGTTGAGGTCTCGGGTTCGATTCCCGGGTCGGGCAAAGTGATATTGAGTTTTTCTATTCAGTATCAGCTCGGAGTTTGGAATTTGTGCCCGATATGGCGATAGGCTCGCCCCCTATCACATCATGGGACGGAACAACGGCGAAAAGTGGGTGCACTAGTTGCGCCTCTGCCTACCCCTTCGGGGATAAAAGGCGTGAGTGTGTGTGTGTGTGTGTGTGTATAAACGCGAAAGTTTTTTATGAATGTATGTTTGTTACTTTTTCACGCAAAAAGTACTGAACAGATTTCAATGAAATTTTACACACGGGTAGATCATGTCGTAAATTAACACATATGCTACTTATCATAAAAAATATAGAGTCGGGCTTTTTTCCCGGGAAAATTTAATCTCGCGGGCGGAGCCGCGGGCAGAAACTAGAGCATTATATTTCTTTTTCGAACGGAGACACGAGAAATACCTAGTCTATGTAGCTCATTATACTAACTGTTTAGTGGTAGGACATATCTCGTATCCGCTCGGTTAGTGACCACCGTACATAAGTTTAAAAGTTAAAACCAACCATAGTGACCCACGGAAGTTCGACTCGCATACGCAAACGCCTTTTATCCCCGGAAGGGTAGGCGCAACTAGTGCACCCACTTTTCGCCATGCGTATTCTGTCCCATGTGATAGAGGGCGAGCCTATGTCCAAATCGGGTACAAGCAAATTCCAAATTCCGAGGTGATTAGAAATATCCAATATCATGTTGCCCGACTCGGCGATCGAACCAAAGACCTCAGCGTTGCAGTCGTACCGTAATACAACTACGCTACCGAGACAATCGACTAGTTCTGGGATAAATTATCGACTACATATACATATACACTCACGCCTGTTATCCCCGAAGGGGTAGGCAGAGGCGCAACTAGTGCACCCACTTTTCGCCATTATTCCGTCCCATGATGTGATAGGGGGCGAGCCTATCGCCATATCGGACACAAATTCCAGACTCCGAGCTGATACTGAATAGAAAAACTCAATATCACTTTGCCCGACCCGGGGATCGAACCCGAGACCTCAGCTTTGCAGTCGTACTGTTATACAAATTATCGACTAGCGAGGGATAATCATCTGATAACAGTCGACATTCTATTTGTACCCCACTTCGCTCACCATCGAGTAAGGTAGTCTCTTTGCCATGCCAGCATAAAAAAAAACAAAAAAATTGATGTAAATTACGATTTCAAAGAAAGAAACAAGGATATTATGCAATAATGCACATGGGGAACAAAAATATAAATCTTACATTATTATTTACAAACGCATTTATTACATCTATTGACTGCCTCGGTGGCGTAGTTGTATTACAGTACGACTGCAAAGCTGAGGTCTCGGGTTCGATCCCCGGGTCGGGCAAAGTGATACTGAGTTTTTCTATTCAGTATCAGCCCGGAGTTTGGAATTTGTGCCCGATATGGGGATAGGCTCGCCCCCTACCACATCATGGGACGGAATGTCGGCGAAAAGTGGGTGCACTAGTTGCGCCTCTGCCTACCCCTTCGGGGATAACAGGCGTGAGTGTGTGTGTGTGCATTTATTGGACCAACACTGGGCCTCGCATTCAGCTAGATTTCTTTCTATTCTTTCAGAATATAATTCTAACTCATCTCTATTCTTCTATTTGATTAACTTCGTTGCGGGTTAAGACTAATCAGTGGTCCCTGAGACTCGGCGAGCTTCACCGCTGGGTGTCATAAAATTAGGGCTGCCATCATCTAAATTGCCGACGCCGGATAAACACGGCGAAATTCCCGGACATTTGGGCGAAATATGGGTCTTTCCCCGGACATCTCTGAAAAAATATTTTGCCATGCCATGCGGGGAAATGCATAAATTTTTTACTAAGATTTATTTCAATTTGTCGCTTATCTATAAAAAATGGATTTCCCCGGACAACAAAAGTGTCAGAGTTTTGCCCGGACAATTTTTAAAACCCCTACCGGACGGCCCCCGGACGCCCTTCAAACTAGGACAAATCCGGGGAAATCCGGACGGATGGCAGCCCTACATAAAATGGGCGCCGCTGTCGATCCTGGCTTACAGGAGTTACAGTGGCGGGAGTGAGGGCGGGATAGTCACGTATTCTTTCATAATCATATAAAATTTAAAAACATGGCCTAAAAGTTTAACACACACTTGTATTCCTAAGGAAATAAATAAAACATTAATGATAGCTAAATTATATATTTCAAATTTATTCTATCCATAACTTTTCAGTATTTCTTATCACAGCCACGCTTATTCGACTAGCGTACATTTTGAGTCTAAATCACAACCTCAATAGAAGCATTTTAAATATAATTTACAAATGCCCATGTACACGACGTTCTTTAAAAACATCCGACGATACAATTAAATTGTGTACCTACTTTTACATACGCCACCTGGTTTTGCTATTAACCGACCTTCAAAAGCATTTTCGTTCAAAAGCCAAAAATAGTACTTTTTAATTATTAGTATTTTATTCCTATAACTTCCTCCACGATGACGCGCGCTACTAATTTTTGAACAGAGATTTCGTAGGTTAATAGGACTTTGATTGTTCATCGGAGTGTGTATGAATACTCATAACTATTAAGTGTGTATTAACTGCACTAAACCATAAGCGACAAATTGCCTGCTTGGATGGAAAAGATTAGCAAAATTAGCGAGGCGCGTCATCGTGGATGGCATTATACGCGCAGAGTACGCGTACCAAAAACTTTAGCTTATTAAAACGTCGTGTTCATAAGCCCTTATTCATAACAATATAAACATAGCCTTAGGATATACAGCGTCCTAGTTCCAGATGATCCTAACCTATAAAATTAAAGTAAGCCATAATTTCTTCGGCATTTTCATCGTCTAATGAATCGTCAACTTTTACTCTTTGATCGCACTGTGCTGCAGAACTATCATAAATTGAACTCATAAGATCTGCGTATCTCTTTTCATCATCCTCAGTGATTGGCAGGTTATGATCCACGTCTCTTAGATACATTCTTCCCCAAATTCCGAAGGTAAGCAAGTCTTTTTGTGGTTTGTTCAACTTGTAGATGAATATGTTTCGGTCTAGGTCCCCATCGGCCGTTTTTGAAACAGTGGAGAATTGCGAACTGGCCAAGTCGTTTTGATTTTCTTCGTAGATGGTGAAATTTTCAGAACCAACGGGGAATTTCGTTTTTCTCAATGACAAAGGGAAATATACACTATTGTCACACTGTAGAGATGTGTTGTATTGAGGATTGTGTGTTGTCATTTCGATAGTTAACTCTTCGATTATAATAGAGGGGTCGCGCTGGTACCTGAAAAAGTAAATGCATGACTGTTTACACATTTATAAAAAAACTATCCTACTAATATTATAAAGGCGAAAGTTTGTAAGAATGTATGGATGTTTGGATGTTTGGATGTAAGGATGTTTGTTCCTCTTTCACGCAAAAACTACTGAACGGATTTCGATGAAACTTGGCACACGGGTAGATCATGTTTTGGATTAACACATAGGCTACTTTTTATCCCGGGAAAATATAAAGCGGGACTTTTATCCCGGAAAAACTTTTTAAAGCGGGCGGAGCCGCGGGCAAAAGCTAGTTTAAAATAAAACAACAAGCTCTATGTAAAGAGTGAATTTTTATTATGCCGTTAAAGGCAACATGACATTCAAAAACAACATGGCTATAGGGGAATTAAAGGAATTCAACCTTTGATGCTTATATTATATTAAACTAGATTTTGACCGCGAGTCCGCCCGCGTTAAAAAGTTTTTCCGGGAAAAAAGGCCCGCTTTAAATTTTTCCGGGATAAAAAGTAGCCTATATGTTAATCCAAGACATGATCTACCCGTGTGCCAAATTTCATTGAAATCCGTTCAGTAGTTTTTGCGTGAAAGAGTAACAAACATCCATACATCCAGACATCCATACATACTTACAAACATTCGCCTTTATAATATTAGTAGGATTCGTAATTTGCCTTCTATGTTTGTCTTCGAAGCTACCTAACAATATTTATTCGGCATTGCTTAGTAAATTTCACTCTACTTACATAGCAGCACAAGACGCAAATTTGTCTGTGGTACACGCGACGACAACGCAAGCAGCTACGCCTATTTCGCGACGCGCGTACGTTGTAGTGCCATCTTGTATCACCGCTCGGAAATGGGGAAACTGAAAAGTAATACTTGTTAATTAAGTATTTTAGAGGAATATTAATTATGAAACGTATAATATGATATATAAAATACAGCAATGAACACAAATACATAAGAGCTCTATTAGAACAAAATGAGTTTCTGAAACGATACACGCTTTATACTAGATATTGATTACAAGCAAATAAAATAATGATGTGATGAAATTTCTCATTGTCCCTCCTACTATCAGATTTTTTGGGTAATGTCAAAGACCAGCTAAGTACGCAGGAGATATAAGAGTGCACAAGTTTGTGCGCAATACACAGGTGCACTCGCTGTCAAGGCACACGACCAACGGCTATACGTGCTTTCCGAAGCACGGTGGTATCACACCGCCAACTTCCTATCTCCGAGCTGCGACCGAGTAATTTTTAAGTTGGAAAAGCCAAGGCACGATATTTTTGGCCCGGCTATCCTATATAATATTATCCTACTTGTAAACTTAATAGGCAATTAAGATATTTTAGAAATATTATCCGACAAAAAGTTACCGTAAAATTATTATAATTCTAATCTAACTATGGTGCTTATATTAAAATAAATTCCCCATTATAAATTGATAATTATACTTATCGCGCGATACAATAAACCATTGTTAACCGAAGTTTCTTGCCTGTTTTTATAATTAACACTCATTATAATTAGTTCGCATGCTACTTAGTAACACATAATGATAAAAATGGATCCGCTAATTAGCACTTGTTCAGCTGGCTACTTTGAAAATGATTTTCAATCTATTAACATGCTTAGACATAGATATTGGGTTATAAATTAGTAAATATTTAAACAAGATTATCAATCGTCGAATATTCAATCTTTTATTACATTAGATCTTTATTCTTACTTTACGTTGATTCGACTTTCTGCAACACATTAAAATTAAAAATAAAGCAACAACAAAAACATTTCATGAACAAGTCAATTCATAAACGAAAATAGCAATTCTTTTTCAATTTTACAAACACACAAGAACACTCAGGTACACTCAGTACCAATGAGTTGGGAGTACTTCGGAGTATCAAAACTTATTAGGTACTTACCTTGGCATGCATTGGCATTATCTTGAACATTGCGCATGCAATTTTTTGACATTGTGTTCTTTATTTCATAGTTGCTTCTAAAGCGGTGTTAAGATTAGCAAGAAAACTTACAGAAGTTATCTTCCGCAAGTGATTTTTGGCTAACAACCACGGCAAGCTGACTTATGCAAATGAAGCTTGGCGCTTGCACATATTATGACAAGTCGTATGTGTATAGAACTATTGAAATATTGCCGCTAGTGTATACCCATCTGGAAGTTCATGCGCAATATATTGCAGCGAGAACTTGCTAGTCTAAACTTAGCCTAAGACTATAATAATTTAAAGCATCATAATAAAAGGTTTTATTTTACGTCCACCTAAAAATGCCCCTCCCGTCTCTAACTACGCTACGCCACTGATTTAATGTCCTGTGATATTATTCTTCGGAAAAATGCCTTGAAATTATGTTAGGAAGTGTTATTTGTAAAGTGCAATCACTAGCCGTGTACGAGAATTGTAAACACTCTACGTATCGTAGCGACTTTAACTAATGGTAGTTCTGGGCAGCCGGTCTTCTCGAGACCTTTTTACCCGGTTGCCGAAGCACCTGTCAAGTGCGAGTCCGAAGTCAAGGTCCTTGGTGGTTGACCCGCTCGCGGCCCCTTGAGTCCGCCACTGCTTCCCATTTTTCATATAATTTTTGTGTGTTCTTTTTAACTATTCTGCCCTTATGATATTCCTTAACTATCACTATATTCACAGTTGATACAAAAACTTCCCCAAGGCCCTATACACATAATATTACAAAATAAAAAACCAACTAAAAAATAGAAAATAATTTTGAATTAAGAATAGTGTAAATAAGAAAAAAAAGTTAGTTTATTGTATAAAAAAGCGTGGGGTGCTTTTTAAGACATTATCAAAATGATAATCCTTCTACTCATATTGTCTCCCAATAAAATATTTATAGCTATTGACACCATGCATCCTACACTTTTTGTACAATAAAATATATTTTTTTAATTACACTATTCTTTATCCAATTAAAATTTATGTTCTATTTGTTAGTTGTGACAAGTAGGATTCTTTTACACATAAGAGTAGCCAGTTTAGTCATAATTCTACTATACCTATTCCAACAGATGTCATTGACTCGTCAAGCCTCGCTACGGACGCCGGCGTCCAAGTATAATAGGGTTTCTACATCCTACTATCCTACTAATATTATAAAGGCGAAAGTTTGTAAGAATGTATGGATGTATGGATGTTTGGATGTTTGGATGTATGGATGTAAGGATGTTTGTTCCTCTTTCACGCAAAAACTACTGAACGGATTTCGATGAAATTTGGCACACGGGTAGATCATGTCCTGGATTAACACATAGGCTACTTT
This sequence comes from Lapara coniferarum, assembly GCA_949316025.1. Lineage (NCBI taxonomy): Eukaryota > Metazoa > Arthropoda > Insecta > Lepidoptera > Sphingidae > Lapara > Lapara coniferarum. Next base: position 10,807,247 of record OX438923.1, on the reverse strand, counting down.
TTATCCCGGGAAAATATAAACCGGGACTTTTATCCCGGAAAAACTTTTTAATGTGGGTGGAGCCGCGGGCAAAAGCTAGTTTAAAATATTGTCGAATGTATTGTCATCGGTCCTTGATAAGTATGCCAAATTTCGATTTAATCCGACGTTTTGAAGGGGGTCAAAATCATGTTCAAAGTTTCCGTTACACACATACATACATACGTATGAATCTAATAAAAGCATTTTAAAAATATAAGCGTATTCATAGCAATAACTGAGAAGTCATTTGTGGTATAACACTTTAATTACACTGCAATTTAGTTATTTATAATTTAAAAACAGCCCTAAGAAAGCGTTTAAATTAGGTTTCACCGGTGTTAGTGCCGCAGTTTCAGTTAAATCAGTTCCAGTGCTGATTAAGACACATTTATCACGCCCCTACCATAATATTTTTTATCAGTATCGGAGCATATGCTAAATATAAATCATAATGGATACGAAATACATACATACAGAAGTTGCAGGAAAAATATTTTAATAACGTGATATTTAATAATTCCGAGCTCATGACGCATATTTCACTCCACAATTCCAAAATAAAGGCGGCGTAATTATGACTAGTGGCAAATAGCAGAGTTTTACCTACCAATAAAACTCATATTATGTCCGGAGCTTTATTCAGGGCCTTTAAACAACATTTGAGATGACGTACTTCCGTTTTGTGCCGGATATCCGTTGTGAATTTCTATATTCGATGAGTGAATCAGAGTGGGGGACTTCCGGTTGTCGAGTTTACCGGGTGACGCTCGGGAGCAATTTTCTTCATTGTGTCTCAAACATCTTAAAAATGCTTAAAAAGAAATATATTAATACCAGGCAGAACTTAATGTAAGGCCCTGAATAAAGCTCCGGACATAATATGAGTTTTATTGGTAGGTAAAACTCTGCTATTATGTCCTTCCGCTGTTATTCAGGGCCTTTAAACAACATTTGAGACATTGTTTGTTTTCGCCTGGTAAACGAGACGCCAATGTGATAGATAATATTAAGACTGAAGCCATTAATATAAAATAATTACAATAATATTAAGATGCTATATAGAACTATATTAATTATTACTACATAGAACAGAGAATAAATTATTTACAGATCGATAATTGAAAAATATTACACATAATTATTAATTATTACTGTAATGGCTCAAACTGAGGCACTCAAATACTAATTGCGCTTTCTATGCCTAAAACAGATCATAACGAAATCTCGATTACAACTCAGAAAGCTGCTTTGGCTGTTCGAGGTCAGATTAATTAATTATCTAAAGTAGTTTAAGATTTTCTAATCATACTAACTGCTAAGTAATTTTCTTAGATTTATTAGCCTATAGGATCAACTGTATGAATTTTTAGGCTTGAAAACAATTTCCAACCCAATTAAAAACTAATAAAAGACACATTATGAATCGACTATGAAGCCGAAGACTTTATAGAAGAATACAAGTTTCTTTACTACTTTCTGTGTAGAAATCTTTCAAATCATATTATGTAAAAGTCATATCATGTACTATGCAGCCTGATAAAAATTAGTTGAGCACTTCTATAAATTTTGTTAATGTGAATGTAACGTAAATATATTGTTACTAAATTTGTGCAACTAGCGTATGTGCGCCAAGTTTCACGTGGTCAGTACTATAAAGCCTTTTAAATAACGGATTTATGATAACTAATATTTCTGTCAATAACTTTCAAGTAGAAGTTATTGTTTAGCGAAAAATTATCTGAACCTGAACGGTTTGTTGCATGCCAATATGCAAAACCTATCTTAAAATACATATGAACTCGCCGATCCCAATAATTATAGTATTGAGGGTAGATTTTCGCTACCCTGATCATTATGTCTGGTTGCTCATACCTTGAATACAGCTTGCGACCGCCCCAATTTCTAGATTTAAATCTCTCACCTTAAGTTGTGCAAAAATGTTTTTATACATTTGTTAAACAACTTGGACTGGGAATGGTGAAAGGCGGTCCTACTGCAAGGGCAGATTTTCGAGCTAAGCCATTTGGGTGCTACGCATTTCGATAGCTACATACACGCCTTTTGCTCGACCGATATCCACGAGCACTTAAATCATCCGATTTGGAGATGAATAAATAACTAAAATTGTAAAATTTAACTAGCAATTGTCAACACTTACATAGGTTACTTGCCTATGACATGTGTCCGGGTTAAACATATCTATCTACCTCCGGAACACCCCATTTGAGAAATACTAGAATGATTTGCGATCATACGCGAATGTGCCAGAACTAATAGTATCTGTAAGATACAACGTAAAAAAATTGAAAGTTCTGGAGACGAGTTCCTCCTTCCTTCCTTAGATACGCCATAACAGAGTAGTTACCGTACTGCAATAGCACTGATGAATGTCGGTTAGCATGTCGTTTTGAACTATAATGACCCTCTTTGGTTACCCAATCACCCCACATTTAAAACACATTTAACTCTGCTTCGCAACCGCTATCGGCGCAGTTTGCTCTAAGTGTGACTGATACAGTACAATATAAAAAATCTTTATTGTAAGCATTTTAAAATAGGAAAACAATTAAAAATTTTATACAAATTTGGGGTGAAGTTGAGAATACTTTGTGCAGTTCACCACCCCCCACCTGAGTTGCCAAATTACTAGAGTCGAGACAAGAGATATAAACGACAATTAATAATACGACCTAGTGAGTCCTACAGTGTACAAGACAACAAGCAGAGCGAAATCTAAAGTCCCGAGTGGAATGTGAATTTCTTGAGATACCGCTTAATACTTCAGCTATTTTGCTTTAATAATTTGTATGCTCTACACTTTATTTGCTGGCAAATAGATACGTATCCAAATCTAGGGTGAGACACTGTATGCATCTGTCTGGAAAACCAGCATAGATTTTACAATAATTTCATTCATTCATCAAACTTAGTAAAGTTTGCGCTTGCAAGATTGATTTATAGCCTGCTCTTTGTGGATTAGCTTTGAGCCGTCTCTGAAAGCCATTATTCGGTCAGAAAACCGTATTAAGTATACGAATAATTTGTTCTCTCAGCATCTTGGCAGTCAAATTAGAAAGGAAGCAAACACTTTGGTTGCTCTTGCTCAGCCCAAAATTCAAACAGGTGGCATGTAAAGAGTTGATCTCAGTAAATCAACCGCATGAAGCATTGACGAGATTGTGCTACGTATACGTTGTAGTAAGTCTGTGCTACTTCAATTTTATCCTTGTTTAACACACTATTTGTAGCACCACCAACAAACTAAAAGAAATCTATTTGTTAGTATTTATGGAACGCAGCCGAAATATAATGTCCATTTTTTGCCATGGGGAGCACTGACCTCCCCTCCCCCTTCTTGTCTGTGATGTATAACTGTTAGCGTGTAATTTTGCAATATACTTTTCGTTTATGTAGAGAGTTATTTCTTTATATATAATTGCACCACGCATAATTCCTTCAAATATATGGTCAAAGAAACTTCATTCTCAAAATAAATTACATTTCTCTGCATGAGACATACACTTTAAGAAATAATTATGCTAGTAGCGTATAAAATAATTTACCATTTAATGCTGTGGGCAAAACGGTTCACTACTATACCAATATCTTCGGTAACAATATAAAAATACTTGACTTCTCAAGCCCCACGACGGACACCGGTGTCCATATATATAGGGTTTTCCCATATATTATATAAGCGGGGCTTGAAGGGTTAAATACACAAAAGTCAACTCACAAATTCAAGTGTTGCTGCCAGGGCCGCATTCAAATCTTCGATTTTTGAATAAATATTTTTAGTTTGGATTTCAAAATAAAGTTTTATTTGTCAATACTTTCACTACTCGAACGCATTGTAATAGCTTGTAAGCCCTGCTAAAATATTTTAATTCCAAATCAAGAAAGCCATCTAATTGATTGAGTGCAAAAAGTCGGGAAAAAAGACAGGGTGCCTGACATATAGTTTACCCTTAAACGTTTTTCAAAGTCAATACGTATGGACTATAGACACGGCATGGGCCCACAATTTATTTCAATCTAATAAATAATAATTTCAGCATTTGATTCAATTGAGTAGTGGAATCAGTTAAATGATGAACTTTGGTTAGTCGAGGCAAAACTAACTGCAGTTTCGTTCCGAAAGGGATGTTGTCAACCTGTAAATATTTTCAGTAAAGGGCTGAGTGCGCCTTTTCAAGTAATATTCGAAAATTTTATCAATCTGCTCCTCTGAAAAATCTCGAAAAGGAAACCTTTTCTGTACCCGATGTACCAAGTTGGCGGGTGTTTTCAGATAAAATATTGTAAGATAGTATAACATATTTGTAAATTGTTTAACACACTATCTCTCTAGACTGAGGTTAAATGCAATTACTGCTCGTTATAACTTGCCCAGGCCATATGCAATGCAATGCAATCAACCCTATATAGTACACCGCCCACCGCCGAGCACGGGTCCCCTCCACTACCGATAGAGGTTAAGCCCTCAACGATGCCTTCGCTCACCGTTAAAGCGAACGATAATTGATAAACAATACACACGTATCTTCGAAATGTCAGAGGTGTGTGCTTAATCATAATTAGGATGATTAATATGACTATAATATCTTTAATATTGATATTAACAATTTAATATATAGCAAACGGTGCTGTAGGGCGACCAGTTTAACTATAAAATGCATAATATAATAACAAATACCTTTAATATCTTTGATTAATTATTATATAGCAAACGGTGCTGTGGGGCGACCGGTTTGACTATAAAATTTAATATCCTTGATTAATTGTTATATAGCAAACGGTGCCATGGGACGACCAGTTTGAGTATAAAATGTATAAGATAGTAAAAATTAAAAGTAAATTCTCAAACTTCAAATAATATTGGAAATCTCATAGTAACAGTTTAAATGCTCTGGCGAGGCATTTAACGTTATAACTTATATGCTCCTTTAATACAATCATATGAAGGGCCGGCTCGGCGGGTTATTCATATTTCCAGAACAAACATTTGCGCAATTTTCCAAAAATAAAATATTGTAATCTGTTTAATAATTATAAATGCTCTTGCGAGGCATTTTAGGTTGTAGGCTCTTTAATGTGGGCACCGAAAATAAAACCAAACCAAAGGGCCGACGCGGCGTGACCCTTATAATTTAGATCACAGTTATTTTCAGCATAACACTTGGAACACTATAGCAGTGGATGGCACTATCCAATAAAAAATTTCACTGACCTGATAAGGAAGATATATCAAACCTTTACTCTCCTTACGGGTAATTTCTGAAGAATCACCATTCGAAGCGTATTTACGCTTTCGAGTTGGTGGTGTAATAATACCGCCAACAGCAAAAACCGCCTTTGCTTGACGAAGAAGACGAATCAAATTTTTCAAAATTATACACGAATCACCTTACTTATTTATAAAATACTACATAATACTCATTTCACTCATTTTATACGAAATAATCTTCTGAAAATATAACCATCTATTTATCTACTTATTAAATAAGCTTGAAATAGGTATTTTTAACGGAATATTTCACTAAATTATTATTATACGAACGCTAGCAGCGTTAGTTATCGGCACAAAATTCAAGACGCCAATGAAGAAAATGGATCCCGAGCGTCACCCGGTAAACTCGACAACCGGAAGTCCCCCACTCTGATTCACTCATCGAATTTAGAAATTCACAACGGATATCCGGCACAAAACGGAAGTACGTCATCTCAAATGTTGTTTAAAGGCCCTGAATAACAGCGGAAGGACATAATAATTGAATATGACTGTTTTACAAAACACAATACCTAAGTATTTAAAGCAATATGTATTACTAGCTTTTACCCGCGGCTCCACCCACGTTAAAAAAAAACCGGTATAAAAGTCCCGGTTTATATTTTCCCGGGATAAAAAGAAGCCTATGTGTTAATCCAACACATAATCTACTTGTGTGCCAAATTTTATCGAAATCCGAGCATCAGTTTTTGCGTGAAAGAGGAACAAACATCCATACATCCATACATTCTTACAAACTTTCACGTTTATATAGTACTAGCTTTTGCCCGCGGCTCTGCCCGCTTTAAAAAGTTTTTCCGGGATAAAAGTCCCGCTTTATATTTTCCCGGGATAAAAAGTAGTCTATGTGTTAATCCAACACATAATCTACTTGTGTGCCAAATTTTATCGAAATCCGAGCATCAGTTTTTGCGTGAAAGAGGAACAAACATCCATACATCCATACATTCTTACAAACTTTCGCGTTTATATAGTACTAGCTTTTGCCCGCGGCTCCGCCCGCTTTAAAAAGTTTTTCCGGGATAAAAGTCCCGCTTTATATTTTCCCGGGATAAAAAGTAGTCTATGTGTTAATCCAGGACATGATCTACCCGTGTGCCAAATTTCATCGAAATCCGTTCAGTAGTTTTTGCGTGAAAGAGGAACAAACATCCATACATCCATACATTCTTACAAACTTTCGCGTTTATATAGTATTAGTAGGATGTCACCTTGTTTTTGTCATATTATTACCTATATACAACACTGTTTTGTATAAATACCGAATAAACTTTGTAAATAACTATAAGTTACAGCTTCTAAATGAGTTCTAAAACGTATGCAACAACTAACATTCCCAATTTCATCAAATGTTATTAAAATACTTACAATGCGATTCAAATAAGAATAGGATCGAATTTGCGCCATATTGTGACGTCATAGCCGTCAATTCAAACCAGTTAGGAAGGGTTTTTATTCAAAGATGTAAGAGTCAATTAGACAAAATAAACCGTTATTGATATGCTAATAAGTTTTCTATGCAAACCGTACTTTTTAACTGACATTTGACAAATAAAGGTCATTGACGTTCCTTGAATCGCATTGTAATTATTAAAATGCATAATTTATATACATACACAAAGAAGTCAACAACTTAAAGTAAACTAGTAAATGATATCTAGATATGATTTTTGTAGAATAATCAGTTGTTCATCAAATAAATAATAAGCCGATCATAAATTGGCATTTTTAATAAGTACTTGTCAATCTGACGGTTGAAAATTGTACGATCTTATCTGACTATTATAAATCACATACAGTCATTGACTTACACTTTAATAAATATTAAAAAAAAGATGCGCATTTGTTTGCATTAAGTTGTTCCCTTCCCTGATTGGTAAATAAAGTCTCTTACCGACTCTTCACTTCCCAGCGTCAGTCTGACTGTGAACTTGCAGGAAACGTTCTTGTCAGTGAGTGTGAATTCCTGGAACCCTGACGTCAGGGGCTTACTGACGTGGGATACCAAGGATGGGTCAGTGATCAGGCGCAGTCTATCGTGGTCAGCCGGGTTGTCGTAGATGGGGCCCCGATATGAACCTGTCAGCTGGCAAATGATTACTAGAATTAATTTCTGATGAGTTTTGGATATTACTGATATTACTTACAACATATTTTTATTAATTTTTGTCAGAGTTTTAGACAGTCAAGATTAAAACATCACGCTTAAATATTTTCTATAGTATTACAGAAGTCAGAAACGAATGCAAAATGTCACCCGTCTCTGAAAACCTATAAACGAAGATCGCTTTATACGGAGACGAGGAAAGAATATGCAATGCAATGCAATCAGCCCCGTATTTTATACTACCCAATGCTGAGCACGGGCCTCCTCTACTACTGAGAGGGTTTAGGCCTTAGTCCACCACGCTGGCCTAGTGCGGGTTGGCAGACTTCACATACCTTCGAAATTCTTATAAAGAGCTTCTTAGGTATGCAGGTTTCCTCACGATGTTTTCCTTCACCGTTAAAGCGAACGATAATTGATAAACAATACACACGTAACTTTGAAAAGTCAGAGGTGTGTGCCTTGGAAAGCATATAAACTGTTAAAATTTCCGACGCCCATGGGCGACGTTGACCAATGACCACATACAGTCAAGTGGGCCGGTAGCTCTTCTGCCTTCGGAAGGAATAAAAAAAATTACCTGCCCGGGTACTTTGGGTACCCTAGAGACGAGAAGACGAGTGGTGGGCACGCCGGGCATGATGCTGACCAAAGCACCGGCTTTTCCGGAGTAGATTCCTGAACCTGAAATTATATTTAATCTAGTTACCCAATGCTCGAAACACACATGGTAAGGTAGGTGCTCTGATTAAAACTGAACTTATGGCTTTCAATTGCAATGCTACGGTTTTCGTGGTTGCTTACGTAAAATCTACGGTCTAATAATTAACGAGGAAATGTGTTTTCTTTAACAATATAGAACTAAGAGTCCAAGGGTTGAAAATAAACAGAAATCGAGTAGGTATCTATTCAGTAGGTCTGTCATGAAGCGTAATATATACAAAATGCACATCAACGAAACTAGTTAATCTAAAAATAAATAAGTAATTTTTTCTACGAATTCTTTAACAACTAAAATGTTTTACGAATATAGATAATATGAACTTACCCGCAGACCCTACAGCAATATTGTTCGCTCCAGCAGCAAGAAAATTGACATTCATCGTATAGGCGTACGCCTCTTGGATTTGCACAGCTGTAATCAACAAACAATGTTTAAGTTCTTGATTTTGTCAGTAGTCTGACTATTTCCTTTTTTTTATTGCATAGAATGACGAGACGAGCATGTCGTTAACCTGATGGTAAGCGATACGACCACCCATAAACAGTAACAACACCATCCAGCACCTTCAGTTACAAAGTACTGTGTGGCATTCCACTGCGCTCATCATCCTGAGACATAAGATGTTAAGTCTCATTATGTCCAGTAGTTACACTGGCTACAATGTCCTTCAAACAGAAACACAACAGCGCATGCACGCTACTGCTTGGCGGTAGAAATACCCATTGCGGTGGTACCCACCCAGACGGACTCTTACATATGAGAGACCTACTACCAGTAAATTTCTCTCCTTGAAATGTAACGTAACGCACTCCTTTTGCTCCAATGTTAACATATAGAATCTTTCACAATTAATTTATTAGCAACCCGAAGCCCAATAAATACAAATATTCCACAATCATGGCATTCATATTTTCATACATAATTATACCTACTATTAATACATTGCATTCGTTTTTTTTTAACTATTAATAGTTATAGGCGAACTTAATGCGTCAGGTTAGAATTGTGTAGGTAATAGATGTTCAGAGATAAAAGTCCCGCTTTATATTTTCCCAGGATAAAAGTACCCTATAGCACTTAGGAATAATGCAGCTTCCTATTAGAGAAAGTATTTCAAAATCTATTCAGTACTTCCAGAGATTAACCCCTACAAACCAAGAACAAACTTTTCCTCTTCATAATATTAGTATAGATAAAATCTGCCATGTCTTACCTATGTATATATATTACTGCTGAGCACGGGCCTCCTACTACTGAGAGGTAAGCCTTAGTCCACCAGGCTGGCCTTGTGCGGATTGGATTTATATCCTAGGAAATCTGAATAATAACTTTTTAATAGAAAAATTACAAATATAAATTTTGTAAAAAAAAATACCAGTCAGGTATGGCAGCTCGGAGAACCACATAGTACTGAATAAAATGTTGGTGACTTTGAGCTTCTGAACGGTCTGCACAGCGGGAACTTGAAACATCAGATCGAAGCAAATGAAATGGCCGAATTTGACTCCAAAGTCGGTCTCAAAGTAACCCAAGTCCGGTTGCAGGGCTGGAGTGTGTGCCACTTCGCCGAAAAGGTTGATTTTACGATACCTTTAAAACAAAATTTTGTATTACTGTAAAATAGGCCATGTTGTATAGCTGTGATTCCGCGGCAGACGGCAGAGGGCAACGGCAGGCGGCAACAGCATGTGCCGCGACGGCACACGGCACGGCACGCGGGGCAAGTGCCGTCCGGCCGGGCGTCATTTGCCGTTGTGTACAGAATCGGTCTCATACAATTTAATACTGCATAGTAGTGCCGTGTGCCGTTGCGGCACATGCCGTCTGCCGTTGCCGTCTGCCGTCTGCCGTGTCCTGCGGAATCACAGCTTACTACTCATCAAAATATTGAAAAGTAAATCTTGTACGCGAGTGTCTGTTTAGTGGGTATATCTGCATAATTCTGCTGAATTTTGTTTTTAACCGATTTCCGAAAAGGAGGTTCTGTATTCGACCCGTATGTACGTAGGTTTGTATGGTTGCGATTTTCTCAAAAAATATTGATCCGACTCGGATGGGGTTTTCGTAATTCAAATGTATATTTTTCAGGGAAGGTTTTATTTAATAATTTACTAGCTTTTGCCCGCGGCTTCGCCCGCGTTAATAAGTTTTTCTGGCCTTAAAGTACATAAAAACCTTCCCGTTGAATCACTCTATCTATTAAAAAAAACCGCATCAAAATCCGTTGCGTAGTTTTAAAGATCTAAGCATACATAGGGGGAGGCAGCGGGAAGCGGATTTTGTTTGCACTTTGCACTATGTTAAGATAATGCAGTAAGCCTCCAAACTTGAACACTTCAGTGCTTACACTGCCGTTTGACAGCAATCTAGACAAACTATAGTACCATCTACGTAGATAACTCAAACTGAAACTCATAACTAACTTTACTAGTATCAAATCACCTGTCAATAACCCTGCCTGTCCTGTCGAAGACGACATTGGTGTTGAATATGTACTGTTTCGCTTCAGGACAAAGTTCCCCTGTGTTGTTGTTGGTGCAGTCCATTAGCTCCCTTACATTGATCAATACGTAGATCGCGTTGTGTCTAGCTGCCCTCGATATTGACACTAAAAGCTGGAAATGGATGTGTTAAGATTGTTTACTTTTGATTTTTTACAGTTATTTTTTACGTATAACTGCAGTTTTGATGTAGTTTTCCTATTTTAATGAGCCAATATGAAATGTAATGTTAATATGATTTATAAATCAACCTATAACTTCATTAGAATAATTAGTTATTTCAGATCATTCCAAAGATTAATCCGGATAATTTTAAGAAGCGTTTAGTTACTTGTGGACATTCAGAATACAAATTTAGAAAGGCTTTATTTCAACATCACAGACAGATCCTTTAACTTTATTAACTTTTTAAGCGACTTCCAAAAAAGGAGGAGCTTCTCAATTCGTGTGTTTTTAATATTCATTCGATAGCTATTAATTCCAGTATTATTGAAAATAAAACTATTTTACGGATTTTATAGCGGTTTTTTAATTTATATTTCTCGACGTTTCGAAAATTTTAAAGCCTTCATATCATGCCCACGGACCGAACTGGGTGTTGTTATCCGAAAAGTTAATGTTACAATATCTACCCTCATTTCAAAAATATAAATTAAAAAACCGCGAAATCCGCAAAAAAATAGCTTCATTTCAATGTCTAACATTCGCGTAAATATAGGAAATCATTATTATTAATATGCTTTCCTTACTTACATTGTCATATAACTCGGGGTGCAAAGCTGGTATGGGATAGTCCTGGAGGAGTCCTCTGAACGGAACAGGGAAGCTGGTTGTGCTGTTTGTTAAAGTTAATTCCGGGAACACAATGATATCGGCATCCTAGAAAAAAAAATGTGTGAATATTTTTTTTAAATACAGTAGAACATTAATTGTTCCGACATCTTGTCTTATGTTCTAAAGATAATTCTAACTTCTCACGTCATATTTCATTTTGTTGTCTCTAAAAAAGATTATACTAGCTCTCGCGTGAAAGTTTTCCGAGATAAAAGACGCGCTATAGATTTTCATCACTTATTTTTGTGATTACCTCTTCTTCTTTTCTTCGTGGTGATTACCCATTACAAAAAAAACAAAAGGCAAAATTAATAGGTTCTCTGTAGCGGGATATACTTCACTTATAACTTCATTCCAAAAATCATTGACTGCCTCAGTGGCGTAACTTTGTATTACGGTACGACTGCAATGCTGAGGTCTCGTGTTCAATCCCCGGGTGAGGTAAATTGATATTGGGTTTTTCTATTCAGTATCAGAGTCTGGAATTCGTGCCCGATATGGCAATAGGCTTGCTCTCTATCACATCATGGGACGGAATAACGGCGAATAGTGGGTGCATTAGTTGCGTCTTTGCCTACCCCTTTAGGGATAAAAGGCGTGAGTGTGTGTATGTATCGAAAAATCTTCTAAACGTTTTTTTATTCAACGTGAATTTATTTCCAAATGAACAGTAAATGTAAGTTATCATTTTGATATAACGAAATAATATACGATGCAAATAAAATAAATGACTATTATTTTCCTGTTGATAGATTGGTTATTGTACAAAAGTTCGCACAGACTTAACTGGCCGAATGCCACTCTTGATATTGTAAGAAGACTGGCATAACATGACCGTTATTTAATAAATTTCAAAGTCAACAATAAAGCAGTGCATGTCAGCATAAAAACGTAAGTATGGATCCTGTACCCTATCAATAACAAACTATAAGACAGATAAGGATCCACAGTTTAAGCCATCCAGTCATGACCATCAATCTAAAAGAATCTATAAGATTCGTTGCATAGATTCAGTCCGGGTATTCCCTGTGACAAATACGTAAACAGTTGAATGAGTTTCAAGTATTCTGTGCTCTATTGTGAACAGAAAAACGATTCACTGATGAGTCAGTGAATCACAAGATCTGCAAAAGTATTAGGACCCTGATCTACAATTTGGCCGTCGAGTTTTGATTATTGAGTAATTTGTTGAGGCTTTTTTACGAGTACGATGCCCTAGTATGAACTTTTTAAGTCATGTACCATAATTTATTTCCTTTTTTGCTTTTTTTTGTGGCATTGAATGACTAGACGATCAAGCCGTTCGCCTGATGGTAAGCGATATGACCACCCATGAACAGTAGCAAGACCATTCAGTACCTTGAGTGCAACACATACTGTGTGGCATTCCACTGCGCTCGTCATCTTGAGACATAAGATGTTAGGCCTCATTATGTCCAGTAGTTACACTGGCTACAATATCCTTCAAACCGAAGTACAACAGTGCATGCACACTGCTGCTTGGCGGTAGAAATAGACATTGTGGTGGTACCCACCGAGACGGACTCTTACATATGAGAGACCTACCACCAGTACTACGACTATAATGCTGAACAGGTTGAATACTTAATCCTGATCAAAGGTTTCAGCTCTATTGCAGCATCAAATCTTTCCATCAATGGGATTCCCTACTACCATTGTTAGTGGCAATTTGCGATTTCAAAATCTTACTCACCACATTAAATTCATCTTTTCTTACCTGTCTCGCTGCCTCTTCGATATGTTCAATATAGTTTCTTAAGTTTTCTTCTACATTTCTTGATACCTGGTACTCAACCACTGCGGCCACATACTCGCTGTCTTCTGGCGTGGACCTCTGATGGAAGGAAAAAGGAGTTTAATAAAAGAACAAAAAGACAACTTAGATCTAATTTCACCATGCTCTGCTAGTTATTTTAACTTCTTAATCTTAACGGACTGCTGAGGTTTTTTGAGTGTCTCACCATGGTGATTATCTTCCATAACAAGGCGTTCTTTCATGGGACGCGCGATACTTTACCATTCGCGTTAATTTTAATGCCTCATAAACTAACACCCGTTAAATAGGAAATTGGTGAAACGGCTTCCTTTTTTATGGAATAGGGTAGTTTCCTATGTTTAATTTGGTACATTATTTTATATGTAACAGAAAATAATACGAAAAACAAATTCTTCTGTAAAATCAGAATCAAAATTGGTTGACAACTAAAGCAGTTCATATTTGTAATATTGTTCTGAGCAAAAGTGGGGGCGTAGTGGGGATATCGCGTCATCTGTTTCGCACGCACGCAGCGTTATGGCTGGCGACACTCAGTGACGTCACATTCTGCTGTTTCCGTTATCTGACAGATGCCGCTTCCAAACACTTCAAAGCTTTATAACCCATTTATTATTTCGGGTATTTTAAAAATTCTTTTTTCTCTAGATTTTAGAAGACATAAATGTTTGATAAATGTGTTTAAAAAAAAGTAGTCAACTACCCTATTGAATGATAGGTACTGTACGACATATCTACCATATATACACGGAAGGAAAATTTATAATCATTTCATAATCACTAAGGTATGAAATCCTCCTAGCCAGTTTCGGCCACGGCGGCCAATCTCAAAGATCAGCCAGCAGTGCTATTCTCTAACATCGCAGCCTTGCGCGCAACGCTGCGGCAGCGTTGCGATGATAGATTGGAATTCACAAAGTTATCAATAGCGACACTAGCGCTCAAGGCTGTGACGGCCGTGAGATAGAACTACTTAACGGCGAGCAGTTTGACAGTTCTTCATACAATTTGGCATTCTCCAAGAAAAAACAGCGACAACGATGTTCACAGCCTCGCCCGCAGCCTCGATTTATTCTGTCAAATTTAAAAGCTACTTTATTTGCGCGTAACTCCTTGGATTTATTTGGTGTATCAAGACTATTAAGTAATTTTGAATGTTTTGTTCCTTTTATTTATGCCAAATTAAAATGGCAGCTAGTTTAATAATAATAGAGCTACATTTATTAGAAGAATCTAAGAAGATTTATGATCTAAAGAAAGCTCGACAGGCGAAACAACTGAGAAAGTTGAAAACAATATACCGTGATGTAGACTTTATTCATGTTTATCGGATTACTGAGGATTTAATTAATATAGGTATTAGAAAGTGATTTATCTTCTTACATGCTTGTTCGAACCGTTCCAGTGGTTTAACCAAAAAGCTCAAGGTTTGTTTGTTTACTGTTATATTAGTTACTGTTTCAAGCAATGATTTCAAGGGTTTCTTTAATCAATGAGACGAATGATGGGTGACCACATTTTAACATACCTAATTTAATTGAAATCCACATTTCAGATATTATGCACTCTTATCATTTTTGGCTAATAGAACTTACCAAAAAATCATTGGCAAGATGTGGATGTATCTCAATCTTCTATGCCTAGAGAAATTCATAAAGTGACAGAGGCTGTGAATAATATAAATATTATTTGGAAATATATTCGATTCCCACAAAGCAACAATGAGCAATAAGTACTCAAGGTAAATATCATTTTTTTTTCTAGTTACCTAGTTCCTCTAGTCTTATAAGAACAAGAGCCATTGTTTGAAATTAGAATTCTAGTTAGAGGTTTTATGAGAAATTCAAAATCCCTGGGGTGTTAGGTTGCATCGATGTTACCCTGGTTTTGATGATACACCCTAAAGAAAATGAGGATGTTTTTGCCGTAAAGGTCATCATGCCAGAAATGTTTTAATTGTAAGTTGTTTATCTTAAGTATAAGCAAATTATATTTCAAGTGTAGATAAGCTTTATATAATATCTATTAATTTACTTATTCCAGATTTATGATGCTGATCTGAACATCTTGCATGAGGATGTAACTTTTGGGGGTGCACCACATGATAGTTGATCCGATCATGGTAGGAAGAACAGTGAAAGCTTGCTGTCTTACGTAACATTTGCAATCAACCTGGGCTGCCAGCTCCTAAATTAGACCAGCGTGATGTAGATAAAGAGTCTAGATTACTTGGGATCCTTACCCAGCAACCTATCACACACTACATCTTGTACTTGGGATCCTTACCCAGCAACCCATCACACACTACAACTTGTAGAGTGGGGCATACCAGTAGGAGATTTAGTCAATAATTTATGGTGGGCATGACTAAAATGTTTTCCCTTATTGCAGAAGTAAATCAATGATCATACATACCTGATTTCATTCTCTTTTATATTTATAATGAAAGGATTTCATAAAAAATTGTATAGAGATAATAATTGTCTTTTAATAAAACATAGATTTATTTTTAGGTTCACATTTATTATGTATTTCATTTAATCTCTATTTTTACACCATTTTAAACTGAATTATTAATATAATATTATTTATAATAATATTACTATTTCCTATATTAATACCCATACTATTATTTCCTTTGTTAACTTATTACCCTACATTGAAATAATAAAATATAGCAGACAGAGTTGCAGGCAACAGCTACTTTTATACTAAAATTTAAATTTATCAATAACTTAAATAATATCCATACTCAAAAAATAAAATAAAGTTGTAAAATTGATAATTATAGTTATGTTTTTATATTTTATTAAAATATAAAAACATTATCCAGGCACTACATGGCCATTAACATGTATAAAAATCATAATATAGAATTATATTAATATTAGACCTATGTTCCAGACATTCAACTCCCTCTCCTGATGGATGCACATAAATTCTGCAGTGCTTGCTTGGGTTTACCTTGACCACGAGTCACTTATATTTTGAAGATATCTAACATCTTCTGTTGATTCTCAATAAAGAGCCTTTCATTTACTAGACGCCTCTCTTCAATGGCAATAATACATTCTGTTAAGCTTGCCATATTATGTGAATGCCTTTGTAAAGGTGGTGACCGTTGGATCAGATGACGTCTTGCCATTACCAAACGACGCCTTTGAGGTGTGCTACAAACATAAAAATTCAATGCAATCACACAACAAAGAAAAAACAACTAATCCTTAAAAAAATCTAATTTAATGTAATTAGATCTGCAATTAGATTTAAGCAATAAGTAACATAATTGTTATATAAAATTTATAAAGGGATTTCTAATTATAATATTAAAAACTACAACTGTGTTTAAATTTATTAATCTTTACACTAGTATATAGTCAATTTGTCTTTGAAATATTCTACTGAGTTGTGGTGAATATTAAAGTTATGGTTATCCACTTTTTGACAAGTTATATTAATTTCATTAATAGGTGGCAAACCTATCGCCATCTACCAGCCTCAATGACCTACATATTATATAAGCACTGAAGCTATAGGTATTCAAGTATACATAATATAAAGTATTAATTGAATAAGTTCTGGAGTACTATTAAAATAAATTAATTGTCTGCCCTAAGTACCAAATATAATAATTAAGTTAGCCTTACATGAAGTATATGTAAATATAATAATTAAGTGATTGGGGCATTACTTCTGTGAGCCGCCTCAGGTGGTGAGTCTGCATTAAACCTGATTGGAGATGAGGCTGGCTGTACATCCTATAAAACAAATATAAATAGATATCTACTTATATTTATTTTTATAGTGATCAACATAAATAGGAGACTACTCAAAGTTTTTTTAATTGATAATTACAATATCTGTATGATTGAACTTACGGTAATGTATGTATGAGTGGACTGTTCTGTCTGGCGCAGTGCTGCAGTAGTGTGTAGTGATGGTGGCTTCTACAGGCACAGGTAGTTTTTGCACATGGCTCTATAAAATTTATTGGAAGATATTATAATAATATGTAACTTCACACATTAATGAAATGTAACTTAACTACCTGAAGTATGCTCTCTGACTCTGGTCTCTGATGGTCCTCATTAGCATCTTCTATAACATCCTGTATGGTCTGAAAACACAATCTGGCTTAGTGTTGTTTCAAGAAACAAAGATAATGTTATGGTTTCATAAATGCATACCAAGTTCATAGCATCTGGTGCTTCAGGTCACTATATTACCTGGCACATTGGGATTCAAATTAGAACTTGACCCAGGTTGAACATTTAAAAAAATATTATTAAAAATTAAAAGGTTATAAACCAGAACTAGATGATAAATTAAGATACTATACTACTTAAGTAAACACGCACAACAAAAAAGTACATGTTCAATTTCGAGCTCCCTATCACGAATATAAATATTCCTCCTTAAATAACTTGTAGAATCTAGGTTCTAGATAGGCAAATACAATAGTTTTTTTTTATATTATGGCACAATATAAAGCGTTCGTATGTATTTATGTAAAATTATCATAATACTTACATTTCAGTGTATTGTTTTGTCCTTTCAAATCACAGAACTTAGTTCGCACTTTAAATGAAAAAGCAATTGAATTTTTTAAAACTTTGGAGTTTTGACTCAAGGACTCAAAAATCAAGTGAAGGTGAAGTCAAGTGTTTTGTTTACAAAAAATAACGTCGTTTGTAAGTGTTTTTAAATAGGCAAAGGAACGAGTCATTCAGCCATACTTAATGTTTAAATTCTAAAAACTCTTATTATTGTTATGAAATTCGTTAGTAGTTTTATTCCTTTCATTAAAATACATAAATATGTACCATTATTATTTGCCTAAAGCCTGTTTAAATCCATAAAAGTCTAAGTCGAGATTCATCGATTGTGATTTAAAGAAATTAGTTTCAAGCCCTAACTCCCCGTCGAAACAGCGTTGCGACGTTACAACCTACAATTCGTCGACGAGCATAACTGTGTTAGGTAATACCATTCAAAACAGCGCCGCGCGCTCAGACGAACTGAAGGCTGTCTCGTCGACGCGCCCATCGTCGAGTACAGCCGAGAAAGTGTTACTTAGAGAATAGCATGGCAGGTACGCAGGAGATATTATAGTGCACAAGTGTGTGCGCAATACACAGGTGCACTCGCTATTCCTTCACTCTCATAGTCCGGTGAGACGACAATCCGACATGACCGGAGAGAGATCAGGCGCAGGACCAACGGCTTTACGTGCTTTCCGAGGCACGGGGGTATCACACCGCCAACTGATTCCGAGCTGCGACTGAGTAATTTCTTTAAGATGGAAAAACCCAGTCACAAGGTTTTTTGGCCCGACCCGGGGTTCGAACCCAGGACCTCAGCGCGCAAATCGTACTCGTAACTCGTACGCAATACAACTACGCCACCGAGGCAGTCCCACTAAAATATACCTACTTAGTTAATGATAAGCTCAAACAAAATTCGCATATTGTTGTAATATGCGAAGCGGTAATATTTGACCGGAAAAATAATGGTTAATGGTATGATAACATAAGTACCTAATAAGTACTTATATTTCATTTTATATTTAGGGTTAGTATATTGCAATAACTATTATAATTTTATTCATTTAAGACTGCCTCAGTTGTGTTAGCAGGGGTGGATTTCCCTATAGGCCGAGTAGGCCCGGGCCTAGGACGGCAAAATTTGATCGTTTTTTTTCTTTTTTTTAAGTAGTTGCCCACGTGTAAAATCTCAAAAATGTCTCCATATACTATAGCACAAATAGAAATGGTAAGAATCAATATCTGAAGTGTGTACTTGAAATCAGTGTTGATTGAGATAACTAAATCATTTACTGACTGTCTTTTTTTTATTTTAATTTAATTTCTATAGTTTATTTAATTTTTCAAGACCGCCTCGGTGGCGTAGTTGTATTATGGTACGACTGCAATGCTGAGGTCTCGGGTTCGAGCCCCGGGTCGGGCAAAGTGATTTTGAGTTTTTCTATTCAGTATCAGTTCGGAGTCTGGAATTTGTGCCCGATATGGCGATAGGCTCGCCCCCTATCACATCATGGGACGGAATAATGGCGAAAAGTGGGTGCACTAGTTGCGCCTCTGCCTACCCCTTCGGGAATAAAGGCGTCAGAGTATGTGAGTGAATTATAATTTTATTATTTTAATTTTGCAATAACAGCGTATCAGTAACTCATAAACTAGAGTCAGAGAGATGCGCTGGCAGAGATACATCGATAGCATGGGTGCATATTTTGATTGATAGAAATAAAAATATTTATAAAATAATGACTAGCTTTCGTTATACTAACGCCAATTTCATAGGTAAAGATCTAATATTATGCTATTATATTCAGTCTAATTTACACCGTCGGAAACGTTCAAAATTCAAAATAACCGTTAAAATATCTAATGAGCTGAAGATAGCCAAAAGACGTTGCGCTAAACCGGTTCTTACCCTCTGTTTCAAGTCAAATATAGGTACTTAGGTACTGCTTGTTTACAAAACAGGTGAACTTTGTACCAACGACTAGTTGCAGTCGCGAAAATAGATCTTACTTACTACCAATGAATGTCTTGAATTTGGGTACTGATTAAAAACTAAACATGATCTAAAGACTGTCTTCTTCCACCTGCCCTTCTCCCTTCCTAAAATAGTGAGTCAGATTTTTTCTTATAATTAGTAAGACTATTTTGTAAGTATTATGTTGATTAGGATACGATGGAACTGAAATACCATCTCTGGGTAAAAAAAAAGTCCCTAAATAAGAAAAAAACAAAAAGGACACAAATTTTGAAGCATATTACAGAAAGTATTCGGGTGAGTTTTTACGTCCAGCCGCCATAACGTCAACTCCCTTTGAAGCATCCATTCCCGGGCAAGTAATATTGATGGGAAACCTTACACAACGTGCCACCCAACGTGGGATTCGAAATTTGGACACAAGTTCTAGTACTTAATTCATATTAGTAAACATTAATTGCCCAGGGCTGACCTTGACCTCGAACCCACAACCCTTAGATTCATAGACCGTAAAGTACCAGGTCACGAAGCATTTTAATCTAAATAAATAAATATTAATTCTACACATCAAGGTCAAAGTCAAACTAAACACAAAAGTTTGTTTACTAAATAGTTTTGGCAACGAATACACCTCTTTTTGGAAACTAACCAACACTTCTCGGTATATATTAAATTTCCAATCAATAAAAGTATGATCTTCTTTGTTAAAAGTATCTTCGGATGCACCGTTTACCAACAAACTAATTATCATAACCTCAAAATAACCATTGTTCAAAACAAATAAGCCAAACGACCACTTACTTGCAAAGACGCCTTCAATAAACAGGAAAACACGACTAAATACAATAGTTGCACCATTTTGTCACTACTCACGTGGCCCGTATTTTTTTTTATTTAATTATTGCATTTGGCTCGCACACGCGCGCTCCTGACTCGAACAGCGCGGCCAATGTACGTTCTTTTTATACGAACAAATAAACATATTACATAGGTATAGGAACGTGTTCACACTGTCCTGTCGAATACTGCAGATATTATGTTTTGCTTCTGCCGTAATAATTATCACTTAATATACTATATGAAAGCTCTAAAAGAGTATTCGAGTAGTTATGAAGAGAAATTATAACCATAGAAGCTAGCCTTTTTTACTCCTATAAAAACTTAACAGAACAAAGAACTTTAGGCTGGGTAATAATCTCAAAAAAGTATTAAAACCTAGTCGTTGCAATAACTAATGCCATAGGATATTAGATCCCATTCACAGAAGGACCCTGAGGCAATACTACAGCACTCAAAAAACTCGAAGCCAGGTTTTTAATAGCTCCATTCGGTCTTTCAAAGTTTAAAAGCAAAATAATAATCTTGATTTGTGTTTGAATTCGACCTTTATTTTAAATATCAGCCATAAGTGAGCTCCAATAGAGTTTACATTCCCAATTTCACCGACTATTGTGATGATGTACAGAAATAAAAATAGTGTATATTTATTTCCCCATTACATTTTTCCTTATGTTAACATGATTAGGTATCAACTATCATTTCGAAATAACATTGCGTTGCCATCATACCAACTCATATAGGCCAACGTAGTGGACTAGCCTACTACCCTCTCAGCCATATGTGAGTGCCCAACATAGTGATAATATATTAATATAGCTTTCACCCGCGGCTCCGCCCGCATTTGAAAGTTTTTCCGGGATAAAAGTCCCGCTTTATATTTTCCCGGGATAAAAAGTACCCTATGTGTTAATCCAGGACATGATCTACCCGTGCGCCAAATTTCATAGAAACCCGTTCAGTAGTTTCTGCGTGAAAGAGTAGCAAACATACATCCATACATTCTTACAAACTTTCGCGTTTATAATATTAGTAGGATTACCGCCATATCGTACCCAACGCTACAATGGATACTTAGCTCGTCATACTTAGCAGGACAGAGGGAATATCCCGACAGAGTGTGCGTATTGATACGTGACACATAATATTATTTTGTCTACATTTTGCAACACATACTTGTACATATATTCAAGGAAAAGTCATT
This sequence comes from Lapara coniferarum, assembly GCA_949316025.1. Classification (NCBI taxonomy): domain Eukaryota; kingdom Metazoa; phylum Arthropoda; class Insecta; order Lepidoptera; family Sphingidae; genus Lapara; species Lapara coniferarum. The sequence goes on along the minus strand of OX438923.1, from coordinate 10,785,415 downwards.
AATATTACATAGTATCTGATAGTATGTATATTGTATTGTAATACTTAAGTTTAATTTATCATTATTTCAATGGTATTTTAATGATTTCAGGTTCTGCACAAATTTCAAAATAAAAGCTCGAATAAATAAGGAATAAGGAATTCAAATTGAATAAAGCTGGTAAGTAAAATATTGAGGAAAGAAGCATTTTAGTTGGGACATGTTTTCTAGAAAATAACATAATCGTATATACTAACATAAGTAAATTAAACAGTGTATATTGTTCATACTTTGTATTCTGTAGGGAAAACAAATATTGTGACTGCTACCTAGCTGCTGACGCGTGGCGGGGCGTGTGTGGCATGATCGCTCTATACGGCTCACCAACTTTTTTTTGTTGATAAGCGATGCAACCACCCATAAACAGTAGAAACACCATCCAGCACCTCGAGTTGCAAAGTACTGTGTGGCATTCCGCTGCGCCCGTCATCTTGACACATAAGATGTCAAGTCTCATTATATCCTGTCATGGCTACAATGTCCTTCAAACCGAAACACAATAGTGCATACACATTACTGCTTGGCGGTAGAAATAAATATTGCTGTGGTTACCCGGACGGACTTTTACATATGAGTGTCCTACCAACAGTGAGTGATATGATTCACTCGGGGCAGTGTAACATTTTTGGAACCGTTTTGCCGGATTCATTCATTAATTCATAACACCACCAAGACCCTGCAGTAGAACACATTTGAGAGGTATCAGATAAGGACGCCATAGTTGCGTATCTTGGGCGTCTAAGCGCTGTATTAATAAATCAATCTCATCTTTGAGTAAAATCTCAAGTAGACAGTAGATCTGTTAACACATTTGAGAGGTATTAGATAAGGACGCCATAGCTGCGTATCATGGGCGTCTAAGCGCTGTATTAATAAATCAATCTAATTTTTGAGTAAAATCTCAAGTAGACATCAATTGTATTGAACGAGTTAATAAACTAAGCTCAATCTGTCATTTTAAAGCTTGTTCTGAGCTGAATCGGCGCGGATACATGAAGAAAACTCAGCTGTTTAAATCCGCGACATATGGGGACTTAAGATGTCATTTGAGTTGCTGTTAATGTGGGTTTATTTAATAGCGACTATCTTAAGATGCCAACGTTAACTTGAGAGCGTCTCAGTTGATATGTGTACTTCAAAGTGAAACTGAGTTGCATCTATACGGCCTTAAGAGCTTATTCCTTTTTATTTCATTTGTCTTAAGACTCAACTATTTTGTCTGTAGTCGTCTTACAGCTATGTGCATACACTTTATTCTGGTACATAGGTAAAGGGCTTGATAGTCGTGCAGTATATTAGCTTATTGTTCGTTTAATTACACGGCGATATTTTTCCTTACGACCAGTCGCCGTGAAAAATTACTCTGATAATGCAAATAGTTGGTAACAAAAGTTCAATGTATCGGAAAGATAATAAAATGTGTGACCATGAAATTTATAAATTAGCGTAATATATTATAATTGTGCTGAGCATATGTGGATGAAATTTGGTACACAGATAAATGACCACGAAATAATGATTACTACCATACCATATCAGATCGATATTATATACTGCCCGCTGCTGAGCACGGGCTATTAGGTACTGAAAGGGTTTAGGCAGTCCGCCACGCTAGCCTAGTGCGGGTTGGCAGACCTCACATACCTTCGAAATCATTTTTTTTTAATTCTCAGGTATGTAAGTTTCCTAACGGTGTTTTCCTTCACTGTTAAAGCGAACGATAATGGATAAACAAAACACACGTAGCTTCGAACATTCAGAAATATGTGTCTTGGGTTTTGAAATTGAGAACATCCGTCTTGTCAGACCGTTTCATTCCCAATTCGGATATCTACACCTACAATAGTTGCTAAGTTGCTGCTAACTAATCAATAGTTGATTAGTTGACGGCTACCAGAAGCTAACAAACTTTCAGCATCGCTAGTCGAATTAGCTATCGGTTTGATAGACTTATCACCCGTTCATTATTACTCATGCACTCAACGGGTATAAGTTGTCCGATTGACGTTATCAATTTCGCAATGTTGTGTGTAATTTGCAGTGTGCTGTCTGTGACTTTCCAAGCTCTACCAAAGACATAGGAAATAGCAGTATATCAGCTCATAATATAAATTGAAAAAGCAGCTGCACTATTGTCAGTTATGTCTGATATTAATATTTTTATTATTTTGTTGCAGATTCTAAATTCAAATTTAAAATTGGAACTCAAATGTTTCAATGTAAGCAAGCCTTTAGCTGAGTGTCTCTTAATATTCTGATTTAATCTCGAAGACGTCTGTGATAAGGTGTCATAACGTTTTTAGAACCATTATAAAGATAATAATTGTTGATGGCACGTATGATTTAAATCGATTAAGATTATCATATAATCCTGTCTTTTGTCCCTAAAGTTTTCCTTAATTATCTCAGAAAGTAATACAGGGGGTGGACCCTAAATTGCGGCGATAAGATTTTCACAAAAAAATGCACTTAGTCATACATATCATTCATATGTTTGTAGAAGTAAAAGATAATGTTATTAATGACATCATTAGGTACTACCTAAAGATATTAGATTATTAAACTGATCCGTATTAAGGAGTTTTTATTTTGTCGTACAAAAGTGCTATCCGTCTAATCACTAAATTAACTAGCAACAGGAGATATCATTTGCGCCTTGTAATATTTTAACAACTCATTTCAAAATGAACGCAATGCAATCAGCCCTGTATTATACACTGCCCACTGCTGAGTACTACTGAGAAGTAAGAGGGTTTAGGCCTTAGTCCACCACGCTGGCATAGTGCGGGTTGGTAGACTTCACATACCTTCGAAATTCTAATAGAGAATTCTCAGGTATAGAGGTTTCATCACGATGTTTTCCTTCACCGTTAAAGCGAACGATAATTGATAAACAATACACACATAACTCCGAAAAGTCAGAGGTTGCCTTGGGTTTTGAATCACCGGACATTGTCTCGGCAGACCGTTCCTTTCTCCAACTAGGCCATCATCGACGTCAATATGATTAGCGGTTGCAATTTTGAAGGCGCTTCTTTATGAGGTTTAGTATTCACTTCAGCTTCAGACTGGCATAGTACAGTTATCATTACGCTCCTCGGCGAAATACCGCATCGCCTTCCTTTTAATGTCTACCCTGCTCCTATTGGAAATTGGAAAGTACAATGTGGTCCTCATTGCAGACCATCGAATTACGTAGCATTCCAAATTTAAGGTGTAAAACTTGCCGTAGTCGCCCACTTAAGTGTGTCGCGTTCTGAGATCAGCCTGTGTAAACCCGGTTTCATATAGGACGGCATAACTGTGTAAACCGACGGGGATAGCCAGCTCTCGACAGTCAACACTATTTGAACCCCAGTCCGCTTACAATCAGGTGCAGGATCATTACTATGACAGTATTAAAATAAAAGAGTTCGCATGCTTTATGACTTGCTGGATCTACACCGGCTGACCCTGGAACGAGACTTGTTTAAATTCAGAACTATGCAGAAATATCACCATATTGTGTAAGTACTACCTAAAACCTTGCCGTATCTGGTATATCATTATGTCTCGCTCCCGCTACTTAAAAAAAACTTTTTTGGCATTCAAATGCGCGTTAAGAACAAATAATTTGTCCGAAATAAGAATGGTATACACATAATTAGATAAAAATGAATTATTTTATAAGCGTTATCAATGATATCCGCAAACCAAAGGTTTCTAGTATCGTACCATACAGTTGAGGTTATTTCTTTTTCAAAAACATTTATTTGTCGATTGCAGGTTTTAAAGATAACCTTAATAAATTGTCTATTAAATTATTGGGAACACCTTTCTTCGCATTTTATATGAAACTCAAGACTTCTGTTTCAAAGTTTATTTACATTTAACTGCAGTATATGGGTGCCATTTCGTTCAATGACTGTCTGCCATCTTGTAGGTGGTGCCATAATCCCGTTGCTGTAGAAATTTTGGGACTTCTGATCAAAAAAAGCAACAAGTACCTACCTAGTTTTGGCAGCTCTCTCTTGATGTTAACCTGATACTGCCTAAAGAATTCTGAAGAGACCGAAACAGGTGGTAATCTGAAGGAAGGTCAGGGCTATATGGTGGATGCATTAAGACTCGCAGCCAAACTCTCTTAGTTTTTGCTGAGTGGCTAAAGATGTGTGTGGTTTAGCGTTGTCTAGATAAGAGACCACACCCTTTCTATTGATCAGTTCCGGCCGTTTTCTCTCAACTTCTTGCTTTAATCTCATTAGTTGTTGTCAGTAGAGATGCCAATCGATGGTTCTGCCCGACAGTAAAAGCTCACAATGAACAATGTCCTTCCAATCCCACCATACGCACAGCATTACCTTATTGCGAGTTAACCCAGGATTTGCCACAGTCTGTGAAGACCTACAGTTCTTACTGACGCTGCATTATTAGATCCATAAACGGCACAATATTTTAGTAATTTATTTCTTTTTCACGCGAACGGAGCCGAGTAGGTACAGTGTAAAATAAAATAATAGTTATGCAATTTGTTGCGTACGGCATAATTCTTGTAACTTTTTTTGTTCAAATCACTTAAGGGCCAAATTAACAATCATCAGGAAAAAGGTATAAACAGTGGCGGCCTTGAAGGGGGGGGGGGGGGGCTACCCAGGACTTCACACATTGGAGGTGCTTCGCGCTTATACGAAGGGCCCCACTTTAGTGAGGTCATACGATCAAATCCTGCTTTCGACTGTTTCTTTTTCAATGTTACCATCCTACTAATATTATAAAGGCGAAAGTTTGTAAGAATGTATGGATGTTTGGATGTATCGATGTTTGTTCCTCTTTCACGCAAAAACTACTGAACGGGTTTCTATGAAATTTGGCACACGGGTAGATCATGTTCTGGATTAGCACATAGGCTACTTTTTATCCCGGGAAAACATAAAGCGGGACTTTTATCCCGGAAAACTTTTTAATGCGGGCGGAGCCGCGGGCAAAAGCTAGTTAAAAATAAAATTGTCCAGGCACTACATGGCCCTTGACATGTATAAAAATCATAGTATAGGATTGTATCTATTTTTCCTATAATTTTATCTGACGATGAAAATCAACTCAAAGAGCGCATCTTTCAAACCACGTCCGCTATAATTTTAACAGGGGCAGGCCCGGGTGGTGCAGTTAGTGCAAGCGCACTGAATGCCGGGTTGTCATAAAATTTTATTACCTGCCTTCGTCCTACACCAAATAATCCAACGGTAGCCCGTCTTAAAAAACATCTCTAACTAGGTAGAAAGAAGAAGATTTCTTGTTGGAACAATAACGGTATAACATAATTATATAAATCTTTAAGGAAGGCCTTTTTTATGACATTGAATGACGAGACGAGCATGCCGTTCGCCTGATGGTAAGCGCTACGACGGCCCATAAACAGTAGTAACACCATACAGCACCTTGAGTTACAGAGTACTGTGTGGGTTTCCACTGCACTCGTTATCCTGAGACATGATGTTAAGTCGCATCATGTTCAGTAGTTACATTGGCTACAATGCCCTTCAAACCGAAACACAACAGTGCATACACACTGCCACTTGGTGGTAGAAATAGACATTGCGGTGGTACCCACTCAGACGGACTCTTACATATGAAAGTCCTACCACCAGTGAGTAGGTGTTGTTTCACCCGTGTGAAATGTTTTCGCGATAAGTCCCACTACGTGCTTACCAGGATAAAATGCCGCCTCTATCACAGAATAAAAAATAGTACTATGTACAGTTAGAATAGTGTATGCTCGACCACCTTAAAGTTCTAAATAAGTCTAAGTAAGTAATACTACAAGAACAGATATTTGCTGTTTCCTTTGTGCATGAACGATCGCACTAGCTTGATAAAATATGAAAAATGGGCATTTTATCTTGAGAAAGTGTACTAGCGCCAAATTGGGTGATTGTTCCTATATGCTTCGGTGGCTTTGTTGTATTGTGTGCGCATGAGCGTAGCTAGTCATTTTCCAGCGTAGGGTAGGATTGGTAGTATCCAAGGCAAAAAAATTAAAAACCTCTGTCATTGCCCATTTGAAATATTTATTTGTTTTATAAACACATAGTTTACACACGATGAACTATATTCTCTAACCACATATAGATAGTTACTTCTGATTTATTTATAGATAGGTAAATTACAAAGATACGAGATAACGTGAGCGAATGACATATCCTATCTATAGATTTATAGTTGGATATGTCATTCCCATCTATATATTATAATGGTTCTCTTAGCGTCGTCTTGCCTACCGACTCTATTACTTAATAACCGTAGCTAATTGGTTCTGATGTATTGATGATTCTCATTCGTTGTTTCTCGGAACTTGATAAATTACTTTATTATTAAGGCTTCTTATTCCTCCTTCTGCAATAAAAAGAAAGGAATCATTTCATGTTTCTAAATTTATTTTACTAATTTAACATACACCCTACTTGTTGCTACTTGATCTGCAAATACACTATTCAACGCTTATTTCACGGCAAACATGTAACCATTATATAGTGCATTAAAACCAAAGTGTTTCAGACTTCAGTCTGTATTTTGTGTCCATTTCCAAAAGAACACTGCGCGTAATCTATAGCTTGGAATAGCAACTATAAGATAAGTGAATTTAAGTATGTAAATTCTGGCAGGCAAATATAAATTTATGTTCGAAAAGCCGCAATTGCTTGAGACTTGAACGGACTGCCGAGAAGAACGTCCGCAGATTCAAAACCCAAGGCCATGCACCTCTGACTTTAAAAGTCATGTGTGTATTCTTTATAAAGAGATCCCTTTGGTTCGCTTACTTTTTTTTTAACTATTATTTTTTCGCATAATTGACTTTGGATAATATGTCATGTATTGGCATAATAGTACTATCGCATTTTCATTTTCATTTCATTTCATTAGATTTCACTACCGCATAGTAATATTTTGGCCTACTACTTTTTTGTCATGAAATCCTCCTAGCCAGTTTCGGCCACGGCGGCCAATCTTAACAGAGGTCAGCCAAGTACGCAGGAGATATTATAGTACACAAGTGTGTGCGCAATACACAGGTGCACTCGCTATTCCTTCACTCTCATAGTCCGGTGAGACGGCAATCCGACATGACCGGAGAGAGATCAGGCGCAGGACCAACGGCTTTATGTGCTTTCCGAGGCACGGGGGTATCACACCGCCAACTTCCTGACTCCGAGCTGCGACTAAGTAATTTTTTTAAGATGAAAAAACCCAGTCACAAAGTTTTTTGTCCCGACCCGGGATTCGAACCCAGGACCTCAGCGCCCAATCGTACTCGTAACGCGTACGCAATACAACTACGCCACTGAGGCAGGCAGTTTTTTGTCATAATAAGCTATTGGAATAATTTTAGCTCGACTAATTTGTATTAGACTAATACACATTTTGCATAACATGTATTGAGAATAAATTAGGTTAGCGAAGAGCGAAGCGACGAGCGTGTTAGGTCCTGTGCATATGAACAACCGCTGACCGAACCGACTTTAAGTCGTTTCCAACTCAGACAAAACCAAATATGAATGATGCTTATTTATTTTTATGACTTTTGATATCGAGACACGCGGCAGCGTGTCAAGCCAAGCAAAAAAAAAAAAAGTCGAAGCTGCCTAGTGTAGTTTCACCCGAACCATTTGGAGCGACTTTTGACGCCTCTATAACTCAAAATTTGTTTAACGTAAATACCTGAGATTTGGTTTATATATTAAACCCCCTCAAGTTAAGCAGAATCCCAAATTTCATAAATATAGCTCAAACGGTCATCGAGATACTAACATCTAAAAATGGGCATTTTTATCACTGACTGACATATAGATCAAAAACCTAACCCACTTCCAGATGACCTAGAAAGTTGAAGTTTGGTGTCCAGATAGGTAATTGTATGTATACAAAGGAAAAAATCTAAAAACAGTGTATTTTTAAGATTTGAAACATTTTCCAAGCAATCGTAAAATCTGCATACTATCTATAAATTATCTTTAGAATAATGGACGTTTAAGCGTACACGTCCATTGATGCTTTATTTTAATTTAAATACTATTTACCTTGATCCATTAATTACGTTTCCTCCGTATTAGGGCAACACATAAGCTTGAATTTTTCTATACATTTTCCGACTTTAGACAGAGCTGTTGTGGCATACGGCGGTAGGTTCATATAGATACGTTATAGGCATCAGCAACTGGTGCCCACTCTTCAGTCTTTTATATTATATATTTACTTCTGTTTCGAGCTCAAATTAAAAATTTATGATTTCTACAATGTTTATTTACATCTTAAGACGTTTATTATTTTGACATGAGTTGACATTGGACGTTCTATCATAATACTTGCGAATCATAGAGTTTAAGTAATTATTAAAAAGAGGTTTTTATACCAAGAGGACTTCATCGCGTGCACATAGCAGAACGATGAAGCGGTTTACGTCTTTTAATACATTGTTTATTTTCTTTCTAAAATAAGTAACTTCACAAATATTGTGCAAAGGTAACTTCTTACGTAATTGTTTTAATTACTTAACTCAATATTTTAATAAATAATATCTTTACAAAAAGTAATGATATCCCATCAAAAACATAAATGTGAAATGTGGAAGCCAAGTCTAATATAAGGAAAATGCGTGCTGGTCGACTTCACGGACAAAAGAATTGAAATCTTAATAGTTGCCAAGCCTTGTAGATAATCCTGAATATTATTTATACGAACACAATCCATTCTAAAATAAATTTAAACTAATATTTCTTTGGTTTTCTGCTACGACAATGTATGATATTTAAAAATATAATTTCTTAAATTTGAATAGTCGAATTGTTTACACAAAACAGATAACTTAGTGTAAATTTAAGCTCAAGATTTGTCTTGGTTAGTTTTATCAGAAAATATTTTTTTCGAAGAGTAAGATATGTTGACTTTACAATATGAAAACAGTAACATAAAGATAAGTTTATTAGCCAAATATAAGAAAAATTTTATGTGAAAACTAGCCAAGTCAAATGATTTATACTAAGTTATCTGCTTTGTGTAAATAATTCGACTATTCAAGTTTAAGAAATTATAATTTTAAATATCATACATTGTCGTAGCAGAAAACCAAAAAAATATTAGTTTAAATTTATTTTAGAATGGATTGTGTTCATATAAATAATATTCAGGATTATCTACAAGGCTTGGCAACTATTAAGATTTCAATTATTTTGTCCGTGAAGTCGACCAGCACGCATTTTCCTTATATTAGACTTGGCTTCCACATTTCACATTTATGTTTTTGATGGCATTTATGCTTTTTGACGTTAGTCGTTCTGATGGTTGTGCTTTTTGTATTTATGCTTTTTTATTTTATGCTAAAACAATTATGCGTAATGATTATTATGCACATTGATATTTAGGCTTAAAGCTAAGATGCGTAACAATATTATTACAAAAAAATATGCAATCCAATAGGGAACCCTTTATAAATTATCGCTTACTTTAACGATGACGGAGAAGTCGTAAGGAAATCTGTATACCTTAGAAGTTCTCTGTAAAACAATTCGAAGGTATGTGATGTTTACCAACCCGCACTAGGCCAGTGTGGTGGACTAAGGCCTAAATGAACCCTCTCAGTAGTAGAGGAGGCCCGTGCCTAGCAGTGGACGGTATAGGTATAATAGGGGGCTGATATTATTATTATGAAATCAAGTATATAATGTTTGAGGCTTGCCATTGCTTGCGCCATCTTAAAGTAGCAATTAAGCAGGCAGGCATAACTGTTCCGACTGTTCGGTCGACATTTTGGTCTTCTCTTCACTTACTATCAGGTGAAGTGAGTGCGGGGGGACTGAACTCCGGACCAAGGAGATGAAAATACTTCTTTAACGTTCCTCCGACGCGACGACTCTTGGATACGACTCAAAATTACGTAGGTATACTTACATTAGTTTAAACACTTTGTTATAAAGGTTAGATAAAATTTTTTTGTTATATAATGTACAAACCATGTTCATTTTCGTCACATAGTTATCAGCTAAAGCCGTGGTCACTGGCTTTCCGTCATCTTCAAATTGTCTACCATAAAATCCGAACGCATACAACTGACTTTCCAGATTCTTCAACGACACTCTGTTCACTACTGCACTGCCTTGTACTTCTTCTTTGTATTCCACGTCGCTAGGTTGTAGGGATGTTAAGAAAGTATTCACAGATGTGACAAAGAATGAGCTGTTTGTTGCATTCGTCTTTGGATCCTTCTCAGGTATAGGCACTGTGCCGATTATTGTTAGTTCGCTGAACTGCGCGATCGATTGTTCGTTGTACACTGAGAGACTGGAAAAAAATGTAAGGTAAATTTTTGTCGTCAGTTGAAGTACAATTTTGACAAGTTTGAAATAAGTCTCTGTTTGTGTCTTTTTAAAACGCTTTTATTAGCTTTAGACGTATGTATGTATCTATATAACTGACACTTTGAACATGATTTTAATCCCATTCAAAACGTCGGATTAAATCGAAATTTTGCATACTTATCCAGGACCGATGACAATCTAATATTTTAAACTAAAAACACGCTTTTATAGAAAATCCAACTGAAATAAATAATAGATTATTTCTTTATAGTGACCTTTGTTGGACTATGGTAGAATTATAACTAAACTACTCTATGACTATACTAAGCTACTCTTATGTGTAATAAATCCTACTTGTCACAAGATAGCGGCTTTCGTTTATTTTTTATTTAGTGATATCTGTTGGTCAATCGTTCTACTATTGCACACGGTGTTATTTCAATAAAAAATATTTTCTTATTTACACTATTCTTATTTCCATTTTTTTATTTTTTTTTATTTATAGTTGGAATTTCTATACTTTGTTTTTAGTTTTTTTAAACTATTATTTTATAAAAAAAGAAGTATGCGTAGTTAGGAATGGATAATATTATATTTAGTTAATTTTATGTGGGTAGATATTATTTTTCCTACCTTTTAACATGATACAATTATACCTTTGTTCATCAAAGCGCTACAACTGTAACCAAACACGCAATAAACGTGATAAAATTTGGCACTGTTTACACACAAAGGTGTTTGGCGAGTGCTGAAAACGCGGAGGACTACGCATTTTAAAAAGCAAATATTCAATATTCTCTGCTCACCGTTTACCACAGGAATATATATTATCATCTGTACACGCTATGACACTGCAAGTCCTCACACCCGCGCTCAAATTTAAAACACTCCTCACTCCACTGAATGCTACGGCTCTGTATCTGTAATACTAGAAATCAATCGTGTTATTTGTCTTCTATAAATGTGTAATCCGACCAAATAAAAGTCATACTCTAATACCATTCCAGCCCTATACCGGGTGGAAGGGAAACGCTCTCGGAAACGAATACAGGTGATAGAATTGGTGATTCCTGACGTGATGGCACTAAAAAAATCGCGATCGCATTGTTACAATTTTAGTAGGATTTTCTCAAATTTCTGTACAGCTTCACGTATGGATAGATAAATCAAATTATAATTCTGAAAAACATTGTAAAAAAGGTCAATATTTAAAAAAAAATCGTAATGAAACACGAACATCAGCTGACGGGTTAACGATCGCGGGCCGGTGCCGGAGCAGCGCGGCGACCGTCCAGTTTTTTGCACGCTTTACATTGCGCGCGCATGAATTACGGAAATACTAAAATCGTAAATATTATCGCTTAGCTTTGCAAATGAATATAGTTTTTCGTTAATGTTATGGTTCTTCTCTCTTACCGTTCCGGTATAGAGAGCGTTTCCCTTCCACCCGGTATTATATTCTGCACACTGCTGAGCACGGGACTCCTCCACAACTGAGAGGGGTTAGAACTTAGGCCTTAGTCCATAACGCTGGCCTAGTGCGGGTTGGCAGATTTTAAATACCTTTTTTTTATCGCGGGGTGAGTGAAACAGTTTGTTGGTTTCACACAGTCTTACGGCCCAATGTCGACATTCAGAAGTAACCTTCATCAGAGCGAGCATTGGACCGAGTCCCTAACACTATGTAGGTACACCTTACACCGACATACCAACCAAAACCCGCGGTGGCCTTCTTCGGCGCCTAAGGGACGGTCCCGGGGTATCTCGTTGCACAAAGATAGCTGCACGCAACCGACCCTGCACGATGCCGTATTGCGGCCGCTCTCTCTAAATGAGGGGGCTGAGAAACTTCCGAACTCAAAAGCACGCTTTTGCGTCTACGACTGCAGGACGCCAACCACCTGCAGTGTCGTCCACCTCGTAGGCGCTTACATTGGAGTGGTTGAGCGAGCAGACTCCCACTGCTCGCCCCACGACTCTCGCTTACCCCATTTAGTCGCCTCTTACGACAGGTAGGGGATGCCGTGGCGAAATTCTTTAGATGCCGTCCGATCACAGGGCACGAGGCGCCGGGCAGTCGTTCAATCGACGCCTCCTTCGTCTCCTCAGGCTACGGACGGGATCGCTCTGCTCACGATCCCGCTCGGTGTTCTCCTTCCGCGAGATGACGCACTCACAAAACGAGGCCTTAGCTCGCCATGACCTCCAGCCGCCGACCATGGCGGACACCACAGCTGGCAGCGAGAGTTCTCCTCCGACGACTGCTCTAAGAGCGCTGTATTGTAGGTCCCAAGCAGGGCATTCCTCGAGAGAGACTTCACATACCTTCGAAATTCAGATAACTTTTCAGATATGCAGGTTTCTTCGCGATGTTTTTCCGTCACCGTTAAGCGAGTGATAATTCACAAATAATGCAAACATCACTTTGTTTAGAAAAGTTAAATGTGTGTGCACTTGGGTTTTGAACCTGCGGACATTCGTCACGGCAGTCCGTTCCACTCCCAACTAGACTATCGCCGCTTTTATAGGCTCTAATCTATGCTCCCGAATAAATAGCACTAACGTAAAATTAGAACGTCTTATCGTCCCTCGTCTGTTACCGGGCGGACCAGTTTTCCACAAAAATTTATTCGGTTTTATAATAGGTAAGTCGACTACTGACGCGGCTATATCGGTTAGAAGAACGGTGAGTACTTCGGAACATAAATATGTACTCGGTATCTTCCTAGACATCTCTGCTGCCTTCGATAATGCTTGGTGGCCTATTATACTCCTCAAGTTAAAAATACGAGGTTGCTATAGGAATATATATTCCCTTATTTACACATACTTCTCGTACGGAACAACCAAAGTGAAACTTGGCCACCACGCCGTGTCGAAGCCGCTGACGATGGGATGTCCACAAGGTTCGGTTGTAGGTCCTTATTTATGGAATTTGGGCTTCGATGATTTTCTTTCGATTCCTTTACCTGTGGGGTGCACTTTGACCGGATATGCGGATGACGGAGTATTACTCATAGAGTCAAATAGTAGATCGGGGCTAGAAAGCTTGGCGGAGACACACACACACACACACTCACGCCTATTATCCCCAAAGGGGTAGGCAGAGGCGCAACTAGTGCACCCACTTTTCGCCGTTATTCCGTCCCATGATGTGATAGGGGGCGAGCCTATCGCCATGTCGGGCACAAATTTCAGACTCCGAGCTGAAATTGAATAGAAAAACTCAATATCACTTTGCCCGACCCGGGAATCGAACCCGAGATCTCAGCATTGCAGTCGTACCATAATACAACTACGCCACCGAGGCAGTCTTGAGGCTTGGCGGAGACGTCTTTACAATTGATATCTGAATGGGGTGTAAGAAACCGCCTTACCTTTGCACCGCAGAAAACGTTCCAATTGCTTTTAAAAGGAATATTAAAATCAACGCCACGAATTAAATTTAATAATGTCACTGTCAAGAGAAAAGAATCCAATACCTCCTAACTGACAATTTAGTCCAAAATTACTTTTTTTATTACAATAGATATAAAACTCATATTCGCATGGATTGAATTAACTTCTATCCGTAATTTATTTACCAGTAAGCTTCTTGAGCTATGTGAAAACATCTACTTAGTGACAGAATTCATTCGTTCGTATGTATTTAACAGTTTTTTCCTTCTGGTGTAAAATTAGATTCTCAACACTTAGGAGGTATTGATACTTCATCGACGATATGACGGTACCACTACCGGTTAATTATATTGAGTTTTTGTACTCAATATCAGCCCAGACCTGAAATCGTGGCCAGTAAATAGCAACAGGCTTACCTCTCATTATAACCTAACATTACTTTCAAAATAGGTGTGATACGTCCCTACCTCATCCTAAAAAGTAATGCTATCATGCTTCTCATATACCTGTTCTTCACTTCCAAGAGTTATGTTCACAGTAAACGAACAAGATACATCTTGATATTCCAACGTGAACTCCTGATATCCTGGCTCCAAGGTCTTGGTAAGGAAGCTCTCTATAGATGGGTCAGTTGTTGTTTTTATACTATCCAGTTGTGCCGGATCTGCTTCTCGAGGCCCTGGGTACATCTTCTCCGCCTGATGAATAAGAACTCTTAGAACACAATAAATTCTTTGTTTGCGTATTACTTATGAGGAAAGTAGGAACGCGCGTGAAAATGTAAGCAATGACAAATAAGGCGAAAGATGTAGATGCAATGAGTCACAAAAAAATATAAAAAACCGTATTCGTGAGTTTGTAGTGTACCTACACTGCAGTGTTAAATTAAGTACATAACAGAAAAGCAGGCTGACGTGATCCTGCCAACTGCTGATGCATCAGAGTCACTCTTTTTTTCTGTTTATTTGGGTCAACAAACAGTTACACAGAAAAATGAATAATACAGGTTTTAAATAATAAAAATACATAGCTGTGGAACCAAACATCGTTAACCACTGATAAGTTATAGGAACTAAGTGTAAGTGGATTTACAGTATTACCTACAAAAAGAGGCAACAATATTATAAGTTTGCGTTACTGTTTAAATGTATCTACAGTTTTAGATTAGCAGAAACTATTTTTTTAAAGCTGTAAACAGAGGTGGAAAACAAGTCAGTCTCATTATGTTTTTCATTGTACTTATGAACTAAGCGATATAGTGGTGAACGCTTGCCTGCGTTGGTACGGCATGTTGTAGTAGCGAACAACTTATGTATATGCGACCGGCGCATGTGAGAACGGAATGGAACTTTATAGCTAATTTTGCGGGTTAAATCTGTGCAATCTAAATTATTGTTACATATGCCATACAATAACATCATTTCGAGCAATTCCCTTCTGGCTCTTAGATCTAAAATACTATATTTTTCCAAAAGGCGCTCATATGGGATATTAGTCTTAGTACATCTATAGTGCATACAACGTAGAATTTTTTTTGCACCATTTCAAGATTTTCTATGTATTTCTGATAGAAGGGATTCCAAATGTTTACGGCGTATTCTAGTTGCAAACGAATCAGACTTTTATATAAGTACAAGTATGTTGAAATATTTCTAAATGAAGTACTATTACGCATAACATAGCCATATAATCTGTAAGCTTTATTTATTACTAGCGGCCCGCCCTGGCTTCGCACAGGTAGCAAAGCATAATATTATATGCCGGAATTTATTTTTCTCTCATACAAAACATTTATGTAATATATTCATAAACCTTCCTCTTGAATCAATCCGTCAACTGATGAAAGACATATGAAAATACGTTCGGTAGTTTTTGAGTTTATAAAAAGATAAAAAATAGTCTGTCCTTCCCTAGATCTCAAACTATCTTCATACGTATTCACTCGTAGTTCCACCTGCAAGAAAATATTTGCCGGGATAAAAGTCTCGGGTTATGTTTTTCCGAGATAAGAAGTAGCAAAGGTCCTTCCCAGGGTCTTAAACTATTTCTCTTTCAAATTTCATCGCAATCAGTTCAGTGGTTTGACCGTGACGGCTACACTCGCGAGAAAAAAAATCCGAGATAAATTTGCCTGTTTATGTTCTGCCGGGATCAAGTAGCTTATGTCCTCCTCTGGATCTCAAACTATCTCCATACTTATTTTCTTGTGAAAGTTCCACACGTAGAAAAAGATTTTCCGGAATGAAAGTCCCGGTTTATTTTTCCCGTAATAAGACATAGCGTAGTCCGTCCCAGGGTCTTAAACTATCTCCCTATAAAATTTCATCGAAATTGGTTTAGTAGTATGGTCGTGAAAGCTCTACGCGCGAGAAAAAAAAAAACCGGGATAAAAGTATTGGTTTCGATCTTTCCGGGATAAAAAGTAGCCTATAGCACTCAGGAGTAATGTATCTTCCTAGGTAGTAGAGTAATGTAGGCGCAAAGAAATGTATTCATTTACGACATCACATTAGAAACCTCTAAAATTATCAGTGTTCCTGTACTATATTATGCATGTATTATACATAAAAACCTTCCTGTTGAATCACTCTGTCTATTAAAAAAAACCGCATCAAAATCCATTGCGCAGTTGCGCACGTCAGTACCACAGACTGAGTAAGTATAATTGCTTGGGTATCTTTTTCTCGTAAAAGATATGTATTTGCATTTTACATATACATATACATATATATACACTCACGCCTGTTATCCCCGAAGGGGTAGGCAGAGGCGCAACTAGTGCACCCACTTTTCGCCGACATTCCGTCCCATGATGTGATAGGGGGCGAGCCTATCGCCATATCGGGCACAAATTCCAGACTCCGGACTGATACTGAATAGAAAAACTCAATAACACTTTGCCCGACCCGGGGATCGAACCCGAGACCTCAGCTTTGCAGTCGTACTGTAATACAACTACGCCACCGAGGCCGTCTACAAGACTTAAATTTAATTTGTTTACGAGACAATATGTTGACAAACGGTCTAAGTCACTTTGGAGATCTATATGGTCCCTTAGGGTTTTAATAGGACGAATTTTTTTTAAGTCATCAGCATATAGAAGGAAATTGCTAAAGAAACAAATATTTATGTCGTTTATGTATAATATAAAAAGTAAAGGCCCAAGAATGGATCCTTGTGGAACGCCTGAGGCTACCATGACCGTTTGGATTCATTACCGTTAATTGCGACTTTCTGTGTACGATTAGTAATGTAGGATTTGAACCAGCGCCACAGGTTACCACCTATACCGTTGTAAGCAAGTTTTTCTAATAATAGTTTATGGTCTACCCTGTCGAAGGCCTTATGGAAATCTGTATAAATACTGTCGGTTTGTACATTGTTGTCAAGGGATTCGAAAATGTTTGTGGTATATCGATGGGTCCTATGTATAACGGTCAAACTAACAATTTGGCCATTTTCACTTTTTTGTGGTAAACGCATCTTTTGGGTATAGTTAATCATGTGAGCTAATAAAAATAAATAATTTCTGCATGGAAACACCATCTTTTATCACAGTATAAAGACCTATGTAGCATAAATTTAAATGTACAAGGGCCAAATGGATACTTTGAGATTTATACGCGGGGAATTCTCATGTGTTTGTTTGTGTTTTCGAGTCAATCAGCTGGTTAGACACTTATACGTCCAATGGAGCATCGATTTCGCTGTGAAGAGTACAAAATGTTGTAATTGTGTTATTATGTTCTTTGTTAGATGAATAAGTAAAACATGACGTCCAATTATAATACTACGTTTAGTAGAAGTCGAAATAAATTTAGTGAATTTGGCAACAGGAGGTGTAACATTTAAAAAAAATATATTTCTTTTAAACGGCCTAGTACGCGTATAGCGGCCAATGGACACATGGGCCTTCTTAGAGTGGTTTTTAGAGTAAAAAAATATAGAAGAAACTAACGTATAAGGGTCAATGTGCATTAAAAAAAAACTAAAATATATAATAATAAAACACTATAGTGTAAATAAGGAGGATAGCTATTATATTATAGATATATAGTAAGAATGCAAAGTTTCATAAACTTTGGTTTATCCATCTTAAAATTATACCATACTAGCTTTTGCCCACGGCTTCGCCCGCGTTAATAAGTTTTTCCGGGCTAAAAATACATAAAAACCTTCCCGTTAAATCACTCTATGCAACACATTTATTTGGATAAAGATTAATATTATGATGTTGGTACAACTCTTAACAAATAATGCATTGATTTCGACCAAATTTGATTACCATAAAAACGGTTCTAGTGAGTTAATCTTAAAAGATAGACAGATACTGTCGCGGACATTTTCTTAGATCATTTCAAGAGGAATAATTTTTTCATACATATATTTTTAGTATCTTGAACCGTTTTCGCAGTGTACGCAATGGAAGCCCTCAAGGATGAATAATTTTCCCCGTTTTCTTTCACATATTCCATTATTTCTTCGCTCCTAATAGTTGCATCGTGATGTTATATAGGTAGCCTATAGCCTTCCTCGATAAATGGGCTATTCAACACAAAAAGAATTTTTCAATTCGAACCAGTAGTTCCTGAGATTAGCCCGTTCAAACAAACAAACAAACAAACAAACTCTTCAGCTTTATAATATTAGCATAGATTTAAACTTTGTAAGCCTCTCCTGTAAAGTTGTGATTTTGCATTTTGGCCCTTATACATAGGACCCATCGATATATAAGGAGATTTGTTACAGTTGACCTTTTTTGTACGAAACCATGTTGTTGAGGTATAATGATATTGTGTATACTCGGGTAAATAGCCTTATGAACTAGCCTTTCCAATAATTTTGACAGGCATGGAAGCAAAGAAATTGGGCAGTAATTTACTACATCATGTTTAGATCCTAATTTATGAATAGGTATTACTCGAGCATCTTTCCAAACACGCGGGAATATGCCGACCTTTAGACAATGACAAATGATCAGGTGAGTCGGTTTGTAAATTGACGAGGCACACACACACACTCACGCCTATTATCCCCGAAGGGGTAGGCAGAGGCGCAACTAGTGCACCCACTTTTCGCCGTTATTCCGTCCCATGATGTGATAGGGGGCGAGCCTATCGCCATGTCGGGCACAAATTCCAGACTCCGAGCGGAAATTGAATAGAAAAACTCAATTTCACTTTGCCCGACCCGGGAATCGAACCCGAGACCCCAGCATTGCAGTCGTACCATAATACAACTACGCCACCGAGGCAGTCACAAGCACGTAATCACAAGCTTTTTTAAACCTCAAATAATATAAGTACTTTCTCACTATTGGACAAAGGCCTCCCCGTTTTTCTTCAAACCAAAAAATAAAATTAATACAACTTACCCAGCCGGGTATTTTAGGCACCTCAGCAACAAGCAAACGGTAAGTAGTCACTTTCCTTACGACACTGATTAATGTCCCATTTGTGCCCGAAAATATTCCGGAGCCTGCAAAAACAATGGTGCACTTGTGTTAAGTAATCTCCTAATAAACTTACTATCTAATAAATTCATGGACGTAGCTAGGTATTTCTAGGAGGGCTTGTACCCCAATTCAAAAATACTATTGTGCCTTTACATGAACAAACATTCACACATCACGTATTTATTTATTTATTGCACTCTATATACAAATGTATATAGGCGGAATTAATTTGCCAAAGGCATTCTCTCTCAGTCAACCTAGGGTAGTGCAGAGATAAATGAGGTAGGTGCATCAAGATTACTTGACAGGCACACGAATTTACAAATTTAACGTATATAAATGTACATATACGATGTGCCGGAGCGACGGGTATCTTGAAATAATAATTTATTTATTTATTTGAGATGTAAAAGACTTACAGCTATATAAACCTTAATAGCACTAAGTTGGTTGACTGAAAGCCAATAACAAGCCTTCACTTATAAAAACATTATAGTGAAGATGTATGACCAGCGTACAAGAAAAATTACGGTTTTACGCGATGTGAAATTTGATGAATCAAGTATACCAGAGAAAAGACAGAATTTTACCGAGATGACATTAAATTCAGAAGAAAATGAAAAAGAACAGTCAAGAAGCGAATTTGAAGACGAACAGAACATATATGTAGAAGCTTCTTCAGATGACAGTATGAAAAGTACTGAAGATATTGATGACACTTATTATCCTCCAAGAAGTATGAGTTTACAGAAAACAGAGCAGAGAAATATGACATTGCGTCTTCGACAAAATAATAAGCCGGAAGTAAACTTGACTGAGTTTGAAATACCGAACACTTATGAAGTGGCAATAAATAGTGAACATTGTCATCAATGGAAGAAAGCTATAGCTGAAGAGCTTCGATCACACGAAGATAACAAAACATGGATAGTAACTAATAGAACTGAAAAGAAACCTGTTACTAGTAAATGGGTATTTACCATAAAGAGGAATAAGGAAGGAGAAATTGAAAGATATAAAGCTAGATTATGTGCTCGAGGTTTTACCCAGATAAAAGGTTTGGATTATAATGAGACTTTTTCCCCCACTAGCAGGTACGACTCCATCAGATTGTTATTTAGTATAGCTGCAAGAGACGATCTTCAGATAGAGCAATTCGATGTAAAGACAGCTTTTCTGTATGGTGAGTTATCTGAGGAGATATACATGGAAATGCCAGGAGTGGAAGCCGAACCGTCACAAGTATGTAAGTTAATTAAATCTATATATGGGCTTAAGCAATCATATAGATGTTGGAATAAGAAGTTTAAATCATTTTTAACTACATAATATGGATTTAAGCCATGTCCGTCTGATAATTGTGTGTACATTGGATATTTTAATAACATCAAAGTCATATTAATAATTTATGTGGATGATGGATTGTTGTTGGCCAAAAGTAAAATGGTTTTATCTACTGTATTAAATGACCTGAAACAAAATTTTGAAATAAAGATTCTAGACTTTAATTCATTTATTGGAATGGAAATAGAAATGAAATCCTCCTAGCCAGTTTCGGCCACGGCGGCCAATCTCAACGGAGATCAGCCAGGTACGCAGGATATATTATAGTGCACAAGTGTGTGCGCAATACACAGGTGCACTCGCTATTCCTTCACTCTCATAGTCCGGTGAGACGGCAATCCGACATGAAAGGAGAGAGATCAGGAAATAGATAAAACACTTGGATGTATAAGTATAAATCAAAAGCAATATATTGAGACATTAATAAATAAATTTAATATGTTAGATGCTAAATTTAGCAGTACCCCAGCTGATGTAAACATACAATTATCTAAGAATATAAGTAATGTGTCTGTCAATTTCCCTTATAGAGAGGCAGTGGGAGCATTGTTATACTTAGCATCTGTATCGAGACCTGATAGCATATGACAGCATACGCTGACAGCATATGCTGTAAATGTGGTTAGTAGATATGTTAATAATCCAGGTCATTTGCATGTGACTGCTGTAAAGAGAATCCTGCGTTACTTAATTAATACGAAAGAAATTTCTATTGTTTACAAAGGTAATTTAGATTTAGTTGGATATTCCGATTCTGATTTTGCAGGAGACTTGGACACTAGGAAATCTAACACGGGTTACATATTTTTGATGAATGGGGGTCCTGTAACTTGGTCAAGTCGTAAGCAAAACACTGTGGCTTTATCCACAACAGAATCGGAGTACATGGCTGCTAGTGAAGCCACAAAAGAAATATTGTGGCTTAGACAATTTTTATTTGATATTGGGGAGCCACAAAATTCTGTCACTTTAAATATAGATAATCAGAGTGCAATTAAATTAATTAATAATGCGGTATTTCATAAAAGAAGTAAACATATAGATATAAAGTATAATTTTATAAGAGAGACTGTGAGAAGAAAATTGGCGATATTAAGTATGTAGAAAGTTCAAGTCAACTGGCGGATTTTTTGACAAAAGCTTTACCTATAACTAAGTTTGTTTTTATTAGAGATAAGGTAATGAAAAGTAAGTAAATACCTATTATTGAATGTTATAGAAGAAGATTAATTGTTATGTTGAAAATTACTGGCACTTTATAAATTTAAGTGGGAGTATTGAATAAAGATAAATTTAAAGGTGTCCTTAAACGTTTCTTTGTAAACGCATTTAATATGTATATCTAAAGGTATCTTTGTAAATGCATTTTTGTCATTTTTGATTTCCGCCGTGTGTGGCGTTGTTGTTCTCTCTTGTCAGAATTAGTTGAACGATATATTTGTGGACGTACAATAAATTTATATTAGAAAGAAATCTGACTCAATTTTATTGAAATATAGTCATAACCCAATATATAATATTGTTAGCTGTCAATTTATTTGTTAGCTATCAATTTATTTATTCAGGGTAGTAACCAAATCCCCACCGACCAAATCCCTATAAAGGAGTGGCAAGCTGTCTGAAAGAGCATTCTGTTGCGAGACGTGCACGCGTGAACATCAACTTGGGAATTTAGTATTCTGGTAAGATTTTGAGACCTTCTCTTTGAAAGTTATTTCTATTAAGTGCAATTTATGATTTTCGTTAACAATTTAGTATTTGGTAACCATTGTTGATTATTTTTTTAAAGTAAATTTAATTAGAATCCTAACATCAGAAGTGGGATAGACAACGCCCACAGAAATAGATTATGTTCACTACATATGTACGCTATGTGGAATACGTACATGGTACGATGGAAATATTTGAATACCCGCAATTTACGCGAAGAAAAATAAATTGCACTTAGAAATATCGGGATAAGAACTAGTCTGCAATGTGAATAAAAGTAGTCGTGTGGTGTACAACATACATAGCCATCGCATATACGTTCGTGATGACGTCATGTGTATATGACTTCGAATGAACAAGTGTTTACGTGTACTACGATTAAACTGTTCGTGCTCAAGCGTTGTTTTTGGTGTTCAAACGTTCCTGTTGGTGTGCAAACGTTCCTGTGGTGCTCGAGCGTTCTGGTGGATGTGCAGCGAATGGTGTATCGCGGTTGGTGTCCTGGGCAAAGTGACTGCGCGGGTGGCAACTGGCGGTTGAAGCGAACCGCTCCAGCACAATGTTCATCGATGACTGTAATGGAAGTTTCGTATCGTATGACCCATAACCCTTCTCTGAGGGTTCTGGTTTCTTTTATTTCTTGGTAACTTGTACAAATATTGAGATCTTTTTTAACAAGGCATGTGCAGACATGGATTAACGAGCAATTCGTCGTTATTGTTGGTACAGAGCTATGCCTAAACTTAAGGACTTGGAGAATTAAAAATACCTGTTGTAGTAAACAGTGACTGTACATGGCCTTGGTTGACAAGACAAGTGACCTAGGTGCATAGTTTTCGGTCTGAAAGATAGTTCACCACTTTTTGACCACTTTGCTAGTGGATTTACTTGTTGTAGTAATGAGATGGCTGTTCAGAAAGTTTAACGCCAGATTTTATTTAAGATCAGAATAGGCCGAACGGTGTGTTGATGTGATTTTCTTTGATTGCAGAGAGGTTCGCCCAATGTATTCACATTAACGGTCCTGTAAAATGAGGCCTCTAAAAAGTCTATGTGGGAAGGCTTCTTCAGTTCATCCATGGAACCCCACTCAGATAACGGAATCACAGGAGTTTGTGAAGATGTGCGCTATGAATTGTTGTATTTTCAGGGCGAACCAAAACAAAACTCTTGTAAGGCCTAGTGTGGCATAGAGTTGGATGGGAATAGATTTGACTGACTAGGCATGCAATGCCTGAATAGCTCCAACATAAGCCATCGAAAAGTTTGTTTCGTGTAAGTCCTTGTGTGGCATCGACATACTTTTGTTTCGTGTAAGACCTGGCGTGGCATCGATATGTATGTTTCGTGTAAGTCCTTATGTGGCATCGACATACTTTTGTTTCGTGTAAGACCTGGCGTGGCATCGACATGTATTCGTGTAAGTCCTTGTGTGGCATCGACATACTTTTGTTTCGTGTAAGACCTAGTGTGGCATCGATACGTTTGTTCGTGTAAGACCTAGTGTGGCATCGATACGTTTGTTTCGTGTAAGACCTAGTGTGGCATCGATACGTTTGTTTCGTGTAAGACCTGGTGCGGCATCGATATGTATGTTTCGTGTAAGTCCTTGTGTGGCATCGACATATTTTTGTTTCGTGTAAGACCTGGCGTGGCATCGATATGTATGTTTCGTGTAAGTCCTTATGTGGCATCGACATACTTTTGTTTCGTGTAAGACCTGGCGTGGCATCGACATGTATTCGTGTAAGTCCTTGTGTGGCATCGACATACTTTTGTTTCGTGTAAGACCTAGTGTGGCATCGATACGTTTGTTCGTGTAAGACCTAGTGTGGCATCGATACGTTTGTTTCGTGTAAGACCTGGTGCGGCATCGATACGTTTGTTTCGTGTAAGACCTGGTGCGGCATCGATATGTATGTTTCGTGTAAGTCCTTGTGTGGCATCGACACATTTTTGTTTCGTGTAAGACCTCGTGTGGCATCGAGATACTTTATTTCATGTAAGATCTTATGTTGGGACGTTTCCGTTTTGTATCAACTGAAGATGCGACTATAATTAGAGCCCGTACCCGAAGCAAAGAACAATATTTGCGATATAGATCCTCCGATATTGGGAGATAGCATCGGTGACTCTAATACTTCAGGAGGTGATGGCAGAAGGGCGTTTTGGGGGTGCTGTCTATTTTGTAAAATACGTGATCGAGGACGACCACGTTGTCAGGAGAGGCCGTGTTAGCTGTCAATTTATTTGTTAGCTATCAATTTATTTATTCAGTGTAGTAACCAAATCCCCACCGACCAAATCCCTATAAAGGAGTGGCAAGCTGTCTGAAAGAGCATTCTGTTGCGAGACGTGCACGCGTGAACATCAACTTGGGAATTTAGTATTCTGGTAAGATTTTGAGACCTTCTCTTTGAAAGTTATTTCTATTAAGTGCAATTTATGGTTTTCGTTAACAATTTAGTATTTGGTAACCATTGTTGATTATTTTTTTAAAGTAAATTTAATTAGAATCCTAACAATATAATATAATATAATGTCGGGAGTTAAGATGGTGAGTCTTGTGCTGCATTCATCAGAACTTGTTGTACTCACCTTTTGAAGGCAAATCGAGTGGTGGACGATCGGATTTCGGAGGGTAGCGAATTCCAAATAATAATAGATTGGAATCCAAAAGAAGAGTGAGTGAATTCAGAGCTAAGAGGGGGACATTTTAGAAGAAGATAACTAGAAGAGTGGTGGTTCCTATAGTGATTATTGCACAGGCATTGGAAATTTCACGATAAGTAGGTAGGAGGAGAGTTAAGCAAAGAGAATAAAGAAGTGAGAGGGAATTTGGAAATCGCCTAAATATGAACGCACGCCTAAATAAATGTTCGGCGGTGGTCCGTTTTAAGAACACCAAGTAAGTAATATGATTATGTTAAGTTGAGCATGATCTATAAATTATAATATATCGTCTAATTAGTGAACAAATAAATAAACATCTTACCTCCAGCCCCCAAATCCTCCCAGGCATTAGCACCCGCAGCTAGCAAGTTAAAATTCAAATCAAATGAAATCGCCCTCTGTATTTCATTAGCTGCAAAAAAAATATTCAAATAGTTTTTTTTAGAAAATTACAAAAATACTATTTTGGTTGTTCGGACGCCGACTCATCATTGATTTTAGCAATGATAAAGGAAATGATTTTCTGTTATAAGAGAATGTAAATGATAAACATCATGCGATCGAAAATAACTTCACTTTAAAGGCATTAGGTATAAACATTTTAAAATCTGATCAATATTTTAAATTTCGCTCCCTAAACTATTTTTCAAGAAGAGTTAAAACTGTGATTTACATATTTCTTCTTGTTTATAATGTTATATTACCCTTGGCGTATTTGTCGAAATATAGAGGGTTGATACAAAAGATTGGCATTAAATCAAACCACATATACGTGCTAAACATTAATGATTTTATATTTTTATAGAATCCTGAAAAAGAAACAGTCGAAAGCGGGATTTGTTTCTTTTTCAGGATTCTATAAAAATATAAAATCATTAACCAGGCACTACATGGCCATTGACATGTATAAAAAATCATAATATAAAATTATAAAAAAGTTTAGCGGCTCGTTTCGGTTACTTATTCCTGTAAAGGGGTAATGCTGAGTTAGTAGTTGTAATAACTGCTAACAGATGTCGCTGGTCATCTCCTTTAAGAGAATTAAATACGGATCCTGAAATTTGCAATCGAAAGCGAGGTCGGAATAGCTCAGTTGGAAGAGCACTGGCACGGTACGCCGGAGGTCGTGGGTTCAAATCCCGCTTTCGACTGTTTCTTTTTCAGGATTCTATAAAAATATAAAATCATTAACCAGGCACTACATGGCCATTGACATGTATAAAAAATCATAATATAAAATTAGTGCTAAACATTAATTTAAAGTGGTACAACTTTGTTGGATATTGTTTACGACTTTTCCTATTTCCTACTGTAGAGTAGATGATTTTATTTTATTATTTTCGCTTGCCAAAATCGTGGGTAGTTCCGAAGTTGTATGCTACCTGAGGAGAGTGCTCCGCGCCCCGCACCACGCGATTCGCGTCGGCCGTCGGCGTCGTTTTCGTCGTCGTCGACATAGCTGTGCCAAGATTGATTTGTTTCTATGTGCCCTTTATAACCTTTGAGATCGTGAATCTATCTAGTTGGTTCGAACTGGTACGTGGAATATCAGCCAAGGGAGAACGTCACGTTACATTTCAATTTCAAACTTAAATACTTCGTCAATCAAAGTGATATGCAATCACAATTTACATACCGACGGCTCCGTAGAACAAAGTCGTATATGCAAAATGTTAGCTTTTCAGTAGAGCGCTTTGAAAGTCGTTAGTTTGTATTCATGTGCGAATTAGTGCTATTTTCACACATTAAGTTCAAAGTTGTTACTGAACCCTATAGAATATAATGTTTTGTTCACTATAACTTGTGATTTTCACAATCAACATAGTCTTTCAAAGCGCCCTACTGAAAAGCTTCATTTTGCATATACGACTTTGTTCTACCGAGCCGTCGATACATATTTTCAGTGATCATAAGGGTATGCTGTAGGGTCACCTCCACGTGTGCGGCGGGATGGGTGGTCTATGCGGACACGTCCAATTAGAACACGGATCCCTAACCGCCGGTATACCTGGGCAACGATGAGTTACTCCCCTAGGGGGTCTAACTCACCGTTGGCTAAGCACCCTCCTAACCACCGGAGTTTGTCCGAAGAGGCTTCACCAGTGACCTTGCGGCCACGCAGCAAAAAGACTGGTAGGTCATGACCAGTGGGCGTGTCAGACCGACCACTCTCTTTAGCGGAGTGGGAGAGCCCACCTACGTCTTGTACCGTGCGTAGTTGAGCGCCGTACGAGGGGATAATGGAGTCCTGGAGGGTTGAGTCTACCACGGGTCGGGTTGTTAGTTACCTGTGGGGACAACACGCCCTCTTTGGTCCGGCATTCCCTCTAAACGGCAGCCTCAGGAAATAGCCATCCTGGGGTAACCGGTAGGGGCACCCCTTAAGGGTTGCTGGCGGGGGCTACAGGGTCATGGGGTGCGCAGTCGGCGGAGCGCGGGACCTATGGCTAGCACGGGCTAAAATCTCAGCTCGGCAGCCGTAGCACTCCTCGCACCGTGCGGGCTCGCAGCATCACGGACCCTGGGCCCTATACCCCTGTGGTAGGTCCTGGTGCTTGAATGAGCATCCCCATCTGCGGGCTCCCAGGAGGGTGGGACGCCACGGGGGGCGAAGTTAAACAAACAAAAAACATGGAGAAAAAGAGTATTCGAAAATCTAAAACAAAGAAGCAGGCCGCTGCTCCTAACGGAGCGCCCTGCACACAACAACAACGGGTCGCTGCTTCCAAGGAAGTGCCCCAACCAGCACGGGGACCGGTCGCTGCTTCTTCGGAAGCGCCTGGGCCTCGTACAACCACACAGACAGCTACCACATCTCTGGAGGCTGGCGTACAAGTCTGGCAAACAGTCCGGAGAAAACGCAAGACCTCAGGTGCGCAAAAGAAGTCAAAGCGCAAGGAGAGAGGTGCACACAACATGGCTCAAGTGGGCATAAGGCATCCCCCCGCCGCGAAGCGGGAGCCGGCAACTGCACCCGCTAAACCGGCAAGTGCGTGTCGCCCTAACCAACCTGGCAGCAGTCGGGATGGAGCAGGTTCCACCACTGGGGGAGTGGCCCAACCCAGCCGGGGCGCTGAGGAGAAATCCAACGAGCCCCGGAAGCCAAAACGCAGACGCGGAGGGAGGAGCGCGAGAAACGCGGGAACCACTAATTCAGAGGTCCCCGACAAAAACTCAAAACGCCCTCGCCCGGATGGCACCAAATCGCCCCTCGACAAGCAGGCGAAGAGGGCGAAAGCATCTACCAGCACCGGTTCGGCGAGGGGTGCTGCCACCTATGCAGACAAGGTGGTCCTAAACGACCTCTTTGTCGCAGTGATGGCGGAGCCCTTCACCGACCTAACATCGGAGCAGGTGGAAAAAGTTAAGGGCGCCCTACAGTCCTGTATCAGGTCGCTGTCGGAGGTGCCTCTAACTTCCACAAGCACCCCATACTGGCCCTCCTTTCGAGGTAAGCCCTTCCATAGTGAAGGTGTGCTGAAACTCCAGTGCAGGGGTGAGAAGGACGTCGAGTGGTTGCGGGAAACCGTAGCCACTTTTGAATCACCAATCCCCGGGACTAGGCTGGTAGTGGCAAGGCAAAAGGACATCCCCAGAAGGGTGAAGTCCGCCGTGCTGCTGCCGGACTGTTCCGAGGATATCAGCACCATCCAACGAATACTGATTGGACAGAACGCGGAGTATCGGGTCGGCAGGTGGTCATTGTACAGTGCCGAGCGTCAGGGAGAGAATCCTCCGAGCACCTTCTTGGTGCTGGGCATCCCTGCAGACCTGATCCCCAAGATCTTGGCGGAGGGGCGAAGGCTATACTACCAGCTGGGCAACGCGTACATCCACTTCTTCGGCAGCACGGGACGGTTGCAGGATATGCCGCCGGACCCCGCTGAGACTGTCCCGGACCCCGGGGCTACTCGCGACCCCCCAGCTGAAAAGCAGAGGGCGCACGCTGGAGCGGACCCGGGGGCTAGTGCGTCTACGTCCACGGCTGGCCGGCCGAGTCTCGTCGAAAGACAGGGCACGGTTGGCAAGCCAATGGTCAAGCAACACTCCTCAACCGAAAGGAAGAGGCAGGATGCAGTATCAGTTTGCCCGCTGACTACCCCCGACATGGGCTCCGATTACGGGGACCTGGAAGGGGCTGTCGCGCAACTGATGGACCAGGACGTCCCGTTGGAGACGGATGTCGAGTTGAGCAGTCCCCTTCGCTCCACCCCAATAAACCCCAAACCCACATCCTCCAAACAAACCTCCAACACAGACAAACCGCGACGGCTACCTTGCGAAGAGTGTTGGAGGTCAACAACAGGACCGTCGCCCTTATCCAGGAGCCGTGGATAAGGAAAGGCAGGATTTGCGGCCTAAGCAACATCGGAGGTAAGTTACTACTTCACACCACCGTAATTAACCCACGCACATGTATTTATGCGCCTAAATCTATCAACGCGGTGGTAATGCATGAGTTCTGTTCCAGAGACCTGACCACGATCAGGCTCCAGAACAACTGTCCTGGCATGCCAGAGGTTGTAATAGCGTCCGCCTATCTGCCGGGCGACGCGGACACACCGACGGTTGAGCTAGCCAGTCTCAGCAGGCACTGTGAAAGCAAGAAGCTCGAACTCAGCATCTCGGCGGATGCGAACGCACACCATACCTTGTGGGGGAGCGACGCGTCCAACAAAAGAGGTGATGATCTTGTTGAATTTTTATTCTCGACAAATCTCAGGCTTCTAAACAGGGGTTCGGAACCAACATTCGTAACTTCCAGATACCAAACAATAATAGACATCACACTATCCACGGAAAGAGTGTCGGAAAGAATATCCGACTGGCACGTCTCAAACGACTTGTCAAACTCTGACCATAGATGGATAAGATATAAACTAAACGTGGATCCATTGAAACCTGAACCGTGGCGTAATCCAAGGCGGACAGACCGGGTAAGGTTTGTCAAGATAGTGTCGGCGAGCCCAAACTTGAAACTTATTCCTGCTGACTACAAAAGGCCAGTCGACATAGAGAAACACGTGAATGAACTAACGGATACGTTAATAGACACATTTCAAAAAACCTGTCCGCAAGTAACGCAATCAATGAGGACCACCAAACGCAGCAGTTGGTGGGCACCAGATTTGGAAAAATTGAGACGCAAGCTACGCAAACTGTTCAACAGGGCAAAGAACACAAGGAAAGCAGAAGACTGGGATGCGTATAAGACAACCCAAGGGGTATATAAAAAACGCATCCGGGCACGAAAACGTGAATGCTGGAAATCCTTTTGCACCAACATTGAATCAAACACTCAGGCAGCCAGGGTCAGAAAAGTCCTATCAAATGACTCGGACCGAAATCTGGGCTCCCTGAAGAAACCGGACGACAGCTACACAACAACTAACGCAGAAATGTGTGAGCTGCTACTGAATACACACTTCCCAGACTGCTCAATCTCGGTGAGCTCCACGTGGGAAGAGGCGGATCAGTTGAACTTTGAGCAACCGACCGCTGAAACCATCAAAACTGCCGGCCGAATAGTTACCTTGAGAAAGGTACTATAGGCAATAAACAGCTTCTCTACCTACAAAGCAGCTGGTTTAGACGGCGTCTTCCCTGGACTCCTACAGTGGTGTAAGAACACGATCGCCCCACATTTAGTGAAAATCTACCAGGGATGCCTCATGCACTGCTATGTACCTCTCAGATGGAGAGAAGTAAAAGTGGTATTCATACCAAAACCAGGTAAGAGCGACTATACGCAGCCAAAGTCGTATAGACCGATAAGCCTCACATCTTTTCTCCTAAAGACAATGGAGAGACTCTGCGATCGAGACCTCCGGGATGAGGCTTTGAGGTTCCACCCGCTACACGACCAACAACACGCCTACTCTTCAGGCAAATCTACAGAATCAGCGCTTCACAATGTCATCTCGCCAATCGAGACAGCACTATCAACGCAATCATCAGCGCTCGCAGTCTTCATAGACGTCAAAGGAGCCTTCGACAAGACGCAATTTAGCAGCATAAGCCATGCACTGCTCAAGCACGGCGCCGACCCTATCACAGCCAGCTGGATTGGCAAAATGCTAAAGCAGAGAGCGGTGCAGGTAACAGTCAACGACACAGTCAGAGCGATTGTGTCGAGAGGCTGCCCGCAGGGAGGGGTTATCTCACCTTTACTGTGGAACCTCGTTGTGGACGACCTGATTAAGTCTCTAAACGAGGCGGGCTTCTACACTGTTGGCTATGCAGACGATGTGGCGATCCTTGTAAAAGGAAAGTTCGAGGGGATCCTTTGTGACCTCATGCAGGAAGCCCTCAAAATCGTCGAACGATGGTGTTCTGAACAAGGACTATCTGTAAACCCATCAAAAACTGAACTGGTTTTGTTCACAAAGAAGCGGAGCATGCCTGAAAACCTTCGCTTACCTAAACTCCAAGGTACCACACTGAGCCTCACGAAGGAGGTAAAGTATCTAGGCGTAATTTTGAATGATAAGCTGTTATGGAATAAACATCTGGAGCACAAACTGGACAACGCCTGTATCACCTTCTGGCAGTGTAAGAGACTCCTCGGAAAAACCTGGGGAGTCCGCCCTAAGATCATGAGCTGGCTATACACAGCGGTGATACGGCCAATCATCTCCTACGGAGCCGTAGTATGGTGGCCCAGAACCAAACTCACCACAACTAGGAACAAACTGCAGAAATTCCAAAGATTAGCTTGTACAGCTATAACGGGCTGCATGAAAACCACACCCACAGTAGCACTAGAGGTACTGCTGGGGCTACCACCCTTGGATCTTTTTATCCGACAGGAGGCGGCCTCAGCAGCTATCAGACTAAATACACTAAAGCTCTGGCGTTCAACGAAAGGGGCTCACAGCGATATCCTTGAGGAGGCTATAAACTACCAATCACTGATAGCCGCCCCCAACGACAGAGTGCCCAAACAACATATCTTCAACAAAAGCTACAATGTCCAGCTTGTTGAAGAACAACGTGACTGGTCGGGAACACACGAACTGCGTATATACACTGATGGTTCAAAGACCAGGACAAGATCGGGAGCAGGAGTGTTCTCACTGGATATCAACATAAATTTATCAATGGCCTTAGGCGAGCACAGCTCCATATACCAATGCGAATGTATCGCCATCACACAGGCTGCCAACGCAGTGGACAAGCGAGGTATAACAGACCATAAGATACGCATAGTGTCAGACAGCGCTGCGGTACTACGAGCCCTTGACAGTGGAACTGTCCAATCTGGGCTCATACTAGAGTGCCACCTGGCATTGGAGGGTATAAGCAAGTCTAACTCCGTTACTCTACAATGGATTAAAGGGCACAGTGGCTCTCTAGGTAATGACGCGGCAGATGAACTGGCGAAAAGGGGGTCAAACCAAGTGGTATTCGGACCTATTCCAATAGTACCACTACCTTTTTATCAGCTAAGATCATGGCTGCGTCGCAGAACACAAGAACAACACGCGGATCAATGGGCAAGTACTAGTGCATGTAGACAGTCCCGGGAAACAGTGCCACACCCGGACCGACGTCTGACGAGACGCCTTTTGTCTCTAGACAGGGCCTCTCTACGCACAATGGTGGGTATGATCACCGGACACTGCTCATTAAACATACATTTATATGTTTTAGGTATTACCGACAGCCCCCTCTGCAGGGGATGCCTGTCGGCTGACGAAACAGCCTCCCACGTTGTCCTGGAATGCGAAGGAGTAGCTGCACAACGGGCTGAAATCCTCGGTACACCGGGGTCACTCCGAGAAGCCTGTGAAGGAACCAGGAAGATCCTGCGCTTCTGGAAGGAGTTGGGCTGGCTAGACTGCTAGCTGGCACATCACGCACAACGGCCCGACTTTATACGGGCTAAGTGCGGAAAAAGGAGCCCCACAACAGTAACAGTAACATAAGGCCTCATTTATGAAGACGCAGGGCGTCGCGCGTGGCACGCACTAAATTAGAACATAGTATGGCGCTGTATGAGTGTGTTTACGGAGAAGCGATTTTATACGCGAGTGCGCGATATTTGCCGCGGAGCCCGGGGATGGCAACGAAGCGTCCCAAGCGGAGGCGCACGTAGCGACAATTCTCCGTTCTAGTGACACCCGCACATCGGTGCACGCCGCGTGCACTGCAGCGTAGCACGCCCCAGGCACCACGGTGGGTACCGCCAATCTACACGCCCCGCATCTTTATAAACAACATAATATGCGTACATAGTCATGTGTTTGTATTTACACGTGCGATGACGTGGGCAGCTACACGGGGCCGCCTTTCTATAAACAAAAATATCGCGCGACACACCGCGAGACTCCACGCCACAGGCGCCGCGCGACGCTACGCGTCTCCGAAAACGAGTTCTTACAATGCTGTCGCATAATTGTTTTGAGTTTTAAACATATTATTCTCTTAGTCACGGCAAGCGTGATCGGACGCGGCGCAGGACACGTCTAAACTTGACTAGTTAAACACTGAAAGCATCTAAATGATTGGCTACGTCTATTTAAAAAAAAAAATGTGTAGAGTAAAAAACGATATGTAGTATACCTACGTGGTTTAATTTAATGCCTATCTATTGTATCAACTTTGTACAAGTTTATATTTTCAATGTGCCAAATACGCCAAATGTAATGGTATCTTTGCATTGTATTATTTGTAGTAAATTAACTTTTCACTGTATGTCTAAAATCAAACTGACCATAAAAATATGGCTCTTCCGGGTACCACAACGCCGGGAATACAACATCGGTAACATCTCCAGTAGCTATCAATTTCATTTGTGGCACTTGGTAAAATATGTCCATTTCAATGAGGTTCGCAAATGTCACGCCGAAGTCTGTGTCGAAAGTTGCCATATTATCCGCACCCGCGGTAAGGTACGGATCGTAAATCACCTTGATTTTACGGTATCTGCGAATAAAGTACAAGTTCACAACGTCTCTGCTACGCCTAAATCCAATGAAATATTGAGAACTCCGTAAATAGTTGTTCACATTTGGTTTTTACTTCAATATATTACTATAGTATACTTGACGCACATGACGTCTTATCCCCGACGGCGTAGGCAACCAGGGCACCCACTTGTATTTGTTTTCTGTCCCATGACGTGATAGGGGTCGCCCCCTATCACCATATCAGGCACAAAGTCCAGACACCAAGTTCATGGTACTGAGTAGAAAAACCCAACATTACTCGACCCGGCACCTCAGAGTAGTGTCGTATAATTAGGTGCGCCATGCCACCGAGGCAGTCACTATATCAATGCGAGCAAACCCTAAGCAAAAACCACTAATTTTATTATAAGTAGATGGGTCTTGTTAGAAGAAGAGTCTTCTTATAAAGGTATTCGTGACGTGACCTATATTTTCAGAGGTTTCCACTCATTGATATATTAAAAAATTCCAATACATCAATGTTTCCACTATAAAAAATCCGAACTTCAAACCTCAAAACCGTTTCCAATTTCAAAAATATTATTATGATTTATCACCTGGAAATTAAGGTTCCCTTTCTATCAAATACTATGTTGGTGGAGTAGAAATATTTTCTTTTTTGCGGACATTGTTCCCCTTTTTGGGACCACGTGCAGTCTAAAACTTCTTTTACGTTTACTACCACGTAGATGCCGTTTTCTTTAGCTGCTGACGATAACTTCACCAGGATCTTAAACATGGAAAATTAAATTTTAATTTACTAATTTATTGGGAATAACTTAAGGTTTTTTATGGAGCTGAATAACGACAGAAACAAGTGCTTGCCTGATGGAAAGTAACAGCATACAGAACTTTAAATTATTTGAAGTTAGATAATTTTTATTCTACGTTAATTTTTGAAGTGTTGGTGATGGATCCTAATACATCAGGTAAGAACGCAATACATTACAATGGTTTCTATTAATTTCTTTGTTTCAAATTTTTTATTTTTATATGTACAAAAAAAACATTAATACATATAAAATATTAAAACAGTGAATCACCCTCCGATGGCGAGGCTCAAGACCCAAACCACCGGTGGTCAGGGATTCAATGTGAGAAATTTTCTCACAATGCATGCTGTGTTCAGAAATACTGCTTTCTGCATCTGGCTCTTGACCCAACGACCAATTGAGAGCCTCTGGAGTTGTTTGTTGGTCGAGATCCTTTGGTATCAACCCATGAGCAGAAACGACAATCGGAACAATAATTGTGAAGTCCACATCCCACATGTCAGAAACCTCGTGTGCCAAATCTAAATATTTAGACATTTTGTCCTTTTCGGCTTTAACAAGGTTATCTTCATGCGGAATGGTGACGTCAATAAGTATTGCCCGGCGCGCCAATCGATCTGCTATCACAATATCAGGCTTATTGGCAACCATAGTCTTGTCCGTGATGATCATTTTCGAGAACTGGTTGAGGCACATATTGGTAATATGGCACTTCAGGAGTCATAAGACCATACCGAAGAGCAAATTGCTGGTGTATGATCTTGGCTTAATTAGGTTATGTCTATGCAAGTACTGGCCGTTAGGAAGATACGAACGACCGGGAATCACAAGTTTGATTGACTCACCAGGACGGTGGCATACCCGACAGATGTCGACCGTACAGGTCTTCATGATGTATTTCCTATAATTGCTCGTCTTCATAACTTCGTCCATTATTGAGAAGACAAAACCCTCAGTTTCCCCAAAAAGGTTACCAAAACGTAGCCAAGATACGGATGCAAGCTGGTCCACATCAGGCCCGTGAAGTGCCCGATAGAATCGACCGTGTAGTACTTTACTCTTCCATATCTCCTCGCGATCCCTAATGCCCGTCGCCATAGGTTTTCGCCAGTTCTTATTTAGCAAGGAAACCGGTATAAATCCTTTATCCACCATGACTACAACCTTATGTATGCCCACTTTGCTGTGGAGGAAATAATCCCTGAGATTGTATACCTCGCAGTAACGCAAGTCCTTAGCATTAAATAAGCCTCGGTCCCCGCATCTCCGCGGAATGTACAATCACATCACTGACGATTGTGGGTGATGCACCGTGATGGGTGGACCTTTCGATCCAGGGCGTCCTATTCGGTGTGAGTCCATCTGAGTAAGCCAAAAGAGTACATGAGTACAGGCATAACCCAACCGTTGAAAGCACGAATCTTGTTTCCACTTGACAAAACTGTGAAGTACTTTTGTCTGACGGCCAAAGAAACGCACCCTCACCGATTGTATTACGTCGGCATTCATAATACCCAGCGCCTCAGGCATACCTAGATATTTGTATGTTTCCGTCTCAGAAAGGGATCTAAGTCTTACAGTCTCTAAGACTATGTCCTCAGAGAGCACAACCTCCCCTCGCTTCACAAGGATAACCGCACCTTTGTCTACACCAAACTTCATATTTATTGAGTTGCTAAATCTTTCAATTATTTTTAAAAACTCAATCAATTTAATTTGTTTTGATGCAAACAACTTTAGATCATCCATGTAAAGCAAGTGAGATATAGGCTCACTCCCTCTCCGTAGACAGTATCCTAACCCTAAATCCAACAATAGAGTACTGAGAGGATTCAGGGCCATGCAGAACCACAATGGATTCAAACTGTCACCCTGGAATATACCCCGCTCGATTCTAATCAGCTCATCACAATCAGGGGGACTCGTATCGCCTAGATATTTAAGGAAAGTGGTCCATTGTCCCATACATGACCCAAGAAAGTTGCATAAATTTGTATCGATCTTATACAAATTCGATACAGTCGTGAGCCAAGTATGGGGCACCGAATCATAGGCTTTCTTATAATCAATCCAGGCAGCCGATTCACTCTGCTAGAGACCTACCAACTATTACAGAGATAATATTCAAAAGGGAAAATTGGACACACACCCCTACATACATATACACTCACGCCTTTTATCCCCGAAGGTGTAGGCAGAGGCGCAACTAGTGCACCCACACTTCGCCGTACCGTATTCCGTCCCATGCTGTGATAGGGGGCAAGCCTATCGCCATTTTGGGCACACTCTAGACTCCGGGCTGATACTGATTAAAAAAATCCAA
The DNA here is from genome assembly GCA_949316025.1 of Lapara coniferarum. Lineage (NCBI taxonomy): Eukaryota > Metazoa > Arthropoda > Insecta > Lepidoptera > Sphingidae > Lapara > Lapara coniferarum. Next base: position 10,748,420 of record OX438923.1, on the reverse strand, counting down.
TACACTGTGCCCGACCAGGGGATCGAACCCGAGACCCCAGCATTGCAGTCGTACCGTAATACAACTACGCCACCGAGGCAGTCGAAAATTCGAAATGAAAATTGTAGTTATATTTATATGCAAACCATACATTGTCATACTTATCCGGATATTCGGCCGGAATCGGGTATTTCTTTAACAGCCCGTTAATTGGTATAGGCACTGATGTGTACACTCCAGTCAGAGTTTTTTCTGGGAAAACAATGATGTCTGCATTCTGTGAAAAAATAATACTTAAGTAGGTACAGTCAGACACAAAAATTATGACAATATTAAAAAAAGGAATGCAGCGTCTGTTTACTTTTGTGTCATTTCTATATAATTTTTTCCTTGATGTGCATACTATTTAAGAAGAATTTACTTTTGTTTAAAAAAAGAAAATCGGGTGAAGTGGCGTTATAGAGAAGAGGAGACAAAGTAAACAGACATAATTATGTAAGAAAGTAGTAAATACTATTTCGAAAGTTTATTTATTTTTTTATTATATTTGTGTGAGCACTTGTGTTTCGTGATATTTGATACTGTTTTTTACAAAGAGTATCAGAATACAAAAACTGCAGGATTTATTTTAGTAACAGTTCATTAAGTCGAATCACGCATAAGATTTTCCTGGATAAAAGTCCCGCTTTACATTTTCCCGGGACAAAAGCTTAAAACCTTGCCAGGGCCTCGAACTATCTCTGTACCAAATTTCATCGAAATCCTTTTGGCAGTTTTGAGGTTATCGCGTACAAACTTCGGCACCCCTTTTTACCCCGTAGGGCATGAATTTAAATAAAATACGAAACACGTCTTCCATCAATTCTCTTAAGAGTTTTATGCAAAATTTGAAGAAGATTGGACCAAGGAATGACGTTGTCTATCCTAACCACATTCCCCCCCCACACACACCTTTTCACCCCTTAGGGATAGAATTTTGGAAAATCCTTTCTTTACGGATGCCTACGTCATACAAAGAACACACCCTCTAAGTTTCAGGTGTCTACAATCAGCAGTTTAGTCTGTGCGTTGATCCGTCAGTCAGCCATTCAGGATAAAGCATTTTATGTGTATAGATTGTGAAATATAATAAATATTACCTTTTTAGCTGCTTTCTTAATAATTTTCACATATTCCTTTAGATTACTCGTGACATTAGTCTTTAGTGGGAACTCGACAACGGCCGCCACATAATAATTGTCTTCTGGTGTGCATTTCTGGTAAAAAGGTTAGAAAAAAACATGTACATATTGCATAATAAGTAAACGGAATTATTCCATCTTTTTTTTTTACGCGGAGAAAGTGTATTATTACTACCGCCCAGTGTTCAAGGGGAACGACTGAGTGGTTACGTTGGGTTCACCGTGCCTTACGACCCGACGTTGAGCCGCCCGGAGAGATGGAAAACGTCGGGCGACCGCCGGGCCGAGTCCCTAACCTATGTACACCTCACGGCATACCAACCAAAACTCCGCGGTGGCCATCTTCGGCGCATTAGGGACGGCTGCGGGCTTCCTCCGACTCACGTCTAAGTTGTCGTCCGCAACCGCCCCTGCGCGTACCGCTATTGCGGTCCGTCTCCTGTTGTTGGGGGGGCTCAGAAGCCCCCGCACACCGAAGGACGCCCACGGCGTCAACGGCAGCGTGAGGCCTAACCGCCACGCTGCCGTCCATCACGGAGGTCACAAAAGTTAGCTAGACTAATAGGTGGACGGCCCCTTCCGCCCACCCGTAACCCCCGATGGCCCCTAGAATTATTCCATCTGCCACCTTAATTGTAAATATTTGTAAATAATACATTACCCTACGAAAAATCGCCAAAAGTGGAAAGTATTGCTCATAAAATTGTCCACAATCCCCATTTCTTTCAAAATTGAAGCATTTAATAATTATTTTTCTAATGGCAATATAAGTTGAGGAAAAATGAAAACAAAATTCATGAAAAATGTAAGGTGCTTCTGCCAGTAGAGTAGACGCATATTTATTTACACTACACAAAAAAAGTACGTTAAAATTCAGAGGCCTCTTTGCCGATTTAACTGACTTCTGCTTATATATCTAGTAGAAGTATAATTAAAGAACCAAGTAAACCTTATAAGAAAAAAAAAACATACAAACACGATTTGAGAAACTCCTCCTTTTTTCATTATATTAAGAAAGAAATGTTAATAAATATAAAAAAAAATCTGTAGGCTTTATCCAATAAATTATGAACCTACTTAATTGCAAATCTATACTAATATTATAAAGCTGAAGAGTTTGTTTGTTTGTTTGTTTGAACGCGCTAATCTCAGGAACTACTGGTTCGAATTAAAAAATTCTTTTTGTGTTGAATAGCCCATTTATCGAGGAAGGCTATAGGCTATATAACATCACGATGCAACAATTAGGAGCGAAGAAATAATGGAAAATGTGAAAGAAAACGGGGAAAATTATTCATCCTTGAGGGCTTCCATTGCGTACACTGCGAAAACGGTTCAAGACACCAAAAATATATGTATGAAAGAATTATTCCTCTTGAAATGGTCTAAAAAAATGTCCGCGACAGTATATGTCTATCTTTGAAGATTAACTCACTAGAACCGTTTTTATGGTAATCAAATTTGGTCGAAATTAGTGCATTATCTTTTTGCCCGGAAAAACTTAATAACGCGGGCGAAGCCGTGGGCAAAAGCTAGTGTCGAATACAGCGGCATGCGTCTACGATTTAGTTATATCCTAGACATCACCATACTTGTTTTAGACTATGATTTCAAAGAGGATTGTTTTCTTGTTTAATATTTTTCGGCTATTCTTTCCTTAGTGGGGTTTTAGTTTTTAAACTTATTTTTTATATAGACTCTAATAATTATTAAAAGTACATTTTACACGACAATAGATGCATTCTATATAAAATACTAGCTTTTGTCAGCGGCTCCGCCCGCGGGGAAAAATAATCCAGGTAATAAAATAATAAAAATCCTGCTTTATATTTTCCCTGGATAAAAAATAAGTTACTCGCGGATAATGTAATTATATATTGTTGAAAGAATGTATTAAATCGGTGCAGTAGTTTTTAAGTTTATCAATTAAAAAACATAAAATCAAATCTTCCTTCTTTATAATTTATTAGTATAGAACATAGATATAAAAAATATAATTACAAATGATTGCATGCAGCAGCGTGCATCAAGCACGCTGCACGAAACATTTTTTTTAGTTGTCAAATGAATCGTTGAGTGTAAAATATAACACTCAGCGATTTATTTGACAACTCCTACTCCATTTGTATAATATAACCCTCATCTCCTTTCCTCAGCAGAACCACGCGTGCTGGCATGCGAAGCCACAGCTTGATGGTTAAAACCATCTCGGCCCGAACCAATAGGTTCGCCAAATCTTTTATTTGGCGCATCATCAAGCTTTGGAATAGTTTACCGGCGCGCATGTTCCCTCCTTCCTATAATCCTGGGTCCTTCCGCCGTAGCGTGAAGAAGCAGCTCAGTAGGCCGGCATGATTGTGTCAAATGGCATGAGATAACCATCTGCTGCCATTCGATACTCTATCTGGACGGCATCGCGCTTACTATCAGGTGAGGTGCAGTTACTTTGCCGTGCCTGAATATAAAAAAATAAATAAAAAATAAACGCTTACCTGTAGAGAATACTTTAGAAAACATAAAAATATTACTAAAATTCCCTTCATGACCGACGTTTTGTTGTCTAGAAAATCAATTTCTTAATGTTCGATTACACGTTTGGAGTCTTAATATAAGAATTTGGGTTGTATGTTTACATTTACAGTGACGATACGATTATCAGAAGGAACCGCAAGGACGCTGTCAAAAACATGAAACTAGCACCTGTTATTGGGAGACTCTTATGAATAGATTTTTAAATTATTCTACTTACCCGTACGGGTTTCTTTTTTTAAATCATAAGTTGACAGTTAAGCTCATAGTGATAAATAAAAAGTGGGGTATATTACCCGCTGATAGTGTAACTTTATAAAGCTAATAACCTTTCTAAGTTCCGGAGCCTATTCAATGCGAACAAACTAACAATAAAATCTTTCCTCTTTATAATATTAGTGTAGGTAGATAATTTCTAACTGGACGAATGAAAAACGAGACCTCAGTGTTCGGAAACAATAAAAATACTATATACTGAAATGAAAATCGTGGGATAATGGATAGATACGCTTAACTTTTTATTAACAAACACCTTTCCTATTCTATTTACACTATCGTTTAAAATTTTGCACATAGTCATAAAATTTCGAAATACGTTTGTTTTACTTTTTACCCGACTGCGAAAAAAGGAGGGTTATGTTTTTCAAGTGTATGTATGTTTTTTTTTTTTGTTGACGCGGAGATAGTGACTTATTACTACCGCCCAGTGTTCAAGGGGAACGACTGAGCGGTTATGTTGGGTTCACCGTGCCTTACGACCCGACGTTGAGCCGCCCGGAGAGATGGAAAACGTCGGGCGACCGCCGGGCCGAGTCCCTAACCTATGTACACCGCACGGCATACCAACTAAAACTCCGCGGTGGCCATCTTCGGCGCATTAGGGACGGCTGCGGGCTTCCTCCGACTCACGTCTAAGTTGTCGTCCGCAACCGCCCCTGCGCGTACCGCTGTTGCGGTCCGTCTCCTGTTGTTGCGGGGGCTCAGAAGCCCCCTTACACCGAAGGACGCCCTTGGCGTCAGAGGCAGCGTGAGGCACGCTGCCGTCCATCACAGGGATCACAGAAGTTGGCTAGACTAATAGGTGGACGGCACCTCCCGCCCACCCGTGACCCCCGGAGGCCCCTATTAGTCGCCTTTTACGACAGGCAGGGGATACCGTGGTGGAATTCTCCAAACGCCCCCAATCCACAGGGCGGGAGACGTCGGTCAGTCGTCCACCCGACGCCTCCTACGTCTCGTCTGGCAACGGGAGGGATCACCACTGCGCTGGCGATCCCTCACGGCACTCTCCTTCCGCGAGAGGACCACCTCGCAGAAGTGGGCCACCGCCTGCCAGGCCTCCCGGCCGCCGACCATGGAAGCGACCACTGCCGGCAGCGAGAGGTCTTCTCCGACGACTGCCCTGAGAGCGCTGCGTTCTTCATCCCAGGCTGGACAAAACTCCAACGTGTGTTGGGCCGTGTCCCCGTGGGCCTGTAGAAAATTTGTACGTCGGTATTGTATTTTTTTATTTGCAGTGACAAATCAATCAGTGTTACCAAAGACATTCAAGAGTATAGTTTTATAATCTTAGAACTCTTTGAGTGTTACGAAAACAGTGTGGACACCACGGTTTTTATTTTATGAGTAAATTGTATATTTATTATTTAGGACGGCCTAAATGTAAATATTGTCACAGTTTGTATTTGAATTTTCTTTGTAGCTGGGGCACGTTGTAACGGGGGTACAATGGAAGTACAGTGTTACATTGTACCATTCTTTTATTGTTATATAATATCATTATTATTTTATTGAAGATGCATGTTAAGTGCGTGCATAGGTGCACATCGATTCATTGCACGTATGCAGTTTTAAAGTCTGTTCCGTGTCTTAGTGCTATAGAGGAAAATCAGACACCTAAAAACTTTTTAGTTTAATATTGAACTGGTCTCTGATATGGAAGGGTTCGTCTGGGTGGCTACCACCGCAATGTCTATTTCTACCGCCAAGCAGCAGTGTGCATGTACTGTTGTGTTTCGGTTTGAAGGACATTGTAGCCAGTATAACTACTGGACATAATGAGACTTAACATATTATGTCTCATGATGACAAACGCAGTGGAATTCCACGCAGTATTCTTTGTAACTCAAGGTGATGAATGTTGTTGGTACTGTTTATGGGTGGTCGTATCGCTTACCATCAGGCGAACGGTATGCTCGTCTTGTCAGTCAAAGCTATGATAGTAATAGCATTGTAAATTAAAATATTTTCGGAATATTTGAACGTTAGCGAATTTATTCCGTTACAATTCTATTATCAATAGGAAACATAAACAACAACACATTGGCAGAAGATAAAACAAGTATTTTAAGGTATAGTGTAATTTGCATGTTGATAAGTTTTATTGCAAGCTACTATTTAACTTGCAGTGTATGTTTATCTAAATCGTATAATTATTTAAATATTGCCATCTGCTAATTTGTAATGGTCTCGAGGTCTCGAGTTCGATCCCAGGGCCGGGCAAAATTATATTGGATTTTACGCAATGTGAGAAAGGAAATGTTATATAACAGTTAATGTTCTATACATTTGATTGTAAATATTTGACTAGTTGTTGGTGGCGGCATCGGTCGTGTAGATCTTTCACAAAACAAAAATCCCATGTGATTTTTTTCGGCACTCATAAAACTTTCCCGTCTTATTAAGATAAAGATAACAGATACCTACTTTGAGAGGTATTGATTCATCATCATCAACCATGTGATGTCTACTCTAAACATGTTTATTTATTTATTATTCTTTATTTATAGTCCTTATTCAACAATCTTACATAATAAATTTATAATATTTTTTTCAGATATTATATGACACCGGTTTCGTGAAGATCATCTTGCTTTCCAGCATAGGCCTCCCCTAAAGCTTGCCACGTTGTCCGATTGTACAATACTCAGTGAGTTTGTTAGCGATAACGACTCAGAAATGTTTCAAGATGATGTGTTTGAAGAATTGGTCCAATATCTCAGTTCGATGCGCACATCTTTTGAAAAGTATTTTCCCAAAGAACGGAATACAAAAATGAAACTGAATACATGGATTCATAATCCTTTTTTACCCAACTTGGAAAAGCCCGAAAGTATGTCAAACGAGATATATGAATCTCTTTTAGAAATGTCATCAGAAGTATGGAGTCACTGTTCAAAACGACGCCTCTCAACGATTTTTAGTGCAGAATCCGTGATGAATATCCAATGCTTGGCAAAATGGCTCTGAATATTCTTCTCCCATACAACATATTTGTGCGAAACAGGATTCTCAACCTATGCAGCCACGAAAACAAAATATCGCAATGGACGCCGAACCTGATATGAGACTTCAACTGTCTTCTATCAAACCTCATATCAACCAATTGATGAAAAATAAAAAACAATTTCATACCTCCCATTAGTTAGATTTTTTCTATTTTAATATCTTCTATTATTGTACTTGCCATGTGGTAAAGTAAGTAATAATTAGTAACTGTTACATTGTACTTTTATTATGCTTATTAATAAAGAATACACTTATAAAAACTATTGTTAGCTTGTAGGGTTCCATCAAGTATTTAGCTTCCCAAAAGGGTTCCGTCACCAAAAAAGTTTGAGAACCACTGACCTAGTGAATTCTATACAATAAAATTAAAAAAATAAAAAGTATTTATTTCGGTACAATTACAAGAAAATTCAAAAACAATTTACAATAATTGTTTTTGGATGGGCGGGAGGTGCCGCCGAGTAGTAGTAGGCTGCTGACAACTATGAACTTTAAGAGCAAATCTCAAAGCTCTCCTCCTGCGAATCGCAGGCGGAAGCATCGGCGTCCGAACACGACGACGAAGGCTTCACGTCGGTGAAGCGCGGGAGAAGGAAGAAGAGGGCCGTTCCCCAAAACCCGGATGATATCGTCCCTACCCCCGCGCCTTCAGCGTCCTCCACCTGTAGCTTCGACTTCGTCGCCACCGCCACCGCCTCAACCAAAGGGGCCTAAAAAACCCCCGCGGTTAAATCTCCAACTCCCGGCCAACATGTGCATTCGGGACATCTTTGAGGAGCTGCGCAAACAGCGTATGTCCATTAGTTCAAACTCGTGGAATAAAGTCCACAAGCTTCTTGCTCTGCAGCCCGCATCAATCGCGGACCACAGAGCGCTCACGAAATTTTTAGATACAATGAAGTATCATTATTTCACATACGCCCTCCCAGATGAACGTCGCTTTCACTACGTCATCCGTGGCATCCCCACTCATATGTCCGCCCCAGAGGTCAAAGAGGGCCTCATAGAAAAGGGCATCTCAGCCCTAGAAGTGGATAGGATGCACCGCCAATCCCGTGCCTCCCGACCGGGTATCGAATACGAGATGGTCCTCGTAGTAGTTCAGTCCCCCGCAGACGTCAAGCGACTCTAAGAGATTCGCGACATCTCGGGTCTAGGCGTCTTCACCGTCGAGACCCCGCATAAGTTAGGTCAGGTAGGGCAGTGTCATAACTGCCAGAAATATAGCCACAACTCTCGTGGCTAGATGGTCACTTAATTCAAAGGGTTGCGAGCGCCTTCTGCGTTCACCCTAAAGACCGGTGTGACCAGAAAAGCCGACTCGTGTCAGGCTACTGGCAGTTACAGCCATAAACAAAAAAAAACAGACTATAATACAACTACGCCGCCGAGGCAGTAACCTAATAATGACGAACGATAAGGGAGTGCCATCCTAATGTACTAACCTACTTTTAATACTCCAATGTATCGACGAGCGTTATATTGCTACTATTTATGAACAGGCGTCAACACACATAAGGTGCTTGCACGTTTTGTTATTACATTTAAATAATAATTATGTGCATTGTAATTACTTTTTAATATTTGTTTTATCATTAATATATTAATATCAGTGTGAGGCGCCATAGACCATGGACGCTTTGAAACACAAGCAACAAATTTATTTTCGTTTCTTATCATTCCTTCCGCACTGAAACTGTCAGGCGCTCTAACCATTGACGAAGCAACAGATTTTCACTCGCAGCAGGCAGGGATAGGCAGCTAATAGGTCGCTCGAATTTACTTCCTGCACGAAAGATCTGCATCATGCAAGGCTCCTGTGAGCGCAAGGCTTTTTCCAGGGTGAACAACCACTTTTAGGTAAGTAAATACAAGGGCCTTTTCAAGGGTGGGAAAAGACGTTTCTAGGGTTGTCTTTGCCCACCTTTGCCCCTCTCCCTAGCCATGCCCATGGCTCCATCAGCAATTAATTTGAACCAATTAACTCAACAGTACCTATTCATTTCCTAGTTTTCTACGAAACTAATATTATCCGGATCTACTCAGCCTTATCAATATATAAATCAATTTCACCTAAAATCTCAAGTAGACATTTAATGTATTGAACTATGTAATAAACCAAGCTCAAGCTGTTATATAAGGGCTTGTTCTCACCTCAGTTAGCGTAGTTTTATAAACAAAACTCAGCTGTCAAAATCCGTCACACATTGTCACCTACGATGTGAATTGAGCTGCTGCTTAAGATGCCGACCTTAATTTCAGAGCGTCTCAACTGATATCGCACCTCAGAGCGAAACTGAGTCGCAACTATTAGTATTAATACGGCCCTTAGCCTATACAAAATATATTGTGTTAGCATTCTAATTAATTTTACTTTAAAAAAAATAATCAACAATGGTTAACAAATACTAAATTGTTAACGAAAACCATAAATTGCACTTGATAGAAATAACTTTCAAAGAGTAGACCACAAAATATTACCAGAACACTAAATTCCCAAGTTGATGTTCACGCGCGCACGTCTCGCAACAGAATGCTCTGTCAGACAGCTTGCCACTCCTTTTATAGGGTTTTGGTTACTACCCTCAATAAATAAATTGACAGCTAACAATTGTCTATTTTATTTTATTTTAATTGGTTCACAAACAGTTGCTACACCGAATTTTAATACAAAAACCATACAGTACATAATTAACTTAAACTAAGTGCACAAATTAAAAAAATAAACCGACTTGAAAACCATTACAAATAAAAAAATTATTAAAATTTGTATTCGCTTAGTATAAACGTATATTTGGAGTCGACGCCTAATTTAAATTACCAGCTAAACTAAGGAAATACACAAACAAATATACGAAAACATTGTTCAATTTAAATTAGGCACCGACTCCAAATATACGTTTATACTAAGCGAATACAAATTTTAATTATTTTTTTATTTGTAGTGGTTTTGAAGTCGGTTTATTTTTGTTAAAAAAAAATTATTTATTGCTTTTTTGTTAGTTAATGATGGAATGGTGTAAACAATACACTATAGATATACGATCGCAGCATTCGCGAGTCATCTGCTGTTAGTTATTGAAGAGTTCCATTGTGTATCTCCGAAGATCTTCATCAGATCTTCATAAATTATATACTAAAACCTTCCCTAAAAAATATACATTTGAATATCGAAAACCACATCCAAATCGCATCAGTAGTTTTTGAGAAACTCGCGGCCATACAAATTTACATACATACATACAAACATATATACATACGGATCGAATACAGAATCTATTTTTTTAAGTCGGTTAAAAAGTGAACACTTCATACAAAATATAAAGAGCACATAGTGTCTAAAAAGAGAAAATAAAAAATACAATAATCAACAATAAATTATGAAGTTATGGACAACATCTAAGCAACACGGACTATAAAACATTATGGAAGAATACAGTTACTTAGTATTTAATTTTCATTTTCTACAGTCTCTCTATATAGAGAGACTTTAAAGAAAGCTTTTACGTGGTTAGAGATGTCGTAGAGTCGCAGTCTGCGGTGTGACTCTACGATATCTCTAACCACGTAAAAGAAAGATAGAGAATTGGTAGTTGCTTGCGGCTTCATCTGTGTAGAATTCTGTTTGTGACTAATATATAAAAACAGTAGCTCTTCTTGGAGTTCGAGCTTACTTTTTACCAAATTTAGTCAGAATAGTTTTAGATGTTTAGCCGTGAAAGTGAAGAGACATACAGTTAGCGTTTCCAAGCCGACGGATAAATCTGGACATGGATAGGTTTTTTGAATTGAAATATGTGTCCGGCTTCTGTTAGGCTTAGACTACATTGGATCAGTCACGTGATCGTTCGAGCGAGCGGCGCGTCGCTCGGTGGCGAAGCGGCGACGCGTCGTCTTTACTGCCCCGTATGCCTCACCTTCAGAACTTAAGAAGATTTATGGTAAATGACCAATATAACCTTGTTTTTCATATTTTTTTTTTGTCTGGTCACAAAATTAGTTTTGGGTGTCCGGCCTTTTTATCCAAATGTCCGACCAAACTGGCTGATCTTTCCACCTATAATGTTTGACAACCTGGCAACCCTACATACAGTCACTCCCGCGTGTATATCAGGGACGCTAGCCAAGCCTTTCAATTATCCTTAACGTTAAGGTTATATATCAGAATGACATATCTTATCGATCGCATATGTCATTTCCATATATGTTTTCTGTGAGAAAAGCATTTTGGCTGGGGCCGCAGTACGGATTAAATTAGATATATTATAATCTTCTTGATTAAAACTCTTTATTCAGTCTTCATACCGATTTATTTGGCTAGAATGTTGTCTATGACTACGCAGACTTTGTGCGTTAAGTTTCTCCCTCCGAATTGCTTGCGAGCGCGCTCTTCTGCTGACGGCTGGAGGGCGAAGGCGAAAAGCACTGCGACGACGTTTTGAACCTTAAAAAATACAATTTATGACAGTGCTTATCGAAGAAATGATAATTATAGTATCAGTATAATATAAATACCAGACCTCTACACTACACACATACAATATAAACTGCCCACAGCTGAGCACGCGCCTCTACCTGCCGGCCCACTTCACCACGCTGATCTAGTACGGATTGGCGGACTTCATATACGCTTGAAATTCTTATGAATACTTATACTATATACTTATACTATACGTTTCCACACGATGGTTTCCTTCACCCTTAAATCATAAAACCTTGGATTGGGTTTTTTTCATTCGCCTGAGCTATCGTGCACTTTCAGTATATTAACACCAGCTTCGTATTTATCTGTCACACTGCTGGGCATGAGCCTCCTCTACTACTGGGCATAGGCTTTAGTCCACCACGCTGGTCAATGGTAATAAAATGAATATGTACTATTTACATTAGCTGTTTCATACGATAATTATCAAAAAATATACTTGAAACTTGTCAAACGGGCCCTAAATAACCTAATTTATATTTTTACATGGGAATTATTAAACTATGGACTTTATTTATTATCATCATCATCGTCATCAGCCTTTATCAGTCCACTGCTGGACATAGGCCTCCCCTAATGAGCGCCATAGCGCCCTGTTCAGTCAGAGTCCCAGTCTTTCGCAGATCGTCATCCCACCTGGCCGGAGGGCGTCCTACACTACGTTTGCCCAGTCGCGGTGGTCAGTTTATTTATCATGTGGATGATATTCTATGAACAGAAATTCTATATCTATACTATCTATACTAATAATATAAAGCTGAAGAGTTTGTTTGTTTGAACGCGCTAATCTCAGGAACTACTGAATCGATTTTAAAAATTCTTTCACTAATAGGAAGCTACTTTACTCCTGAGTGCTATAGGCTACTTTTTGTCCCGGGAAAATATTTTTATCCTGGAAAAAACTTTTCACGCGGTCGGAGCCGCGAGCACTACTAGTAATATTATAAAGCTGAAGAGTTTGTTTGTTTGAACGCGCTAATCTCAGGAACTATTGAACCGATTTTGATCATTTTTTCACTAATAGGAAGCTACATAGCTCCTGAGTGCTATAGGCTACTTTTTATCCCGGGAAAATATTTTTGTCCCGGAAAAACCTTTTTCACGCGGGCGGAGCCGCGAGCACTACTAGTGAAATATATATGTATATTGCTTTATTTTACAGACTGTATGTTCAGCAGTGGACGTCATATGGCTGATGATGATGATGATGATGATGATGACAGACTGTATAAGATACCAAAATATACACTTACCTAATTCAAAGTTACCATCACCCACTACCCGCCTCGATTCCGTATTTTCGTCGCTGAAGCTATCGATAGATTCCTGACTAACTTTTATCATTTCCTGGTACTGTTCTATATACTCCTGGCTTAATCTGGTATCCTGCAATGTTTTGCCGAATTCCTTATCCAGAGAATATCCCAAAGATTTCGTCAAAGGTATGTCGTCCATTGATGAGAAGTGTTGGTGTGTGGTCTGTAAATAATTATAACCGAAGTTTATATGTATATGTAACAATGTAATATTCTGCTTCGGTGGCGTAGTTGTATTACGGTACGACTGCAGTGTTGCGGTCTCGGGTTCGATTCCTGGGTCGGGCAAAATATTTCGGGAACGTGCACGAAGTCTAGGGCTTTCAGTCTCGGTACATTTACGAGTCTCGGGAAAAAAACGAGACTTGGTCCGGTCTCGAAAAAAAACGAGACTTTCGAGACTATTTCAAAAATAGTCATTTTACTCGTAGGCCACGATTAAAGACTTTTAAGGCAGTCAATACAAGATATATCAATAAAGTACTTTATAAATCACACTATTATAACCCATATGGAAGTCATATTACCAATTACTTATACGACTTTTACTTTACGATTTTTATATCTGTCCCGTAAAAGATAAAGAGCGTTGGATAATTACTTTCAAAGAGAGGATTTGATTTTATTACAAACTAGCTTTTGCTCACCGCTTCGACCACGTGAAATAGTTTTACAAGGACAAAAAGTAGCCTATAGCCTTTCCAGAGTTTCAGACTATCTCCATACCAAAATTCAACGAAATCTGTTCGGTAGTATTTGAGTAATTTGGCGTTAAGACATACATACAGACTTAGCGGGGGGTTTTGTTTTATAATTTTTAATTAAGTAAATCGCATAAGAAAAAAAATCTCTAATTCTACGCTAGAAGTACGTATAGATTAGCATTAGTGTTTGGATCCCAGGTCATCTCGTGTCTCAAAGTATCGGGACTTTTTGTATTTTTAATAGTCTCGCGTCGCAGGCTTTTAGGGTCGAAACATGTCGCGCTATAGTAAGTGAAGACTCCCTTCTCATAATAGACGTAGACGAGTCGTCTCCAGCCTCTTTTAAAACCGGCCTGCAGACGGCGGTTGGGCGATCGGTGACCCGCTACCGTATAAATAAAGTATATGAGGGTGCCGCGTAGTGTTTCATACTTATTTGACATTTTATTCGAGTCTCATCTTCAAACAGCGAGAGACTCTGCTCAAGAGCAGAGTCCTACGAAAGTTGCGATAGCATGCACATTTGCACTCCGTGACCTTCGACATGCTTAATTATAATGTTATATATTCATATAACATTGAGACAAGCCAAAGCATTCGCTTTGGGTTGTCTCATTTCCTGGGATTTTCGTAACTTTTCAAACCATAATTAGCAGGGATTTAGCAATGGTTTGAGTATTTCCCCCTATCGCTACCATTGTCAAAAAGAGATCTTTTCCCAATTTATCATAACAATAATGTACTTAATTATAAAGACCCGTATATGTTTCAACAAGGTTAGGTTGCGACTGCCGAGAGATTATCAAAAATTTAATTTTTCGAGAGCGAGAGTCTCGAAATGAAAGCCCTAGCACGAACTATAGGTGGCAGCGCAAAATCGACACAAGAGTCACATTAAGATAAAAAAATAAACTTTTCAAACTTATAATTTATTTATATAGTATTCCAATATTACAAAAATGATAAAATGACTGCCTCGGTGGCGTAATTGTATTACAGTACGACTGCAAAGCTGTGAGGTCTCGGGTTCGATCTCCGGGTCGGGCAAAATGATATTGAGTTTTTCTATTCAGTATCAGTCCGGAGTCTGGAATTTGTGCCCGATATGGCGATAGGCTCGCCCTCTATCACATCATGGGACGGAATAATGGCGAAAAGTGGGTGCACTAGTTGCGCCTCTGCCTACCCCTTAAGGGATAACAGGCGTGAGTGTCTATGTATGTATGATAAAATAAGGGCTTATGGTCGGAATATGCTTGTTTTAGTTGGGTGCTAGTTATTTAGACGTTATTGAAGCAAAATTAGGAGGTCATGTTCCCTTAATTACAGATTTGTTTGTATTGAACATTATCTTCAAAACTTCTTTATTTTTATGAATTTCTTAATATTATCAACAAAGTAAATGTTATTTTTCATCCTTTTAATACATTGATGTATTAAACACATCAATGTTTTAATATGAATATTTTACGTCAATTCCAAGTATCAAGAAGCTGAGAGATTCAGATTGCGCCACCAAATGGCAGAGCTTTAGACGTGCACGTGCCCTATTGGTGGTAGGTTTCTCATATGTAAGAGTCCATCTGGGTGGGTACCACCGCAATGTCTATTTCTACCACCAAGCAGCAGTGTGCATGCACTGTTGTGTTTTAGTATGAAGGACATTGTAGCCAGTGTAACTGTTGAATATAATGAGACTTAACATCTTATGTCTCAGGATGACGAGCGCAGTGGAATGCCACACAGTACTTTATAACTCAAGATGCTAAATGGTGTTACTACTGTTCATGGGTGGTCGTATCGCTTACTATCAGGCTAACGACTTACTCGTCTCGTCATTCAAAATGGGTATTTCTACTCAGTATCAGCTCGGAGTCAGGAAATGTTCTCAGTATATGGCAATAGACCCACCCTCTATTACCTACATGGGACCTAACATAGCTGACGAAATGTGGGTGTGATACACCTCTGCTGTGATACACCCCTGAAAAGTGAAAAAGGCGTGATGCTAGGTGTGTAAGCAATTATGTTTGGTACATTATTGAAGAAAAATTTAAGTTCTCGCACTTTCTTCATAAAAGGTATTAGATATAACTTATTTCTTATTATTATGAGCCTGCTTTTCATACGCGCCACAAAACATACCCAGTCTACTTGAGATTATGAAGAAAAATGAACTATAGGTAGGCAGGATTATGAAGTACAAAATGGAAAAGAAATTGGAATTAAAAATAAAATAATAGGGTAGTTTCCTATGTTTGATTTTGTACATTATTTTTGATGTAAGAGAAAATAATACGAAAAAGAAATACTTCTGTAAAATCAGCATCAAAATCGATTGAAAATTAAAGCAGTTATTCAAATTTCGAATATTCTTGTGAGCAAAAGTGGGGGCGTGGCAGGGATATCGCGCTATCTCTTTCGCATGCAGACAGCGCTATGTCCAACGGCGCTTGGTGACGTCACAGCCTAGTATTGCTGTTATTTGACAGCTACCCCTTCCACCGAATTTCAAAGCTTTATAACTTACTTACTATTGTGCCAATTTTGAAAATTATTTTTCCATTAGATTTTGGATAGCATACATTTTTCATAATTGAGATTAAAAAAAGTAGTAGTCAACTACCCTATTGTATTGCTGAGTCACACAATAGCAATTAATAATACAAAATATAAAATGCCCGCAATATTGACACACTTTAAACCATAGGTATCCGTCTTGAAAAACCACAAATCGAGTGTGCAAATTAAGCCTTTACATACCAAAACTAGACGATAATATCGAAATGAATATTGAAATGAAATGTGCATGTCCTCAGTCCAAGAGCGCACCAAAGTGGAAATTGTAGTGTGAGATTGTACGACGTAGATACCTCGAAAAACATCACCAATACGACACAAAAGAACAACATTGCAGTCACATCACCAGGTAATAAACTGTTGGATCCAACTTGTTGATTCAAACTGAAACGTTTGGAATCCGAGCTGGTTCTTCGATTAATGAGAATGAATTATCATTGTTGTCAGACAATGGTGTTATGATAGACATTGTATGAAGGTTCGTGGAAATGTTCATATTATATAAATTTTACTTTTAATCCCACTGACATCATGTGAAATGCATGTTTCGATGTATGTTAGAAGTAAACGCATAAACAAGTAAATAGATTGGCATGTTTGGCGCGAAACAGGATCAAAATAAATTTGAAAAAATATGTTTTTATGACAAATAGAACTGTGGGGCTAGAACGAAAACCTAAAAGGCGACAGGCATAATTCTAAGGTACGCGCCATGCTTGATTTTTAACATGCTTTTATATACACTTTAGCCCCGTTGGCCATTTTTTGCATGTGTAGGTATTTTTTATCGTAGTATTTTTCTTATGGCATTGAATGACGAGACGAGCATGCCGTTCGCCTGATGATAAGCGATACGATCGCCCATAAACAGTAGACACACCATCCAGCACCTTGAGTTACAAAGTACTGTGTGGCATTCCACTGCGCTCGTCATTCTGAGACATAAGATGTTAAGTATCATTATATCCAATAGTTACACACTGGCTAAAAGGTCCTTCAAACAGAAACACAACAGTACGTGCATACTGCAGCTTCGCGGTAGAAATAGACATTGCGGTGGTACTACCAAACGGACTATGACATATGAGAGACCTACCACCAGTATATAATACATATTACCAGTATATAGTAGTATAGGAAAGAAACAGTAGAGTAATGAGGAAATGAATCGATTAGACTTGATTACTCAAGTGGTTGCCGCTACCTATATAAACATCTAGTACAATTCTGTACCGTTCGATGATACACCTTCTCTGACAAATCATATTTTAAACTAGCTGACCCGGCGAACTTCGTTCCGGCTAACAGTCGATTCTTTAATTTGTTGTAGTTTTATTTTATTGATACTTAGTAGCCTAAGTTACTCCATATTACATCAGCTACCTGCCAATAAAAGTCCCGTCAAAATCGGTCCAGCCATTTCAGAGATTAGCTGGAACAGACTGTCAGACAAAAATTCAAAAAAATGTTATTTTATATACATATAGCTAAAAACGGTTATTTCAATATTACAGACACTCCAATTTTATTCATATGTATAGATGTAGGAAGAACGTAGAAATTATGTAGGTATACTATGAAAAAGAAATGGTCTAGAAAATCTTTTACAACACAGTATTACATATTATGATGTAATTGGTGGCGTGACCGACGCAAAGTCACAGATAATTGCATTATTACAATTTAAACAAAATGTGATAAGCCATATAAAACTTATAATGAAGTTATCAATGCCTACGACCTATGGCGCCGTATCTCCATCGTTACCAAAACTCTAGAAAGATCTCACGAACCTCTACAGTGACTCTACCATGAAATTCTATTGTTTAAAGTTATGTAAAAACTAATCTCTTTCTAAATATATCATATTTGTCGTCTTCCTTCTTTTTTTACAAAGTTTTCGCGCGGCTAAATATTTAAAATATGAATTTTCGAGTAACAACACTGTATACTGGGTGGAAGAGAAACGCTCTCGGAAACGAGGTGTACAGGTGATAGTATTGGTGATTCCTGACGTGATGGCACTAAAAATATCGCGATCGCATTGTTACAATTTTAGTAGGATTTTCTCAAATTTCTGTACAGCTTCACGTATGGATAGATAAATCAAACTATTATTCTGAAAAATATAGTAAAAAAGGTCAATATTTCAAAAAAATCGTAATGAAACACGTACATCAGCTGACGGGTTAACGACCGCGTGGCGGGGCCAGCGCAGCGTGGCGGCCGCCGCCTTGTCGGCGTTTGCTTTGTAGTTTTTTGTACGCTTTACATTGCGCGCGCATGAATTACGGAAATAATAAAATCGTAAATATTATCGCTTAGTTTTGCAAATGAATATAGTTTTTCGTTAATGTTATGGTTCTTCTCTCTTACCGTTCCGGTATAGAGAGCGTTTATAGTTAAAACAATAATGAGCTGAGACCGCCGCGTTTGTCGCTCACGAATGACTACAATATAGGACACACGTTGCGTGAAGTATTTATTGGTCGCATTACGTCGTGTCGCGTCGCATCGCTACGTATCGCGTCCCATCGCTTATCTAGGACAACGGGTAACTTATGTCTACCCTCTACATCTTATGTCTCAGGATGATGAGCGCAGTGGAATGCCACACAGTACTTTGTAACTCAAGGTGCTGCATGGTGTTTCTATTGTTTATGGGTGGTCGTATCGCTTACCATCAGGCGAACGGCTTACTCGTCTCGTCATTCAATACCATAAAAAAAACTCTCAATCACGCGCATCGTAGTACTTGTGACGTCTTCTAGATACAGTGCAACCTTAATATAACGTACCTCAATATAACGACTTCCTCGATTTAACAAATTCTTCGTAATCCCCTTGAATTGTCCATAAGAGTTAATATAAAATATACCTTTACATTGCGAACATTCTTTGCGTAAAACCTCTTTATAACGAATTTTCAACTATGAAGAAAAAGTATTCATACCTCTAATTAACGAATTTTGCCAACCCAAAACCTTTATATAAAGTTTCCACCAATAATATAACTCTTAATCTTATCATGTGATTCATGTCTCGACATGTTTCGACACGATTTTGTTTGTACAGTAATCATTATTGTTTTGATGGAAAGTAATGTAAACACCTTTGCTCGTCACTATTGTTAAGTTAAAATGGCTCAGAAACGTAAAACTTTTACCTCTTTATAACGAATTTTAGACCAATCTAACCTCAACATAACAAACCTCAGTTCAACGAATTACTTGATATTACGAATATTTTCTTGTTCCCCTCCGATTTGTTATATCGAGGTTGCACTGTAATAGCATTGTCTCTTTTTTGTTTTTGATGTGAATTTCTACCGGATTTTAAACATGGTTTTGGTGTTAGATTTTAAATGAAGTAAATTTATAGTCTATTTAATTATTACTGTGGTTTTCTTTAACGAAAAACATAAAATAATGATATTTTGAGTAATAAATTGGCAATAACTGATATCAAACCGAAATTATCAGAAAAATGAAATGAAATCCTCCTAGCCAGTTTCGGCCACGGCGGCCAATCTCAAAGGAGATCAGCCAGGTACGCAGGAGATATTATAGTGCACAAGTGTGTGCGCAATACACAGGTGCACTCGCTATTCCTTCACTCTCATAGTCCGGTGAGACGGCAATCCGACATGACCGGAGAGAGATCAGGCGCAGGACCAACGGCTTTACGTGCTCTCCGAGGCACGGGGGTATCACACCGCCAACTTCCTGACTCCGAGCTGCAACTGAGTAAATTTTAAGATGGAAAAACCCAGTCACAATTTTTTTGGCTCGACCCGGGATTCGAACCCAGGACCTCAGCGCGCAAATCGTACTCGTAATGCGTACGCAATACCACTACGCCACCGAGGCAGTCAGTCAGAAAAATATTTCAGTAACCAGTACTAACAGGTTAGAATGAGGAAAACCATTATACTTAATATTGTTATTCATTGAAACTGCTTATAAGCAGTTTAAAGTTACAATCGGAGCAAGTCATTTACACGTGTTTACATACGTAAGTCCACGCTTTATTCCCGAAGGGACAGATGGCGCAATAGGTACATTAGCAATGAAACCACAGAGTGCAGAACATACCACTATTTATTAAGCTATTGCATAGCTTCTATCGCAGGCCTTGAGCGTGGAGACCGAATCCAGAAATTCCGTAACGAAATAACCTAACACCCCTCACTATTTTCAACTCTATCACAACCATGTAGAGTGTACAATTTCATAAGTAAATTTAATATCGCAGTCTTGTAATTTATTTTTTCAACTCTATCACAACGATGCAGAGTGTAAAATTCCATAAGTAAATTTAATATCGCTGTCTTGTAAGAATACAATATGTAAGAGGAAATGAGCTGAATGTTAAACGATAAAAGGTCGAAATTACCGTGTATTTAAAAATTGTTCCAGTCAGTGAAACGTATCGAAATGTCAAACGCGCGTAGTTGATGTTTTATTTAAATTTCGAATGTCACTTTTACGGCCAGTTCTTTTATTTTATATCTGTTCAAAGAGGTAATTATTTAAATATTGCGGCTCTGGATACTAGTCCATTGAGCCCGTCTTTCATATTTTTTTTAGTTTTGCCATCTATCGATGAATATTTTATTTTATATCTGTTCAAAGAGGTTATAAATATTAGAATTTATGCAATAACTTTACCGCGGCAATCTCCGAGTGCCACAAGTCTTTTTTTTTGTCTCATCATGTGATACCTCCAAAATTATGGTTATAGATGATTCAATTGGTGCAACAGCACCGGCACATAATGAGAGCTAGTGTAGCGGTCGCTCTAGATGCCAGGAAGCAAAGGAAGGCAAAGGGCGCCAAAACGTTTAAAAATCTGCGATTATTTTGAAGCATTCCAGATGCTTACCGTGGTCTCTATTCTTTTCAAATTTCCAGGGGTGTTAAAGGAATTTACACATACACACTCACACCTTTTATCCACGAAGGGGTAGGCAGACGCGCAACTAATGCACTCACTTTTCACCGCGTATTCCGTCCCATGATGTGATTGGGGGCGAGGCTATCACCGTATACGACATAACCAGACTCCGAGCTGATACTGAATGGAAAAACTCAATATCACTTTCCCCGACTCCGGGATCGAACTCAAGAACTCAGCATTGCAGTAGTACCGTAATACAACTACGCTACTGAGGAATTTAACTAATAAATACCTCTTTAATAACTCATTTTCCTTTGATGCCGTGTTCGGACGCCAAATCGGCGGACGTCTATATTTTTTTACAAATGTAACGTCTCTATGGTAGATAAAATAAACGAAACTTCGCTATTATAATATTTTGTGTGTATTTTAGTTGTCATATTATATTGAACCGTCGCGTCATCATGAGTCGACTGAGGCGCTCTTCGGGACGACTCCGTATTTGCTTGCGTGTAGTTCTTATAGTACAATAGGGGATAAGCCTGTCATCATATCAGGTACAAATACTGGTGCCGGCAAATTTTCGTATGCTTTTTTCGGATCAAAAGCTCATTGTCATAAAACCACAACGTTTTTAAAGGTCTGCCTCGGTGGCGTAGTTGTATTATGGTACGACTGCAATGCTGAGGTCTCGGGTTCGATCCCCGGGTCGGGCAAAGTGATATTGAATTTTACTATTCAGTATCAGCTCGGAGTCTGGAATTTGTGCCCGATATGGCGATAGGCTCGCCCCCTATCACATCATGGGACGGAATGAGGGCGAAAAGTGGGTGCACTAGTCTCGCCTCTGCCTACCCCTTGGGGGATAACAGGCGTGAGTGTATGTGTATGTGTGTGTGTTTTTAAAGGAGTTTAAGAGCGCTTCAAATGCAACCTGAATGCGCAATAAACGCGATATTTTCGACATCTACACTTATTTATGTGCGTGAATTTACGTACCTAATACGCGTAGAGATAACTGATATAAAAAATCTGTGTTAAAAGGTCTTCTCCATAGGCCCTTCTAGACCAGAAAATCGAATCAGTCGTATAATACAGATGCGCCAGTTCATACTAAAATAAAATGGGTGAAATATTTTAAACTGCATAATTGTGCCGGCTGGCAAGGGTTAAACACTTTTCGTCAGTCGGCACTCCATCCTGGGGGTCTAGACAAAATCCCTTTTCTGTTAGCGTTTACGGTAAGAGACATATGCCCCCTTATTCTCTATGACAGTGTCAACTAGTAACGCGGCCGCGTCACGTTATCTTCTTGTAATTAGTGTTAAATGGTATTCTGTATGCCAATTTCCATAGCGATAAACACGTTGAGTTACGTGACGCGCTTGTTACGAGCGGTGAAAATAACGTATGTCATAGAGAATAAGGGGGCTGGTCCAGACAAGTCACATGACTTGCATATGTCATTTCCATACATTTTCACCTTTCCGTAACCGTATGCGCTGCTAAAAGAAAAGGGATTTTGTCTAGACCCTCTGGGCGCCACTCCACTTACCATCAAGTCACTGACTTCTATTCTCTTCTGCTTCTATTATACTGCGTACTAGTATAATAGACGTCAGTGCATCAAGTGCAGTAAGGTCACCGTGTCGTGAGCCTAAAATACTGCCTATTTTATTTAAAGGAATTTATAAAATGTAAAAAAAAAATCTTTATTCGGAATATTTGTACAGTTTTTTAAATATAATGTGCGATATCTGCATTAGTTAGAAACTGTGTCGCAGAAAAAAAACAACTTGCCTCGACTGTCTCGGTGTCGTTGTATTACGGTATGACTGCAATGCTGAGGTCTCGGGTTCGATTCCCGGGTCAGACAAAGTGATATCGGGTTTTAAATTCAGTATCAGCCTGGAGTCTGGTATTTGTGCCCGATATGGCGATAGGCTCGCCCCCTATCACATCATGGAATGGAATACGCACGGTAAAAGTGGGTGCACTAGTTGCGCCTCTGCCTACCCCTTCGGGGATAAAAGACGTCAGTGTGTGTGTTTTAAAATAATCATTTATTTATGATTAAAGTCTATGAAATCCTCCTAGCCAGTTTCGGCCACGGCGGCCAATCTCAACGGAGATCAGCCAGGTACGCAGGAGATATTATAGTGCACAAGTGTGTGCGCAATACACAGGTGCACTCGCTATTCCTTCACTCTCATAGTCCGGTGAGACGGCAATCCGACATGACCGGAGAGAGATCAGGCGCAGGACCAACGGCTTTACGTGCTTTCCGAGGCACGGGGGTATCACACCGCCAACTTCCTGACTCCGAGCTGCGACTGAGTAAATTTTAAGATGGAAAAACCCAGTCACAATTTTTTTTTTTTGGCTCGACCCGGGATTCGAACCCAGGACCTCAGCGCGCAAATCGTACTCGTAATGCGTACGCAATACCACTACGCCACCGAGGCAGTCAAAGTCTATACAATAATATTATTATATCATCTTAAAATAGCTTGTGTATAAAACAGTGCATAACCATTTTGAAATTTGAACGCGACGTATTTTACCTATTTGCAGAATCACGCATTGGTCGGTTTACATTGTATGCATATCTCTACGTTTAAAAGCTCTAGAAATACCGTCTTTGTCGATATGGATTGAACTTGTGATTGACACACATGTAATATAAATGATATATTATGTCCATTTATTTCACTAGTGTATTAGTTATTTGTACCTACTTTAATTTTTACTTAAAAATATCTGAATTATAACTAGTGATTTTTTTTATTTTTCATTATTAAACATAATATTAAACATAATAACCGCCAACAACAAAATCATTTTAGTAAATGTAGTTCTATATCCTACCTATCTTTAAAAGGTTTCCTTACAGGACACTACGCAGGCTTCACTATAAAATCCAAATATGCACATATTGTCACATTGAACAAACCATCTTAGAATAAGTTTACGAATTTATAGCAGAATATAAAAGACGTTTTCAAAGCGTAAACAGCAGCTGATATTGATAACACTAGGTCAATTAACTAACAATATTTCATTCACTATCTTATTTGACCAACGCCACTGCCCAGTAAATGATGCTGCACGCATGATCGGTAACTGGATTCAACCGGTTATTACCTCGAACTTCGCATTTGCGAATACTTGGAATAACACGATATATAATTATAATGTAGTAACCTCTCGCGAATTTCTTTTGTATGGAATATTTGATTCAATTTTATAAACATTACCAATTATTTAAAAATAGTTATGCGGTCCATAAAAGTCTGTCCACTGTATGAATGTATGTTAAAACGCAAAGTTCGTGACAAGAGCTTATTTATCAAAATAGTTTAATTTGTTTTAAACAAAGACGTAAGTAGTTGTAGGGATGAGTACTCGGTTTATTAGATTATGTAGTTACTTTAATACTTACTCTAAAATATTTTTGGACTGCTTGCGTTTTTTATATAATAGGTATCAAGGGCTCAATTACTTTTGGAATCAACTGCGTATTTTCGCCAATAATATAATTAATTAGTATATATGTACTGTAATTTACCCATATAAGGGCGCATATTTTGGAATGCAATCTAGTTTTAATATAAGCCTGTATATCTATACTAATATTATAAAGTTGAAGAGTTTGTTTGCTTGTTTGTTTGAACGCGCTAATCTCAGGAACTACTGAACCGATTTTTCACACGGGCGGAGCCACGAGCACTACTACTTTTTTGATAATATCCATTATTTAACAGATCAATCTTTATAGGCTCGCCCCCTATCACATCATGGGACGAAATACGCACGGCGAAAAGTAGGTGTATTAGTTCCGCCTCTGCCTACCCCTTCGGAGATAAAAAGCGTGAGCGCACACAGTGTGTCAATCATTATTTTTTCACGGAAATCGATGACATCTTGTGGCTGACGACGATAATACTTTTTAATACATCCTACTAATATTATAAAGGCGAAAGTTTGTAAGAATGTATGGATGTTTGGATGTTTGGATGTATGGATGTATGGATGTAAGGATGTAAGGATGTTTGTTCCTCTTTCACGCAAAAACTACTGAACGGATTTCGATGAAATTTGGCACACGGGTGGATCATGTCCCGGATTAACACATAGGCTACTTTTTATCCCGGGAAAATATAAACCGGGACTTTTATCCCTGAAAAACTTTTTAATGCGGGCGGAGCCGCGGGCAAAAGCTAGTTATAAATATAATAATACCAGCCCTGTATTACATACTGTCCCACTGCTGGGCACGGGCCTCCTCTATTACTGAGAGGGTTTAGGCCTTAGTCCACCACGTTGGCCTAGTGCAGGTTGGTAGACTTCACATACACACACAGATTTCCTCACGATGTTTCCCTTCACTGTTAAAGCGAACGATAATTGATAATAAACACGTAAATTTGAAAAGTCAGAGGTGTGTGCCTTGGGTTTTGAACCTCCGGACATTGTCTCGGCAGACCGTTCCATTCCCTACTAGGCTATCGTCCACTTACTTACACTTTTAATACATTATTGCTATAAAAATTATAGTAATTTCGTAGAGAATTATTGTATTTTCGTAGAGAACCTTAATCTGGTTATAACTGAAACTGGAAAGGTTGTGTTTCTTTAACCTTACCAATATGCCTTTATCAACGCGAGATAACCGCTTCAAACTGGTCCTGCTTTATCGTACGTTGAGTAGAAAGCTCTATGTTATGAAATCTATACTAATATTATAAAGCTGAAGAGTTTGTTTGTTTGTTTGTTTGAACGCGCTAATCTCAGGAACTACTGGTTCGAATTGAAAAATTCTTTTTGTGTTGAATAGACCATTTATCGAGGAAGACTTTAGGCTATATAACATCACGATGCAACTATTAGGAGCGAAGAAATAATGGAAAATGTGAAAAAAGCGGGGAAAATTATTCATCCTTGAGGGCTTCCATTGCATGCGCTGCGAAAACGGTTCAAGATACCAAAAATATATGTTTGAAAGAATTATTCTTCTTAAAATGATCTAAAAAAAATTCCGCGACAGCATATGTCTATCTTTTAAGATTAACTCACTAGAACCGTTTTTATGGTAATCAAATTTGGTCGAAATTAATGCATTATTTGTTAAGAGTTGTATCAACTTCATAATATTAATCTTTATCCAAATAAATGTGTTGGATAGAGTGATTCAACGGGAAGGTTTTCATGTACTTTTAGCCTGGAAAAACTTATTAACGCGGGCGAAGCCGTGGGCAAAAGCTAGTTAATTATAAATATTAACATTCTATCGTGTATAGTTCTTTATAATGTTAATAAAAAAAATAAACCGACTTCAAAACCACTGCAAATCAAAATATTATTCAACTTTATATTCGCTTAGTATATAATACGTCTATTTGGAGTCAATGCCTAAGTCGGTTTATTTTTTGTTAAAAAGTTTTTATTTATTGCTTTTTTGTTAGTCAATTATAGAATAGTGTAAACAATACATTATAGATATACGATTGCAGCATTCGCGAGTCATCTGCTGTTAGTTATTGAAGAGTTCCATTGTGTATCTCCGAAGATCTTCATCAGATCTTCATAAATTATATACTAATACCTTCCCTGAAAACTATAAATTTAAACATCGAAAACCACATCCAAATCGGATCACTATTTTTTGAGAAACTCGCGGCCATACAAATTTACAGACATACATACATACAAACATACATACATACATACATACGGATCGAATACAGAACCTCCTTTTTGAAGTCTGTTAAAAAAATATTGTTTCAGGACGACTAGTTATGAGCTATTATTAGGGCGCGATTCCGTTGATCTTCTTGAAGGCAAGTCTTATATGCAAGTATGACGTCACATTTGCGTGCAAGTTGCTTACATTGGAAACATGTTCTCGAGAGTGTGCAAATTGCATGGAAGTTTTATTTGAATACAAGTGGAGACGTTCAAATTGAGTAAGAAATCATGTGTGGAAGGCACTCGTTTTTTTTATAGGTATTCCTCAATAAACATAATTACTTTTCTCGTGCCCCCACCCAGCAGCCATTATGTTTCGATAATTTGTACAGCAAGACACCATGTCATTCGTTTGCAGTCTTAAACATGCAACTTGCCTGTGCCTTTGTCTGTCACTTGAATGAAAATTTACATGTTTAAACTATTCTTTCGATTCCTTTACCTGTAGGGTGCACTTTGCCTGGATATGCGGATGATGGCCTCTTACTTGTAGAGTCTAATAGTAGAACGAGGCTTGAAAGTTTGGCGGATACGTGTTTACAATTAATATCCGAATGGGGTGAAGGAAACCGGCTTACGTTCGCACCTCAGAAAATTTTCCAACTGCTTTTAAAAGGAATATTAAAATCACCACCGCGAATTACATGTAATAATATTACTGTCAAAAGAAAATAATCAGTTTGTTACCTAGGTTTGATTTTAGAAAGAAATGTTTCTTTTCTAGAGCATAGTATAATAAATGCTGGAGAAAAATCAAAAAATAACTTTTACACCTTGACAAGGATATCAACTTCTATGTTGGTGCTCTCATTCACTATGCTCAAAATCATTTATGGAGCAACTAATCTGGCATGTATTACATACGGATCACCTGTATGGGCCGATAGGGCTACTATCGGTGCTGTGGGCAGGAATCTGCTACAGAGTCAACGTTTGGCATTGACATTCTTGTGTAAGGCGTATAGAACTGTTAGTACGGAAGCTTTGCCTGTGCTCACGGGTGTGCTCCCAGTCGATTTGGAGGAACAGCGTCGCGCCGCTATGTATTACTCAACCAGAGAGGATATTATGGATAAAAGGTTTCTTACGTCGCGTGAACTCTTAAGAATCAATAGATTATTAATTAAACCGCACACCAACGTACACAATGAGTTGTTAAGCGAATGGCAATGTAGGTGGGGCGTATCTTCAAAAGGGTGTCATTAATATAAATACTTTCCGTGCGTTTGCGATCGCCTAACTAAAACTTGGTTAGAAATAGATCACTGTGTATCGCAATTCCTTACCGGCCATGGTAATTTTAGGGGGACGGTAAAATGCGTAGAAAAACTATTAAAAAATGTAGGTAAACTATTGTGGCATGTACCTACCAGTGGCAGGTGGCTAGAGGGGGAGCACGTGACTCCTATTTGTTGAAAGGACATATCCAAAAATGGGCCTGAAAATCTAAACAAGACAGTTTATATATATTTGGATAGAACTCCTGAAAACTAGCCTTTTGCAATAAATCGTTTAATTTTAAAGACCTCTAATTTTGGGATGCATGTAATTTTGTTTGGCTTGAAAACTACACTTAATATGAATGTTATCAAAAATTGATTATGAATGGAAGGGTCTAAAAAAT
Source organism: Lapara coniferarum (assembly GCA_949316025.1). Lineage (NCBI taxonomy): Eukaryota > Metazoa > Arthropoda > Insecta > Lepidoptera > Sphingidae > Lapara > Lapara coniferarum. Next base: position 10,720,089 of record OX438923.1, on the reverse strand, counting down.
TTTTTTTAATGGATCAAGTTCCATATGTTGCCCTCTTTAATATGCCTAAAGTTTGAGCCTGTTAATTAGATTATGAGGCCCAACACCCATACAAAAAGCGGACATCTCCTTTGTTTTTTTTTTCTATTACATGGCCGTTCCTTAGAGCGACAAATTTTGACTCCGCCCCGGGCAGCAAGAACCCACGCTTCCCCACTGGTGCGTGGACTGTGTTCCGAAGTGAAAGAAATTTTAACCAGCGTAATAACTGGGCGTTATGAGATTAACATTTTATGTCTCAGGTTGGCGAGTGCAGTGGAGTACCTTTAAAGTTACGTCGTGAGTAAAGCTACTTTTTATGAGCTCATATCATCATACAATGGAAATAAGAAAACCGGCAAGCGGTGGCACTTTACGTAGTTGGGTCTACAGTGTTAGACCCCTACATGTCGAATGATTTTTTAAAAATGATTATTTAATATTTTAAAAGTAAATAAATAAATGATGAATACAAAATGTTTATTGAAGTTAAATAATTTTTAAAATTTTTATTAGTTTCTTAATTTAATATTCACTTTTCATTTTTATTAAAACGTTTTCATTAAATAGCTTCAACCTCTTTCGTTACATGATGCGCGCGCATCCTACAATTTCACTCTCATCATTTTTTCATAAGCCGCCTAAAGCAATACACACGTAACTTTGAAAAGTCAGAGGTCTGTGCCTTGGGTTTTGAACCTCAGGACATTGTCCCGTTCCATTCCCAACTAGGCTATCGTCTACTTTATCTAAATTTGAATAATGAAAAAATTAAAATTAACTTAAAATAATTTTTCAAAAATGATTATTTAATATTTTAAAAGTAAATAAATAAATGTAATGAAAAATACAACATTTTTATTTAAATTTAATAATTTTTAAATTTTTTATTAGTTTCTTAATTTAATATTCACTTTTCAATTGATACAAGATGCATCCAAACTAAAGTTTAATTTAGAAATTTTTTGATCAAGTTAATGTAGATTTAGTGAAATGTAAACCTAGGTCCTAGACTAGATAGAACTTAGAAATAAAACCAAATTGTTACATACCATTTTTATTTTACTTTAATCTAATGTCCGTAACTGAAACTATCCGAAACTACCGGATAATCCGAAATAATTACATATCCGTAACCGTAACCGAAACCAATAATTCTAATATCGGTATCCGTATCCGGATCCGAAAGGACAATGGCAGGTCTCTATACATGATTTTAGTTGATGTCAATGTTTGGAAGTAAAAAAAATATATAACAATTCAGCAGCAATGTGCAAACAATTTTGTATCAAGATTATTAGTGAAAAAAGTCTAAAACAAAAGATTTTTCACTTTAAAGATTTGAGGTTATGATTTAGTTGACATATTTTATGAACTGTATCTTACATAATAAGTAATATGAATAGTAGATCTCATAAAATATTTGGTAATTTGTCTAATATACCACCCTAAATATGCAATAAAACACTAACGCCCGAATACTCAAACGTTACTTAAATATTTGAGATGGCCTTACGGATTTAAGCATTCGTTAAGGTTGAAATTGGTATACTGAAACGTTACTTATCTCCTAACCTTAAATTTAAGGCGACTCAGTTTAAGGTCTGCTTATTGATTCAAACGGTATTCACAAACACTGCTTAAAGTTTGACAGCTATGTAAGGCCTCCTCATATGGGTGTTAACCAAGATTAATTTGAGAGTGCATCAGACTAGTCTCAAATCTTTATGTTCAAATCTTTAATAATTTTATTGCGTAATAACTACTTATTATATTCTCTTTAGATTTAATAAATCGTCTTATTCTTCACTATCATCATTGTCTGAGGAGGAATGTAGTAATAGTAAAGGTATCAATGGAAGAAATCGAGAGAAACTAAACGCTTTCGAAGAATACAATTATGATGAGTTTAAAAGAAGATTCCGACTAATCAAGGAAACTGTTCTTCATTTATGTTCCTTAAATCGGGACATTATCCAGCCGGTCACAAAAAGAAACGCAGACAATCCAACCCATAGCCCAAGGTCATCGAGGTTATTTTTCACGGGAAACAAGCAACGGTAGTACATCGTATTGTGCGTAGTATGGCGGTTGAGTTAGCATTTATAAATATCTCTACTTTCCGTAGTATTATAATGCTCTTTGTGCCTACTTCTGATGATAAAACTGAAATAAGATTTATGAATTATGAATATTATTGTTGTTGAGTTGTTTTATTTTTTTTCCAAAATTGGCTAATGTCAACCCTGACCATACTGCCAAGTGGCAATATAATGCCAATATAAGCTCATCACATCAATGTTAAAAATATAATAATTAACAATTTACTTCTAATAATGAATAATCATTCCTACATATTAAAAACCTAGGATGGTTTTTAAACGTACCTACTTACCATTTTTACTATGTAGCATCAGCACAGTACACAAAATATACACGAAAACGAAATATAATAGACATAATATAACATTGGAAATCATTTTTAAACTGCGCATTGTGTTATTCGATTTATTTATTTTTAACATTTTAAAAATTATACTGCGTGAAACGACACATAAATATCAAATTTATTAAAATTGTAATCGAAAACAAACTTTTTATAATCTGTAGCAAAGTAACTGCTCCTCAACTGAGTTTTCCATCAAATCTTTTAAAGTACGTTTGAGAATGCCATTTAAAATAAGAAGCCTGTTAAAATTAAGTAGTCCTCAGATAACTTGAGGGTAAGTATCATCAAAATAATGAATTAAAACAAGAGCACCTCATAACACTTCGAAGTTCCCGCCAAAACTTCACTACTAAAGTATTTTTTTTTATAATTTTCCCTCATAGGGAAGGCAGAGGGTTCAAGCCCATACAGCCTCGTTTTATGTGATATTTTTGTTTTTTTTTTATTACTATGTGCTATGTCGTAGTAAAGCAGTGGCTACATTACCAAGACTTTATCGAGAAGTTTTGGCGGCAACGAAAAACACTTGATTGGCACAGGTATTTCAATTCACTTTATTTGAGCTCTAGTAGAACTATAGTGGATAATATGTCACCATAATTATGCAATATAACACTTAGTATCAGCCAAAATAATGAATTAAAACAAGAAAACCTCATGACACTTCCACATTCCCGTCAAAACTCCCCCGATTATAGTAAAGATTTCTTTGTTTTTTTTGTAGTAAACTCTGAAACTATTGGGAGAAAATACGTTTAGACGCTAAGTTCTACACTTGGGGGCAAAATTGGTAAAAACGAGCTTTGGAGAAAAATAAAACAATTGTTTTTTTTCTTTATCCATCTTCATCATAATCATTCTCTCTGATAAATATCTCATCTAAAAATTCTCCCGGGGCAGATACATTGCATTGATGTCTGGCCCACACAATAAAGAATAGTCATTATTCTGAGGTCTGGCCCATCCTTTGACCCATCCCAAATACTAGACAACTGTCATGGTATGAGTGAAGTAACGTACAAGTAGGGCGCCCGACCAAGCAACTACAACAATAGCCAATACCTGTTCGACCAGATACATTGTTTTCAATCAAGTAATCAACACATATACATAGTATTGTTTTCTTGAAATATGGCGTGATTTTATTTTTCCTCTTATTAATGAGGTATCCGACCATTTGTTGGGATCCAATCTGTAGTTAGCTTGGCCCAGCGTTCCGGATTCCTTCGAACTACGTGACTCGCCCAGTTTCACTTTAACGTGGACGTTTCCAGTTCAACGTGGACGACCAAGGAAGCGATGGAGAGACGACCTAGACGCATTCGAACCAGACTGGAAAGAGTTAGCGGAAGATCGAAGGAATTGGAAGAAAAAGGGGGAGGCCTTTGCTCAGCAGTGGGACACATATGAGGCTTAAAATTCATTCCTCTTAATTCAGATATTTTATTGTATAGCCATACACACCACATTTTCATTCCATAGTAATTAAGATGTGGTACGAATGTTGTTATTCATAATGAACATTTTATAGTCAGATATATTTTTAGCAATTTTTAGGGACTTGATGAAAATGATGTTTTGGTAGCCTAAAAGATCCTATGCCATAAACCATTCATAAATAAAAATGGCCGCGACACTTTAACAAGAAAAGTCAGTTTCTTTTTAATTTATGCAAGTTATACACACTTATACTACTAAAATTGGTATGTTGAAAAAATCATACAAAATAATTATATTGAGCTTACTATGTATGGAATTTCTAAACGCACAATTTGTTTATAAATACGATTTCGCCATTGTCCTTTCATATCCATAACATCCCTGATGTGTACTTATCGTTTACGACCAATGTTTACGGCATAATTTTTTCTCTGAACGAAAAACGCATTCTAACTTTTTTTTTGTCCTCAAGCACTGTGTTGCTGCGCTACGTTAATGATTCAGAATAAAGTTAAATTAGAATTTTGTTGCTTTTTTTTGTTGCCGCCAAAACTCTTCAACAAAGTCTTGGTAATGTAGCCACTGCTTTACTTCGACGTAGTAGTTCGTTCAATATAATAATAACTAAAGCATTATTATTCTGAGGTAGTTAGTCCTAAGGATAAAAAAGAAACAATACGACTGCCACTTACTTTAACCGAAAACTTTGTAGTCCAGTCAAGTTATGCAAAAAATCGTGCTGAGCTTGCATTAATTCCTAACTAGCTGGATTTTTTGTACAGGCCTTAAATACGTCGTTACAAATGCTATGTCAAAAGTCCCCACCGATCCCGCTTGTGCGTTGTTTTTTATTCGAGGTTAAAGGTCGTAACTTTTAGTTTTATGCGTATATCTCTGAAATGGTGACAGTTATCGGAAAATAATTCAGAGAATGTTTATATATCGTAAAATTTCAACAAAAAGGTATTCCTAATACTTTTTTCTTACAAAGCACCGTCTCCGAGTTATCGCGATTTCAGACTATAGGAAAGTAGAATTTTCAACTTTTTCTATATTATTCACATATTTCCCCAGTAGGAACACTTCACAATATATATTTCGAACGAGGAAACTTAAAAGGACAACATCTATCTATACATTAAAAAAAGCTTTGCTTATCGTTAGTTTCGCTTAAACTCAAAAACAGCCAGGCCGATTTAAATAATTATTTGATTGTTTTGTTCGAGGCAGTTCAGGATAGATTTATGAGCAAAAATAATCCGGAAAGCCTAGAAGACCAGCAGGAAATGGAAAATTCTAAATGAAAACCTTTTATGAAAATCGCTACATCGTATTACTTTGCAACGCATTTTTTTCGTCAAGTCATAGACCAAATTTTAAAATTCATTTCGCGTTAGATTTCGAACAGCTTCCAATTGGTACCTAATATTTGAACTTTAAAATTTGGTCCATGACTTGACGAAAAAAATGCGTTACAAAATAATACCAAAGTACAAATATCTACAGTAGTCTCACTCGGCCGTGTCCTTGAAATAATTACCTACAGCCGCGCGGCACGTAAACACGCCATAGGGTTGCCCGTCTACGGTATAAAAACCAGCTTGTTGGGAATTAATGCAAACTCAAATGTTCATCTTGACCGGACTATTTGACACTGGCAGATGCGCAAACCGCGCCTTGCCAAAGACAGAGAAAAAAATAATTCCTTATTCTGAGGTACAGAGGGTAAAAGTAAGGAGGATCCTTGCCAAAGACAGAAAAAAAAAGTAAGGAGGACGGAGTTTTGGTGGGAACGTGGAAGTGTTATGAAGTGCTCTTGTTTTAATGAAGTGAATTGAAATAACAGTGCTAATCAAGTGCTTTTTTTGTTGCCGCGAAACCTTCTCGACAAAGTCTTGGTAAGGTAGCCACTGCTTTACTTCAACATAGTAGTTAGTACCTACTGAGTATAACAAACAAACAATGCAACTGTAACTTATATTTAAAAAAATGTCTTACCTAAAACTTTGACACTGGTAGATGCGCAAACCTCAGCAAACCGCGCCTTGCCAAAGAGAATAAAAAAAGTAAGGAGGACCATCTTGTATGGGGGATTAGTCGAAAAAGTGTCCACTTGTAAACAGGCAACAGCAAATTATAGTTCGAACACTCACCGAAATAGCGCTAGTGTAGATTTGGTTTGATTTGATTTGATTTGATATGAACTATTGTTTTTTTAAGAAATTTTGTTGGTACAGCTTTGTTATAATGACGTTATTGTTGTTAATACAAAAATAAAAAATATAGAAGCAATTTTAATTTAGTATTTCTCTATACTCCGTTAAACCATTTATTTAACTTTTGACATGCAAGCCTATGAAATATTATAATTATTGAAGTGTTGCAAAAGTTCCTGTGGCGCCACGCCTGCGGGACTTCTTTCGTGAGACCTCAGAATGAGGTGCTTTAGTCTTTATTCTATGCGTGAGACAGACTTTAATCAAGAAGATTATAATATTTCTAACTTTAATTGACAACTGTATGGACGCCATTTTTTTCTTTTCCATAGTGAAGTGAACTACTGTTCAGGTCCGACATTAATTAATTATCAATCGATATTTGTTAAGCCCACTGATAGTGTAACAAAGATAATTCAAAACTTTCACATCGAAAACTAAACCGAATTGACATGATTTTTCATCGATTTTTAGAAAGCTAGAAGATTCTCCCGATTTTTTTACCGATTTTCAGCAATTTGAAGTTAACAACCCCTTTTTCTTTAATATTTTAACGATTCCTTGGTTAAATATGTTGCTGTCATGTCGGGGCGGCGCGATGGCAATACTTTTAAAGGGGCGGCAAAATTTGTTTAAATTTTTCACTTTCATGATGGGGGGGGGGTTATACGTTACTCTTTTTGTTGAAATTACCTTCTTTTGGTGGAATAATAGTCCCTAGAGTTGTAAATTAAGGGGTTTTCATTGAATATTGCTTGTTTTTTTTGCATATACTGATTTTTGCTCCAAATATACCGATTTTACTTGGCAACTCTACCGAATTCTCATTTTGTCGTCAGAGACCACAAGGTGCATGTTGTCTATGGGTATAACATTCTTGATGTTGTCAGTAGTTATAGATATTTTATTGACAGACAATATGAGTATTATCGTTCTGATAATATCTTAAAAAGCACCCCACGCTTCTTTATACATGTTTTTCTTATTTACACTATTCTCAATTCAAGTTTATTTTCCTTCATGGCTTCGCATGCTTATTCTATGGCTTTGCATGTTTTTACTGTCACTTTCAAACTTGTCAAGAAATGTCAAACTAGTTTTGGCGGGAAACATCAGTCACTTGTCTAAAAGCAAAACAATAATAGTGAATTCATAATTGATAAGCAAATTTTATTACATAAACTGATGATTGTGATGTCAAGGCCGTATTGGTGGTGGATAGGCTAAATATGATCGCTCCGTTGGTTTCATGTTAGTTCGTTGTCGCTCCACACACCGAGAAGTGGAGTTTACATAGTGGATATTTGTTTCGTAATTTTCGATAGTTTACACAATGCCGCCAGTATCAATAAGTGACGATGTAAGTAATTGTGCATGACCTATTCGAACCAGTATAGTATCATATCTCTTATGTCCTCATCACAGATAGTTAAACTTCATATTCTCACCGCAAACAGTGCCTTATTTTATAATATATGTATAATATTTTGGTACTAGGTATATTTTGATATTTTGTACACTTACTTATCACTCATATTATATTATTTAATATATTTTACTTTTATAGGCGCCAAAGCAAAAGCTGCGGGTTGCAATTATAGGACAAAGTACTTTCGCTGCGGAAGTTTTCAAATTACTGCAAAGAGATGGGCACGAAGTTGTTGGAGTGTTCACTGTGCTCGACAAAGGCAACAGGGAAGACCCACTTGGTATGTTAAATTTATTTTCATGAATGTGCCATTAAATAGTTCACTTTTCATTGATTCAAGATTTAATAAAAATTTGGCAAAAATGAAAGCCACCAATCTAAGGAAATATACTGGTATAGTGTAGTCATCAGCCCCAATTAATGTTAAACTTTTTATTATTTCACTGTTAAAAAGTTTTTGTAAGTTTAATTGTGAAAGTAAATATTTAAATAAAACTGTTTTTGAAAATCAAAATGTTTCTAAAGGAATACTTCCTCTACAGCCACAATCGCTGCCCAGAATGGCAGGCCAGTGTTCAAATATAAGACATGGCGTGTTAAAGGCAAGGTCATACCTGAAATATTGGAGGAGTACAAATCTGTAAGTATTGCACAATATTACTTGTTCCCATCATGTACGGCATGCTTGATTTGTTATTCAAGTTGCATAAAAATACACAACCATTTTAAGATGACATCTGATGTGTGTCAATTGTAATGAAGATTTGTATTACTTTAAAGATAATCAATAATAAATACCGTGTGACAATTATGGATTTAATTAACATTAATTATCATAATAATTATGAATCATATTTTTAAATTTAAAATTTGAATAATAAATTCCAAAATCGATTTAAAATGTGTGCGGTTTAATTATTGCCATTAAAAATATATTTTTTACTCTAAAGTATGTCATTGTGAGAATATTCGCACTTTTAAAATGTTTACCAGCTACAGTGGATTATTCACCCTTGAACAATCACTATATTGATCAAAACAGCTTTGGTTTAGAATGTTTAGACTATAGATGACAAAATCCTTAGACAAATCATAGGTTGAACTTATTAACCCCCAAGGCAAAAAGAGGGGTTTAAATATTTGACCACAAATTACAACAAAATATGGTCTAAATGACCTAGTTTGGCATGTAATTTAAAGCCATATCATGATATATTCGTTTTCATGCCAGTTGCAGACTAAAAGTTGAGCTTGTTTAGCTAACTGGTTAGCATGCATATTGCATATCCATACTTCCCTACTTCTTACTAATAATATAAATGCCAAAATTTGGATGATTATGTGTTTGTTTGAAATAAACATAGAATCAATTGATTTGAATGAAATTTGGCACACAGTTAGATCATGTTCTGGATTCACACATAGGCTACTTTTATCCCGTTAATATGCTCCCATCGGGAATAATGGATATTTTAACGTAGATGGCGCTGGCATCATATTGTGTTTTAAGGACTTTTGTAACAGGAAAGACATTTCACGCGGGCGAAGCCGCGAGCAACATCTAGTATATTTTAAACTAGCTTTTGCCCGCAGCTTCGCCCGCGTTAATAAGTTTTTCCGGGCTAAAAGTACATAAAAACCTTCCCGTTGAATCACTCTATTAAAAAAAACGCATCAAAATCCGTAGTTCCGTAGTTTTAAAGATCTTAGCATACATAGGGACAGACAGCGGGAAGCGACTTTGTTTAATACTATGTAGTGATGCGAAAGTAACTCTGTCTATAGGTTACGCTTTCCAGCCTGAACCACTGAAGCAATTTCGATGAAATTTGGTATAGAGATGTTTTGAGACTCTAGCAAGGACATGGCTTTTTATCCTAGAAAAACATTTTCACGCGGGCAGATCCGCAAGCATAAGCTAGTCTGTAATATTTTTTCATGAATAACAATGTTAGCTAACCTATTTATTATAATTGAAGAAAAAATGCACAGCAAACCGCGAAAAAAATTGTGCCGTTTATGGACCTAATGCACTGGCAACAAGAGTAGCACAAAGTGGGTTCAAGCGTTTTGATTTGGAAATTTTGATGTCAAAGATGCACCTTGCTCTGGTCGCCGGATAAAGAAACGGATAAACTGGACGCCATTTTTGAAAAGCATGATTGACATATCAGTAGTTACAACGTAGCTGAAGGACTGGAAATTAAGCATAAAACAGTTTTGACCCATTTGAGAAAAGCTGCGTACACAAAAAAGCTCGATATTTCGGGGCGCACGAGCACACTGAAAGAAACCTAATGAGCCGTGTACTCATATGCTATTCTTTATTGAGACGTAATGAAACCGAATCGTCTGTGAAGAGATTGATAACTGGTGATGAAAACTGGATCACGTACGACAAGAACGTACGAAAAAGAGAGGCTACTGCAAAAAACGAAATCCGTAGTTTCGGGTGACGGATCGCACGTTTTCTTACTACGAAGTGTTACGGATCCGATGACGGATTCGAAGACGGATCCGATGTTCGGATTTCGACACTAATGACATTTTTACTTTCGTTGGCCCTACTTTGAAAACCAATTTGACATAAAATACGTCGTTTCTGCGTTCGGATCATAACCTCAATTTCACGAAAGGTTTATGGATCCGAAAGTAATGGTTACGGATCCGAAGTAATTTGATAGTAAGGTTAAATCCGAAGTTCGTCGTTTCTTCGTTTCGGACTTCGTTTTTCGCAGTAGCCTCTAAGGTCGTGGTCAAAGGTCGGTCAGGCTTCACAGACTGTGGCAAACCCTGGGTTAACTCGATATAAAGTGACGCTGTGTGTATGGTAGGATTAGAAGGGCATTGTTCACTATGAGCTTTTATTGTCAGGCAGAACCATCGATTCGGATCTCTACGGCCAACAATTAATGAGATTAAAGCAAGAAGTTGAGAGACAGCGGCCGGAATTGATCAATAGAATGTGGTCTTTCATCACGATAACGCTAGACTACACACATCTCTAGCCACTCAGTAAAAAATAAGAGAATTTAGCTGGGAGGTGTTAGTGCATCCACCATATAGCCCTGATCTTGTACATTCAGGTTTATACCTGTTTCGGTCTCTTCAGAATTCTTTAGGCAGTATCAGGTTAATATCAAGAGAGGACTGCCAAAGCTACTTATTGTGTTTTTTATTAGAAGTCTCAAAATTTCTGCAGCAACTGAATTATGGCACTACCTCAAAGAGCATTATAATACTATGGAAACACTACCTACAAGATGGCAGATGGTCATCAAAGAAAGTGGCAATAATAGGCATACCGTAATTAAATGTAAATAAATTAAAAAAGAAGTCTTGAGTGTCATATCAAATGCGAAGGAACTTTTTCCCCAAGCTTATATATTCGCAATTTGAATGACGCGAAATCCAAAAATGGCGGACGCGCTAACTATTGACACGCTTAACCATACAGTTGAATACCCCGTCTATCAACAAATACTCAAAAGGCGTAATCGCGACCTCTTAAACTAAAACGAGACTTATTAGTTTATCTTACTAATTGAGAACAATTGTAAACATTCACGTACTAACTCCATGCTCGTGCCAATATTAACTACCTACTGCACTTGTGGCCTTTTATCAGTATATTCTAAATAATAACATTTCAATGGCATGTGGGGGTTAAAGTATCCCAATACATTGTTTGGCTATTAAGCCAAACAATGTATTGGGATACTTTAACCCGTTACTTTAATACCCGGATCCTTGAAAACATTAGTTTGATGTCGTTTTAGACGCCCTTACGTCTTCAATGGAAAAATATGCGACGTTATTTCGAATCTCCACGTATTGGATAGGCATTTGAATTCGTGAAAAGTAAATCTTAACTCTAACATGAATCCTACTAATATTATAAAGGCGAAAGTTTGTAAGAATCTAGTATTAGGGGTATATATTGAACTTAGATTAATAACATCTTGATGAATTTCAGACCAAATTATTACATGATTCCTGAGAGGGTTATGAGCTCGTATAAGATTTATTACCTTTTTTGCGAGTATATAAATGAACTACTCTAAACGAAAATAACAAATATATCTATATCATGTTTTTTTTTATTATTAATTGTATTTTATACCTTGAACTGATTATGAAAAGAGCAACACTAGAGTTTCTTGCCCGTTCTTCTCTAGTGAGAACTGCTTTCCGAACTGGTGGTCGAGCTAATATTGACTGAATCTAAATAATGTATAACATTTTATGGGTTCGAATAAATTTATTTCATTTCATTTCAATGTATGGATGATTGTTACTCTTTCGCGCAAAAACTACTGAACGGATTTCGATGAAATTTGGCACACGGGTAGATCATGTCCTGGATTAACACATAGGCTACTTTTTATCCCGGGAAAGTAAGCCGCGGGACTCTTATCCCGGTAAAACTCATTCACGCGTGCGGAGTCGCGGGCAAAAGCTAGTATAATAATAATTTGATATGTCTTTTTGAGTGTAGAACATCAATTCTTTCATTCTGGATGCGTGCACATGGATTTCCTAACAAAATGCAAAGGTTCAATACAGTACAATGACACGGTTCCCAGAAACGCCTCTTGTAAGTTGAATAGTTCCATCGAAAGAAATTAGAAAGTAAATTCGCGTAGAAATTTACCTGAACGAAACCCGTCCAGGCTAACAGATCGATATTTTGTCCCCGGAAAAAATAAGAGGAAATATACAGAAACCGACTTAAACATGTCCCATATCATCCATACCATACCAGCCCTGTATTATATACTGTCCCAGTACTGGGCACGGGCCTCCTCTACAACTGAGAGGGTTAAGGACTTAGTCCACCACGCTGGCCTAGTGCGGGTTGGCAGACTTTACATACCTTCGAAATTCAGAGAACTTCTCAGGTATGCATGTTTCCTCATAATGTTTTCCTTCATCGTTAAAGCGAGCGATAATTCACAACGAATACATACATTTTTTTTAATACATATCACCACCTTTTAATGTGTTATTAATAAAAACATCGATACTGTTATTACACAACATTTTAACCACTTTAATTTTTAACCACTGTTAATCATACGACGTACATTAAGATAACCCGTAGTTTATCGTCATAACACTGTCGGTGTTTGTTTGCAATCGTGATTTGCGAAAAATGTCGACATAATATTTTGTATGTCATCAAAGATAGATTAAGAGCGATCATGACCAGCTTGGGTGAATGTAGTCTGTAAAAAATAATTATAGATAACTAATGTTTTGCATTATATTTTGAACGATTGGAAATTCTCTCTCGGGTGTTAAGTCCTACTGTGCATTTTTTGGGTAAAATTAGCATATTTTTATATAGGAAACGGTCTGTAACATGCTTCCAAAATTGTATCCAAATCGGATGGTTTTTACCTAACATATATACGTCTTCAATATATTGCGCATTTAGTTGGACTAATACTTGCCTAAATAACCGCTGAACAGATTTGGATGTAATTTAGCAGATAGATCATTGCAGATTACCATAAATAGGCTACTTGTGTCCTGGAATTTGTTCTAGTGGATTATTTGTACCTAAAAAGGTTTTAGATTGGAACTGCGAGGAATAACTAGTTCTTTACATAAAAAAACATTTTTCGTTGGCAGGTAAACGCCGATATAAATGTGTTGCCGTTCTGCACCCAATTCATCCCCATGGAAGTGATCACATACCCCAAATACGAAAGTATTTGCTACCACCCAAGTATATTGCCGAGGCATAGAGGAGCCTCTTCCATTAACTGGTAAGTGTGGATTCTTAAAAACTCACAAAACACCAAAACACACACACACACATATACACAACACACACACATACACACAACACACGCGCACACACACACACACACACACACACACACACACACACACACACACACACACACACACACACACACACACACACACACACACACACACACACACACACACACACACACACACACACACACACACACACACACACACACAACACACGCGCACACACACACATTAACAAATTTTGGCCGATTGTCTTATTTACCCAACCAAGGTCAAAAGGAATAGAACTATGTGACATAAATATACGACTGATATTATTATTCATAGGCTATAATTTTATTTGCACGTTATGATTATGTGAGCATATGCAACGAGCTGTTGATTGGAAAACAACGAAAAATTTTAAAAAATAATCCACGAATTATCCCCTATGAGGAATAATAATATAAAAGAAGACTACTTGGTAATTGTAATTGGCAATAGGCCCGCCCCGTATTACCTGCGACCTAATATAGCAGGTGAAATGTGGATGTGACAACATCTGCTTACCCCTAAAGAAAAATGCGTGATGTTTTGTAATTAAATATTCCCGCGAACGCTGTCTCACCCTGTCCATTGCAATCGGTGTCTAGTACTTTCTAATCATTACCCTACTTTGCAAATTACTACATTACCACACGATATTACCCTGCCGTTACTTTCTTGAATGCTCAGAAATCTATAAATCTAGACTGATTTTGTAAAGGCAAAGTTTGTTATGTGTATTCTACTAAAAAGGTAACAAAGGAGATGTCCGCTTTTTGTGTGGGTGCTGGATCCTAAAATCTAACCAGGCTCAAACTGACAAATCCGGCCTGTTGCGGAGTACTGCTCGCACCTATGGGCTGGGGCACCCAAGTACCAGTTGCTTCCACTTGAATCCTTACAAAGGTGCGCTGCTCGAATCATAGACGATCCTAAGCTCTCGGACGGTTTAGACCCGTTGGGAATGCGAAGAGACATTGGGGCCCTTTGCGCACTCTATCGGCTCTTCCATGGGAGTGCTCTGTGGAACTGTTCGAGATGACATCATCATCTCCTTTTTACCACCGGACTACCCGTTCTCGGAGGAAAGTTCATCCGTTCCATCTGGTAACGCCCACTGCCAGCACTGTACGTTTCCAGAGATTATTTTTACCTCGAACGTGTTCACTCTGGAATGGGCTTCCACCCACGGTGTTTCCTCAGCGCTATGACTTATCCTTCTTCAAACGAGGTTTAAAAAAAGTTTTTTACGGTAGGCAGCGGCTTAGCTGTGCCCTTGGCATTGCTGATGTCCATGGGCGACGGTAACCACTTACCATCAGGTGGGCCGTTAGCTCGTCTGCCTTCGTGGCAATAAAAAAAAACTTTATGGACATTAAAGGGGGCAAAAATATGGATCTTGAAACCATTAAAAAAGATTTTAAATGCAGTTTCTAAGCATAATACAATTACATAAATTTCAAACGCCTAGTTTTGGGAGTACTATCCAAATATGTTTACTGGTGGTAGGTCTCTCATATGTAAGAGGCCGTCTTGGTGGGTACCACTGCAATGTCCATTTCTACCGCCAAGCAGCAGTGTGCATGCACTGTTGTGTTTCGGTTTGAAGGACATTGTAGCCAGTGTAACTACTTGAGGCTTTATGTCTCATTATGTCCAGGATGTCAACCTTATGTCTCAGGATGATAAGCGCAGTAGAATGCCACACAGTACTTTGTAAGTCAAGGTGCCGAATGGTATTGGTGCTGTTTATGGGTGGTCGTATCGCTTACCATCAGGCGAACGGCATACTCGTCTCGTCATTCGAAACAGTAAAAAAAAATACATATAAAGTATGTTGGATAGAGTTTTAAGCCCGTGTTTGGACATGTCCTTTAGACAAATATTACCTAATCATATTTTAAATAAAGCTTTTATAGTACCTACCTATCTGGTTATGCTGGTCAACTCATGCGGAGTCGCGAAGTAAAGCTATACAATGAAAATCATAGTCGTTTTATCATAAATAATTTCGCGCATTGCAATTTACGAATGCTAAATTGTACGAAATCATTTTAAGGCCATGGACTTTGCACATCATAATATTGATACAATATTTAAACTGACAAAATCAGAACTGTATAGATTTGCAAGTATTGATTAATTGGTGAAAAGCTACATTATTGACGACTTTTCCGTTTCGCTTCTATTCTGATAGATATAAAAAAAACAAAGGTCGTAATAATGTTATTAGATCGTAAATAAAACATAAAAACATCAACATTATAGTTAGTAAAACAATATATTGTCAAAACTCGTTGGAATTCATGCGCTACAGACACAGTCTACAGTCTAACAGACAAATAAAGCATGATGATAATATAACCGGTTTTGCAGTGCAAATATCTTGTTAGTCTACTTTTCGACGCTCTGTAATAAATCCTATCAATTTCGTGTTCCGTACATTATGATATAGGTACCAATCAGTATAATAACTGTGTTAATTTTTAGAAACGAATGCTTTGAGAATGTATCGTGATTTCTTCTCCTTTCTATATTATACTTTTTTTATTTTATATATTTTTTTGTTGAAGTTTCAATATTTTAAACGTACGTAAAAGTAAGTCTAAGTAGGCCATCACGTTTGTATCTGAGCTAAGCAAAGTGGAAACTTTTTTATTTTCCGTTTTGAAGTACAACTAAGACGATTAATTTATTCGGAATTATCAAATTTACATCTTACATTTAGTTTTGCAGTAACTTAATTATTCGTAACAATGGCGCTTCTTAATAGACAAGCTACTTGCTCGTATCATTTATTATTTGTGTAAAAATATAGTAATTATTAGCAGTAAAGTATTTTGCAACAGCATTTAATTAAAATTCGTGATAATTAATGTAATCACAAATAATGGTTTCTAGGCACGTTTTCCGCTATAACGGAACTACAAAATCGAACCAGTAATAACTGGATTTCCATCGTATCAATGTTTAGCAAGTCACGCAAGATCTAATAATAGTTATTTTGAAACGCAAAATAACACGTTTAAACTGGAAATATCGGATGTAGTAATGTTATGTAATAATGAATTATTGTTGAAAGAACTTGGGAAAACGGAATTGTGTAACAGCCCTTAATCTGTTATTTATTCTAATTCACATGTTTACGGTTTATGATGTCGCAATGCAATGAACTGCTGTAGGGTTGTCACAAAATTCTCGATTACCAAACCTATTGTAGTTTCTAGGCTGACAGTCAAATATACTATACTGGATCAAATGAGGCGATAATTTTAAGCGTCTGGCTTTATGATACTGACACTAGTATTGCTCGCGGTTCCGCCCGCGTGAAAAAGTTTTTCCGGAGTAAAAATATTTTTCCGGGATAAAAGTAGGCTAAAGTACTCAGGAGTAATGTAGCTTCCCATTGAAAGAATTTTCAAAGTCGATTCAGTAGTTCCTGAGATTAGCGCGTATAACCAAACAACAAAGGCGTAAGTATATAGCTTACAATAAAAATAATCTGGTCCACAAAACTTGTACTCATTATTATTTTAACTTTTGGTGAGGTGGGGGAGTGTTTACGTGACTTATTTTTTGAAAGAAAAAAAGAAGGTTTTTTGTCATAGGGCGGCAAGAACCCACGCTACGCTAGACATTTTGGTATCCCTTGGACGACCCCCCCCCCCCCCATGTGAAAGCTAGCTACAGCTAGGGCTGCCAGACATCTGGATAAAGCCGGACATAGTTAGGCTTTTTTGAATGCGTGTCCGGCCAAATTAAACGGTGTCCGGCTTTTTGCATTTGACCAGTGACTTTTAGGTAGTCGGCAATATGCATAAGATGAAACCTGCCATGGGTATACACTAGTGAGCTAAAAAAAGGTCACCGGGAGAAAGGGGCCCCAAAAATCGTATTAATACGACACAAATCGTTAGTAATTTAGGGTGTCCGGCCTTTTACCCAAATGTCCGGCTATTAAGTTTGATGACCTGGCCACCTTAGCTATGGCCGTGCCAGCCAAACCATTCAGCCTTTTAATATTAGTATAAATTTATCGGTCGTAAAAATAATAGACTTACAGAGTTAGGGTGATTGCTCACGTCTGGATAGCGACTGGTAGACGAGAAGCATAACATGTGATTGTAATATCTACCGCAGGGTGGCACTGTAGCCTATCTTGTTTATAGTTTGAATAAACGAATGGACTCCGTGCTATGCTCTGCTGTAAGTTACATCGTAGATACTAGATAAATACAAAAATAAATAAATTTGCCTTTTGGTGTGAAGTGTTATACTTTAGTAGGTATTAAAATAATAAGGGTTAAATTTAGATTTTATGTCTATCGCCATTGTCGATTCATGCTTAGGAATTATTTTAATCGTCTCGTTTAAGAAGAACGTATATATTTTGTAGTATAAGACGTATAATTTATTCCCTGTACGTTGTAGTGGCGCTCGTCATTATAAAAATGTACATACACTCTATCCCGCGGTCTCTTTCTAGTCCTCACGCGGCTTGTAGCATATTCAACGTTATTACCACCATACCATCCATGCCAGCCTTGTATTATATACTGCCCACTGCTGAGCATGGGCTTCCTCTACAACTGAGAGGGTTAAGGCCTTAGTCCACCACGCTGGCCTAGTGCGGGTTGGCAGACTTCACATACCTTTCGAGTTAGTAATTGTAATAATGGCTAACAGATGTCGCTGGTCATCTCCTTTAAGAGACTTAAATAGGCATCTTGAAATTGGCAATCGAAGGCAGAAGTCGAGGTAGCTCAATTGGAAGAGCACCGGCACGGTACGCCGGAGGTCGTGGGTTCGAGTCCTGCCTTCGACTGTTTCTTTTTCAAGATTCCAAAAAAAAATGTATAAAAATCATTATCCAGGCACTACATGGCCATTAACATGTATAAAAACCATAATATAAAATAAATACCTTCGAAATTCAGAGAACTTCTCAGGTACGCAAGTTTCCTCACGTTGTTTTTCTTCTCCGTTAAAGCTAGTGATAATTCACAAAGAATACACACATAAACTTTTAGGAAAGTCAGAGGTGTGTGCCTTGGGTTTTGAACCTGCGGGCATTCGTCTCGGCAGTCCGTTCCACTCCCAACTAGGCTATCGCCGCCTTTTATTAACGTTATTGGGCATAAAGAATTATTGTCTTTGATCACAGAATGAGTTGGTTTTATCAAAGTTACTTACACTTAATAACACGCCTTCGCTGGATAGTCTAAAAATCTATCTTGAACATCATCTAATCAGATTGGAGTTTTTTTGACATGCTTACCGATGAGTTATTTTGGTTTATACCGTTTCGTTGATTACCTAATCCGATTCTTACGATTGTATTCACTCCGTCTTTTGTCATACATAAATTAATTGCCAAGATTGTTGTGCCATATTTTTAATTTGAATTCTTCGTCTCGAACAACATAAATTATCCACAAGACCCATGTTTATTTATTCACAGGATATGACGATCTATTACTTATTTGATTGCAAGTAACATACAAACTTAACGACTTTTATAGGAACATTAACAGTATTCGACGGTTACGTAGAACAAAGTCGTATATGCAAAATGTTAGCTTTTCAGTAGAGCGCTTTGAAAGTCGTTAGTTTGTATTCATGTGCGAATTAGTGCTATTTTCACACATTAAGTTCAAAGTTGTTACTGAACCCTATAGAATATAATGTTTTGTTCACTATAACTTGTGATTTTCACAATTAACTTAGACTTTCAAAGCGCTCTACTGAAAAGCTTCATTTTGCATATACGACTTTGTTCTACGGAACCGTCGGTATGTATTGCGAAATTTGAACAACCACAAGTTTCTTAGTAAGTATTCGAGATTGCGTGCCGCGTTACATTAGACTGCAGTTAAATCTTATGATTAAAACTGGAACGTGGGCGGCTAAATATTAGGGGTGCTAACAATGTGTTTATTAAAAAAAACTAGCCGCCGGTGAAAGTAAAATCTCTAAATATCCATCTGCTGACTCTTCTAACCTCAATATGTTAATCAAATACTGTTGTATCGGTTTACCAACTTTTATAATGAAATAACTTTTTAAAAATATCTAAATCTAATATCAATAATATAATTGCAATTTTAATTACTAATAAACTAATTCTATAAATTTTATACTGCCTCGGTGGCGTAGTTGTATTACAGTACGACTGCAAAGCTGAGGTCTCGGGTTCGATCCCCGGGTCGGGCAAAGTGATATTGAGTTTTTCTATTCAGTATCAGTCCGGAGTCTGGAATTTGTGCCCGATATGGCGATAGGCTCGCCCCCTATCACATCATGGGACGGAATGTCGGCGAAAAGTGGGTGCACTAGTTGCGCCTCTGCCTACCCCTTCGGGGATAACAGGCGTGAGTGTATATATGTAATTCTATAAATTTTAAAGAAGTGATGTAAAGGTCTAAAAAATGTCTCAGACAATTCTCTCCAACCAACAACCTCAAACGCTTTTTTCCCCCAAAGCTTATTATAATTTTGTTCAACTTGTATAAGTACTGCAGATGTTTATTCTCATAATACTGAAAAATAAAATTTAATTACTCTGTGTTGCATTACCCTGCGCTAAAACTAATACTTCCCGCAATTCATTCGCACATTACTCTGTCGGATGTATGAAGTGAATGTTGACTTTAATAGCCTTACAACCCGCTATAACCGGTGCGGACTGGATTTCATCAGTTTAAATTGGTCAATTTCCACGACCGTAGTCAATAGATATCTATGGCAAGCATCTGTGTTAATAAGTGTGACTTATGAGCGACAGGGTCGTCGGTTCACATCTGCGTGATAAGTGATCGAAGTTTAGGTAACGGTTGTTATGTGAGAGTTCGCGTTATGATATGAAAGTGAATGCGATATTATATTTTATGACAGAATCATATATCTTAAAATGTAATTAATTGTAATGTGTTTTGTTGTCCAAACAAATAAATAAAAGGGTTTATTTGAACTCCTCCCAAATGACCGAGATTGAAATTAACCTTATATGCAGTTATAACATTTAATAAACAAAATTCTTAACATTGACAGATTCACAAATTACACAGGTAATGAAAAATTTTGTTTTTACAGGGTTTCTCAAAACAATACAGATGATCATTACTATTCGAATTATGATAATCCTAAGAATTTTGAATTCCATGAAGCACTCACTACCGCAACAATATGACTGCGTCGGTGGCGTAGTTGTATTACCGTACGACTGCTATGTTAAGGTCTCGGTTTCAATCCCTGGGTTGGGCATAGTGATATTGAGTTTTTCTAATCAGTATCAGCCCGGAGTCTAGAATTTGAGCACAATATGGCGATCGGCTCGTCCCTTATCACATGGGACGGAATAATGGCAAAAAGTGGCTGCACTAGTTGCACCTCTGCCTACCCCTTCAGGAATAAAAGATGTGAGTGTGTGTGTGTATATTCCAACAATATATCAATAATTATTCACCAGGACCTTAATAGAGGGCGACAAAACATGCGGCCTGTCCATCTTCTGGGCCGATGATGGGCTGGACACCGGCCCAATCCTCATACAGAAGACGTTCCCAGTCACCATCGACGACACCGTCGATACACTATACAACAAGTATTTGTACCCGGAAGGTGAGTACTCACTACTCTACTTAAAAACCTAATTTAACTTAATTACGTATATCTGATGTATGCGATACCCACCTTGGCTCGTATGCAAAAAAATACCTTCCGATATTTGTATGAGACGATTGGGATCTTACTTAATAATATTATGAATGCGAAAGCTTGTGAAAATGTTTGGATGTTTGTAAAAAAGTAAACGCAGAAAACACTAAACGGATTTGGATGAAATTTGGCACACGGGTAATTTATGTCCTGGATTAACACAAATTGGCTACTTTTTATCCCAGTAATTTGCTCATATATTAAATCTCATTCTTTGAGTAGATGGCGCTGGCGTCGTCCTGTGTTTGTAACTTGTAGCGGGAAGGCTTTTCAGGCGGGGAAAGCCGCGAGCCACGCCTAGTTATTGATAAAATAAATGCTTTGTTTTCGATCAAGAACTTAAAACTTTCCTCCTTAACGCTTGCCGCACACGTTCGGTTTACTAATTAGGTTTCCTGATCAGGAATTCAGATTCAGGAACGTGTGCGCGTTGTTGAACATTTTCTATGTAAGCGGAGCATTCAGGTTTCCGAATCTGAATTCCTCATCAGGAAATCTAATCAGGAAACCGAACTTGTGCGGCAAGCGTTAAGATTGGTAACATCCATTCAATTCGTCTGGCAGTGCGTCTCGTGCCGTGACCATTAAACATCAGTGCTCTGTTTATCAAACATTACAACTCTACAAGCTCATAAGTTACATGTTATTTTTTTTGTAAAATTGACTAATTTCCAAGAGAAAACGCTTGTAATACAAGGCTTGTAACGCTTGATAAACGGGGCACAAGTTTCCTAACTTGTGCTATAAAACAGTAAAGTCATTCATTATTCCGACTTTAATAGATTTTCGACATTTGAAGGTATGATATTTACTGGTTAATACTATTATATGTTTTCATTTCTGCAGGTATCAAAGCGTTAGCAGATGCTGTGAACTCCGTAGCTAACGGCACTGCGCCCAGAATACAACAATCTGAAGAGGGTGCCACTTACGACCCGGCTCTTTTCAAACCAGAAACACATCAGGTATATCACAAAAGTGATATATTACATTTTTTAAGGTTCGATAGCATAGAGGGCAGCCCATAGTTTACTGAACTCGAGTTAAGCAAAATTTCGTGGGTACTGAGACACGTGTGGCCGTAGACCCAATTGGCATGCGATCCATAAATATTTGTTTCGGGGCTACTCATTGTTGTTTCAAATGCCCTCGTAGTTCCTGACGCTCAGCAGAAAAAGTTTAATGTTGACAGAACTTTTTAAATCTTACTAATATTGTAAATGCAAGTTTGTGAAATTGGCTGTTTGCTTAAAGTAAACACGGAAACAACTGAACGAGTTTTGATAAAATTTGACAGACGGGTAGACCATGTCCTGGTTAAACACGTAGGCTACTGTTTATCCTAGTAACTTGCTACCATGGGAAGTAATGGTATGTTTAATGTGATTTTTTAAATAGATGTCGCTCGCATCGTTCAGTATTTTGCGTACATTTTTAGCGGGAAAAGATTTTCACGCGAGTCAAGCCACGAGCAACATATAGTTTATTATAATTTTGTCAACAGATCGACTGGTCCAAAGGCGGTATGGCTCTACACAACTTCATACGCGGTCTCGACTCGTCACCGGGAGCCACGAGCTTCATCCAACCACAGACAAAAGATGGCGTTGTCGATGCTGAGCCAATTGAAGTGAAGTTCTTCGGTTCCTCGCTGTGGCAGGCGGAGTATGAGACTGAAGGCGATAAGTTAGTTATACCAGGGTTGGAGGTACCGGCTGTAATCCACGAAGCTGGGTTGCTGATCACAGCTAACGATGGGGTTAAAGTGAGTATTCAGTTTGTTCTTTTTTATTATTATTTTAGCCAAGTACAAAATCTCGTTAAATCTATATTCAAAATATGAAACAAAAGTGGTGACAATTATGAATATTCTTGGATTTTTCCGCCATTAGCATCATAAATGAGGACAGAAATTCATTCCAAAATTACTTTGTATTAATAGTTACAACATTGCTGCATAAATAAATCACTTCCATAGAAGCTCCAAAATAGATATTTCTGTCATTTTAGATAATTATACTAATTTCATATCAAAATTTGTGCAGCTCAACGTCCAAAGACTAAAAGTGAACGGCAAAATGATAAATGCACAAAACTTCTTCAAAGCGAACGACCAGAAAGTCACCTTAGAGTTGACAGAAGAAGAGAATCAATTCGTAGAAAGCGTAAGAAGCGTATGGAAGGCCATACTACGCATAGACATAGAAAATGACACCGACTTCTTCGACTCCGGCGCAGGATCCATGGACGTAGTCAGACTAGTTGAAGAGATAAAAGACCTAGCCAACTTAGAATTACAGAACGAAGATGTCTATATGAACACAACGTTTGAGGAGTTCTATAATGTGGCCATATTGAAGGCCAGAGGCGGTTCCGGAAGTCAAGATATAGAGTATGAAGGTGTAGAGATGGAAGTGAATAAGATGAAGATTAAGTTCCCGACGCAACTGTTTATCGATGGACAGTTTGTTAATGCCGATAGTGGTATGTTGTTATTGTGTTCATTTTTGTTTCTACTCTTTTTAAGATCTTGATATTTTATTCTTATTCTTAAAAAGACTTATACGCAGATTTTTTTATGTTATTAAAATTTGAACATTTTTGTACTTATTGAATTCTAATCACGAGTTTTTAGGTCTAAATAATTTAATTAAAATCACGCATAATCAATGATTAAAAACGCTTGATTTAAATCATTTTATAATCATCGATAATTCTATAAAAAAATATCTTACAGACACTTGTAATTACAAAATAAAATTGTGTTCTACAGGAAAAACTCTTACATTAATAAACCCAACGGACGAGACCGTGATATGCAAAGTGCAGAGCGCGTCCGCCAACGACGTCGACAAAGCAGTGAAGGCGGCGAAAAAAGCATTCGAAGAGGGAGAATGGTCGAAAATCAGCGCCCGCGAGAGAGGACAGCTGCTGTTCAAGTGAGGGCTTTATAATATTATAGCTTTTGCCCGCGGCTTTTAAAAAGTTTTTCCGGGATAAAAGTCCCGCTTTATATTTTCCCGAGATAAAAAGTAGCCTATGTGTTAATCCAGGACATGATCTACCCGTGTGCCAAATTTCATCGAAATCCGTTCAGTAGTTTTTGCGTGAAAGAGTAACAAACATCCATACATCCAAACATCCATACATTCATACAAACTTTGGCCTTTATAATATTAGTAGGTTTATATAGACTGCCTCGGTGGCGTAGTTGTATTATGGTACGACTGCAATGCAATCTTGGGTTCGATCACCGGGTCGGGCAAAGTGATATTGGATTTTTTCTATTCAGTATCAGCTCGGAGTCAGGAATTTGTGCCCGATATGGCGATAGACTCGCCCCCTATTACATCATGGGATAGAATAATGGTGAAAAGTGGGTGCAATAGTTGCGCCTCTGCCTACCCCTTCGGGGATAAAAGGCATGAGTGATGTATGTATATAGAGTGGTGAAAACATACAGACTGGGTATTAAAAGGTTCCGGGTTTGATTCTCAGTTCAGGTTACATTTGTGAGGTATATTAGCCTCGGAAATGCTCCAGAAATAAATGACAGCAGGATGTGGGTTATAAAAACTAATATGTCATGTTTATTCTGGGATTTAATAACTATAACTAAGCTAGTAAAAATCCTATTTTTATCTATTTAAAGACCTGTCAAAAATACACCTTTAACCAACTTTTACAGACTGGCAGATCTGATGGAACAACACAAAGAGGAACTAGCGACGATAGAAACCATAGACTCCGGAGCGGTCTACACTCTGGCCCTGAAGACTCACGTGGGCATGTCCATAGACACTTGGAGGTACTTCGCTGGATGGTGCGACAAGATACAAGGATCAACAATACCTATAAACCACGCTAGGCCAAACAGGAACCTGTGTATTACAAAGAAAGAACCGATTGGTGTATGCGCTCTGGTCACCCCCTGGAATTACCCCTTGATGATGCTCTCGTGGAAGATGGCAGCTTGTTTGGCCGCTGGAAACACTGTTATCATGAAGCCTGCTGCTGTAAGTTTTTTGGGATCTTCTCATTCTTGTCTGTATATCCAAAAAACTTGGTTGAAATTCAAGCTTGATTAAAATCTTTTATCTGTTGAATTTGAATACAGCTCCATTGGTTCAAATTTAAAATTACTGAATTCGCATTTTTCTTGGAAGTGAATAGGTTTATCCTAGTTTTTTAATATATTTTTTTTATCAATATCCTCATACTGAAGTATTATTCTATTTTGGTTTACATTTATTCAAAGTCAACGGTGAAAATAACTTTTATTATTTAATAACATTTCTCGTTCCACAGGTGTGTCCGCTAACAGCGTTAAAGTTTGCGGAGCTGTCCGCCCGCGCTGGTATTCCTCCGGGCGTCATCAATATTCTTCCTGGTAGTGGAACGGTTTGTGGACAAGCCCTGGCGGACCATCCGCTTGTGAGGAAACTAGGGTTTACTGGCAGCACTGAGATTGGTATGTACCAGTGATTATGGGTTTTGTCGCCCATGGGGTAGGGCAGATACGTATCTGTTGTTTTCAAACAACCATAACTGTATACTGGGGTTCGAAGGACCAAAAACTATGTTGAAGATTAGTGTTAAAATAGACCCACTAAGTTTTCATTTAACCAAAAATAAATGTATAACGAACATTACATTTTGGGGTACACGGTTTTAAATACAACTTTTTGCGAGTAACGCAAATATACCAAAAAAGTAATAAAATGTAAAAAACGTGGCTTGAGCGAGCTTTTATTATTTAAAGAGGAACAATATATAATTTATATGTAACTTATATTTCAACACAAAGTGGGTGAAACAAAAAAAGTCCTTGTATTTGTACCTTTATCTAAATGTGTCCAATCATCTTTTGGCGATTTTATTATTGACTAATAAATCCGCAGGTCAAACCATCATGAAGTCCTGCGCTGTGTCGAACATAAAGAAAGTGTCTTTAGAGCTCGGAGGCAAGTCGCCACTCATTATCTTCGAAGACTGTGATCTCGACAAAGCTGTGAGAAACGTAAGTTGATTCTGCCACATTTACTCACGCCTTTTATCCCCGAAGGGGTAGGCAGAGGCGCAACTAGTGCACCCACTTTTCGCCATTATTCCGTCCCATGATGTGATAGGGGGCGAGCCTATCGCCATATCGGGCACAAATTCCAGACTCCGAGCTGATACTGAATAGAAAAACTCAATATCACTTTGCCCGGCCCGGAGATCGAACCCGAGACCTCAACATTGCAGTCGTACCATAATGCAACTACGCCACCGAGGCAGTCAGGCAGAATTTAATTTAATGATGTTACAATAGTCCATTGACAGTGGCAACACCATCCACAACTTTGAATTACAAACTAGCATAGCACTGAAGTCAGTGACCTCACGAGGCATTAAAATACAGGAGTAAGGCAGTTTCATCTATGGTCAGGTAAAGTTACGGCTCTTTACACTGGCGAACTCACAGCGAGGCGAACACACTTATTTTTTTTTCTCGGGTAAAAACGCATTATCGCCACCACCACTGGGGGGTGAGTGGAACGGTTATGTTGGTTTCATACAGTCTTACAGTCCAATGTCGACACTCGGGAGTATAGCATCATCCAAGTGAACATTGGACCGAGTCCCTAACATTATATACACCCTACACCGGCATACCAACCAAAACTAGTGGCCTTCTTCGGAGCCTACGGGACGGCCCCGGGGTATCTTGTTGCACTAAGATAGCTGCACGGGACCGTCTCTGCTCAATGCCGTTGCGGCCCCTCTCTGTACAAGGGGGCTAAGATGCCCCCACACTCTAGAAGCTCATCCAGAGTCCAGAACCTCATCTTCTCTTGACCATGGAGTAATCAACACGGGCTAAGAAACATATAGGAATATATCTACAATACGGCCATTCTTGCTCATTGCAACATGTGGTATATTTTTGTATTTATCTAGGACACAAACAGTTATGTACAGCCACTAATTAATATAAAAGTATACAAAAAGACCTATACCTCCATTTATAGTTACAAAAACTAGTTATGAGCTAACAAGCAAACAGCTTTTATTAGCTACAGTTAATAGACATTTTATCTAATAAATTACATACTTAATTATAATGTCAAACATTAGCAACTTGATGCCTTCTTGTAGACAAGAAACTTGCAGTTTTGCACTATATTACTTAAATTAATGAGTTACGCTACTATATAATACTAGCAGGTTGTTTTAAATTGAGCATGCACATTTCAACAAATGAATCTTGGTCACAGGGCATGGCATCAGTATTCTTCAATAAGGGCGAGAATTGCATCGCAGCCGGTCGCTTGTTCGTAGAAGAGAGGATTCACGATGAATTCGTACAGAGAGTTATAGCAGAGACCAAGAAGATGAGTATAGGCGACCCGTTGAACAGAGGCACCGCTCATGGACCGCAGAATCATAAGGCGCACATGGATAAGCTTATTGAGGTCAGTTGCAGGATTACTGTAACAGGCTGAATAGGAACGAAATTTAAGTCGATTTATCGCTGATTTTTCAGTCATATTGTCTATCAAATAGAAGTTATTTTAGGAGAAAACAAAACATGAACGAATTAAAGTTTTTCATTTCACTTTTATATCAGTCAGGCAATAGATAAAATTTATTGGACTATTGATAAATGAGAATAGTTCATAATAATAAGTGTTCTATGTTCTAACCGAACCCATTTATAAAAAAAAAATTTGGACCTTTGTCTGATAATAATTTCGAACTACATTTCATTCGTCCAGTCACCCCGTTCGAAATAAGATTATAAATAATATTCGAAATAATATGTGTAGGTGTTCACTTTTACTATATACATAATATTGGAATATTCCAGAAGAAATTCCAACATGTGACCTTTTTTTTCTAGTACGTGGAGCGCGGTATCAAAGACGGCGCTAAGTTAGTGTACGGCGGCAAGCGCGTCGACCGCAAAGGATTCTTCCTCCAGCCGACGATATTCACCGAAGTCACAGATGACATGTTCATCGCTAAGGAAGAGTCGTTCGGTCCCATCATGATCATCAGCAAGTTTAGCAGCAAGTATGTATCCTACTAATATTATAAACGTGAAAGTTTGTAAGTATGTATGGATGTTTGTTCCTCTTTCACGCAAAAACGACTGAACGGATTTCGGTGAAATTTGGCACACGGGTAGATCATGTCCTGGATTAACACATAGGCTACTTTTATCCCGGGAAAATATAAAGCGGGACTTTTATCTCGGAATAATTCATTCACGTGGGCGGAGTCGCGGGCAAAAGCTAGTACTTAATATTGTTGGACTATGGGTTTAAAATAAACTATGTAACTTTATTGGACAAGTATAGATCATCAAATTATTGCGTGATTCTCGAGAGTGTTACACACTCGAATGGGAATTGAGAATTTATTATTATGCAAGTAAACATATGAACTGCTCTAAACAAAATAAAAATCTGTATATGTACATTTGTATTATGCACTGTACCTAAATTATACCTCTGAACTGATTTTGGAAAGAGCAACCCTAGAGTTTCTTGCCCGTTCTTCTCTGGTGGAAACTGCTTTCCGAACTGGTGGTAGCGTAAAAATTGACTGAATCTAAGTAATAATGTTTAACAGTTTATGGATTCGAATAAATGATTTCATTTTATTTAATTCTATTTGAGTAAGATTTCTTCAACAGTGGAGCAAAAGGAATACGTTTGTTACATTGTAATTTTGCAAGAGAACAACTCAGACTACTGACAAAGATCATCATGATCATATTTCCTACTATTTCCTACTTTAAATATAAGCTAACATAAAGGCCATTACGAACATTAAAACCTCTGTTATAAAATTTACTTTTTAACCGACTTCAAAAAAAGGAGGAGGTTATCAATTCTCTGCCAATTGTGGACAGATTTTCAAAATTCTTTTTTTGTTCTAAGGAGATACTTCTGAAATGGTCCCATAGTCACCAAATCAGGATCTGATGATTGGATCCTGGAGAAATCGAGGGCAACCCTCAAATTTTATAGGCCCACACATCGTTGTTTTCGCAAATCTTATGAAGTAATTTATTAATAAATATTAACAAAGAACTGCCTCGGTGGCATAGTTGTATTATGGTACGACGGCAGTACTAAGGTCTCGGGTTCGATCCCCAGGTCGGGCAAAGTGATATTGAGTTTTTCTATTCAGTATCAGCTCGGAGTCTGGAATTTGTGCCCGATATGGCGATAGACTCGCCCCCTATCACATCACGGGAGAGGCGTGAGTGTATATGTATTTCGGAGTTGGATGATTAGTATTTTAGTCACTCCGACATGTCGCCGCACCTTTAGAACGAAAACGACACAATACAAAAAATAGAAAATTGAGTTGTCATTTTTAAATGACTAAAAACTAGTCCCTTATTTATAAAAATACAATAAAAAAGGGACCGATATAACAGCTTTGTCCTTTTTCTGCTCGAATATGGCTGTGTTTGAACTATTATTGTATTGAGATGTTCGTTTCAAGTAATTTTATGACGATAACTAATTTTTCTGTCTTTTTGAATTGTGTCGTTTTCATTCAAAGGTGCGATGTATGTATTAACAAAGAACTCATTCCAGGAACCTGGACGACGTGGTCCGCCGTGCAAACGCTACCGAGTACGGGTTAGCGAGCGGCGTGTTCACGCGGGACGTGTCGCGCGCCCTACAGATGGCCGAGCGCGTGGACGCGGGCACAGTGTTCGTCAACACGTACAACAAGACGGACGTCGGCGCGCCATTCGGAGGGTTCAAGCAGTCTGGATTCGGGAAGGATTTAGGTAAAAAAAAAAACATAACCCTCCTTCTTTCGCTCTTGGGTAATAATAGATGCAGGTCTAATCGTGTATGAAGGTAGAATGGAGTTATAATAGCCCGCATAGTGAACACCTAAAACCCTCTCAGTAGTACAAGAGGCCAGTGCTCAGCAGTGTAATGGCGCTACTTTGTAATTATTGCAAATATAGGCCTAATTCGATGGACAGGTCTTCATGACGGTAGAACTGTATATATTTCCTATAACCAATTCAATAATTCAAATATAGTGTTATATGGAATACTTATAATTTAGTAGTAGTGTCATTTTCTAGCTTGTATAACAAAAAAATAGTTGTTAAAAAAGCAACAGTTCGATAGTGTATCATTAAACTTTTTTAATCTGTTTCAGGTCAAGAAGCACTCAACGAATATCTTAAAACGAAAACTGTTACCATTGAGTACTAAATAATGTTATATATTAGGTGACTGAATGTATAATCTGTAATTATATAAATTGTACATAGTAGATAAGTTCTGACATATAGATAATATAATATATTTACGTTTTACACTGTAAGATCTAAATGTTGTGTCAATCTATTTTAATAAATAAATTTAAAATTACATATTTTATTTTAGTACACTTTCAAAAATAGACAATATTCATTCCTGACTGCTATCAGTGTTGCCTTAAATGCCAAAATTACCTGCTATTGAACTACGCTGCCCTAAACTGAACATTGTAACCATGAACTGAACTGAGCTGATTCAAAAGAAATGCGCTATCATGAACTGAGTTGATATAAACAGAACTGCGCTGCTCTAAGCTGTTCTGAACTGCACTGTCATGAACTGAACTGCGTTGATTTAAACATATCTTTAACTCTTGAGTTACATATCTGAATTCAAATCTTTCACATGAGTACTTTAGTAGATGAAACTAGTCCATCCATGATTTTTTAGACAGATGCGTAGCGTAAGTCGTGTAGTAAGTACTACACAGTACATGGGTACTGTAAGCATTTTCATCTGTTTATATTTACAAATTTACTCGAGTGGAATGATACTCTATAGCGTATGCGCTAGTAACAGATTTCTGTAAACATAGGCGTATAAAGAGGGAGGGCTGGGTCGGCCGTGTCCACCCTAGAATTGCTTGATGCCCATCCCAAGGTTTTTAAGTAAGCCTACTACTACCATATTTTTTAAACGAACTAAATTTTCATATCGGCAAGCACACAAGTCATTTTATTATTTAAGTCTAGGACACTGGGCCCTACTGGAAAATGACTCGCTACTCCAATGCCGTTAAACGTTTAAACTTTATCTGCAGTATGTTTGGTAGTGTAAATTTTTTTATATTGTGAATATTGTTTCGTAACTTTCGTAATGAAAATACCACTAAAATTGTTAATTCCGTGCATCTCCTCGTACACATCATTTTAATTTGCACCAAACTTGCAAAGAAGAGATGTCCGCTTTTTGTATGGGTGCTGGGCCTCAAAATCGAACCAGGCTCAAACTGCAACATATGGAACTTAGATCCATTGAAAAAACATTTTTAGACCCCTTCATTCATAACCAACTTTTTTGAAAACATTCATATTAAGTGTAATTTTCAAGCCAAACAAAGTTACATGTATACCAAAATCGGAGGGCTTTAAAATTAAACGATTTATTGCAAAAGGCTAGTTTTCAGGAGTTCTATCCAAATATATATAAACTGTATTGTTTAGATTTTCAGGCCCATTTTTAGACATGTACTTTAGAAAGATTGCCAGCGTAAAGCCTTATCCTGCGTCAACAGGAATGTATTAATTGATCTGTCATGTTGACATTTGTCAAAAATTCTGTTTTGAATGTTTTGGTTTTGACGTCTTAGTTCGTCTGCAAAGATACATTTAATAAAAAATCTCAGTAAAATACATCTAAAATGAGCAAAGCAAAGGTGCCATTGCGCGATGTATCGCCTTTTCTACAAGCGTTTAGAGATTTGTTACTTGGTGTGAGTATTTCGTGAATATTACAAGGGAATATATTATGTAACCTAAAACGTTGTAAATATTTGGTATATTTTTTAGAGGAAACACACGAATGCCCTCCGTTTCGAACCGCTGATCTCGGCTCGGACGCAGCCACCTCCACAGATTCCTGATGGAGTTACACACAAGTGAGTTATTAACTAAAACCTAAGCAATGCTGTAGTACAATACTAGCGATTAGTTAAGACAAAACAAGCCGTGAACGCTGACTAATAGGGCTAATCCAATAGGTTAAAGTCGCTCAACGTACTATGGATAGAGCTATGCTCAGAGTCTCAAAGTACAAAATTCAAAATGAAGTGATTCTTCAGGGAACCAAGGTGACCAACATAGCTCTGAGAGTAAATAGGTTGAAGTGGCAATGGGCTGGCTACATATGTCACAGATCAGATAACCACTGGAGTAAACGTGTTCTGGAGTGGAGACTGCACCTGGCAAACATAGCG
Organism: Lapara coniferarum; assembly: GCA_949316025.1. NCBI lineage: Eukaryota > Metazoa > Arthropoda > Insecta > Lepidoptera > Sphingidae > Lapara > Lapara coniferarum. Next base: position 10,687,742 of record OX438923.1, on the reverse strand, counting down.
TGGAAAGCCCTCTGGCCAAATGGCAGGAGGACTTCCACAAGAGGGCCGGCAAGGACTGCAACAGGCTGATGATGATGAAAGACAAAATTTACTTCATTTTGCACTATAATATGTTTGTTAACCCAAGTACTAAATGCATAAATTGAACATCCTTCACCCTTCAATTTATTTATATTTTTTATTTATTTATTATCAGACAAGCAGTTATAAGAAACTGATAAGTGCCTTTATCCTAATAATTTCTATTAGTTTTTTTTGATTTGCAATGTATATGTCTAGTCTGTTTTTGAATATATGTATCGGTTAGAATTTTTGTACACTGGTGTCATAATTCCTTACTTTGCTTTTAATATATAGCTTTAATGTGAGTTCCATTTTCCAGACATGCCCACAATTACTACTACACTAGGGATGCTCGTCGAGAGGTAGCTCCACCCATTGATCTCAGCAAGAAATTGCTTACAGAGAGTTCAGACACAGGGTTAGTGAAATTACATTTAGACTATCCACATCTAAGTATATACATACAGTTAAGAGCAGAACAACACTTTTGTGTTTTAATTTTAATCTTGTAAGAAGATCTTGAGACTATTTGGACATGGATGTACCAAAAGAACCAACCTTAGTTTCAATAGTAATGGATTATACATAGGTACAAACATTGCAAGGTTCTAAATTATTTTTTACTGTCCAAATGTGAAATTTCTTTGGTAGCTTACACAACTCTATACAATTTTGAATTATATTGAAATTGTTGTCTCTGGTTTCTTTAAGCACAACTATTTCATTAGAATGTAATTAGAATTCATACCTTATCAAGACCCTTCATGAGAAAATGAATCCTGAATATTTGTAATTGTGAAGTATAAATGTAATTTTATTCTCAGGGCACCAAAGGCAGCTCGCAATGTGATGCCCACTCCAGGCCAAGTCTACCAATGGGACAAGCACTATGAATAAAAATTGTTGTTGATTAGTCAATACATGGATATATGCAGTTCATTGTTTTAAGTTAAATATAAATTATGTAGTCCTGCTTTTTGTTTTTAATCCTGTGTCAATTCAAGGTATAGTAAATTTTACACAGAAAAACTACTATAGGCCTAAAAAATTCAAGCCAACCACAATAAGCAGGGTAAATCCTTTCTTCAACATGTATAAAATGTATGTTTTAAGACCCCAAAACCTAAAAGTGGAATAAAGAAAGATACAAGAAAAACTGCTATTTAAAAAAAAATACCTATCTATGCTTCATCAGGCTAACCACATGTGTATGGAGGCTCTAACTTCACTAACCTGAAGTCTGACATGATAGCCATTTGCATCTTCCATCACCTAGTAGTCCTTAAGCCGCCTATACAAGCTGGCCGAGCGATGGCCAACACCATCATGTAGACAGCTTATTTGCCTTAAATCGTCATCGCTCGGTGTCGCTCGCCTATTTGGCCGAATGAAGCCAAGCACCAACGTGTGTAGAGATCATTTGGCGCAACTTGTGTTCGCTCGCAGTCACTCGCGATCACTTGCCTCACTTCGGATCGGTGTCGGTTTTTGTGCACAAATCAAAGGCGCTCGTCTGCGCTCGGCCAACAGCGTCCACACATTTGTCTACCCGCCATTACACGGTTGATATCTGTCGCTCTCAGACTGAATATTGCTGCATAATAAATACTGACAGTGGCCAACGTGTGGATAGCTCTACAAACTCTCGTCTACATTGGCCGCTTGTATTGTCATTCGACGAACTTGTCGAACGTATGGACGTTAGCACTTACCTTGTACATATTTGCCGCCGCTCGCGTTGGCTTAAGCTTGGCCAACATGTATAAGGGGCTTTAGAAACAAGAACTTCCTATACTTGTTACAGGAACCATCAACTATACATTGTAGTAATTGATAGCTAAAGACAATTTGTCTATATTAAAAAGGTTTCTTAAATTAAGGACATGAAATATAAATGAGATTTAATCGCGTCGTGCGCCCTTAAAAGCGAGCGTTCGAAAAAAAAAATACACAAAATTTCCTCTTGTTGTGTATGTCACAAACAAGAGGTCACTAATGAAAAGAAAAGACCATTGAATCCTCAGATTATATTTTCCGTAATAACAAGCACTATCAGCAATAAACATAAGAAAAACAACAATTTATACCACACACTTAAATAGAGACAATGGGATCAGCACAAACACACAATGGAAATCTTTATTCATAAATTGAATTTTCGTATAAACCAACATTCACTTATATCTTACAAAAAGATTATACTTGGAAAGTATAATAAATAAGCTGCAAATATCCAGAGCTTTAACTTTGCTGATACATTTTTAATATTTTAATATCCTCATAAAAAAAGCGTTAGTAGTAGTTATACATATGAATGTACTTGCAAAAAACATGTTAATGAGTTAAATTCAATGTTGTTATCATTTTCACCATTGCAAGAATTAATCCTACTAATATTATAAACGCGAAAGTTTGTAAGTATGTATGGATGTCTGGATGTATGTTACTCTCACGCAAAAACTGCTGAACAGATTTCGATGAAATTTGGCACATGGTTAGATCATGTCCTGGATTAACACATAGGCTACTGTTTATCCCGGGAAAATATACAGCGGGACTTTTATCCCGGGAAAACTTATTCAAGCGGGCGGAGCCGCGGGCAAAGGCTAGTATGCAATAAAATGATATCCATATATGAACGAAAGTCACTGACATAGCCCAGATTAGGAAGCTGAACTGACGGCAGATGGGGCAAAAAAGTTCTCGAGTGGAGACCACGTACTGGAAAGCGCAGCGTCGGCCGTCCACCTGCAAGGGTGGACTGACAACTTGATAAGGGTCGCAAGAACACGTTGGATGCAGGCCGCTTTTGAAAGATCTGTCTGAAAATCTTTAGGGGAGGCCTATATTGGACGCCATGTGGCTGGTGATGATGATATCCCCGGCGTAGATTTCAATAGTAGTTTGTCATTATGCGCTCATTTAGTTCGGAGCGCTGCGACTCATTATTGGAGGTAGTTTCATAGTAAATGCATAGCATTCAACTAAATCTGGCTCAATCATTGATGTATTAAAAAACCCTTTAATACATCAATGGGCTCAATTCTATTCGTTCGATGCGCGTAGTCGATGCTTAGCAATACCATTCATTTGGCAAATCCGCGTGGGGTGAAGAGTTGAATATTGTCCAGCAATATCTAATTAGGCTAGTCTATACCAAATTCAATATTTATAGGAGAGTAACCGCCATACATATTTGTACATAAGTATATATTATCTAATAATTTCATGGTAACCCTAAAGTGGTGTGTCCTGAGACTTGTGCCCGCGGGTGAGCTGCTGAAGCAATGTATCGATGTGTCCTTTGTCTATCCCTTTCTATGACGATCGCTCATCACATTCGCATTCCCGCAAATAGATGAAAGACCACGTTGGTGGGCACTACTGTATTCCTTTTTAATTTTTGTTGCTTATCCCTTAAACAATTCGACCTTCCCCACACTTGACACAAATATATATTTTTTTTATTTATGAAAGTAAGTTCAATTTGTGCAATACCGACAATACATTTACTTATGCTGTGTTTGAGATTTTTTAAAAATTCAAATATAATATCAGCAAATTTAACAATAGACCACAAAAACAAATGCACAAGTTGAGGAAAAGTTATTCATACAGCATGAATAAATATACATCTAGATATACCATATTACGTAGATTCAATTGTAAACTTTATAATTTATAGATATTTGATTTCAATACTTTTAAATTACAACCTCATAATTTTAATACATTAATCATCTACTTTCAGATACATCCATTTGCCAATATTAATGTATATCTAAGTACTGTTGATACATGTCTTACCTGCATAACATTTTTTATTACAATAAAATTATGCATAATATATTGCCAATTACATTTCTCCAATACAACCTCGAATTAACCAACATTTTGTTTTGTAAAATGTTGAGATTTAATAAAGTTTATAGAATTTATATAAATATATAGTAAATACTACTTTGTCATGCAAAAAAGTGGAAGTTGTTTCATAAGCAGTTGACAACATATTTTATTTTGTATTTAGGCATAATTATATAAGTTTTTTAAAAATAGGTATACCCTTTTGATTATGCCAAGTCAACATTATAATAAATTATTATTATTATTCACTACGTTATCCTTTATAATATAATACTTAAAACCATACATAACTCCCTTTTACTGACATCTAATTCATGTAATAATATAGTCGATTTTATTTCAACATTCATTAATCTTTACACACTTATTTGATATTTCTCCTAAAACTATACTATACCAAAATTACATACCTACTTGAATATATTTAATTTAGTTGACATAATTTAATGGAAATGTTATATTTAAACAATCTTATGACTAACTTTTTTTTTGCAATTTTAAGTTGGAGATAACATGACGATACGAACCTATCTTAATTCTAATGGTATTTAGTCACTGGAATCCGTTGAGTCGTTGGGCATTCGAATTTGCATTAATGAAAGGTTCCCGAAACTGAAAGTTCTGTTCCGAGGCGGCCGGCGCGACCTGTAGGTAAACCTGTCAAAAATTTGTTACTGATGTGATTATATTAAATAGAATAACAGCTTTAAGAGCACGCCATAAGATACATTTTTGAGAATGAAAGTTTGTTACAATATTTTATGATGTATCCGCTAGCTAAATTCCACTAAAGACAAAGACATATTGGCCTTAAGCTGTGATTCCGCAGGACGCGGCATCATTTACCGTCGTGTGCGGAATCGGTCTCATACAATTGAATACTGCATAGTAGTGCCGTCTGCCGTTGCGGCCCATGCTGTTGCCGTCTGTCGCGTCCTGCGGAGTCACAGCTTTACTCTTATAAAACTGATGAGCCTGAATAATAAGGCTTGAATATAACTGACTAGCATTTGCCCGCGACTCCGTCCGTGTGATTATGTTTTCCCGGTATAAAAAGTAGCCTATATTACTCGCTAATAACGTAGTTACATTCGTAAAATAATTTTTAAAATAGGTCCAGTAGTTTTTGACTTTGTCCATTACAAACAAAGAAACAAAAAATCTAATCTTTTCTGTTATTAGTATAGATAACCACTTTAATTTCATCCTCTATTAAGAAAATATGAAGCCAATTAAACAAACTCTAAAGCTACCAACGCCATATAGTTAAAATCATGTGTACAATATTATATTCATACCTTTGTCATTTATCTTCTCCGTCCACTTGTTTCCTGAACTGCATGGCGTCTCCGTAAGCCTTTTTCACAGCCTTCCTATCCGTTGGCTTCCTCGACTCGATCAATTTAGCTTGATCAACACTCTTCTCAATACCCAAAGGCTCTAGTTTATTCGGAGGTAACCACTGCCACGTCCTTTTGACGTCAAAGAACAGTACCAAATAGAGTACCGGTTCGTGCGAATGGTTTTTCTTTAGGTTGAGCACGTCTTGCGGAGGTACCGGGAGAGGTACCCCGTTGTATATGAATCCCTTTGGCATTTTCGGGTCGATGATTAGTGCCGGGTACCATGGGTAGCCTCTGTGCGGAATATATTTTTATTGAATTTTTTTTTTGTATTTTTTTTTAAGTATAAGATTAGCTATTTTTTTGGCTATATTGTATTTGAAAAATATGTCTTTTGTGTTAACTGACAGCAGTACATTTAATTACCTGCACTTAGCCCAGACAAGCTGCAGTGGTTCCAGTTGTAAATCCGACATTGGATTTTTCACCGGTGTTTTTGACGATGACGATCGAGTGCCGCGCCCCTATAACATCATTATTGTTATTACAATTTACAGACATTTAGCTATTAAAGGTTTCTGATTTGTCAGTATTTTTCTTTAATTACTTATTTATTGTAAAACCAACAACTAGAATGCATCATTATAAATAACAGTGAATAGAGGAGACAAATGGCTATTTACAGGCTTTCACGAGTATGTGACAGAATAATATATTTTAAAATGTCGTCATATGTCAAGCTCAAGTCATGCTACATTTTTAAAGAAAGAAAGGCTTAGCAACCATTGCACTGAAGTAATACTTGTATTATATACTAGCTTTTACTCGCCGTTTCGTCCTGGAAGTCCTTTCCGTTTACGGATGTCAAGTCGTACAGTATGATGCCAAGGTAGCCAGACCTACGTCTTTTTAACGACATTTAGGTTTAATTATTCATGCGTATTACAATAACTAATGAGTAAAAGTTAACATTTTCGGTCATCAGACCAAACAAGTCTCAAAAAAAGATATAGAAAAATGTGGCCAACTGAAAGCTCCATAACGTTCTACGCATACAAATATTTTTTATTTTTAACCGACTTCAAAATAGGCACTGACTACAAAATTGGTTACCAGTATAAGTAATGTTATCGTATATTTATTCATTATTAAATTCTTTTTTGGTTTTTAGTTTTTTTATTTACACACACTCACACCTTTTATCCCCGAAGGTGTAGGCAGAGGCGCAACTAGTGCACCCACTTTTCGCCGGTATTCCGTCCCATGATGTGATAGGTGGCGAGCCTATCGCCATATCGGGCACAAATTCCAGACTCCAAACTGAATAGTAAAACTCAATATCACTTTGCCCAACCCGGGGATCGAACCCGAGGCGTCAGCAGTCGTACCATAATACAACTACGCCACTGAGGCAGTTTTTTTAGTAGGTTTAATTTTTTGTAAAAAAAGTTTTTTTATTGTTTTTTTTTGTTCAGATATGAATATTTATACAATAAACTTATTTATGTACCTTGACGGGTGTAGTGGGTTCGTTGTCGGAGGCGTCGGTGTGCGGCGCGCGGCGAGTCCGGCGACGAGGCTCGGGACCACTACCCCCCTCCACGGTAGAGTCCAGCGTCTCATTGTAACTAGACCTGCAATATTATAATAATATTACTAGTGTTTTATTTATTTTATTTTATTTTGGCAACAGTCATACAAATACGTTTGGTACCATTATAAGTAGTTACTTATTCTAATATTAACCTAATGTTATACACCTCTATACTCTGTCGGTTTAGGTATTTAACTAAATGTAAACATGTCATAAAAAAGGTGTTTTACCTGCTCATTTCTCTTTACAAAATACATTGTAACCAAAATAAACATCTTTATAACCTCCACAACACTTACCACTGTTATTCCTGTGTATTAAACTTATTTGGTTATTATATAGTTATAAGTATGAATTAATACGCGCAAACACAAAATTGGTACAAATAGGGTATTTGACTTATTTTTGTTTTTACGTCATATAAATTCTGACAGACAGAAAATTCATTAAAATCCGGTAAAACATCAAGGTATAAGCCTTTAAACATGCATGATTTTATTTTTATGGAACAGACGAAGGTAAGGTCGAGATAGCTCAGTTGGCAGAACATCGTCACGGTACGCTGGAGGTCGCGGGTTCAAATCCTGCTTTCGACTGTTTCTTTTTCAATGTTTCCATTAAAAATAAAATCATTATCCAGGCACTACATGCCCATTAACATGTATAAAAAATCATCTTATAGGAACAGTACATGTTACTTACCCATCGCTAGTGCTGAGCGAACAAGAGTGATCCGACACGTTCGCGTCGTCGTAGTGAGTGCACGACGAACACGAGTGAGACCACGCTGAACTACTGCTCGATGACCTGCAATTAACAATCAACAATAACAAACATACTCGATGCGAATGCGAACGCTCACGACACGAGAACATTTTTATTACTCACTAGCATTTGCCCGCGGCTCCGACGTCGTTAAAAAAAATTCCAGTTTAAAAGTCCCGGTTTATAATTTTGTGTTAATTCAGGACATGATCTACCCATGTGCCAAATTTCATCGAAATCCGATCAGTAGTTTTTGCGTGAAAGAGGAACAAACATCCATACATTCTTACAAACTTTCGTGTTTATAATATTAGTAGGATAATATTATATGAGCAGATTTAATGCCGTGTGCATTCTCTACCAGCCTACCTGAGGCATGGTGCGAAATACGCACAAAAGAAAAGATACTAGCCGCAATTATGGTTAGTTCAGTACCCTTATTTACGCCATATCGTAGAGTTAACGTAATGGTTTCGTCTAAGTACATTTTTGTATTGAAATTTGAACAGCGCCCCGGTGAACGTATTTGGAACTAAAATACGACAGCGTCAACATTGTGCGCGTGTAAACTTCGAATAGTAAATAGAGTAACCATAGACAAGTGCATGTCAAAATGTATGGAAAATGTCAGCACTTTTTGACGTATGACTTTATCCCGGGAAAATATTTTAATCCTGGAAAACCTTTTTTCCCTCGGGCGGAGTCGCGATCAATACTAGTGTGACATAAAATTGACATGCTGATTTGAAGTAAAAAAATTCCAGCATGTAGCGACTTTTGAACGTAGTTAGTGCAATATTACATTTCTAACTCGTCTCTATTCTTCTGTTCGATTAACTTCGTTGCGGGTTAAGACTAATTAGTGTTCCCAGGGACTCGCCGAGCTTCACCTTCAGTGTCACAAAATGCCTGCCACTGTCGATCCTGGCTTACAGGAGTTGCAGTGGCGGGTGTGAGGGCGGGATAGTCTCTAATTAGTGCATTATATTGGCGCCGCGTTGTGAACTGACCTTGACAATGCGAAGTCACTGTCTGACCCTACTTCGCCGGCGGGCCCGCGATACTGTAGGAACGAAGCCGGCACTGCCGCCGACATCGGCTTAGCGTCTGATCCGGGCAGAGATCTGGAAAATAAAATATCGTAAAATAATTACTTTTTAAAAAGCATACAGGGTCATTTTAACATTGCGTTAATAAATGAAACCCCATACTTATCTCGTTGAAAATAACACTTTCCATTAAGTTATTTTAACCATAGATGTAAAATAAAAAAGTGTAAGTTTCGAACAAAATAAATGTCAATAAAATGTAACTTTAAGTTTACACGCCCTAATGCGACTATGACTGCTCTAGGAGAATTCCTCGCAGCAGCAACATTACACTTTCAGTCAGAAATACGCTTACGCACACACCATATTCATACTAAACTAAGAAATGATCAAAAAATTTCGTATACTACAACCGGGAATTTCGGCAAAAGTATTCGTTATTAATTGATAATTTTTAGCACGATGTTAGCAGAGGTATAGACGAATGTGTGGTTTCATTTAGTAACGCAATGTAAAAATCACCCTGTATAAACATCGAAAGAATTATGGGTGATTTTTCTATGATATAGGGGGCAAACGAGCATACGGTTCACCTGATGGTAAGTGATCACCGCCGCCCAAGAACATCTACAATACCAGGGGGCATAGAGATGCGTTGCCAGCCTTTTAGGCGGGAATACGCACTTTTTTAAGGTCGTATCTGGCCGGAACTGCTGCTGGCGTCAATTGATTCCATAGTTTTGTAGTACGTAGTAAAAAATATCGGCAGAAACCTACTGTGGTGGACTACCAATCTCCGAAGTGATGTGAATGTAATTTGGAGTTTTGCCGCGTTGTACGGTGATGGAACTCAGCAGCATGATGTTTTATTGGAATGAAGTAGGGTATACAGAAGTATATGTTGGCCTCTAATGAGACCATATGAAAAATCGAATTGAATAAAATTGTTGGAAGCAATGTCTATTTGCACCGCATGCACTGTTCTGTTTCGGTTTGAAGGAAATTGTAGCCAGTGTAACTACTGGACATAATGAGACTTAACATCTTATGTCTCAAGATGACGAGCGCAGTGGATTGCAACTCAGTGCTTTGTAACTCACTGTGCTGGATGGTGTTGCTACTGTCTATGAGTGGTCGTATCGCTTACCATCACGCGAATGGCATGCTCGTCTCGTCATTCCATGCCGTAAAAAAGCCAGTTGAATTACTATTTTTCCCGTTTTAATCTATTAGAACTGGAGTAAGGTAAATTTATAGAGACAATATCTCGACAATACCATTATTTCTTAGTAATTCGTTCGCCAACAAACCATTGGTAGATAAATGAATCACATTTCTTTTTTACATATTTACCTGAACAAATCTGGCGATGAGGTGGTGACATCTTTCTCTTGCTTGCGCGGCCGGCCACGCCCTTTCTTCTTGGGCGTCGTTTCCATCGCGGTCCGGCCAAGACTTGCTGATAACGTCGGCAGGGATGCTGGGAAACGACTCATTTTGTATCTAATGATTTTATAGCATGAGAGGTAAGGCGGGGCGTTAGGTGTAAGGGACGTCAACACCATTTGGATGGTATACATTTGTATATAATCTTAGCTGGTCATGAAGTTACTCTATTAGGCCGATATTAATAATCATTTTTCTTTAAATAGAATGATTTAAAAGAAAATTGTAGAGAACACCCTCAGTTAACTTAATTAAAATAATTATTTTTGTAATCGATAATTTTGGATATCGATTATAATTTCGTTAAATAAAAAAATTATACACATAGCTAAAATTTGTTTATAATTTCCTGTTATTGAATATGAAATGTATTAAGCCCCATCTTCACATTATATCAATACCAACACAGACTCACCATCCGATCCGAAACTCTTTGTCGGTGCCGTGACAGTCGACGGTGTTACTAACAACGTTGGTTTCCTGAGACCTCCCATAAGACCCAAACTAGTCACTGAAATGTACAAAACAATACATTGCGCCTCTACGTTGAGCTGTAGCGATTTGTGGCTCAATCAATTATTTTTATTGTGGATAATAATTTTTAATTGATTATCAATCAGTGTGGAAATATTGACTATCGATTCTTGTGTTGATATATCGAAACTTATGCGGAACTATCTATGTTGCATTCCGTAGATATATCGTTTGAAATCGATACTTATTCGAATAATTCGTTAATCGATACGAATTATGCTATTTTAGTCAGCGAAGGGACTGTGTATGTCAGGTCCATAATTTACTTGTGAATGAAGATTACAAAATTACTGTTCCCATTGGCTAAATTGACTGTGGTTAATGAGCACTCCTCGTTTTACGTACGATATACATTATTAACCTTACGTTCAACTAAATTAGTACTGCCCAGTGGCGCAGTTGTATTACGGTACGAAGGGCAATGCTGAGGTCTCGGGTTCGATACCCGGATCGGGCAAAGTGATATTGGATTTTTCTATTCAGTATCAGCCCGGAGTCTGGAACTTGTGTCCGATATGGTGATAGGCTCGGAATACGCACGGCGAAAAGTGGGTGCACTAGTTACGCCTCTGCCTACCCCTACCCCTAAAAAGCGTGAGTATGGGTATGTTGTATGTTAGAGGTTTGATAATAAGCCAGTTCTAACGAAATTTGCACCAGCGAAGCATCTAGCAACTACTGAAGTTCCAAAACGATATCTACATCAATATTTATCTATGTTTTAATATAACTCACGTGGCGGGCTTTCTGTCTGTTTGTTCGGCGATTTCTCCGGCGTGGCTAGTTTGATGGTCCGTTCTGTTGTTTTAATTACTGGTGCGGTCGTTTCAGAGTCCGAAGTTGGTGTCTCTGTGGTAACAGATTATAAGGTAAGATTAATAGTTAACAACTATTTATATAATTAAGATACATGCAATATTAGAAATATTTTAAAGTGATTTTTAAAATCTTTTAGAGGCATAGAAAATTATTCGTCGATTTTTATTTGATTTTACTTTTTTAGCGTATAAATATTGTAACAAAAGATTAACTCTGATACAAGCCTCTATAAATACGCCCATTAATAACCTAAAACATGGTCTATGCCCTGTGCCCAGACACCGCGCGCACTACCTTAGTTACTGCATTGGGCATAGAACACAACGAAAACACTGATCCTATCCTACTAATATTACAAACGCGAAAGTTTGTAAGTGTGGTGTATGGATGTTTGTTACTCTTTCACGCAAAAACTACTGACCGGATTTCGATGAAATTTGGCACACGGGTAGATCATGTCCTGTATTAACACATAGGTTTTCGGCTACTTTTTATCGCGGGAAAATATAAAGCAGGCCTTTTATCCCGGAAAACCTTTTTAACGCGTGAGGAGCCGCGGGCAAAAGCTAGTAGGATTATAAAAGACTAGATATTCAATAGTTTTTGCGTGAAAGAATAACAAACATTCATACATCCAGACATCCATACATACTTACAAACTTTCGCGTTTCTAATATTAGTAGGATTACGGGAATAATAGTAAAAAGATATACGTACCGTGTCTCGCAGCGCGTGTGGAGGGTGCGGCGCGAGTGCGAGCGCGCGCGTGCCGCCCGCCGCGCCGCCCGCGCCCGCGTCCGCGTCCGCGCCACCACCCGCGCGCACTCGCACTGCGCCCCGACGCGCTCGCGGACGCCGCGGGGGACGGCTCGCGCTGGATACAAAATTGAATTATTGTGTGTTTGTTTATATTTATATTGGCGAAATAGTAAGGTAGTTGATAATTTTAAATATATTTATAAAAAAAATTGTTACCTAAATCTAGCGGAAAAATAATTTTCAAAATACAAGCAATAATAAATGAGTTATAAAAGGTATTTGGTGGAAGGAGCATCTGTCAAATTATGAAAATGACAATGTGACGTCACCGGGTGTAGCCAGACAGAACGCTCCGTATGTGAGAAAACACAGCGCGATATCCCCACCACGCCCCCACTTTAGACCACAACAAATTTCAAACATGAATATCGACTTAATGTTTCAACCAATTTTGATGCTGATTTCGTGATTATTTTTTCATATTAATTTCTGTTACATGTAAAATAATGTACAAAATCAAACATCGAAACTATCCTATTGTCAATTTCAGTAATCATTGTTATTGTCACTGGTAAAGTTAACTTTAACGATAATACTAACGTCAAATTTGGTCCAACCCACCTTTAACATATAAACGACATACATGGTTACAAATAGTCATTGAATAACCAAAAAATACTTGAGCAATGAATCATCTTATTCTACTTAATGTTTTGTATATAGCTAATAATAGTTACAGTAAAGCACGTAAAGCGGTTGGTCCTGCGCCTGCTCTCTCTCCGGTCATGTCGGATTGCCGTCTCACCGGACTATGAGAGTGAAGGAATAGCGAGTGCACCTGTGTATTGCGCACACACTTGTGCACTATAATATCTCCTGCATACCTGGCTGATCTCCGTTGAGATTGGCCGCCGTGGCCGAAACTGGCTAGGAGAAATTATTATTATTATAGTTACAGTAGGATTGTCGTCGTCTGTGTCCGGGCGTGGCGTGCGCAGGCGCCGCTCACTGCGCGCCACCGACGTCGCACGCTCGCTGCGGCTCTCTACAACACATTCCAATATATCTCGTATCATTAGCCTCTATTCTGTATGCTCTAAGGGATATTTTTACAAAGCAGGATTTTAGTGACAATAAAATCAAAAATATGTCGAGACAATTTGTTCCATTCTAAAAAAGATTGGACGTTTTCTATATGCGATAAAAAAAATAAAGTAACCAAAACAAAAATATTGCCTTTGTTACTTAGAAGCACTATATTTTTGGCTAATAATTATAGTGTTAACGATTATAATGTATAATTCAAACGGTAAAGTATTCTCACAAGTAGACCATATCCTGGATTAACACATATGCTACATTTTATCCCAGGAAAATAAAAAGCGGGACATTTATCCCGGAAAAACTATTCAACGCGGGCGGAGCCGCGGGCAAAATCTAGTAAAATATATTTACCAGGCGTCTTCTCCTTCTCGGGCACAGCTCGTCGGGGGGTCAGAGCTGCCGGTGGTGTTGTGGGGGGCTCGTCCCCCGCCTCGCCCCTCCCCGCCAGGCCGGCGAGTCCGGCCCCGCGCAGGTCACGCCGCGCCTCGCGGAATATCGGCAGACATTGTTCACGCATCTTTACACCCGCCCTTTAAATAACGAAACCATTGTTTATGAGTTTTGGGCGGTCATCAGGCAAGTCAACCCGATGGACAGACCAGATTAAGGACTCGTCTGCCACTAAGTTCTATAAATTAGTTGATGATGCAATGAACAGAAAGCGGGGGAGACAAATAATCCGTACATTTACGTTTTTACTGTACGTTTCCAGAGATCATTTTTACCTCGAACGTGTTCACTCTGGAATAAGCTTCCGCCCACGGTGTTTCCTCAGCGCTATGACTTATCCTTCTTCAAAAGAGGTTTAAAAAAGTTTTTTACGGTAGGCAGCGGCTTAGCTGTGCCTTTGGCATTGCTGACGTCCATGGGTGACGGTAACCACTTACCATCAGGTGGGCCGTTAGCTCGTCTGCCTTCGAAGCTAATAAAAAAAAAATCCGCTCTAAATGCGGTTCATCCAATGATGACCACGATCCTCGTCATGAGGGACCGACTACAGAGGCAGAGATCGGTCATAATTTAGCATTTGTCTTTGATATCATAATACTGGCGTCGTGACGCTTATGTTTTTTTTTTATATACGGAAGTGACGATTTTCCAGACATGATAAAAAGAATTCGAATTTTATTTCTTTAGAAGCGTCTTGAAAACATAATTGCAATTTTAAACGTAAGCATACTATACAGGGAAGATTATTTATCAGTGACAAAATCCAACATTTCTGACTAGATGAACATAAAAATAAAATTCAAAACGTTTACCTACAAATATGTATAAAGTTTCATATATCTACTCACTTATAAAACACAGTATCTTTGTTATTGTATGTGAGGCAGTTATCGATCATCAGCTTGAAGTCCACCTCAACGTCGTCTACCGTCTTGTACAAGCCTCTATCAAGCTTCTTGCCCATCGTGCTCAGGTCCATTGGGTGTTTCACTATCGTGCTGTAGTCTGGTACCTGGTTAGAGCATAGAGGAATTAGATTTAACGTTTTACGGCCATGGCGGGATGTCTAAGCAAACTGATAGATATTGGGCGGAACTTGTACTGGTTATAAAATACCGTTACTGCTTTACTGTCTCTCGTAACTGTGCATGAGTAGTAAGTATTTTTTTATAGTGACTGCTCAATAAAAACTCGGACTGGCTCGGTGGCGTAGTTGTTTTACAGTACGACTGCAATACTGAGGTCTCGGGTTCGATTCCCAGGTCGGGCAAAATGATATTGGGTTTTTCTACTCAATATCAGCCCGGAGTCTGGAATTTGTGCCCGATACGGCGATAGCCTCGCCCCCTATCACATGGGACGGAATACGCATGGTGAAAAGTGGGTGCACTAGTTACACCTATGCCTACCCCTTCGGAAATAACGGGCGTGAGTGTGTGTGTGCTCAATAAAAACAATAATTATTCACTATGAGGACGCAAAGTGCACCCGAACGCACTATGCGTTCGGCAGCTTTATAGTTTTCATTGGCTTATTCAGTTTTAATATAGCCAATCACAGCGCCCCTATGTCTACGCACTGCGAAGGCTGTCGTATCATAAGCACCGAGAAAGAGTTATAATCATACCATTGGATGGTAATTAGTTGAGTGACATTTGTGAATATGGGCCGAATAGTTTCCAATTAATACAAACTAGACGAAGTAATGAAATGTGCGAAATGTGTCAGTATGGGGTGTAGCTTTCGCATGGGAGGGGGGGTCCTACGATATAAACATTTTCGTGGCGTGAGTTCTTGCCTTGCATGACACCGTAGTTTAGAAACTAAGGGGGTCCGGATCCTTAAAATGTCAGCGGTCAGTGGCGTAGCGTGGTTCATTGTAAGCTAAGGAGGGGTCCGGACCCCCTGACCCCCCCCCCCCCTTATATGGGTAGTGACCAGTAGGTACCTCCTGCAGGTCGACGGGCTCGCTGAAGATGTCGCTGTGGTCCCGCGCGCGCAGCATCCGCAGCAGCTTGTGCAGCGCCGCGCGCTCCGGCCGCAGCGCGTGCAGCACGCAGCGCTCCCACACGCGCGTGTACTCCGCCTTCAGCCGCTCGCGCTTGCGCACCAGCTCGCACAGCAGTCTGCACACATATTTACATTACAATACCAGGACGCTATGTTGCCCGTTATGACGTTTGTCCGCTCATGTTTCGTATTAATTCATAACTAGGTTGAAGGAGATAATTGCTGTACATTATTGTCTTTAGTGACGTGCAATATAATAATAATAAGATACAGCTCAGGATTTATTTTTTGAAGTAAAACTTCTTTAGACGCGACTAGGGAGTAACTCATATATTTTTCTGACGGAAGTAACGCTTTCTATATTCAAAGATAAAAATTTGGATTTAGTCGTTCCTACCTACCCATAAGGTTCTACTAAAAAAATTAAAGAAACAAATGTCAGCTGTCAAACTCGCGATTGATAACCGGTTAACAAATGAAAATATTTATAAAATGTGAAAGTGATATTAGTGAATTTTAAATAGAATATAAAATGAAATAGTGAATATTAAATGAAATGGCGGAGTCCCAGGAACATTTTACTCTTTCATCAAAAGTTTTACTTCAATCGCGCGTAAAGGTTACACGCACACACTTTTTTTTTCCACCTATCTTTAGTAATGTGTCAAAATGGCCACCATAGTGTGCCGGTACTATAGGCAACATAATTCATTATAATACGGGGAAAGAAAAACATCGTGAGGAAATCTGCATACCTGCAAAGTTCCCTATAAAAAATTTCCAAGGTATTTAAAGTCTGCCAAGCTACACTAGGCTAGCATGGACTAAAACTCACCCCTCTTTGTACTAGAGAAGTCCCAGGCTCATTAGTCAGCAGTATACATATAATTCAGGGCTATTTTTATCATCACAATATGATCAATCTAGACCACCAGAGAAAACTTATTTTGGCGGTCATTTGTCTTCAACTTACAATGCATTTTTGTTACATGGTAAATGTTGACTGTCCTTCTGGAACTTATTGCCCTCCCTCCTCACCCTACTCCTAAAGCCGGTACTAATCTATACATTGTCTTATAGAAAGTATGTTAAAAAAAAAGCTATAATATCATACCTCGCCCGCTCCAAATCTTGCCTGATCCGCTGCCAGTACTTGAGCTGGTTGCATAACTCCCTCACGTTCACTGTCGCGTCTTGAATGCCTCTGCTGCCTACAATACATAAATAGGTACTTTAGTAATACGCATATTCCATCCATAAATAAAACTGTTACGACATAGATTTTTTTAAGGAGAAATTGCGTTTTGATTAGAATGCAAAATATATGTACTATGAAACTTCTCAATGGATTTGATAAGCTTTTCCACTGGAATATATTGAATTTCAAATAAAAACAAGCAAACGTAAATTGCGTATTTTCCCCCATATTTTGCGGATTCATAATATAGTATGAATTTATAGGATTAAGTTAGTGATTTTACTCTATTGATGAATTGTTACGACGCATAACGTAATTGGTTTATGATTAGATTTTGATTATGATCATTGGCTTAACAATATTTTATTTATGATAGAAAACACATATTTCTTGAACTTTTAATAACGCAACCTATTATAAAATATTTGACTTTTGCTTGTAGCTCCGTCAGCGTGAATTAGATTTTCGAAATAAAAGTCCCGCTTTATATTTCCCTGGGATAAAAAGTACCCTATGTTACTCGCTGATAATGCAGCTTTATATCGGTGCAAGAATTTTTTAAATCGGTATTTTTGGAGTTCATTCGTTACAAACATACAAAAATATATTTTTTTCTCTTTTATATACATACATACATAATTATGTACATATATATACACACACCTTTTATCCCCGGAAGGGTATGCAGAGGCGCAACTAGTGCACATATTTTTCGCCATTATTCCGTCCCATGATGTGATAGGGGGCGAGCTTATCACCATACCGGGCACAAATTCCAGACTTCGAGCTGATACTGAATAGAAAAACTCAATATCACTGCCCGACCCGGGGATCGAACCCGAGACTTCAGCAGTCGTACCATAATGCAACTACGCTAACGAAGCAGTCGGTACATTTATGAATAAACGATCTCACCAGCGCAATCGATGATGTCTCATCATCTGACTGATGTCTCAGTCGCCGTCCTGAGCAGAGGTTCGTAACCCGTTAGTGGGTCGCCCTCAGCATGGTCGCTTAAATTTACAGGGTTGCGAGCGCCTTCTGCACTCACCCAAAAGACCGGTGTTCTTGCATAAGCCGATCCTCGCCTAGCAAGAGTTTAGCTAGAAACAAAAAAAAAATGTACTCACCATGCTGTGTGGTGAGGCTCTGCAGCCTCCTGAGGAGCGGCACGCCGTTCCTGCTGTGCCTCTTGAGGGTCCAGTAGGCGAGGAGCCGCTTGACGAGCGCGGCGCGGGCGGCGGGCGGGCCCTGCGCGAGCTGCGCCACGTCGGCCACGCGCTCGGCCGGCAGCGTCGGCACCAGCACCACCGGCGCCCACGACCGCTTCAGGGCCAGCACGCGCCGCGCCTTAAGCACACGCGCCTGCGACTAGTACTCTCTTTATTTATAATTTTTTTTTTTTATATTGGGATACTAGATTCAATTGTCAGAAAGGATAGTGGTTTGAGGAAGCGAGAAACTAATAGTCCACACGCGAGCTCAAAGTTTTAATTATTGACGTAGTGATACAATGCAATACAATAAATTTTAATATTTTTATGGAAACTTGAAAAAGAAACAGTCAAAAGTAAGATTTAAACCCACAACCTCCAGCGTACCGTGCCGATGCTCTGCCAATTGAGTTATTTCGACCCTACCCTCAGCTATCCAATTTCAAGTTCCCTATTTGATCTCTTAAAGGAGATCACCAGCGACATCTGTTAGCAATTATTACAATTACTAACTCAACGTTACTCCTTTACAGGCGTAAATTCACTGAAACGAAGTCACTAATCTTTTTTCTAAGCTTATATTATGATTTTTATACATGCTAATAGCCATGTAGCGCCTGGATAATGTTACGTTATCGATGTACAAGGTCAAGAATGATAGTACACCATATTTTCACTTACTTATTCGATGCAAAATAAAATAGTTTATACTGTCTTATGAAAAATAATTTATCTTTGAAAATAAACTTATTATTAATTCAAGTACATTTGGTATTTTGTAGCTACAACCAATAATCATGTAATCCAATCACAAAATATATGATACAACTGACCGAATTAACACTGAGTTGTGACTACATCGGAAAATTAAAATAGGTAATCATCATCAGCTCTATGACGTCCACTGCTGAACCACCTTAAAGATTTCCAGACGGACCTGTCAAAAGCAGCTTGTATCAGCGTGGTCCTGCGACCTTTATCGAGTCGTCTGTTCACCTTGTCCAAAACGAATAATCATCATCATCATCAGCCTTTATCAGTCCACTACTGGCCCCTCTGCCTACTGCCTCCCCTAATGAGCGCCATAGCGCCCTGTCTTCAGCTTGCCGCATCCAGCATCTGCCTGCAGTCTTTCGCAGATCGTCATCCCACCTGGCCGGAGGGCGTCCTACACTACCTTTGCCCAGTCGCGGTCTCCACTCCAGAACACGTTTACCCCAGCGGTTGTCAATAAATAATAAACGAGTAATACCACATCGATATTATTATATTCTCGCGTTAGGCCAACGTTGATACCAGTAGTGTGCAGGGTATACAGAACTGTCGGTCGCAACACGCACCCGTCCCTCGACCCCCAATTCCTCGGAGTTCGCGCGTGGAATAAACTACTTCGTTTCAATTTTTAATAGGAGTAAGCAAAACATTAGTTTAAGGAACTATTAGAAACCAGAATGTATATAGGGTGAAGCAAATTAAGTTAAAAATCTATTAGGAAAAATATTAATACACCATAGCATAGTTGTGACCCAATTTTTTTAATTAGCAATAATAATAATTATTGATATTTAGCTAAAACGCATATTCCAGCGCGCCTACCGAATCTGCAACCTTTAACTTAGATATTGTTTTTAAATAAATTAATCAAAATTACAAATTAAACTTATATCTCTATGTTAAAAAGAAACTTATTAAGTGGTATCGACTAGGGTATCTATGCATGCTGTGTCACTGTAGAAAAGCTGTAAAAGTAAAGAAGTCATATGCAAAAAGATCATGCAACATCAAATTGACTCGTCAAGCCCCGCTGCGGACGTCGGCATCCGAGTATATAGGGTTTCCCCATACATCTATATATATAAGCGAGGTTTGACAGGGTAGTCTGTCAAGCCCCGCGACGGACACCGGTGTGCATATACATAGGGTTTTCTCATACATCTATCTATATATCGCACCTTTAGGATGAAAACGACACATTTCAAAAAGATAGAAAATTGGGTTGTCGTCGTAAAATTACTTAAAACTAAGTACTCAGTACAACAATAGTTCAAGCACAGCCATATTCAAGCAGGAAACGGACAAAACTGTTATATCGGCACCTTTTTTATTATATTTTTATAAATAAGGGACTAGTTTTTAGTCATTTAAAATTGACAACTCAATTTTCTATTTTTTGAATTGTGTCGTTTTCGTTCTAAAGGTGCGATATATACACAGAACAGAGATAGAGATAGAACTATAAAGTGGGCGTAACCTTTGATACACTAGTTTAGAATGCAGTACAAACTCACTGTTTGAACGGTCTCAGTCGTCATTGCGCATTGTCAAAGGTTTAATGATTGGAAAAAATATTTAAAAATATTAAAATGCCCTATTATGCTATTCTGGAATGCAAAAATAATAGCCGTACCAAAAATGTGTCCCACGGAGGTATTTCGTACCATCGGTAAGTAATATTTTCTGGTATATTGCTATTTAGTTGAAAAATGTATCTTGATTTTCTATGTCAAACATGACACAAAAATTACAATTTAAAATGTTCCTTATTCTTTTCACTATATGGTTAATTGTCGCAAACGAAAATCAGTTGTTCTAGAATGATTTGTCACCAATTCATAATGTCATCGCTACTCAATTAGTGCATGCGTGGTCGATAAAATATTATCGATAATTATTAATTTTTCACTGAAGCGTTATGTTATGCAGAAAAGTACGAAAAGTTATCTGATGCATGATCCGCTTGTGATGCATAGCTGTGGTCGATATAATAATTAATTAATGAAACAATACTAGATTGTTAATTTTCAGTTTTCCAAAAGATCAATTTATTAAGGAAAGTTGGATCAATGCTACGGGAAGGTTAAATTGGTTTCCTTCCAAATTTTCCGTAATATGTTCAGAACATTTTGTAGAAGATGTGTAATGTAAAAAAAAGGGGAAATCAATATTTTAAAGTGAATGCAGAAGCTCATATAAATATTCTAATTCATCAATCAATAAGTAATTATAAGAAAGCCACACACCATAATATTTATTTTATTGTATTATTTTACTACATAAATTTATTAAAAAAACTATAGGTTATTATTTAAAAATACCCTTTTTAATCTTATCTTACTTCTTGTCTTATTTTAGTAATATCATAAATGCAAATGTTTGTGGAAATTTTTGGATCTCTGTATGTCGGGATGTTTGTTTGGTTTGTATGTTTCTTAGAAGTAAACTCAGACATTTGGCACACGAGTAGATCATAATACCCTTTTTTTTCGCGGAGAAAGTGACTTATTACTATCACCTAGCCTTTCAAGGGAGGCGACTGAGTGGTTTTGTTCGGTTCACCGTGCCTTACGACCCAGCGTTGAGCCACCGGGCCGAGTCCCTAACCTATGTACAACGCACGGCATGCCAACTAAAACTCTGCGGTGGCCTTCTTCGGCGCATTAGGGACGGCTGCGGGTTTCCCCGGGCTAAAGTGTCTAAGTTGTCGTCCGCAGCCAGATCATAATACCCTGGATTAACACATATAGGCTACTTTTATTCCGGTAATTTGCTCCCATGGGATATAATGGATATTTTTTCTATGCGTCGTACTGCGTTTTAGGAGCTTTTCTAACGGGAAAAGCTTTTTATTGAGACAACACATAGTTTTAAATAATTGTTTTTAATTACATATAAATGTGCCTGTCTGCTTTATAGGTTAACAATGTTTGATCAGCTATGTTACTTGATATTATATTATGAGTATTACTTGATATCTCATCGTTAATGTTATTTCTTAGGGTGGTGGATTCCAAAGTAAACCTGAAATCATAAATTTAAACGCAGGCGTATCTTCTTCAAACGAAGCACAAGAAATTGTTGCCCCCAAAAAGCGTAAAATATTACCGAGTCAGATCCAGGTACAAAATTAAACAACTTTTGCTTGACGAGACGAGCATGTCGCTCAACAAGCGATACGACCACTCATAAACAGCACAAATCACTATTCAGTTTGGAATCAATGCAGTTACGCCGAGACATTGCCTCACTTAGTGTATTCTATCGTCCGTGTCTTGGTGAGTGCTCTGGACAAAAGTTTAACCTTAGGCCATCCTCACACTTCCTTAGGGGAACCACGCGTGCTGGCTTGCGAAACCACTGCTTAGTGATTTCTTCTATCTCAGCCCATATCAATCGGGTTAAGAAGTTCGTAATTTTGCTATTAAACTGTGGAACAGTTGCCGGGCACGAATGTTTCCAAGTCTTATGATATTGGGTCCTTAAAACGGAACTTGCAGAAGCTATTAGCAGGCCGGCATAATTCTGCTGTCCGTCAAAGGATATTTTCTTGCCTTGCCGTTTGACGTTTTGCTTAGACGTGAAGTCTACTCTTACTCTCTTAACCCCAGCAGTGAAATCACTATGATAAGTATATATACTCATTATAATTTATTGCAAACTAGCTATATAAGCTGTGTAGCTAATATAGTATGTGTAACATACATATCTGCAGTATTGAAATTATAAAGTAGGAATTTAAAATATATACTTAAAATATAAAATAATTTTTAATTTACTGAGTTAAAATTGTATTCAAGACAGTTCCAACAACTTTTCCAGTACTTATCAAATTAATATTATATAATTTTGTTATAAGTCCATTTCATTTATTAATGTTAGTTATAAAACAAACACCATCGATAGGTTTACAAAAAGGTAACGTATGGGTGCAACACTATTACCGGCATGCGTAGCGTACTGGGTGTCATTCAATAACTTATCTTAAAACAACTGCCATTGAGTTCTTATGAATGCCATTGCGATTATACGCCATCTCGCGTGGACTAGCGGTATGAAATCGAATTAAAATCAAAATTCAGACTGAAGGAATAATGTCGTATGAAGTCATGTGAATTTTTAGAATACGAAGTTTATATAATGGCATTAAGGTTAAATTTAATGCAAATGATTTTGTATTATACGCTTTATCTTTATTGGTGATTTTGGCCAATCATAATGAAGAGATGATAGTATGCGAATATATGCATGTGTGAGTTTGGCGACACTGGTTTTCTTAGTAAATTGATGCTAAACTCTATCCATTCTATCTTTAATTCGTGGATATATATAAGCGGGCCTTGAAGGGTAAAGAATAGAATTCATGACAAGTAAAAACTCGCTAGTCAAATGTCTATATCTCGTTTTAAATTCATCGCTCGAATATGATAATAAATTTAGGAATAATAATATGCACTTTACTTGTCAGGTTATCTATTCTCTGAGATTTTCCACCACTAAGAATGAAATAATAAAATATAATACATAGTGAAATGCTCTATGGTGTATTCTATGAATGTGTTGTGCTAGAGGGCATATCTATAACTCACTGTTAACAATGCAGTACGATATATCGTTCTAGATCCAAATGTATAAACTACATCCATCTCTAGTATTGTATGGAGTAAACATGAGTTAGGAAATGGATAAACGAAAAAATTAAATTACAAATTAAATAACCACCGACACAAAAAATCTCTAAAAAGTAAAATAATAAAAGTGTCTTTGTCGACGCTTGGATCAAAATTTACTCGGTACTTAAACGACAAAGACACTTTTATTATTTTACTTTTTGGAGATTTTTTGTGTCGGGAGTTATTTAAATTTTGAATTCAAACTTTTTAAATTACTTTATTCTCCATCACGGGCCTTGATAATCAACTATCTATCACCTACTCGTCGAGCCCATCCTTATGAGCCCAAACACACTATATCTGCTATAAGTTGCTAAGGAGTTGGGTATCCCGCAGGCTACTTGATGCCGCAGCATCAACTCATGTTTAATAATATTTCCGAAGTCACAGTACACCAAATTTAAAATCATTCGGACTTTTTAAGTTGGATATGAGCTGATAATCTTCAAACGCCTGAACAAATCTTTATAAAATATGGCTAAGAACCATCGCAGTCACATCAGCTTTCAAACAAAAAAAACAGGTCCAAATCCGTCCATTTGTTTGAGAGCTACGATGCCACAGACAGACACACAGATACACACCCTAAACTAATAGCTCCCCTCTTTTTTGTCGGGGGTTAAAAAAGGACACTTGTATGTTCCATACAGCGTGTTCTTAAATGAGACTCACATAGAATTATTAATAGACTAGATTTTGCCCGCGGCTCCGCCCGCGATAAAAAGTGTTTCCGGGATAAAAGTCCCGCTTTTTGTTTTCCCGGGATAAAATGTAGCCTATGTGTTAATCCAGGATATGATCTACCCGTGTGCCAAATTTCATCGAAATCCGTTCAGTAGTTTTTGCGTGACAGAGTAACAAACATCCATACATCCAGACATCCTAAATCCATACATACTTACAAACTTTCGCCTTTATAATATTAGTAGGATTAGAAGAGAATTACGACCCGGATTATTTTTCTATCAGACATCTCTAGCTGTACCCGATAGTGAGTAAGTACCTATTGTACATAATAATTATGAAATGGTGCAAACAATACGTCATCGATATACGATTGCAGCATTCGCGGGTCATCTGCTGTTAGTTATTGAAGAGTTCCATTATCTATCTCCGAAGATCTTCATCAGATCCTAATAAATTGTATACAAAAACCTTTCCTGAAAAATATACATTTGAATAACGAAAACTCCACCCAAATCGGATCAGTAGTTTTCGTGAAACTTGCGGCCATACAAACTTACACACATACATACGGATCGAATACCGAACCTCCTTTTTTGAAGTATGTTAAAAATACAAACATGTTGACGAAGTTTGAAGTTCGAAACATTGTCAATATTTATCAAAATTATTAGTCAGCATTATCCTACAATCCTACTAATATTATAAAGGCGAAAGTTTGTAAGAATGTATGGATGTATGGATGTTTGTTCCGCTTTCACGCATAAACTACTAAACGGATTTCGATGAAATTTGGCACACGGGCAGATCATGTTCTGGATTAACACATATTAATTACATATACATAGGCTACTTTTTATCCCGGGAAAACATAAAGCGGGATTTTTATCCCGGGAAAACTCATTCACGCGGGCGGAGCCGCGGGCAAAAGCTAGTTAACTATACATCCATTATCTCCGAAACATGACTGGTTGAATGAGCCACTGTCAAGATATTTATGGGTATATCAGGCACTCTTCCAATAGCAAACGAATCATCATCAGCTACATGACGTCGACTGCTGAACATATGCCTCTTTTTATCATGAATCACGTTTGTCCGCTATCAGCCTGATTTTAAGCGATGATTTGGCCCAAAGTGAAGCACACTTGTCCAGGCCTCCCCTGAAGAATTCCAGAAGGCCCTGTCAAAAGCGGCCTCCATCCATAACGAAATAGCAAACGAATACCACATACGATTGGATTTTCGTTTTGTCCTAAGCTATAATTGGCATTTCGTACCACGCTTATTTACGGAATTATGGCGTAAAATGAACATAATTTTAAATGAAATCGTGATTTTTTTATAAGTTAGTAAACAATGTTTAAGTTAGTAGTGAATGTTTAATGATAGGAAAACACTCGTTAATCACTTGCATTTGTACATGTAATCGTTACCTGTTTGATTTTGTCTCTGCCTTTTTGTCTGATGGCCGACAAATCATTCGACTTGGTGTCCGTCTCGGAATCCTGCGCGCGTCTTTCCTGCCCAAAACAAATGTATTTAAAATAAACATTAGTTAAATAAAACCTAGTATTCAACGTTTATTGTCAAATACATGTACATCAGGCGATAAGGATACTATTTTTTTTTTCATTGGTAAAGTTATTTTGAACGATCAGTCTGTAGTGTTTTTTTTTAACAATTTACTTTATAGAAATAATAAGCAATATAATATTACTACCTTATTCAAAAACGATTTTTTGACTCGTCAAGCCCCGCTACGGACGCCGGCGTCCGAGTATATAGGGTTTCCCCCATACATCTATATTATATATAAGTGGGACTTGAAGGGTTAAAGCTATTTTAGTTATAGATTTTTTAATTTTCTTCCTTCAACCTCAATTCAAATTTCGTTCGAAAGAAAACTAAACATTCGATAACTAAAAAAAGTTTAAAAACTATGAATATGTATGCCTAATAATAAGCAAGTTTTTAAACTATAAATAATGAAAAAAAAGAAACAAGCAAATGTATGAAAAGAACTATGAATGTGGAAGAGGCGAAACAAGTTTGTCAAGATCATAGCATGTGGCGCTCAATAGTCTCTGCCTACCCCTATGGGATAAGGGCGTGAGTGTGTATGTATGTAAATAATGAACCTGTAAAACATGCGCAGGAGTGTGTGCGTCGCAGTACGCCATCTTGGCGACCTGCACGGGCTGGCTCGGGTCGCGGCCCGCGCCCGCCGCCTCCATCTTCATGTATAAACTGAAAATAATACTTTGTTAGTATATAGCAGTGTTTTTCAACCTATTTCATGACACGACCCCTCTAGTATAAATAAATATGACACGACCACTCTAGTATAAATAAATATGACACGACCCCTCTAGTATAAATAAATATGACACGACCCCTCTAGTATAAATAAATATGACACGACTCCTCTAGTATAAATAAATATGGCACGACCCCTCTAGTACAAATAAATATGACACGACCCCTCTAGTATAAATAAATATTCCGCGACCCCCCACCCCCTCTCCCTTAGCTATTTTTCATGTATTTTATTATGTTAAAAATATTCAATCCACACAAAATTTTAGAATTAGAATTTAGATAAATATATAAATGTCCAATCTTTTTCAACTTTATTACTTTTTTTATACTGAGGTACTTTTCATGACCACCTACGACCCCCCTATAGAAGCTTCGCGATCTCCCAGGTGTTACAATTTTATCAAACAATTTGGCGACTGTAAATTTTATTTGCAGCCAGAAGCCAGTGCAATCACCTCTAGTTTATGATTTGCTTCAATTTTAATCATATGGAAATGTCCTAACGGTTTTTCAATTGAAAAAACCACTTAAATTGCCATAGTTTAAAATTTGCATAATTTGATACGATACAAAAAAGCGGCGATAGTCCAGTTGGGAGTGGAACAGACTTCCGTGACGAATGTCTGCAGGTTCAAAACCCAAGGGCACACACCTCTGACTTTTCTATGTGTGTATTCTTTGTGAATTATTGCTCGCTTTAACGGTAAAGGAAAACATGGCGAGGAAGCCTGTATATCTGAGAAGTTCTCTATAAGAATTTCGAAGGTATGTGAAGTCTGCCGACCCGCACTAAGCCAGCGTGGTGGACTAAACCCTGAAATCCTCTCAGTTGTAGAGGAGGCCCGTGCCTAGCAGTGGGCAATATGTAATACAGGGCTGGTATGAGACTTAATATCTTATATCTCAGGGTGACGAGCACAGTGAAGTACCACACAGTACTTTGTACTTCAAAGTTCTGTGTGGCATTACTACTGTTTATGTACGGTCATATCACTTACTATCAGGCGAGCAGCATGCTCGTCTCGTCATTTACCGCAATCGAAAATATATATAGTAACATATTATGTAGTATTAGATTTTGCTCGCGGCTCCGCCCGCGTTAAAAAGTTTTTCCGGGATAAATGTTCCGCTTTATGTTTTCCCGAAATAAAATGTAGCCTATGTATTATTCCAGGACATAATCTACCCGTGTGCCAAATTTCATCGAAATCCGTTCAGTAGTTTTTGCGTGAAAGAGTAACAAACATCCATACATCCAGACATCCATACATACTTACAAACTTTCGCCTTTATAATATTAGTAAGATATGTGACTCACCCTGCCTGCTGCGCGCAGGTGACGTGGAAGGCGGAGTAGCAGTTGCTCTTGTGGCACTGGATGCATGCGCCGGCGCCTCTCTGCTTGCACACCATGCACTGCAGCTTCCAACGCGCCGCCGGGATCATCTCGATCGAGTCTGCACAAACAAAACCATATCTACTGCTTCACAGCTTTGTGTCTTCGAACGAATTTTGAATTGAGTTTGAAGGAAGACAAGGGCAGATTCAGAGGGGGGTCATGACCTCCCTGGGCTGGGTCTAAGTTACGGATTTTTTTTAATCGATTTGCAGCCTATCCTGACTAGGCCTCGACTTTATGATCCCTTTACCCTGACTTGAAAGTTAGATCCGCACTTAAAAGAAGACAAAACATTGTAAAACTAAAATACATTTTAAACGGTTTACGAATAAGGTAGTAAATGTTTATGTAAAGAGCACGACTGAACACAGTTATTGTTTCTAAAGTGCTTTTCTTATACACATTTTTTTTCTCATATTTCCTGCTTCTTTGGCTACTTCACGTAGTTATATAAGTAACTTCATTAATAGTAGCGCTAATTAAATATTTTGATGAATCTTAACTTAATATAAGCACAACTATGTTCGCCAAGTGATGCATTATTTTTGTAAAATACTAACAGCCAAAATTTATTTTCGATCCGGATAACTAACTCCATATCTTTCATGATAATAAACCAACAAAAATATTATTTATTTAATATTCACACAAGAACTTAAATCTCAATGATCCATTGATACCATCGTTCATCCAGAGTTATCGAATATAATCGTAAATCAATTTTTGACTTACCTATAGGTTCCAAGAAGACAGTGTTCGCGAACCGTACTTCAGGTATCCACAGGGCGCATACCACGTGGGCCCAGGAACCTTGGTCCGTTTGCTTAAACGCACCTGCGAGAACATTTTCTTAATCAAGTGTTAATATACATACATAGCATCACACCTTTTTATTTTTCAGGGGTAAGCAGATGTGTATCACACCTACATTTCGAGCTATGTTAGGACTCATGTAATAGAGGGTGGCCCTATTTCCATTTGCGGGGCACATTTTCGTGAGTAAAAGAACCCAATAACACTGCCCAACCCGGGGATCGAACCAGATGCCTCAGCATTGCAGTCTTACCGCAATACACTGAGGCAGTCTAAGTGTTAATATATAACTTTAAAATGATCCTCATAGGCGGGTAATTAATTAAACAATAGTATGAAGTTACCAGTTACAACTGATTGTGTCATTATTATGTAGATGGATCTGTCGAATTGTTATTAATAATTATAATTGTTGCTGTTATTCAAATAGTGCCTGTATCTAGGAGTCATGATCACAATTGACCATCAAATGTCTCATTTGCAGTATTTCAAAAAGTATATATGTGTCATACCCTGACAAATTAAATGGAAAATGTGTTCCATATGCATATACACATGTGTGTATTGACATTGACATTCCATGTGGACGATGACGTAATTAAACCAGCACGAACAAAAAGGGCAGCTAGTAATTATAATTTACATGTAGTGTATTAAGTACGAAAAAAATACAAGTTATCCAAATTCATATGGTTTTAACTCAAATTTCGTAGGTTCAGTGATGCGAAATCCCGATCACTGAACCAACGTAATTCGAGTTAAAACCATATGAATTTGGATAACTTGTATTTTAATTACCTATTTTTTGTTTTTTTAATAAATGGTAGCAAATGAGTAATGACATTTTATATTTATAAAAGATAGACATGCTATTCGAACCTGCAATTTGAAGACTCGGAATTGTCCATATTGGGAAGTTTACATACATTACATGTAAATTGATTTACCCCATGATCCGATTACTATATTAAGCGCAGATCATATTAACCAGCCAAACCCCGCTTATATATTATACAGGGTCATTTTTACATTGCGTTATTAAATGAAACCACATATTCGTCTGAACATCTGCTAACATCGTGCTAAAAATTGTCAATGAATAACGAATACTTTCGCCAAAAATCCCGGTTGTAGTATTCCAATTGTTTTATCATTTTGTAGTTTAGTGCGAATATGGTGTGTGCGTAAGTGTATTTCTGACTGAAAGTGTAATGTTGCTGCTGCGAGAAATTCTCCTAGAGCAGTCATAGTCGCATTAGGGCGTGTAAACTTAAATTTACACTTTATTGATATTTATCTTGTTCGAAACTTACCCTTTTTTATTTTACATCTATGGTTAAAATAACTTAATTGAAAGTGTTATTTTCAACGAGATATGTATATGGTTCCATTTATTAAGGCAATGTCAAAATTACCCTGTATAGATGTATGCGGAAACCCTATATACTCGGACGCCGGCGTCCATAGCGGGGCTTGACGAGTCAATTCATAAATCATATTCGTATCGGTCTCACCTCCTGTATTGGGGCAGAGCATGCAGTTCACAAGACGCGACGGTGATTGCAGACAGCGCCTGCACAACCACTGACCTTCCGGTATGTACGGAACCTGAAACAACACTCGTATATTCGCGTGAACGTAGAAAGGATGTCATAAATACAATCACCCATTTTTGTGCTAGTACAGTTTCTAAGATAAAATGCCCATTTTCAATATTTTACCAAGCAGGTGCGATTGTTTTTTTTTTCATGATATGGGGGCAAACGAGCATACAGTTCACCTGATGGTAAGTGATCGCCGCCGCCCATGAACATCTGCAACACCAGGGGGCACAAAGATGCGTTGCCAGCCTTTTAGACGGGAATACGCTCTTTTTTTTGGAGATCGCCAGGTCGTATCTGTCGGGAAATGCTGCTGGCGGCAATCGGTTCCATAGTTTAGTGGTACGTGGTAAAAAATGTCGGCTGAAACGTACAGTTGTTGTGAGATGTACGTGATGTTTACTGGTGGTAGGTCTCTCATATGTAAGAGTCCGTCTGGGTGGGTACCGCCAAGCAGTGTGCATGCACTGTTGTGTTTCGGTTTGAAGGGCATTGTAGCTAGTGTAACTACAGGACATAATGAGACTCAACATCTTCCGTCTCAGGATGACGAGCGCAGTGGAATGCCACAGAGTACTTTGTAACTCAAGGTGCTGGATGGTGTTGCTACTGTTTATGGGTGATCGTATCGCTTAACATCAGGTGAACGGCATGCTCGTCTCGTCATTCAAAGCAATAAAAAAAATCTATTGTATGTTAATTGTTTATTTTTTCTGTATCCGATCTCTATTTTTTTTTGTTTACGCGGAGAAAGTGAATTATTACTACCGCCCAGTGTTCAAGGGGAACGACTGAGCGGTTATGTTGGGTTCACCGTGCCTTACGACCCGACGTTGAGCCGCCCGGAGAGATGGAAAACGTCGGGCGACCGCCGGGCCGAGTCCCTAACCTATGTACACCGCACGGCATACCAACTAAAACTCCGCGGTGGCCATCTTCGGCGCATTAGGGACGGCTGCGGGCTTCCTCCGACTCACGTCTAAGTTGTCGTCCGCAACCGCCCCTAACTGACAAAAGATGAAAAATTCCTTAGCCAGTTGACACAACTATGCCGTCCTGTTCGGAATCGGATACACTCCGACTAATCCTGTAACGCGACACATTTATCTAGGCTACTATGGGGGGTTTAAAGAGCAACTTGATTGATAGGTTCTTGCTTTTAGTAGGTAAAGCTGAAATAAAAGTGAAGTTATATCGATTATTTCAATGTGTTTCTCCTTATATCTTCCTTGTATACGGGATCCCGCAAATACCGAGATGCCGCGGGATTGAACATTTTCAGTCCTGGAAATACCGGGATTGAAGATAGAATGCGGGATTGGAAGCACTATGCAATACTGTCTATTTTCTGCTGATAATTGATATTGAAGGTACCTTACAAGGGCTAGTTTAATTATCAAGCCATCACGATTGAAATAATTCTATCGTCTGTATCATGAGGGGTGTTCTGAAGAACTGTTTAACCTTATCCCATCCTCACCAGAACCACGCGTGCTGGCTTACGGAACCATAGCTTTATGGTCTCTTCCATCCTGGCCCGTACCAATAGGTTCGGAAATTCCTACTTTTGCCATACCATTAAGCTGTGGAACAGTTTGCCAGTACTCGTGTTCCCTCCGTCTTACAACATGGGGTCCTTCAAGCGGAGCGTGAAGAAGCAATTAGCGGGCCGGCATAATTGTGCCGACCGTTAAGGGATAATCTTGTCCCTTGACGGTCGACACTTTTTTTTGGACTTCACTTCGCTTAACATCAGGTGCAATGAAGTCACTTTGCCGAGCTAAGAATAGAAAAAAAGAAAGAAAAAGACGTGTGGCACTCGGAGACTGCCGAGGTAAAGCGATTACATAAATTCTAATATTTATCTCTTTGAACACATATAAAATAAAATATTCATCGATAGATGGCAAAACTAAAAAAAATATATGAAAGACGGGCTCAATGGACTAGTATCCAGAGCCGTAATATTTAAATAAAAACCTTTTAAAAAATTCAAACTTAGAATCACGTCATCCCGCCGCGTTTGACATTTCGATACGTTTCACTGACTGAAACAATTTTTAAATATACGGTAATTTCGACCTTTTATCGTTTAAAATTCAGCTCATATCCTCTTACATGTTGTATTCTTACAAGACTGCGATATTAAATTTACTTATGGAATTTTACACTCTACATGGTTGTGATAGAGTTGAAAATAAAATATCACCGCTGTGCCGGTCGGAGTGAGGGGTGACAGGTTTTTTCGTTACGGAATTTCTGGATTCGGTCTCCACGCTCAAGGCCCGCGATAGAAGCTATGCAATAGCTTAAAATCTGCTGACGATAGTGACGATGAAGGTTCCTCCGCAAATAAAATACCCTAGAATAGTCCTTAACCCCTATTATATTATGTATGTTACGTATCGCAATAATTTCTCACCCCATAGCAGTCTTGATGTACAGCAAGATTGCACATGTCACAGAACAGAATGACGTTGGTGTTCTGACATTCACCATCCATGCAGATGCAGCAGACAGCATCTTCGTCGACGGTGGCCGCAGTCTGCTGGCCGCTTTGTGTCGCCTAGTATGGGATAAAAAACAAAGTACAGGTAGTAATAAAGGTATTTAATCCAAACTGGATTCATAAACATTGTAAATACCATTGACTGCTGATAAGACTGCCTCGATGGCGTAATTGCAATACGGTACGACCAGTGCTGAGGTCTCGGGTTCGGTCCCCGGGTCGGGCAAAGTGATATTGGGTTTTTCTAATCAGTATCAGCCCGGAGTCTGGAATTTGTGCTCACTATGGCGATAGGCTCGACCCCTATCACATCATGGGATGGAATTTGCAAGGCGAAAAGTGGGTGCGCCTCTGCCTACACCTTCAGGGATAAAAAGTCTCTCTGTGTGTTTAAATACTATTCTTAAGTTGTAGTAGTAGGTACATTTGTCTAACATAAATGATAGTGAATTTATTGGCTAAAATATGTCAATTGTAACATAAATATTTCATATAAAAAAAACATTATAAGCAGAAAATACAAATGCGTGCACATGACAGTTTTCGTATTTTAGTTATTGTATGATTTTTATTTCATTCATAATTTGTTATATACTTCATACCTAAATACATAAAAAAAAACCTATGATTTAGTCAGTCCGCTTCAATAAATCATCATTGGCCTAATAAATCTATTGTAGATGATTTAAACAGCGTCAACTGTTGGATGTTCTTCTGAGACACTTTCTTTGATGGCTGTAGAAACCAACAGTGTTGGTTTCCACCCAGCTTAGAAGCTATGGTGGGTGAAGTGTCCTCTCCACAAGTGGACACTGAATCGCCCGGGACGCAATTTAGGTAGCGCAGGCATGCCCAGAACCTACGCCACCCTCTCGACCTAACCGGCAGTACCCACAGGAACGACGAGTAGATACGTGCGGTGCCGGGTCGGTTGCAGGAACTGGCTCGTGCCTTACAGATATACCGTTCCGGGTTTGTGTCAAGTCTACCTTCTCTATGCACTTATTATGAGCAGATGAAGTTGCGGTGCTGCCTATTACCTCAGTCGCCTCTTACGACTCCTCAGTAGAAGAGGGGGGGGGGGGCTATTCTACTCTGCCGGCACACACCATGGCTGACAAAAACTTACCTGAAAATAAGACTCCTTCTCCAACCGATCCATCAGGAGCTCCAGAGTATCCACAGAGACGGCTGGCAGGCCCTGCTTGGCCCTGTTTTTGTTTATGATCGCTAGCCAAGCCGTATCTTCTTCATCCACATCATACTCCACCTCTCCATCTAACTCCTCAGCAGATTTCTCTATAAAGCGTATGTAGGCATTCGGACGCGGCGGTGCGTCGCACACACGCTCGTTGTAGTCCGGTATTAGCTGTGAATTGCATGTAAATGAAGAAATAGTGAAACGGCGATGACCTAGTTGGGAGTGGAACGGACTGCCAAGACAAATGTCAGCAGGTTCAAAACCCAAGGGCACAAACACATCTCTGACTTTTCTAAAAACTGATGTGGGTATTCTCTGTGTATTGTCACTCTCTTTAATGGTGAAGGAAAACATTGTGAGGAAACCTGCATACCTGAGAAAATTCTCTGAATTTCAAAGGTATTTGAATTTCAAATAAAACAATCCACTGTTAAGGCACAGTAAGCCACACAAACAAATCTATAGTTGAAATATACTTGCATACACTTTTCTAGCATTACTGCATTGACAGGAACTCAACAATTTGCATTCATGAAATAGGATAATGCACTCAAACATCCATGGATAGGGGGACAGCGGATGTCACAGCTTCAATTGGACACAATCAACAACATAGTTTCTTGTAACTACAGTACTAAATAATACATAAATTAAAAACATCTAAGGGAAATTGTGGTTTTTATAAGAAATAATGATGATTTTCTACATTTGTTATCCATCCCCAACCAAAGAACCAGAGGGAGATGGAAAAAAATGTGGAAAGATGAGGGATATAAGAGAATATCAGGTTTCTATTGTTAACATCAAGGATAGAGCATAGTCGAAAAACAAGGAAAGCTGACCCACATGGGATCTTTAGCTTGGAAGAGACAGTGTGAATTTTGTACATTTTTAAATATTTTCTGCAGTTAACTCCATATCATTAACATAGTCACTTCATTAGTCTTCAAAATGATAATTTTACTGACAAAATTCAAAATGTAGATCTGATTTCCTTATGATATTATAAATTATCCTCATATAAACTTCTTGCCTCACAGATTATTTTATTTCCTGAATATTTCAATTGACAACAAACCTGTGACTTTTCCTCAAAACTCCTTCATTAACTATTCTGTGATTTCTTAGAATTGGAATATTTTAAGATATAAGATAGTTATCTGTTCTTCAATGGCCATATTATGTACATTAATACATACATAATTAAGTTGGCATAATGCTTGTGATTTTTTTTATTGGCCAATGTATTAGATATTTCTTAATAATAAATAACCAATTTTTTTTGTGTTAAAGCAACTAATAATGTTCAAAAGACCTCTCTTGAAGTTCATTAAATTAAGGTAATTTGAGTATTATTGAACAATAGTTGGCACCTGAATAACATCAATAATACCAATAAAATCAATAACATTAACTGCTCTTAATTATAATCACGTTATTAGAGATGAATCATAGTTGTAGCCAGGACTTGTACATCCAAGCATTCAAAGTAAAAAACCCTCCCTTGAATTGCAGTTAATTTTACAGCATTTATTACATCCATTATTATGATAGTCTGCAAGCTGAATAGAAGTAGCTGCAGGTCAGGCAATCTTATAATAGTATAAAAAAAAACTGATTTGTTGACTTGGATTAAAATAATATTATGATAAGTAGCGACGATAGCCTAGTTGGGAGTGGAACGGACTGCCGTTTCAATGTCCGCAGGTTCGAAACCCAAGGGCACACACCTCTGACTTTTCTAAAAAATTATGTGTGTATTCTTTGTGAATTATCGCTCGCTTACTACCTGAGAAGTTCTCTGAATTTCGAAGGTATGTGAAGTCTGCCAACCCGCACTAGGCCAGCGTGGTGGACTAAGGCCTGAACCCTCTCAGTAGTAGAGGAGGCCCGTGCTCAACAGTGGGCAGTATTACAGGGCTGATGTGGTGTGTGGTGTGTGGTGGAAGCCAACAGGTCTACCATCTATTGTCATTGACCACCATTAGTGAAATTTAAGCACATAGACCTCTTCCCACAT
This sequence comes from Lapara coniferarum, assembly GCA_949316025.1. Taxonomy (NCBI): domain Eukaryota; kingdom Metazoa; phylum Arthropoda; class Insecta; order Lepidoptera; family Sphingidae; genus Lapara; species Lapara coniferarum. Next base: position 10,651,534 of record OX438923.1, on the reverse strand, counting down.
CTTTGTAGAGGTAACATTGTATTTTGGTATGTAAATGATTGTTTTGTAGGCCACCAATCATGTTGATAGAAATCTTATACTTAGATATTACTTTTGCATAAAGTAACATTGTTCTAAATAATAAATAGTAATAACAGAACATACATATTAAAAAAACATATAAACACTAATGAGAAGTATGACAAATTCTTTAAAAATAATTTCATGAATGATAAACTTGCCACTAAAACAACTTTCAACTTTTTAGTATAGATTTTAATGGAAAGTTTTAAATAACACATACCTTAAAACTGGCTTCAGGCAACTTAACATGAGGCTCCACGGGCGATTCTACAACTGGCAGCGGTTTTTCCAACTCTGCATTCTTTTTCTCCCACTCCTCCAACGATATAATAGGTAAAGGCTGATCAATAGGTATTCGACTTATCTTGCCGTCAATTTCAAATTGCACCACTTTTTGAGCCTCGGCGAAGGTTAAAGCCTCTTTTGGGGGACTCTGCAGCGCTATATCGCCCGTGGGCACGGCCGCCCGAATTCTACCTTTTTTACGGTTGTTCGCGACCGTAGGCGTTGCCGGTGTCGGATTGTCATGGTCGTAGTTAACTAAGTGGTATTGTAGGCCACACAAACTCTTGTAAACCTTGTCACATTTCTCAAGCGGGCACTGATACGGCGGCGGACGATTCTGTCGTAGTTTTTTGCAAAACTCGAACACGTCAAAATCCAGACCCATTTTATGAGGTTCCGACTTTGAAGTATTTAAAATAATAGTATCATAGTTCTAGCTGATCAATATGATATCAATTTCAAGTAACAATTATGGGAAAATGTAAAATTGTCTAAAATCCTATCGTAAACACTCGAGCCCAGTGAAAGGAGGCGCCAACTAGTGATGGATATGACAACGGTCAACGGTGAACGGAGCTCATATTATATCGATGTTTTATTCAGACAATAGTGAGGTACTTGTAATTGAAGTATTATGAAATAATACTAAGATGATTATTTTTACATTTTAATAATTCGAGAATATGACAACGTATCTAAATTTTTTTTTTTTTTTTTTTTTTTTTTATAATTTTCCCTTTAGGGAAGGCAAAGGGTTCGAGGGCAACGTATCTAATTAATGACAACTGGATAACATCTTCGTAATAATTAAACTGCTGAAGTCTATGGTATTTAACTAAAGAGATCGTTACATTCGTCCCCCTCTATCCCATTTCTTCAATAAGCCGACGAGGTCGTCTTATTGTTCGTCGGCTCCGAGGTAGAGCTGTAACGGGAAGCGATGGCGGCTGTGGTCGATCCGTCTCTGGTGAAGTATCATTGTGTATGGCAAGAGGTGTTGAAAAAGGTGTAGAGGGCGATGGAACTATTGGTGGACTTGAAGGTGCCTCCCGAAATGTGGAGGGTGATGGTACTGTTGATAAACTTATAGATTCCTCCCGAGATGTGGAGACTTGGCTTGACTTTTCATTAGAGGGTGATAACGGTACTGGAGAATCTGAATGCGCTTGCTGGAGAACGCCTGGTGATGGTGGCAGTGATGGTAATCGATGCCGAATGTGGTCCGCATGCCGACGGATGTCCTCTCCATTCGGTGTCGTGATGACATAAGAATAGCGATGCCTACGCTGACTTATGACTCCAGGCTGCCAAGCTTTCTCCAGTTTTGTTCTGTGATAGACTGTATCACCAGCTACATACTCGGCTTTATCCGGGGCGTTTATGTTGGCCTGTACCTGTTGATGTTGTAAGCTCCTTCTTTTATTAGGCCGAATATTGGATAACAAGCAATTTAACTGCCGGCCAAACATTATTTCAGCAGGTGATTTACCCGTGGTATTGTGTGGTGTATTCCTATATGTGACTAGGAACTCATTTAGCCGCTGTTTCTGTGAAGATCCCTCTGAAGCTGAAAATCTTGATTTAAAAGTTCTTACTAATCTCTCCGCTAAACCATTAGTACGAGGGTGGTAAGGTGAGGACCTTACATGCAATATGCCTTGACTCTTACAATACTCTTGAAATTCCGAAGAAGTGAATTGGGAACCATTATCAGAAATTATCATTTCAGGAAGACCAAATGTACAAAATATGTCATCTAATATAGTGCAAAGGTTTCTAGTGATAATACTTTTCATTGGTCTAATTTCAATCCATTTGGATAAAGCGTCACATAAAATTAACCAGTACGTGCCCTCGAAAGGACCTGCAAAGTCAATATGTATCCGTTCCCATACCTTTTCTGGAATACACCAAGAGTAAACTGGGAGTTCTGGATTTGTTGGCCTGTTTCTTTGACATCCGTGGCATCTCTTTACATAATTGTCAATATCTTCATCAATGGATGGCCACCATACGTAAAAACGAGCAAGAGCCTTCATTGCCGAAATACCTGGATGGCCTCTATGAAGGTATGCTAAAATTTTTTGTTGAAGATTGTCTGGAATAACCATCCTTCCTTGCCACATGATAATTTTATTCTCTACGGAAAGTTCGTCACGCTTCCTAAAATAAGGTTTAATGTTGTTTGCGTATTCCAAATTTCTCCAACCTGTTTTCATGAACTTTAATACCTCTGATAATGTCGAATCTTGATTGGTTTTCTTCCTTAAAAGATCTTCAGAGAGGTGTAAATCAGCCATCCTGGTTCCTAAGAGGTGTGAATCTATTCTATGGACTCGATGTTCTATTTTCGATGGTAGAACTTCCCGATTGGGCAGTCTAGATAGACAATCTGCTAATATGTTATTTTCTCCCTTTTGGTAATGTATATCATAGTCATAACTTCCAATTATAAGTGCCCACCTCACTAGCCTACTATTAGCTAGTTTAGGAAGGTTACGCTTAGAGCCCAATATGTGTATCAGAGGTTTGTGATCAGTAACTAAAGTAAATTTGGTTCCGCGCAAGTATTGATCGAATTTTTTTATGCCAAATAAAATAGCGAGAGCTTCTCGATCTATTACCGAGTATTTCATTTCAGCCGAACGTAACTTTCTAGATGCAAAAGCTATAGGATGTTCAGTGTTTCCATTTTTGTGATATAATACCGCTCCCACGCCTTTTTCCGAAGCATCACAAGCGAGGAAGATCGGTCGGTTCTCGTCGAAAGCAGCTAAGGGTTTTGATAAAGATATACATTCTTTTGTGGCCTCAAACACTTGTTTTTCGTGATTTGTCCAACGCCACGGTCGTTTACCGCTGGTTAACTCATGAAGATCAGCACATAACCCATGTAAATTAGGAATAAAACGTTCATAAAAGTTGACAAGACCTAGGAATGATCTCAATTCTTTCGGAGTGGTCGGTTCAGAGGCTTTAGAAATAGCTTCAATTTTTTTACTCGTGGGGCGTATACCGTTCTCGTCTATAGTATGTCCAAGGAATTCTATTTCTTTTTTAAGAAAGGAACATTTCTTTAAATTAACTTTCAGTCCAGCTTTCTGTAAGCGTTCGAAAATATGAGTTAGCGTGTATAAATGTTCCTCCATGTTCTTTCCTGCCACTGCAATATCATCGAAATACACCGCTACGTTAGGTATCCCTTTTAGAAGTTGGTCGAGGTAATGTTGAAAAATTGATGGTGCCGTAGAAATTCCAAAAGGCATTCTGTTATATTGAAAGTAGCCCTTATGCGTCGATATTGTTAGATATTGCTTAGATTCTGGTGCAATTTCGAATTGTAAATAGGCATCTTTGAGGTCAATTTTTGAAAACAATTTTCCATGTGCCAGATTTTGTCGTAGTTGATCAAAGAGCGGTACAGGGTGTAAATGTTTTATTAAAAAGGAGTTCACAGTTGTTCTATAGTCTCCACAAATTCTAATGTCACCGTTTGGTTTTATGATATTGACAGTGGGTGTAGCCCACTCCACAGGTGTTAAGTTAGGGTCTATTTTATGTATGATGCCTTCGGAAAGAAGTCGGTCTATCTCTTTTTCAATATTTTTTTTCATTCCAAATTTAATAGGTCGCGCTGGTAAGTGTACAGGTTGTGTTCCTGGTTTGATGTGGATGTTAACTTGATAGTTATTCACTTTTCCAAGTTTGCTATCGAAAAGTTGTTGGTATTTGTTAAGTACTTGCTTGAGTGTTGTAGGTGATACTTTTTTAATAGAGTAAACGCTTTTAGGAAATTCCATTCCAAAGGTTTCGCTCCACTGTAAACCAAATAGCATTGGGTCAGCGTTGTTCATAACAATTACAGGAACTATTTTCTGCTCTCCGTCTACTTCTACTGTTACATCTGTGAGGCCTTTTGTTTTAAGTTTGTGACTGCCGTATGCTTTTAACTTGGGTGCTTTAATTAATACTGGAGCCCCGATGCTTCGCCAGAATTGTGTGCTTATGATTGAATAAGATGAGCCCGGATCCCAATCCATTTTGCAAGGTTTACCGTTGATAATTGTGTTGATCTTTTTGCAATCTCTATTCATTGTTTTTGTAATGCTGCAAACAACTTCACTGTCCGTTTCACTGTAATCTGAATGGTCGTCAATGGATGTGTCTGTCGTGTTTGAAATTCGTTGTAGTTTAGGTTTATGTGGTTTCGCAATGTATGCTCGACCAGTTTTAATACAGCAGCTTTCATAGTGTCCATCTATGTTGCATTCTTTGCATTTATGTGCCTTAGCCGGGCAATAAGTTAATTCATGTTTGTTTAGTCCGCCGCAGCGAAAACACTGATTCGAGTATATTTGACGTGGCTTTCTGTAACTGGATAACTGTTGATTGTCTGATTTATGAGTTGTTGACTGTTTAATACGTTTAATGCTAGTCGATGGCGTGTCATGCTCAGCTTGTTCACGTGATTGTGCTATGGAAAAAAGCTGCGCAAATGATACTTCTGTAGCCTGGCCTTCATGTGTTTCCATCAAATTAGGCCATTTTTGTTTTAAATCTGTTTCTAGCTCTGTGTGATTTAATCCGGTTGCAAATCGGTCGCGAAGTTGGCGTTCCAACAATTTATCGTATCCACAGTCTTTGCTTAGGTCTTTTAAACGATTGGCGTAATGTTCCATCGATTCGTTGGTGTCTCTGAGACAGCTCCAAAATTCTGTAAGAGCTCGGTATCTTGTTTTTTTAACGCGGTATAAGTCTAAAAGTTTAGTACTTATGTCGTCGTACGTGCTTTTGTCGAAGTCGGGGGTCAATGCCGTTTTGACTTCCATAAATATGTCTGGTGTAAGGCAGTTCAAAAGAAGGTCTTTCTTTAAAAGGTTGTCCGAAGCTATTTCGTAAATCAAGCATTTCATTTCGAAGTAATCGATGAAATCGCTTACCCGGTGATTGTCGGGATTGTATTTTTCCAAATTAAATGATTTCAATAAGCTGATTTTGTTTGACTGTCGAGGAGTTACCCCAGTGCTCGTCACACTGATAGCATCCGGCGAAGTCACGGTGTTTGCTTTTGTGACTAATTCAAGCATCATAGTAAAAATTTTACTCATTTGTTGTTGTTGGGCCTGTTGGGCGCTAAGAAATTGTGCAAATTGTTCGGCGTCCATCCTCGTCGCCAATGAAGTATTATGAAATAATACTAAGATGATTATTTTTACATTTTAATAATTCGAGAATATGACAACGTATCTAATTAATGACAACTGGATAACATCTTCGTAATAATTAAACTGCTGAAGTCTATGGTATTTAACTAAAGAGATCGTTACAGTAATGAAAACTTAGACTATTTAACCAATGGACACGATATACGATATGGAAATAATGCGCGAACATTTTTTTCTGCCAATCCTGACGGGGAGCGAGGTAGACACGGATAGCATACATTTAACAAAAAAAATCCACACGTGCAGGGCTGAATATAAGGTCGCTTTTTACACAATAACACAACAAAAACTACAATTTCTGTGGAGCACCGCTTAATGTCATTATTAGGCATGGATCATACTTGGAGAATCGTGAACCAGGGCTTACAACGTACGTCCACCTAAAAAAACCAGCGCCAAAAACCAGAGTTCGAAATACTTTCAAGTATTTTATTTCTGCATAGGAAATTAATCCGTGTACTAGTACAAATAAGGAACACAATCGCGTTGACAAATAAAAACTTCGAATACTTCGATGTTATAAATACTGAGTATTTTGTTTCTGTATAGGAAATTGATCCGTGTTTCAATACATAGAAAGGGTACAATCGTGTTTGTAAATAAAGTACTTATAGCACTTGGATAGTCGAAAATCTAAATACTTTCAAGTATTTTTTTACTGCATAGGATATTGACCCATGTTTTGGCACAAATAAGGTGCACAATCGCATTAACAAATATAATACTTTTAACACTTCAATACTTGCATAGGAAATTGTTTACTAGTTTTGGTGAAATAAGAACCATAATTGCATTTGCGGACGATGACACCTGAGCGTGGACGTAGCGCGACGAGAGTAAGTATGGTCACGTTACTGATTCGTGTCGTGAGAAAGTAGCCAAGTAAAATACTTTCAAGTCTTGCAAGTATTTCGGTTCGGCACCTGGTCGGCGTATTTGCAAGTAAACACCTGGTGTAAAAACCTGGTCGCGTAAATACGCACCACCTCTAGTCATTATCGTAGAATGTAATGACAGCGATCGCAAGACACATAGGTTTTAATAAAAGTTTATGACCAGCTGCGCATATATGTCCAACGAAGGGTTCGCCTGGTCGTCCCATCTCCTTTGCATTGCTAGATACTCAAAGAATTAAAGTCTTGCCAGTCGCCTGTCAAATATGTATAAATTAGTATGAATAATATTCTTTAAGAATTATGCTGTAAGAGAAGTTATTACTATTGCTTTTTTAAAAGATCAACAATAATTATTATTATTTTTATAGCACTCCTATAGTTCGATGTAACTATCGGGAATAACATCTTTTAAACATTTCACACATGGCTGTAGAAATTTCAAGAACTTTCGCCTGTTTCATTGTTCTAAATAAAAAATAAAACTGTCAGCTGGAAGTGTTATTCTGCGGTGTTATTGTTGTTGTTTGCTGTATTTTTGTGGATAACGTGATATTTTGGGCTCATAAACTGAGAAAATAGTACAATAAAAACATTAAAAATGGATGTTTACGGGTATCAACTATACCAATGCAATCAGTCTGATGAACTCGTAAAACAAATGTTTAATCAGCCAGGCTATCCCAATTTACCGGAGCCTCACGTTATGCCGACGCCTTCTGGTGCGCCGTGGAATATCCAAGGGCTGCCCTGGGGCATGCCGTCACCTCCTCAACTGGTACAGTTCACGGCAGAGTCGCAAGAGTTGGAGCCGAAACTACCCGTCGTGCATTGCAAAAGAAAGTGTGCTGAAGTTGAACCTGTGATGTAAGTATTCCTTCTTTTAGTCTAAATTTACCTTACCGTTAGTATAAATACTTTCTATACTACAATTATGTGTTAATTATCTCATTTAAACAAATGATATAGTTTGCCAATAAAGTTTACATTCATGTTGAATTGTTACTTTGAAAAGTGTAAAGTAATTTCTATCATAATACAATAACCGAGTTATATAGGAGTCTTTTTGATGCTTGTGTAGTTTATTACATAGTAAAGTGTAGATGTTGGTACGCAGTCAAGTTACTATGCAACAATGTTATACTCTTCATACACTCATGCATTGCTGTTTATTTGTCCAAAAATCCCATAGAACTCTTGTCATTTATATTTTTAACTTCGGGAGTAAAATATTTAAGATCATAAACATTAAAAAAAATCCTAAAACTATATCAAGCTTTTATATATGCCTGTTGTTTACACCCGTAGTAATTTCATTCCATGGTTCTAGATTGACTAATGTGACATAGTGTACCAGATATATCACTGGGTCATCTCCTAATTCCACTAACTTTATATTGGTTTGTGACACACATTTTAATCGTCCAATATAGTTAAATTTAGGGCTGTTACTGATTGCACTACCAGTTTGCTGTACATGAGTCTAGAACAATATGCTGAAAAATTAAACAGTGATATTGAAATATACAAGTAATAGGATGTATAACTTCATGTCCCAATAACTCTCATTGTGCTATCAGTCTGTGTATCAGTAAGACTATTCTTTATTTAATTTAAGATTCAGATGCAGGTTCAGTGTAATCAATATGGCATACTTGGAAAACTAAAATTACAATATGCCATTTCGTTCCAGTCCCGCAAAACAGCTAATAACAGAAGAGAAAATGGCAGCTCATCTCCGTGGACTACACATATCAACCAACTACACAGCACACACCTCCGAGGACATGATGGAAGTAACTATGGACTCGCCACCACCCACTCCGTCCACAAGTGGGATATGTGTCAGTGAAAAACTAAAGGGACACACAATTGTGCTGTCTGAAGAACTCAAGAAGATTAAGGATGACCCATTGTTACCAGCTGCACTTATTGAAAGGTAGCTAGCGTCTGTGACATCTTCAGTTTCTTTAAAAAAATAAGTAATAATGTGTGATAAAATACTGAATAAGAGTGAATTCTATACAAATATGAGAGTTTGTATGGTTGTCATATATAGTATTAGTTTTTTCTTTTACTCCATAATTCTGTAAATTATATGTATAAGTAATTTTTTTTCTCAAATCACTTCGAGAAATGAGAACTGCTTACCATCTCTAGTCAGCATTTTATTAATTTCTGACATACAATTACACTATAAATAGCAGTGCATTCCGAGATGGTCTCCTTATAAAACTGGTTACATCATATTACATAATTATTTAAATTACTTTCTCTTATCTTTACTATAGTAAACATTATACTTTACTCAAACGAGAAGAAAATAAAAACTATCTATGGAGAGCAAGCAGTTGATAACCGGATACATGAGATGATTATTGCTGCAAATCACTAGCAATAAATATTAACTGAGCACTGCTACATTTTTATGACCTTGAAAAAAATGACTTATTATTTAAAATGTGAAGAAAATGTTGCCTATGTTATATTCACTATGCTCCAGTAAGAGAAAAATGTATGTGTAGAACATAACATATGGCTTACACAATAAGAGTTAGATTCATATTAATATATTGACTAACCATTGTTTGTTCTAGATTGGAAAAACCCAGTATGTCACTCGTAGTCTGGAAACCACGTGAAAATATGTTGAAAAAGTTGAAAGATGAAGAGGAAAAGCAGACTACAGAAGAACCACCGAAAAGAAATGGCGTACTTGTGCCCAATGACATCAGTATCGACGATATTGAGATGTGATATGTGGACATACATTAAGACTAACATTTAGATGTAAGTCAAATGAACATTAGCGATTTGAACAAACTAGGCTGTGTTAAGACTAAATACTATACAGAGAAGAGAAATACTACATACAGAGAATAACCTATATAGGAATATAAAATTATGGAGAATACCTCTGCCTGAAGCTTTTAGCTTTATCACAAGATCAACTCTATAATGGAAATATATTTATTCTTAACTCAACTTAGTTTTGCAAATCGTCTTTAGTAATTCAAAAGTGAATCATAGATAATGTCAGATCTTTTGTTGTGCAGTAGTACCATAAAAAAATATTTTTGGTATAACATATAATCCCCATACTTAAGATGTTCTAATATTAGTATTTTAAATCCAATTCTTTACAGTGTTGAAGCTTTTGTAGTATTGAAGAAAAAAAAACTATGTGTTAGATTATAAGCTACAATATTCAATAATCTCTGTGCTTTATGCTGGGATAAAACACATTTATTGTTGCTCTCATCGCATAAAAGACGGTGCTTTCGAAGATTGCTTAAATAAGTTTATTATTCCGCTAACGCAGATGGCAGGTTTTTTGTTATTGTTAATATTCAAACTGTTGGATGGGCAAGTTTTTACTACCTTATTTTTATTTACACAGGTCAGTGACTTCACTGCACCTAATAGTAAGTGGAATGCTGTCTAGATAGAATATCGACTGACATGAGCAGTGGGTACGCTACTAAGTAACCAAGGGGCCAAGTGCAAAAATTAAAAAGCCGCCCGGCCCAATGCGTGTGGCCTAATGTTTAACCGATGCGAGATGCTTTGTTAATTTTCTTGGAAGGTCTCTCTTATGCGAGGGGACGTCTGGGAAGGTACCATCACAATATATATTTCTACCACCAAGCAGCAGTGTGCATGACTGTTGTATTTCGGTTTGCAGGACATTGTAGGCAGCGTAATTACTGGGCATTATGAGATTTAATATCTTTTCTCAGGGTGACGGGCGCAGTGCAGTGTCTCGCAGGACTTTGTAATTAAAAGTTCTGTGTGGTGTTGCTACTATTTATGAGCGGTCTTATCCCTTACGTGCATCATTCCTTACCATCAGGCGAGCGGCATGCTCGTCTCGTCATTCAGTAGCATTAAAAAAAATTAAAAAATTCACAAGTGGACGGTGGATACTTAAAAAATAAGTCACTGGTCAGGGCCCACTGTCCCCTTAGCCGCAGGGGCTTCGGTGTACCTACTGCACCGCCTAGCCCGACTAGGTACGACCCTGGACTTTAGATAATCATTGTTGTCCGCCAACCGACATAAGTATGCGAACCGCATATGCGACACACTTAGATCATATTAGCCGGTTTTGCAGCTTATGTACCGTGGTAACTATTCGGACGGACGTCCCTCGAGGCAATTCTTGTGGGCTGTGTCTTCACACCCAATACAGGCCCATGCGCGGGGGAACATTGGTCGCGGGTCGAGGCACACAGTTCAGTGTGTATACCTCTTGGTTGGATAATACATTGAGGCCTAAAAAGGGCCCGCAAACATTTCCTGGCACCGCCTTCTCTTTCCGCCCATCCTAGGAATCTTCCTCCCTTCCCCCACTTTCCCTTCCATCTTCCTATTCCACTTCCTTCCCAGGCCCCTGCAGTCGCTAAGCCGTGGGATTCCAGTATCCCATTCGCAGGTTTCACCCGGTGTTGACGCCTACCTAAAAAAACTATCCGGACAAATACGAATTTCCCGCCATAAACAAATATTGTTATAAGTAGTATAGCATTCATAACATTGCAACTTGTATGCCACCGAGTTAATTGCAAAAGTTTGTCGTCTGCGATGAGTATGGCTACTTTGTTTACTATTAATAATATGAATTTAATTTCATGTTCATCTATTCTATGCGAAATTATTTGCATGATGTACGAATATATTACACTTTGACTAAAATACGCGGCTTATCTGTTACTAAAACTTACAATACTATTTTATATCATGCCACTACCTTTCAGGCCATATAAATAAAGTTTGTTGTACAAAGTAAAAAAAAAACTGTTATAAAAATTAACTTTTTTGAAATTTCTGATACTTATCAATTATTATGATTCTAGAGATTTAAAACTCCCTTCTTTTTTAAATATTATAGTTTATAATAATGGCACTTACAGTTTTGATTTATTTAGTATACCTAAGTATGTAACTCGAGTCTTCGTAATTAACTAGTGTTGTAAATATTATTTAGTATGATATGGTGAAAACTTGATGAGTTTGTACGGTAGTCTGTTAGGTAAGAATGATTGGTTTTGTACTGTTTGGGTTTTATGCAAATAAATGTGAAATACACATTTCTTGGTTTTGTTTTTATTTAATTAAGTGTTGTTCGCTCAGCCCGCTTGAAAGCCTTTCCCGCTGTTAAAAAGTAAATTTTATAACAAAGGTTTTAATGTTCGTAATCGCCTTTGTGTTAGCTTACATTTAAAATAGGAAATAGTGATCTTGACTTTGTCAGTAGTCTGAGTTGTTCTCTTGCAAAATTACAATATAACAAACTTATTCCTTTTGCTCCACTATTAAAGAAATCTTACTCAAATATAGTTTATTTTAAACCCATAGCCCAACACCCGCTGCAAAATCCCTGAAACAAAGCACGACGCCGGCGCGGCACCATCAACTTTAAGAATCAAAAAATAAGGTTTATTTCCCATGGGAGCAGATTACTGGGATAAAAAGTAGCCTGTGTGTTAATCCAGGACATGATCTACCCGTGTGTCAAATTTCATGAAAATCCGTTCAGTAGTTTCTGCGTTTACTTCTTACAAATATACAAATACCCAACCATTTTCAAAAACTTTCGCATTTATAATATGAGTAAGATAAGAAGTAAGATTAATGTACAGTCGGCCACAAAAAAGATGATGAAGTTCAATGTTCTAAATCGCTTTTTTAAATTTCTCGAAGATTACCAATTTTTTTTATTAAAAATTAAGCTACCCAAAATTTTACCTTATTTCACATAGGAGGATAGAAGAAAAATGCACGTCAACTCAGTGCGTTGCGGTGATTGAAATTTTGGATATATTTTGGTATTTTCCAATTTTGTGTATTGTTTATCAATTATCGTGCACTTTACGGTGAAGGAAAACATCCTGAGGAAACCTACATACTTGAGAATTCTCCAAAAAGACTTTCGAAAGTATGTGAAATCAACCAAGACGCACTAGGCATGCTTGGTGGAATAAAGCCTAAACCTTCTTAATACTAGAAGAGGCCCATGAACACCAGTTGGCAGTGTATAATATAGGACTGGTTTTATTACTATTATATTATTAGTTACTAGGTGACCCGGCGAACTTCATTCCGTCTAACAGTCGATTCTTTAATATTTTTTTTGTTTTTTATTGATACCTACTTGGTAGCCTAACTTATTCCTTACTACACCAGCTACCTGCCAATAATGTTTCGTCGAAATTGGTCCAGCCATTTCTGAGATTAGCCGGAACAAACAGACAGACAAAAATTGTAAAAAAAATATCTTGGTGTATGTACCGTATGTGCCCAGAGTCTGGAATTTGTGCCCGATGTGGCGATAGGCTCGCCCCCTATCACATCATGGGACGGAATGACGGCGTAAAGTGGGTGCGCTAGTTGTGCCTCTGCCTACCCCTTCGGGGATAACAGGCGTGATTGTATGTGTGTGTGTACCGTATAATACTCATATGCATGTAGTAAAAAAATGTTATTTCAATATTACAAACAGACACTCCAATTTTATTTATATGTACCTACCTATAGATTATTGTGCCTAGCCCATGAGGACAAGGAGCTTACATAAAAATAATATTAAATAAGTCATAACTTTGCTTGTACAAACCTTAATCCTTCCCGTAATCGACTATGGTGATGTGTGTTATTTTGATCTGAATGCAGACCAACTCAATAAACTGGACCGACTTCTAAATAACTGCATTCGATTCGTGTATAATCTTCGCAAATATGACCACATTTCTTCCTATCGTCATCAACTAAAATGGCTACCCATACGTCAGCGCCGTTCTTTGCGGGCACTCACTACTTTATTCTCTTTCCTTACCTCCCCTACCCCTCCTATTTACTTATCATCAAATTATCAATATCTCTGCAGTAGCCACGATAGGAACCTCCGCTCTTCTAGGAACCTTCTCCTGAAATGCCCCCCTCATAGCTCTAACTTCACTCACTCGTCTTTTGCTATCCAATCTGTTCTTCAATGGAATTCACTCCCCCTCGAAATCAGAACGGCCACCTCTCGGTTCGCCTTTAAAAAGAGAGTACGGCAGCTACTGCTGAACGAAGCAGAAGAGTCATTACATTAGCTTATAATATTATAATATATATGTACCTATATATTATGTATTTATGTAATTATAATTTGTATTTTATGTATTTAAAATTTTACTCATATTATGTATGCATTCTAGATAGGGATTGTCTCTTTTTTTTTTAATAATAATTGTTATATTATTTCTATGTATGTTTAATTTATATCAAGTGACCTTGTTGCACCTACCTTATTTATCTCTGCACCACCCTCAGGTTGACTGGGAGAGAATGCCTTTGGCATTAAGTCCGCCTATATACTTTTGTATATTAAGTGCAAAATAAATAAAATAAATAAATAAACTTTGAAAATAAACTTTATTCACTAATAGGCTTAATATTTTAACTTACAACAGCTTTAGACATTCAATACTGATGCAACAGTTCAGTTTAACAAATAAAATATCTAAATTGGTCCATACCTAATGTCTAACATAGTTGTGCTACTTTAACATATTTCTATTTTAAGAGGCAGTCTTTTGAATGATCATTCAAGGACTATGTATGTAATATAATATCGTTAACTAGATATAAACATTCAAAAGTTATCTATGAAGCATAATAGAAAATATGTAGTTATTTTCATACGAATGAATTCAAACCAATGTCTATATTCCAATGTAAAATACAGTTCATTGGTTTAGAATGACGTAGTAATTTTCATATTTTTTTTATCAACAATAATGCATACCTCGTGAATAATAGCACTTCAGTACTGTTACATACAATAACAGTAACTTTTTTACATTAAACTTATTATTTAATAAATCCTTAAAATGTTAGTATATTTACATTAAATATAAATAATAATCTAGACAATACTTTTGAGACTTCAGACGCCGTTTTCATGATACAAACATAATATAAAATATATTTTATATGAGATTGCAAATACAGTCCGAAGGTATTCGAATAAGCTTAGATTCGAGTTTATATTTTTCGATCGTGGTTTTAAAATGTAAAATTATAGCTTACGCTTGTATTCCCATACGGGTGGGAACAGCCACAAAAATACTGAACAAAACTTTAAATTACTTAATATAAAAAATCTGTATCCAAAATAATGTAAACCTTTTGTAGTTTCCTTTGACTTAGGTATTTTCGTGGCTGACTGTACAAACAATGCGTCCACAGTTTTCCAATCACAGTTCCGTCGCATGCATACATATTTTTTGTTTAATATTTCGCTTTTTAAGTCAGTTGTACCCATTACGTATTTATTGTAGTCGATTCATTTTGTCGATTATAAAAATCGAGTAAGTGTCGTTGTATTTTAAACATTCTATACATAAATATTCGTTTATACACATCGACAACATTTTACATATAAGGTCATCAAGTACATAGATATTTGGCAAATCTGTCTGCATTTTGTCCACACTCGTTTGAATTGTCTTCGATTCAATTATAAATCTAGATTTAATCCTCTTATTTTTACTGTGGTTTCTTACTCGAGCAATGTTTTTGTTTTCTTTCTCTAGACGAGCAAGGCAAAGTGGCTCCACTGCAATTGGACCTACTTATGCAAACGGGAACCAACCCACAACAAAATATTTTCTAACTAGCTTTTGCCCGCGGCTCCGCCCGCTTTAAAAAGTTTTTCCGGGATAAAAGTCCCGCTTTATATTTTCCCGGGATAAAAAGTAGCCTATGTGTTAATCCAGGACATGATCTACCCGTGTGCCAAATTTCATCGAAATCCGTTCTGTAGTTTTTGCGTGAAAGAGGAACAAACATCCTTACATCCAAACATCCAAACATCCAAACATCCAAACATCCAAACATCCTAACATCCAAACATCCATACATTCTTACAAACTTTCGCCTTTATAATATTAGTAGGATAGTTGATGTTTAAACTAGAATATTTTTGTTTTACAACTAGTTGGTTGATATAAAATGATTGGCATTTTATAAAGTACCAACAGAGGTATTTGTGACAATTAACTCTATATGAAAATAATAAATCTTCTATTAATTGTGACCATTCTTTTATGACCAAGTCAAATTTATGGGCTTTTGGGTTGGTTCCCGTTTGCGTAAGTAGGTCCAATTTATGGTATGTGGATTGGCGTTAAGGTACATTATCGATTGATGAGAAATATCCTCTGCCAAACGTCATAATGTTGCTTTGTGAGCTTATATAGGCTAATCTCGAAACGCGACACTGACATGGGCCAGTATAGCGGGTTTTACACCTTGTTTAGTTATACATGTTGACTTTAACAGTAGCTGTGTCCAAGTCTCTCTTCATACTTTCCAACTGTTCTATGTCTTTGACCGTTGTCTCACATTTCTGTACCACTAACGAATGGTAAAAGTGTATTGCAAACGCCACAAACACTATTAACACTGTAACAGAAAAGATATTGTTAATTTGTTACGTAATTTCTCCTAGCTAGTTTCGGCCACGGCGGCCAATCTCAACGGAGATCAGCCAGGTACGCAGGAGATATTATAGTGCACAAGTGTGTGCCTTCCTGACTCCGAGCTGCGACTGAGTAATTTTTAAGATGGAAAAATCCAGTCACATTGTCTTTTGACTCGACCCGGGATTCGAACCCAGGACCTCAGCGCGCAAATCGTACTCGTAATGCGTACACAATACAACTATGCCACCGAGGCAGTCAAAGTGTTAATTTGTATGGTTTCTATAAGGAGCCGTTGTTTAATCCGTAGTTATACTGGCGAATTGCAAGCGAAATACAGCGAGGCGAAGGCGTTCTCTCGCCCAATGTAATAAGACTATTAACTTAACCATGGATGAAGCAACGAGGCCTAAAAGTGGACATGTTTTTTCGTCGATTTCTAATATTCACAGTGTTTCTTTGTATTTTTATGATTGTAGTTATCAGATAGTAATGACTAGTACATAGTCTCTAAGTCATTGTAGGAACAAGAATTTTAGATATGTATGGCATCTATATGATGTAGCAAATGTTCTGCGCACCTGGAATAACAATTACTGTAGCAGCTGTAGCGGCTGCAAAGGAGTAGTCCCAGAACTTCACCCAGCATAATATCGCTATCTCCACCAAGAATAGGAAGAGACCTGAAAACATACAGCATTATTTGTATGTAAACAATATACAATTAACATATACATATACACTCATGCCTTTTATCCCCGAAGGGGTAGGCAGAGGCGCAACTATTGCACCCACTTTTCGCCGTTATTCCGTCCCATGATGTGATAGGGGGCGAGCCTATCGCCATATCGGGCACAAATTCCAGACTCCGAGCTGATACTGAATAGAAAAACTCAATATCACTTTGCCCGACCCGGGGATCGAACCCGAGACCTCAGCATTGCATCCGTACCATAATACAACTACGCCACCAAAGCAGTCAGTATGTAAACAAAATCAATCAAATCCTACTAATCCTACTATTATTATAAACGCGAAAGTTTGTAAGAATGTATGGATGTTTGGATGTATGGATGTAAGGATGTTTGTTCCTCTTTCACGCAAAAACTACTAAACGGATTTCGATGAAATTTGGCACACGGGTAGATCATGTCCTGGATTAACACATAGGCTACTTTTTATCCCGGGAAAATATAAACCGGGACTTTTATCCCGGAAAAACTTTTTAATGCGGGCGGAGCCGCGGGCAAAAGCTAGTAAGCAATAACGCGTGGTATAGACGCTTTCTACAAGTTGCTGATAAACACTAGACTGCCCTGTCTGCTGCTATCGGCGTCAAATGAATGTATACGTTGACAGAAAAATATTACAATCAATTCATTTGTAATTCATACATTCATACATATTTCATAGTCTATCCGCGTACACATTCATTTGAAGCTGACTGTACTTTGTAAGAAAGTACCTAAAACAGTACTGAACGCCCAAGCCAGCTCGATGAATCCCCTCATCCTCTCATGAGGAGAGTCTTGAAGCGCCCGGGTCGGACCACCAGGAGTCTCCATCTTGCTCACAGCGTCGATGTTCGGAAGCAGATACGTGGAGATCATAAGAGCGAATATGTGTACAGCTACCAAAACCGTTGTGCACACGGCGAACATAACAAAAAGCCATTCTGGAACGTTCGTTGGCTCGTTGATTTGAAGCTCTACCATGGCTACCATCGCGAAACCTGTAACAAAGCGTATTTATGTTTTTGTAACTTTTTTCTGGTACTTGGACAGTGGAAATTGTTAGATGGGTTCAAATTCCCAGGTCTGGCAAGATAAATTTGGTATTAAAGCCGATATGGCAGGTGGTTTGCTCTTATAACTAGATACAGTAATACCGTTGTTGAAATACATAGACTCTTTGCTAATCATAATCTAGATTGACTTATTTAATTATATGCTCCATGGGATTACTACACACACACTCACGCTCTTTATCCCTGAAGGGGTAGGCAGAGGCGCAACTATTGCACCCACTTTTCACCGTGCATATTCCGTCCCATGGTGTGATAAGGGACGAGCCTATCGCCATATTGGGCACAAATTCCTGACTCCGGACTGATAGTGAATAGAAAATGGGATTACTTCAGAAAAAAAATGCCAGCTTATTTAAAACTGGATATAGGTACTGCACATAGGCTGGTCCCAGAACGCGCCACATTTACGTGGGACATTATGACAGGTTTTACACTTTGTCTATGGTTGCCACAATCTGGGCGGCAGGGCGGCTACAAGTAGCATTTATTTTTAGGAAGTTTAAAGTCACATTCATCACAACTTGGAAATAAAGGAATATAAGCACTTTAATAATGTAATAATCAAATATAATATATTGGAATAAAAACATTCGATCTATGAATACGGAAGTTATCAAGCATTGTAAAATGTAAATTAATAGCGGACTTACGCAATGTGAAAATAATTATTTTATGGACACATAAATTTAGTTTAGTTGTACTACATGTAAGCGTAAATAACACAATGGTTACTGAATATTAACTCTGCGATTACAGATCTTGAGATTTTCGTTTCAAATGAATAATCACTTCCTTTGTTGCGAGATCGTATGTAATACGAATATTATAGCATAAGTAAAAACATATCGCACGACTGATTCACAAATTTATTAGAATGATTTCTAGTAGCCTTTTAAGGGCTCATATTTTAATCAGCAGATAAAAATTCATAATCTGAAATAGAACACAAAAAAAACTGCTGTTAGAATAAAATAGTCTATAATTAGTTTGATATCTCTTTATAATCCAATGAATAACATTTTATCTGATGTCTAATGAATTAACCCTCAATAGCGGACTTTACTGCTGGCGAATGGGACAAACGCCAAAGGCTGCTAGGGAACAAAGGACAAACAATATTCTTTTTCAGCAATCCGGTAAAAATACATAACAAGAATTTACCAGCCAGAGGATTAATTAAGGCCACCTGTCGGTCATTGTAAAGTAATTTTTTTAAGCCCTTCATGTAAATTCAATGTACGCGGGCGGACTTAATACCATCATGCCCTGTGGTCCGAGGGCATCTAAAGAATTTCGCTACGGCATCCCCTGCCTGTCGTAAGAGACGATTAAACGAGGTAAGCGAGAGTCGCGGGGCGAGCAACTACTCCAATGTAAGCGACTATGAGGTGCACGACAATGCGGGTGGTCGGTCTCCTGCAGTCGTAGACGAAAAAGCGTGCTCTGGAGTTCGGAGGCTTCTCAGCCTCTTCATTGATAAAGGGGCCGCAATGCGGCATCGCGCAGGGGCGGTTCCGTGGAGCTATCTTCGTGCAACAAGATACCCCGGGGCCGTCCCGTAGGCTCCGAAGAAGGCCACTAGTTTTGGTTGGTATGCCGGTGTATGTATAATGTTAGTGACTCGGTCCAATGTTCACTCGGATGAAGCTATACTCCCGAGTGTCGACATTGGGCCGTGTGAAACCAACATAACCGTTCCACTCACTCCACAGTGGTGGTAGAGATAACGCGACTTTCCACGAGGACTTAACGCCTAAATGCATTTTCTATCAACCTTGGGTGGTGCAGAGATAAATACCTAAGGTAGGTGCATCAAAGTTAACTAAAGTGGTATACAACTTCATTATCTGATAGTATTTACCTGACAGTAGCTCAGAAGTGGTAGCAGTTGCTTTCAATTTAGCTCTGGACATGTGCAGCCGCCGCCAGGACAGACCCTCGGACCCAGCATGCTCTGAGGGGAGGTCGTTCCAACCCGGCGACACAGGCATGGCTAGAGCCACTTCGCTAACACTCTGGAACAATAAACAGTAGTCACTTTGTGGGTAATCTTGGAAGATTTTACATAGTGCAGTCCTTTTCAAAATTATCTAGTAAATATGAAATGCGATTTTGATAATTGTAGAACCAGCTGACGAGATAATTCGAGGAAAGACTTTTAAATCTAGATACGTGTGTCTAATGCTCATGGATGACTGACACTTTGTTTATCGGTAACGTACTTTGAGAATTATGCTGTATTAAAGTGAAAATCAGCATTCAAATGAATGTTATGATAAACATCACGTAGCATTATGTAGACACGTGAAATATTAAGAGATTTTTTTACTTTAATAGACTGATTGCAATGATAGGACTCTGGTAAGGATTTTTTTTAACAATTTAGAAGTACAGTCAGCCACATAAGTAGCTGAAACAAATCCAAAACTTCAAATCGCGTCTACACTTTCGTGTTCTTACCAATTTTTGTTTCCCCTTTACAAAAATAAAATAAAGGCGATTAACTTTACTTCCCACAAAGAAAAAAAAGTTTTAATTCAACGCGTTAGCGTGGAAGTGATTTGAAATTTTGAATTTGTTCAGCTATCTAAAATTATTTAAAATATGTTTTTCTTTTTCTTTCTTTTATTTTTGTGGCTGACTGTACCTATTCAACTTACCTTAATAGACTGATTGCATTGACAAGGACTCTGCAGGTACCCAGGGCTCAGGAGTACTGTGGTGGACTTGTGGAGCAGACCGTTGGGCGTGGCGGTACCCGGACTGGTCCCGCCGCGAGGACACACGTATTCCAAGCTGTGGGGCGGCGTCAATGAGATTGTTGGGCTGTCTGTCACGCTCACTTTAAACCTAACACCAGAATCAACTATTAGGCTTTTCTTTTTGAGGTGTAGGTATTGAGACTATCCCCCCCTCACACCCACCACTGGTGGCACGCATTTCATAACATCGAGCGGTGAAGCTCGGCGAGTCTCTCTGCACTTATTAGTCTTAACTCGTAACGAAATTAATCAAATAGAAGTAGAAGTAGTTTTCCACGTGTTCTTGGCAATTGGTATATTTTGATTAGTGTTGTGAGTGTCAGATATTAGATTTTTAGAAGTTTGGAGGGTACTAGAGGGTTACCTAGTCTGCCTAATTTGCAGCTTATTCCTGTCCCATATTGTTACCCTATCGAGCACTCAATCTTGAACAAATCAAAAATAAGTTTTTTTTTTTTTTTTTTTATATCATGGCCATCTTCGGCGCATTAGGGACGGCTGCGGGCTTCCTCCGACTCACGTCTAAGTTGTCGAAATCAAAAATATGTAAGAAATCGAAAAATCGACAAGTTAAATGGTTGAATAATGTATGGTGATCTGGGAATATGCCTGTTAGTTGTTAGCCCTAAAATAAGGCTTTGTTTTTTGCAGGTATCTACATATGTACAGTCAGCGGCGTAAGTATCTGAACAAAATCTAAATTTCAAATCGCCTATATACGCGTTAAGTTAAATTGAAACAATATTTTATACCTTTGAAGTAAAGTAAATATCTTTTGTTTTGTTTTTGTGAAGAGAAAGAAAAGATTAGTAATAATACAATAGTATGTACGCAATTTGAAGTTTTGAATTTGTTCAGCTACATATTATTATGCTGTTAACTGTACCATTATATACTGCCCACTGCTGAGCACGGGCCTCCTCTAGCACCTAAAGGGGTTAAATAAAATGTAATTCTTGGGACTGCCTCGGTGGCGTAGTGGTATTGCGTACAAGGGCGGATATTAGATACTATTGAAAAATTACAAAATTTATAAAATTAAGTAGTTATAAAAAATCATAACTAACAAATTAATAAACTTTAATGAAAATTTACCGCAAGATATTATAAAGTACATATATCAAAAGGGCTCCACGAAGTTTAATATTTATAGGCCAATTATTTATACCTTTCATCACATTGTTTATGCCAATGGAGATTGGGAAAAAATTGGTTAGTTAACAATAGAATAACTTTTAGAAAAATGGTGATTAAACTTTTTTTTCTTCAAGGCGCGGTTCTTTCAAGTGTTAAGAAGATACTACAATTTTTTAAAAAATTTAAAATCACATTTTATGTTATAAATAAATTATTTTTATTGCTGAACTCTCTTTAGCGGCACCGCGCGCATGCCGTAACTGCCGCGCGGAGCCCTATTTTCAACGTCTTATTAAAATTATAAATAATGGAGATAAAATTCCGGGAGTTAGGACTTTTTATTGGAAAATTTCCTCCTCTTTAACGAGCTTTTTTCAAAATTGCTTAAATGTTAATATTTTTCGAGTTATTAACAAAAAACGAAATATCTTTTTTTTCATCGTATTTTGTTAATAACAATTGCAATTTTTAACCTGCACCAAAATCCTTCAAAAACATTTTTCTAGAGGTGATTACAAATCGAATGAGCCATCACTCATATTTTTAGGTCCTTTATCTCTATTTTTCACGTTTTTGAACTTGTTGATTAGACTAAAAAAGGCGTAGAAAGTTATTTTGGCATTGATTTGCTTCGAAGTATCAGTAAGATATCAATACTCCTTATAGGTCGGATAGTGTGTAGGGAAGAGAACAAATAATCGGTTGCAACAAATAATCGATTTTTGAATGCAATTGATTTTATATTTAAGGATTTTGTTATCGTATGTAAATAGAGTTAGATTATTATCAAATCTTACACATTACAATCAAGAGGTTTTTTTATTATAATAGTTTTTGTTAGTCGTTCATTTTGATTTATCGATAGAATTTCACGATTAACCTTTCATAACATTTAAATTGGTTATTGGACATTACAAAGAAATAATATGTGTACCGAAACTTAAATCACAAATTTAGTGGTACGGTAAATTATTTACTTTGGAGATCTTCATTTTCAGTCTTCTGTATCTAAATTTAAATATCTAACTCATTGTTCAAATATGTTTGTAAAACATACTTACAACATAATTTTTAAATATACAGCTGTGTTTTATTTGCATCCAAAGTTTAGATTTTTTAAAGTAATTGTTTACGTTTCGTTACCAAGCGATTTAAAACTTTCGGAACATTACGCTCATAAACTGAAAAATACAACACGGTAAAAGAGTTGATATAAGAGTCAAGATGTTATTCTTTATTTCAGTATATTTATACAATTTTGAATCAAATATGTTAAATAAGTATGATACTATTTCTTATAATGTATAGAAAACATGATAAATATTTGTAATTATGTAGCCGGCTTTAGAATTTTTGGTTAGACGTTCTCACAAAGCTTTCGCGTCGCGAAACATTTGAATTGTCATACCAGCCAGCTAAGATTGTATAGTACTATACTAAGTGTATTTAATAAAGCAGTAGAATCAGTATGTCCGTACATTTAAAGAAATGTGATAAAAAATAAAGGCAGTGACTACTGAAGAGTAATGGTACACAAATCAGTGATTATTGTAATTCTTTTCTGTTTGTCTGTGTGTTTTTCTGTTTTTTTCTTACTGCACATCTCCTAAATTACTGAACGCATTTCAATAAAATTTGGCACGTGGGTAGATCATGTCCTGGATTAATACATAGACTATTTTTTATTCCCTGAAAATATAAAGCGGGACTTTTATACCGGAAATTTTTTTTCACGCGGGCGGTGCTGCGACCGAAAGCTAGTTTAATATAATACTTTGATGGCAAACGTATTATTCGGGAACGAACGCATCGAAAAGAATTTTGTCGCGCCACCGCCACGGCCGCTACCATTTATATTACGTATGTCAAATTTCGTGTGACACTTGTGCGCGCTTTTTTTCGACTAACGCGTAATGTCTAACTAGAACTAACCTCTAATGGAACGTTTAAAAGAACGAACGCAGTAAAACAAAGAGCATTATAATAATACGGAAACATTAGGTAACGCGTTTCGGGAGAAAACTTAAAAAAAATTGTTATTTAAATATAGGTAGGTATTTTTAAGTACCTACAGTAATTACATTTATTAATAGAATACCTACGTTTTACTTTTCAAAATTAAATTATAACTTCTTGTGACTTGACCGCGACTATGTGACCCCCCCCTGGCGCCAAAGCTGGATCCGCCCTTGATTGCGTACGCATTACGAGTACGATTTGCGCGCTGAGGTCCTGGGTTCGAATCCCGGGTCGAGCCAAAAAAATTGTGACTGGGTATTTTCATCTTAAAATTTACTCAGTCGCAGCTCGGAGTCAGGAAGTTGGCGGTGTGATACCCCCGTGCCTCGGAAAGCACGTAAAGCCGTTGGTCCTGCGCCTGATCTCTCTCCGGTCATGTCGGATTGCCGTCTCACCGGACTATGAGAGTGAAGGAATAGCGAGTGCACCTGTGTATTGCGCACACACTTGTGCACTATAATATCTCCTGCGTACCTGGCTGATCTCCGTTGAGATTGGCCGCCGTGGCCGAAACTGGCTAGGAGGATTTCAATTCTTGGAAATGAATCGTCACCGCATAAATATTCCAACAATGCTTCCTATGATTCATTTATAACTGTTTATCCCAGTTATATTTATAAGTAGATAACTTATATCTTTTTTGATATATAAATAAGTTGAGCAAGTGTATATACCTACACACTCATCATCAAATGATGTGTAAACTATATTTATGTATTTTAAAATATTTGCAACAAAAGGACGTGGCAGAAATGGATACTGATTTGATAATTATATTTGTGAAAATCAAAACAGCCTAAGGACATTTAAAACCACAGTTAACGTAATAATCAACAATAATAATAAAATAAGGTACGAAGAAGGACGGTACGGTCGACATCTGTCGGGCATGCCACCGTCCTGGTGAGTCAATCAGGCATGTGATTTCCGGTTGTTCGTATCTTGCTAACGGCGAGTACTTGCATAGACATAGCCTAGTAGCCAAGATCATACACCAGCAAGTTGCTCTTTGGTATAGTCTTGTGACTCCTGAAGTGCCATATTACCAGTATATGCCTCAACCAGTTCTCGAAAATGATCATGCAACGCTGTACTGGGATCGATCTATTATTACGGACAGGACTATTGTTGCCAATAAGCCTGATATTGTAATAGTAGATCGATTGGCGCGCCGCGCAATACTTGTTGACGTCACCATTCTACATGACGATAACCTTGTTAAGGCTGAAAAGGACAAAATGTCTAAATATTTAAATTTGGCACATGAAATTACTGACATGTGGGATGTGGACTCCACAATTATTGTTCCGATTGTCGTTTCTGCTCATGGGTTGATACCAAAGAGTCTCGACCACCTCACACCTCCAGAGGCTCTCAATTGGTCGTTGGGTCAAGAGCCAGATGCAGAAAGCAGTACTTCTGGACACAGCACGCATTGTGAGGAGATTCCTCACTTTGAATCCCTGACCATCGGAGGCTTGGGTCTTGAGCCTCGCCATCGGAGGGTAATTCACTTTTTGATATTTTTATATGTATGATTTTTTTTATATATATAAAAATGTAAAAAAAAGAAAAAAAATTAATAAAGAGAAACAATACATAAGGTAGTAGATATGTTTTGCATACGATAGAAATTATGAATAATATCATACACATGACGAAAACTTATTGAAAGATGACTACTAAATGTAATTACCTATATAATATTCAATGAAGAGAAATCCTAAATTAAATTAAGTATGTATATTGGGTAATTGTCATGTCAAATTAAAGCCACTATACATTTCAAAAGACGTTATCTAATGTTTATTTGCTTCCTTCTATGAATGTTTTTGACTAACAAATTGAATGGCTATCTAAACTATTAAATGTTTAAACCTGCATATAATGAAAACTTAATATTAAAGACTTATTTATGAATCAATTAGCGCCTCGTGACAAAACACGTTTATTAGTTTTAAGACCAATAAATCTGAGATAAATAGGTATAACTTCTTTCGTGTCGATAACAAAATAACATGGTTACGGTTAATGATTTAAGAAATTAAACATACCTATATTTACTGAGGTAGATTTTTTACGGAAATCTTTGTACCTGCCATGATTATAATATAATTCTGCGTACTCATTTTATTTCTATATTTAGCAATGGCATTTTTAACATAATATTTTTAACACATTCGCGCAGTAGCAATAATAGCAAATTTTATAAAAAATTATTAAACGTGAGACAAACATGAATTTTAATAAGCAAATAAAACAGCAAAACCTGAATAATTCACAGAAAATAACTTATTCCAATTTCCAATTAGTTCAAAAACAGAAAAAAATTAAGAATAAATACTAATTCGAATTTAATCTTAATTTAAAATTATATTAATTTTAGTAGACTAAAAATCTGTTATGAAGGTTAGTGGCCGTAAAAAGTTACAAAGAACAGCAAGACGGGGCTACCAGCTTTGGGGGATACGATACCTTAAGCAAAATCGTCAATCTACAGCTAATATTTACAACAAACGCCACACGTTAGTCACACAAGCTGAACAACACAAATCTTACTTCGGACATCCGTTCTCATAACTTGGTGACTTAGTTATGGACGGGTAGGAGTCGCTGGATTCTATCTTTCGTTCGTGCTTGTACTTTCTGTGTGGCTGTCTCTCGTAGATGTGGTCAGAGGTGTGATACCTTTGGAGAGTGCGCGGCCGCGCCTTCCCGCTGGGCGGCGTTTGCGTGCATTGATCTACGCGGCTCGCCGCCTCTTCCACGCTCGTCACGAAGCTCGCTTCGGATATCTGGAATCATTTGATAATTATGTAAATTTTTGTCTCTATAGTGTCAGCTGGGGATGTGGGTTAAGAAACTCTTGGTCTGATACCAGGTCGGACAACATTTTGGGTTTTTAACACAATCAGCCTGGATTGGAAAGGCTCCAAAAACGTCGGCGTGACAATGGCAATATGTTTATCGTAAAGCTGTGATTCCGCAGAACTGGGCAGACGGCAAACGGCAACGGCAGACGGCAACAGTATGTACCGTGACGGCAGACGGCACTACTATGCAGTATTAAATTGTATGAGACCGATTCCGCACACGACGGTAAATTACGCCCGGTAGGCGTCACCTGCCGCGCGTCATTTGCCGTCGTGTGCGGAATCTGTCTCATATAATTGAATACTACATAGTAGTGCCGTCTGTCGTTGCGGCACATACTGTTGCCGTCTGCCGCGTCCTGCGGAATCACAGCTCAATTATCATTTGTTTGATTTCCTATTTCAGGAATAAAAATTGTGTACACGGAAAAAGTTATTTAGTAGGTACCTACGTAAAAAAAGATTGGGAAAACCGTATCATGCAAGATGCTTTCATCTTTATCATTAGGTACGTAAATAAATGGAAGCAAAAATTGTATAATTCCATCAAACCTATTTTTCCCGGTATATGTATTTCTCACTGTTTCGGTGTATATCTTTCTTGCTGAAGAACCTTCACTTGTAAATCAGGCCCAAATTAGGTAGGTATAATAAAGTTTATAAAAGACAGTTTCACCGATTCCTGATAAAGTTCCAGATAAAAAATAAATCTAACACATTACTAGTGACTTTTTGTGAGACATTTATATTCGAGACCTGTGAAACCAAAAGTTGCAGTTTATTAACGGATACGTTCCGAATCAGGGACATTATCAACATGTAGTAAAATGGGCCTTAACCATACAAAGTCTTAACTGTACGCTGGACTTACCAATATTTTACGACAGAGGAAAAGAGTTGAAGAAACCCATACAGAAGCGGAATAATAATTGCATTGTCACATTACTTGTATCTGGGGAAAAATTAACCACAGACACTTAAAAGCACAAATGTTATCATGAATCTCACTTTCCTTATAATTTAGGTAAAATCTACCTAAATTACCTATCTTTGACAGACGTACCTAACGGCTTTACCTACGTACTGAGTAATATGGAGATAGTGATTTAGAAAACCCAGCGAGTATACACATCGCGAGGCATTTAACGGTAACTACTTTTTTAAGGGTTCTTTTGCGGTAAAAACATTTCTTTAGTTTGTACTTTTGAGGTATGAGTGAGGAGTTTAGGACTACCACCACCACCAGACCGCACCAAGAACGTATGATTACGTAAGTTTTTTCGAAATTGTTAATGATTACACTTGATTTTATCATACATTTTTATTTTGTTACATTCTCATTTCAAAAATATTATGCATTTGCATGCATGTTATTGCATTTTGTCTATATGTATATGCTCACTAAAAGCTTAGAAAGCTGACGTTATGCCAGTTTTGTCAATTTAAGGAAAACTTAAAAAAAAATACGTGTGATATATCTCCCGAGACATCACTAGATTGATCAAAACAATTACTTGCAAATTGATCACGACTTTAAAATCATTCAGCAGATAATGCATAGTAAACATACTAGGTACGTAGTACTACGTAGTATTATAAATTAAGTCTAAAGTAAAAATGGTAAACACAGAGTTTATTTGACTATCATACATATTACACACGCCTGTTATCCCCGAAGGGGTAGGTAGAGGCGCAATTAGTGCACCCACTTTTCGCCGTTATTCCGTCCCATGATGTGATAGGGGGCGAGCCTATCGCCATATCGGGTACAAATTCCAGACTCCGGACTGATACTGAATAGAAAAACTCAATATCACTGCAGGACCCGGGGATCGAACCCGAGACCTCAGCTTTGCAGTCGTACTGTAATACAACTACGCCACCGAGGCAGTCTATATATTAAAAAATATACTTATTATAATGACTTCTAACAATGGTACAGTATTTTACACTATTTAGAAATATTATCATACATATTTATGTAAGCAAATTACAAATACATTATTGTACTTCAAGATTGTGTAAATTGCTTTCATTATCTTGAATGAACCTCGAGCGATTTATATAAAAATTACCATATCTTTTGGTCTGTAACGACGTGACGACTGAATCTTTCCGTAGTATTATAATGCTCTTTGACTGAATCATAATTCATATTGCAAAAACTACGATAAAGCGTTGATATAAACGAGCCGTGACAGAATACTCACCTCTACTAAGGACTGTACGCGAAAATGGAGCGCTTACATTTAAAACGTAAGTTATTGTTGGCTTTGCGATGTAGGCAGAATTGCAATTATTATGCACTCATGTTTCATTGAGATATCTACGTAACTTACATTAAGGTAATCATTATTCTAGTACCAGTTGGTATAGTAACAACTGCTTTTAAGTAAACGAGTGAAAGTCGGTGAAAATAGAAAAACGTAAATTCGTTAATTTGAAATTCGCTATGCAAGAATACTGTTCGCAATAACTGAAAGGTTGTGTGTTTCCTTGGAAGTGAAATTTAGTTGTAATTCTATATTACTAAGGCTAAGGAGTAAGAACTAAGGCCAGGTTGTTTCATTCAATATGAGATAAACTAAGACTCTGGTTACACTGGTGAATTGCAAGTGAATTCATAGCGAGGCGAAGGCGCTGCGTACTCGTCCAGTGTAATAATACTGTTTAACTTTGAATGGAACTACTCGGGCTGTGTACCTATTTATTCATTTTAATAAACACCTAAATTTATTATTTCAATAAAACACATGTAGAGAGTCTCTGTCTAACTACCGTGCGACATTCATGTCTTTGAGGTTATGTTGTGAGATAATTAAATAAATTTAAAAATTTAAGTGCTATTAAGTGTTACTTCTACTGGATTAGTTTATTGAGTGTTGTATATGTGTATATAAGTTTAATATATTAAAAGACAAAACTATATATTCATCGTTTTTTGTTTTGTATGGTGGTAAGTTTTGTTTGTGTCTCGTCGAGTGTATTGTCGTGTGTTTGTCACCTTCTGTTAATTGTTTTGTGTTAATTGTGCTTAAAGGATGGAGTTTGATATAACTGATCGTAGACCAGAACCCGACCCTCCACCGGATAGTGATAGAAATTTTGTACTGGCTGCACATAATGTGACTATTGGGAACATAAGTAACCAGAATGTTTTCACACCTTCCCCGTCCCCTTCTCCCTCCACAGCATCATATGTAGCCTCATATATTACTTCAGCAGCCCCTAGTATACCTTATACTAGTTCAAAAAAATTAAACTCTATAAAAATAATTAAAAAAAACAGTCCAATTTCAAAGAAAAAAATAGTATCTAATAATTCATCATCTCAGTTACAAAAGGCTTTATCAAATTCCAATTTGAATATAGATACAGTAATTATAAATCCAGATAAATCTTCTACTGCTTCATCTTTAGGTTCTTCCAATATGGAAACTTCCCCATCTCAGACGGTTGGCCAGGGTCATCCGCTCACAAGGTCACTATACGCCAGTGGTGACTGTGGGCCATTTATCGTATATGTGGAGCTAGCTGAGGCCTCTCCAACCAATGGGTCCACCTTACACCCGATCAAATTTGGAGCTTTCCTTTATAAAAATAAACTGTCTTGTATTTTGCAGGATGGAATTAAAAAAATTGGTCGCAATAGACTTTCTATATCTTTTAAATCTGCAAAGGATGCCAACAATTTTATAGATAATCCTATCTTTCCCCAAAATAAATATAAAGTTTATATCCCCTCTCATAACATATCCCGCATTGGATTAGTAAGAGGAATACCGGTTGAGTGGACACATGACGAAATAGTTGAATTAGTTCAACTTCCACCAGAATCAGGTAAGATAATCAAAACTCGTAGGCTTAGTAGAAAAATTTCTTCTCCTGAGGGTCCTAGTTGGCTACCAACCCAGACTGTTGTGTTTACGTTTGACGGTCAAGTGCTGCCCAAAGAAATTTATTGCTGCTACACACTGTTACATGTCGAACAATATGTCTACCCAACAATTCAATGCTACAATTGCTGTAGGTTTGGGCATACTCGTGCACAGTGCAGGTCTAAACCCAGGTGTTACAAATGCACAGAAAATCATGCTGGGGAATCTTGCACGGTGGAAGAGTCTGATGCTGTTTGCGTTTTTTGTGTAGGACATCATTTTTCCACCAATAAAATTTGCTTGGAGCATAGTAGACAAGCAAATATTAAAAAATTTATGTCTTCTCACAACGTTTCTTATCAAGAAGCAATGTCCAAGTTTCCTGTGATTCATAAGTCTTACGCGAATGTATTGTCATCCTCACCAAATCCACCCCCTCCTAAAGTTACTTCCTATTCCATATCTGACAGTCAATCTTTTCCTACTAAGTCCTATCGTAAAACTGTTTTTCTTAAACCCTCTTCAAGACCTTCTTTTCCTAAATCATACGATCAAATGGCACACCGAGAATTGTTAAAATCTTATGAAATCCCCACACCTAGTAATGGCTGTGCTCTTGTTAATAATCAAGATAATCCTAACCCATCAAATGAACATGTATCGAAGGAAGTTTTATCGTCTGATTCAATTCAAAATTTAATATCCTCTTTAATTAAAGTAATTACTGACTCTAATATACCGAACCACGTAGCGTGTAATATTATTCAGACCATAACTCTATCAATCTTTAATCTTTTAAAAAATGGATCAAATTCTTCAGTGGAATTGTAGAAGTTTAAATAAAAATAAAACCGACCTCTATTTTCTTTTAAATAAACACAAACCTTTTATTTGCGCTATTTCCGAAACGTGGTTAAAACCACATTCTACTTATAGGATTCCTGGGTATACACTTCTCCGGGATGATAGAAGTGATGGGTGGGGCGGTGCAGCCCTTTTTATTAAAAATAACCTTAGTTTTAATCAACATTCTGTTGTAAATAATAGCAACCTTATTCAATTTGTATCTCTACGCTTTAATAACATTTCTTTTATCTCAGTCTATATTTCACGACGGGATAATTCGGTTGTCCCCATATTACGTAGCTTTTTGTCCTCTATTCCCCCTCCTATTATTTTAATGGGAGAT
Source organism: Lapara coniferarum (assembly GCA_949316025.1). Taxonomy (NCBI): domain Eukaryota; kingdom Metazoa; phylum Arthropoda; class Insecta; order Lepidoptera; family Sphingidae; genus Lapara; species Lapara coniferarum. Next base: position 10,619,933 of record OX438923.1, on the reverse strand, counting down.
TTTAATTGCCACAACCAGATCTGGGGAGCTCCCAATAATGACTCTTTTGGTATAAAACTTTTAGATATTTTGGACGAATTTGATTTATGTGTACTAAATGATGGATCCCCTACTCGCCGCACTCCTCCCAACATTCAACCTAGTTTTGTTGACATCTCTTTTTGTTCTCCCTGTTTAGCCAGCTTATTATCGTGGTCTTGTCTTCCTTTCTCTCATGGTTCAGACCATTTTCCTATCCTAATTTCATTTCCTTCTCAAAATATTAATGTTCCTATCCTTCCTCCACTTTTACCTTTTATTATTGATCCCACTAAATGGGGTCTTTATGCTGCTCTACTTGAAGAGAAAATTGATCTACTTCCTGTACCTAACCTAATTAACATTAAAGAGTGTTGTGAGGGAATAAAAGACTCCATACTTACGTCTGCAGAGACTATATTCAATAAAAAGAATATTGTCTTAGGCAGAATTCCTTCCCCCCCCTGGTGGGACTCAGATTGTACTAAAGCTATTAAAAGGCGATACGAGGCAGAGTCAATCTGTACGACTGACATCAACCTTGATTCTTTTCTAAACTATCGTAATGTGTGTGCCGCTACAAAGAGAACTTTAAACAACAAAAAACGACAAGGCTGGCGTTCATTTTGCTCATCTCTATCGCCTGACACCCCCTCGTCTCTGGTTTGGAAAAGAATTAAGCATTACAGATTGTCTCGTAAAGTTCATACTCCGTCTTACTACTCAACAAACTGGGTAGATGATTTTTTAGACCGGTTAGCTCCCCCTTCAGTTCCTAATTTGTCCCAAATCCCCTATTTATATTCATACCAGGCTAATTCTTCTACTTTAGATTCGCCTTTTACGTTTCTCGAGTTAAAATCAGTACTGAGTCATATCAAGGACTCCTCCCCTGGACCTGATGGTATACCCTATTCCTTTCTCTCAAAGTCCAAGGATAGTTTTCTAAATTATTTCTTAAAATTAATAAATTTGATTATTGATAGTGGTGTTATTCCTGAGAACTGGAAACACCAATTAATTATTCCTATTCCAAAACCAGGGAAGGACCCTAGTTTTTCTGAATCTTATCGCCCTATTGCTCTTTCATCTACCATTCCAAAAATAGTGGAACACCTAATAAAAAATAGATTGGAATGGTTCCTGGAGCACCATTCTCTACTAGCTAATACTCAATATGGGTTCAGGAGGGGCCGTAGTATTTCTGATAATCATGCTATTTTCACCACTGATATCCATCTGTCATTCAGTCAAAACAAGTCAGTGGTGGCTGGCTTCCTGGATGTCTCAGCGGCATACGATAATGTTAATCTTTGGGTCCTTAGGAACAAATTAGTTCAGCTAAGGTTTCCTAACAAGATAACAGATTTTATTTTTAACCTTTTATCAGGTAGGACTATATCACTGAGGTATCCGGGAGTTCAGCTTGCCACTAGAACAGTATGGAAGGGTTTACCCCAAGGTTCTGTACTCAGCCCTCTGCTGTATGATGTTTACACTGCCGATATGGATCATAACATACCGGATGTGTGTAATGTCTTACAGTATGCTGATGACCTACTTATTTACTCTGCTAGTTATTCTATCAGCTTAGCAAGGGATAATATTGAAAGTGGTATGACTGTTCTATCCTCTTGGCTTAGTGACAACTATTTGGACCTATCAGCCTCTAAGAGTGTAGTGGTTGTCTTCTCTCGAAAACGCCAGATCCCCCATATAAATATTCAGTGCAATGGGACTCCAATTCCTGTAAGGAAAGAGGTAAAATTTTTAGGTAAAATATTTGACAGTAGAATGAATGGTGTAGCCCACATAGACCATATTGTTAAAAAGTGTGAGAGCAGTATAAATATTATGAGATGTTTAAGAGGTGTCTGGTGGGGAGCTCATCCATACTCTCTTAGATTAATATACAATGCAATTGTAAGGAGTCACTTGGATTTTGCCTCCCATTTACTGTCTCCTTGCAATAAAACAGCATTAAGGAAGTTAGAGTTGACTCAAAATAAAGCTCTAAGGATAGTTGTTGGCGCTATGAAAAGCTCACCAACTAATGCCTTACAGGTTGAGTGTTCTGATCCCCCTCTTAATCTTAGGCGACAATATCTCTCTGACAGATATATTTATAAAATTTGTCATTATTCCTCTCATCCTCTTTTTTCCAAACTTAGAATATTAAATTCATATATTGCTTCTAAACCATACTGGTCCCACAAAATTTTACCTTGTTTAATTGTAAGTCTCAGGAGGCTAGAGAGTATACACTGTCCTATTAAAAAATACCAAATTCATCCAGCTTTTGCAGTTCAGTATAGCTCAAAAATTACACTACCTTTAGTGGAGTTATCACTTAAAATTACTAAACAATCCTCTGATGCTGAAACTAAATTGAATGAAATTATAAAAAGACGCTGGCCTTTGGCTGATATTTTCTTTACGGATGCATCTAAATTAAGCAAACAAGGTTCTGTTGGTGTTGCTTTTTTACATATGAATTCTAATTTATCTTTCTCATATAAACTACCACATTATTCTTCAGTTTTTTCAGGTGAATGTTTAGCTATTCGGGAATGTATCAAATACATTAAACAGAACAATATTGCTTGTTCTGTTATCTTTTCAGACTCAAAAAGTTGTGTCCAGGCTCTCATCAGTAATCCATTTGCCAAAAACTGTGTTCACCCTATTTCTTTGGAAATAATAGATTTAATTAAATTGTGTAATGAGCAACATCTTCAAGTTACAGTGGCTTGGATCCCAAGCCATATAGGTATAATTGGTAATGAGCAGGTTGATCAATTAGCTAAACACGCTATTGATCACGGTAAAGAAGACTACTTTTCAGTTTATGCTTGTGATCTGATTGCCCTGGCCAAACATGATCTGGAAATGGCTTGGAATACATCTTGGAGGAACTCTAGTTCCCAAAAAGGGGGATGGTTATACAATATACAATCGCATATTACTTTTAGACCATGGTTCTCCAAATTGCGCCTCAGTAAACATATTTCGGTCACAATTTCTCGGTTGAGGATTGGTCATTGCTCTTCACCCGTTCACTTATGTAAATTACATGTTAGAGACTCTTCTTTATGTGAGTGTGGCCTTGACGAAGGATCCGTGACCCATATACTATTTAAGTGCCCTCGTTTCTCATCTCCTTCTCTCTTTGACATTTTGGTAGATCGGGGGGCCCCTCTCCCTGTTAATGTTTCATCTCTCCTAAGCCTAGGTAACAAACCATCTTTGAAAGCACTTGTTTCATTCTTAACAATATATACTATAAAATTATAACTGAAATTAACCTTATGTGTTTGCATGCATTATATAATGTCCTTCGTATTAGTAACACCTTTATTTGTTATCTACCGTAATGTCTATAAATTATTTTGATCATTGGTTATCTGTCTTAAATTTTCTCAACTAAAAAAAAAAAATTTTTCTTTACTAAAAGAGTAAAATTGGTAGGTACACATGAATGCGTCACAATCACTTGACAGCTGACAGTTGACTTGACACTGGCAGTAATATTCCTCAATTTAGAGGAACCAGTTGCCATTTATAAAAAAAAAAAAAAAAAAAAAACACATGTAATCATTTAAGTCGCGATCGAGTAAAAATTCACGAGCACATAGTAGTGGTAAAGTTCAAAGTGTGGGAAACAGTTGGAAAACTGTAATTTCACTGATTGTTGCCGGTTTAGCGGCGATTACCGCGTGACATTGACTTTGGCCGTTGACGGATGAGTTGTAAAACGCGACAAAACAACGCGACGCGACGCGTGCGAAAATCGCTACAAAAGGTAATTTCCAATTCATCACACAGAAAATATATAATTAGCCATGACGTATTATGGTTGTATGCAACTATTGTTCTCATCCGTCAATAAAATTAGAGTTAATTTGGACGAAGATTTTGTAGTAAGGGCGTGAGTCGTGAGGTCCTCCAATATGCCAGTTAGTGCTAGCATTGAACTCAGAAATATATACTTTGTTACCATCTGTTATTTCATTGGCTATATTCTAAAAACATTTTATAACACACACTTGCATATAAATAAGTTATAAGGTTTTTTCATCTGGATACAGAATCATCTGTACTGGAGGCATGACCCTTGATGAACTAAAAGGCAAGCGATGATGACGAATGACGATGCATAATGGCGAAACAAGTAGATTTTGGGTCTTGATTATGCGCAAACTACATGCGTAGAATACGCGTGCATTTTACATCACGAAGCGCAACATTTTCCCCGTACGATAATTTTGTACATGCGCAGAGGGATTTTCTTCATACATGGTATTATTCGTCTTGATAATGCCTATAATTTCGTACACAAGTCTCATTGAGTAGTGTATTTGGGCTGTGAAGTATGAACTATTAAGTCTTAGGGCCGTATTAATAAATTGCTTGTTCTCACCTGAATCGGCGCTGTTATTTAAAAAAAAAATAACGGTTAGCCAACAAAAGAACTTTGGTCGGATATATTTTGTTTATTTTTTCCGTAGTATTATAATGCTCTTTGGTTTATTTATACTTTACTGCTGACAGCACGTTTTCAAACCATTTAAAACTTGTTTATTACTAGACCAAAAAGTATAGGTACATATTGTTTTTGAATAAATACTCGGTAGCTATGGTCGGTAGAGAATCGAGACATAAATAGATATAATCTTCTTGCATAAAACTGTCAACACGTATTGGCAATAAAAGTAACAATAAAGAAATTTACGTATAAATCTGTGATAACAATTGGCACATTTAGAATAACTAATACTTATATATTTCTGATACATCCCGATCGGGCCGGTCTGACAGCTGTCAAACTCGATATGTGTGCGTGTTGACGCGCCTTATGTGTGTGCGTGTAGGTCGATTTTCGCGTGTTGACAGACACGCGAAAATTGCGCTTGCGCCAGTGTGGCCAGCGCTCTGGGCTCGACAGGTTAACTTTATTGACAGTAATTATTACACAAAGAAATAGAAAGTAAACACATTAGGAACACATGAGTATGACTACGTATTAGACATGTAATAATTTATTTTCACACTCCAACTTTTCACAGAACTTCATAAAGTATCAATGTTTATCTTGTTTATCAACAGCTCCTCTTTGCTTGCTTGTTTATCTTTATACATACCTTTGTTTTGCAACTTCATAGTTTATATGTAGGATGTACCTATTGTTTTAATGTAAACTTTTCTCGTTTTGCCAATTTCAACAGAACTAAAAAATTAAAATTAAATGATAGTTTAAAAAACTTAAAAACACGTTTTACAGAAAATCCTACTAAAAATAGAAAAATTATTTTAATAAATTTTAATTAAGAATAGTGTAAATAAGAAAAAAAACGGGGGTGCTATTTAAGATATTATCAAAATGATATGTAATCCATCTACTCAAATTATCTGTCAATAAAATATTTATAACTAGCTTTTGCCCGCGGCTCCGCCCGCGTGAATGAGTTTTTCCGGGATAAAAGTCCCGTTTTATATTTTCCCGGGATAAAAAGTAGCCTATGTGTTAATCCAGGACATGATCTACCCGTGTGAAAAATTTCATCGAAATCCGTTCAGTAGTTTTTGCGTGAAAGAGTAACAAACATCCATACATCCAAACATCCATACATTCTTACAAACTTTCGCTTTTATAATATTAGTAGGATTATACTTGCTATATAACAGAAATATAAAAATAAAGTTAAGCCAAAAAATTTGTGGTGTCCCCATACAAAAAACTTGTAATACGCGCTAAACAACCGGCCAACGGTGCAGTGTGTCGTCGGCGGCGCGCGGCACCACATATCTCAATACCTGCCTAGTTTTATTTACAAAAAGTAATTATATCCCACCAAAAACATAAATGTAAAAAAGGAGAGCCAAGTTCCATACAAAATTCATGCTAGGCTGTGGGCTTCGCCGCAAAAAGAATGGAGATATAAATGAGTGCCAAGTTTTATGCAAAACCCAAATATGTATTTACAGGAACAAAATAACACTATGAACAAGTATTAAACTCTATTTCTTTGCTTTATTGGATACGTATAACAGTTGCTGTTATTAAAAAATGTGAGATTTTAAAGTAGGTTAGATTTATGTTTTTGGTGGGATATTCATGACAAGAATTATGTTTTCATAGATAAATAAACAGCGGTTACAAATGTCCTTTAAATCATTACTAATCACGTGCAATGAAATACGTAAAAAACTAAAGAAACTAATTTACAGCCAGGAATACATTATCAAGAACACTACAAGAAGTTTCATGTACAGTCAGCAGCATAAGTAGCTGAACAAATTCATTTTTTTTTCTCTTCACAAAAACAAAATACTTAAAAGAGATTTACTTTACTTGAAACGAAGAAAAAATATTTCAGTTTAACTTACCGCGTGTGTTTTGATATTTTGTTTTTGTACAGATACTTATGCTGCTGACTGTACAATAATTAAAGTACATAGACAATTGTTATCGTGTAAAAACTAAGAAATCACTCTGTTCGTTGTACTCAAGAGTGTAATTAGCCATTTCTATAGGTGCTATGTCACCGCAATCGGATAATTATCGTGTGTTGCATGTGCCATGTAGCATGCTGTTCAGGCGCTGCACTTACGATTCTGTAATTATAACATTGAGCTTCACTTGTTCTTGTATCTCATTACGGTTCTTAATCGTAGTAAAAGATGTGTTGCACAAATAGCCATCGCTGTTGTTTCTGAATGTCCGTTTTCTTGGTTTATGTAAATTATAAAGGTAAGTTTGAATAACAAGTACTTTATTCTGTAACCCGTTAGGGGTGAAGGTGAATATGAATTTAACTGCTAAACTCAAGAAAAACATGTATCTATCCAGTGGCCATTTAGCTTTAACAGCTGCTGAAGTTAAGGAAAATGTAGATATAATTGGGATTTTGTTGATTACCACTACCATCTATTTAAATGTAAGATGTAACTTGATAGGGGGAAAACCAGCGTAATTTAAAAACTGGTAAGTATATATATTTTGAGCTATTTACGAGATGAGAAAGTAGCTTGATTGATGGCGTCCTCTGTCAGAGAAAAATGCCTTACATCTCGGACAAATATTTATATTTAAACACGACAATGAATATATCGCTACAAAATATTAAAATTTAACAAAAAAAAAAATAATGACAATGTCTTGCCAGTTCGGAATGCGAAAATTCACACAAGTATTCCTGCATATGATACATAAATTTTTATGTATATGTTCAGAATAGTATGCGTTGAACGCAATGCAAAGTTGCAAGGTTTATTCCGGTATCAATATTTTATGACTTGTCATTTTTCTTTAACCTTGCAATTGAAAGGAAGATGTCAAGGCACATAAATATATGGCTCGGAATGTAAGCGATAGTTCTCTATTATATAGAGTTAGAGATCATTCCTATAGATCCAGAAATAAGTGCAATTATTGATAAGTTGATAAATTCATAAAAAAATTGGGTTCCCCACTCAGTCACTCGGTCTCGGTGTTATACAATTTAAATTAAATAAATGCTATGTGAGGTGTGTACTTATAATCCTTTGGGACCGAACACGGCATAGTTTTTACTCGGTATGTGGGATGGAAAATTTTGTAATTTGCCCGATTCGCAAGACTGTTCACATCTCTTGAGATCTTTTTCCCTTTCCTCAAAAATGAAAAAAGCCCATAAACTGCATTTCCACGCGTAAATAAAGACCAATGTAAACTGTTAGCTGTATAAGTACGAAACACACTTAACACCTTGCTATACCTATCGACTTTACTGGGCTATGGGTTTAAAATAATCTATATTTGAGTAAGATTTCTTTATTCTTTAATAGTGGAGCAAAAGGAATGCTTTCTTTTTCCTATCTGGCTAAATACGTTTGTTATATTGTAATTTACCAAGAGAACAACTCAGAATACTGACAAAGTCATGATCGCTATTTCCTATTTTAAATGTAAGCTAACACAAAGGCCATTACGAACATTAAAACCTCTTTTATAAAATTTACTTTTTAACAGACCTAAATTTATTCAAACTAAGATTCACTGAATATCATTATCATGCTACAGATTTCTATTTTATTTTATTATCTGCCTGATAATAATATGTAAAAACATTGACTCTCATACACTCGTTTGTTTATCCAATAAAGACCGAAAAAAAATTGAGGCAAGATGGAAACGACTTTAAAGTCCAATCATAGTGTACTAGATTTTGCCCGCGGCTCCGCCCGCGTTAAAAAGGTTTTGCTGGATAAAAGTCCCGCTTTTTACCCCGGGATTAAAAAAAGTAGCCTATGTATTAATCCAGGATATGATCTACCCGTGTGTCAAATTTCATCGAAATCCGTTCAGTAGTTTTTGCGTGAAAGAGTAACAAATATCCATGCATCCAGACATCCATACATACTTACAAACTTTGGCGTTTATAATATTAGAAGGATTGGTTTTTTAATGACGCAAATAGTTTAAAATCTTTTGATACTTGACTTAGATAAGCGTAGCTGTCTCTCCAACAGTGGTTTAAAATAAAATTTAAACTAAATAAAAAAAAATGTTTATATTAGGTATATGCTTGGATAAAAATATGTAAGTGTATTGTACGTACTGCAAATGTTTTAATTTTAAAATAAATGTACAATCAACGAACATTAACGAAAGGGTGTCTTTCTTCCGCTCTCTTCTCTAGTGTCATAATAGATACAGTGCCGGATTAAGACAACTTGATGCCCTAAGCAATTCACGCCTGTGGGACCCCCCTACCATAAGTAAACTAACACCAGTCGTGCGGATTTTCAAACAGCTTTACTTTTATGTGCTAACATTTTTTTGTGCTGTTTCTGGTGCCCTCCAAGACGTGATGCCCTAAGCAATTGCTTAATATGCTTATGGGCTAATCCGGCACTGAATAGATATAGGCACATAGGATGATCCCAGAGAGAATTTATTCATATCATGCGTGGCCTAGTTAGTCTATCACCCAAAATGGACGAGAAATCTCGTTTTCTCATTTTTATTTCCCCATTCGTGTAGTCTGGGAGGATTTCGGGGCTATTAGAAATCTGCCCTATTATAACTAAAGCTCCTACGTTATTTCTGCCACTGTCGGAGTTTTTACATTTTAAGTTATGGCGAACATTTACCACTATAAAATAAGAAGATACTTAATCAGCTGTCGCTTAAAATTAACCGTCCGTGAAAATAATTTTACAGTCATGGAAAATATTCCATAGTTTATACAAATAATATAGAGCCTTATGATTAAACTGTAGGTATTAAAACCAGTCTCTGTAGTCGCAACTGTCGTGAATTAGGTAAACATGCTAGTCACCCGGCAGTAAATGTGTATTTTGTTTATTTACATAACTAGATAATGATATATTTGGTTTTGTGACACTTGGCTAAACATGTTACATGCACACTCGTGATGCCAGAAATGCGTTTTATCCATTTAGGTATTTGCAAGATTTTTATTCTAGCTAGCTTCATTCTGCAAATAGTATTTTAATACGTATATACATGCCACTCGTTGAAATTATAGTATTTAACTTAAACAGCCTCTTATAATAAACAATAGGACGAGGTAATACGAACTACAACGAATAGAAGACTGCCTCGGTGGCGTAGTTGTATTACAGTACGACTGTAATACTGAGATCTTGGGTTCGATCGCCGGTTCGGGCAGTGATATTGGATTTTTCGATATAGTATCAGCTTGGAGTCTGGAATTTGTGCACGATATGGCGATGGGCTCACCCCTTATCACATCATAGGACGGAATACGCACGGCGAAAAGTGGATGCACTAGTTTCGCCTTTGCCTACCCCTTCGGGGATAAAAGGCATGAGTGTATGTAAGTATGTAGAAGGAGGTGGTGTTATTTAGTGCGAAATATAAAACTAAGATTACTACCTTTTCGGTTACTCCTAGAACTCTGGGTCCAGTGTATTCTTATTGTAGAGCTTTTTAAAATTGTTTAATGTAAAACTAGTACGAAGTGTATAAAGTAAAAATGTCAAAGGTAGTTACTACATTTTACGCAATAAATAATTATCTTAACAATACAATACAAATGCGAGTATTTCCTTTCATTCACATGTGGACAGATGATAGACATGATAACAGCTGTGAAGTTAAATTGTGAACAGAGAACTGCAAACAAAATCGATACTTAGCCACCTTTTCTTTCATTTTATTTTTTTCACTCACAGCTCCACACGACACAATTTTTTTTTCTTATTATATTATGAACTGAGACTAGCACTTAAAATTAACCACTTTTTTTTTAATACAATTTCGAAATTCGAATTAAAAAGTATAAATGTAACCACAGACAATTCGTGTTCCCGCGAGTATACGCGGGAAAATTGACATTTCGACAACAAGTTTCCGTGTCCACCGGAAAATGCTAACTGACTCCGTTACTAGACGATCGACGTTTTAAACAATCACGCTTTGTAAATGACTACAGCAGTCTGCGATGTGTTGTAGGCGTCATCATGTACTTATTGTACGTAAGTTTACTGTTTCTTTTACTAGAGATGTAAGTAAGCGCTCAATTTTAGGGTAGGGAGTCACTTCTTATGGTGAAAACTCTGTAATAAAGGGCATGTCCAAAAATGGGCTTAATTCTAACCAAGATACTTTAAGTATATATATTTGGATGGTACTCCCAAAAACTAGGCCTTTGTAATAAATTTTATAATTTTAAAGTCCTCAGGTTTTGAGATATATGCAATTTTTTTAAACTACCCTTAAAATTAACGGCTTTTATAAAGTAACTTGTAAATGGAGGGGTCTAAAATATTTTTAATGGATCCAAGATCCACACCTTTGCCTCTTTAATATCTATAAAGTTTGAGCCTGTTTAGATTTTGAGGCCCAGCACCCATACAAAAAGCAGACATCTCCCTTGGGGTTTAAAGTTCCGAATTCCTCTTAATCAGCCTTATCGTCTCTCTGCTTGTCTAAGATTTTTCTATTAATGAAAAAAATTGAAATCGGTAAGCGCTGATTGAATCGTAATCAGCTCTATCTCAATGTAATAAATTTAATGTGAGTATAATGAGATACAGCTATATTTGCATTCAATTTGTTGCCGAGAAACACTACCTAGTATTAATTATGAAACTGACATTTGCTAAAGTCTGTCTACGTTGCTGAAGCATGTATCTTATGCTGCAGTATCTACCGTACCAATTATGTTAATTAGCATCTGTTTCACTTATTTTATTTTTAATCCGAATGAATAGGTAATGAAAGAAAAATGGTTTTGTATTTTTTTATATTTGTCTTAAGCTTATTTGTATGTGTTTTTGTTACTAACCTAATAATTATAAAAATCATCTTCGCTGACAAACGTTTGAATAAGCATAAATAATTGTAAGATATATTGATATTGCAAAACTTTGTACAATAGGTAGGTAACCTATAAACACATAATTTTATTCTAATAGAATATCTAAGATTCTTATGGATAGTAGATCTTGACTTCGAGACAACGTTCTAACCTTTATATTCGACTAATGCAAATGATTCCGCTTAATGCCTACTCAATGAGAGGTCGATCCATGAAAGAATCAAACAGAATAGTTAGTACCTATATAAAGTTAACGGGATCCATTAATACTTGACAAGCGTGATAGGTCCATCTTGTCTGTATGCCCGTAACCCAATGCTTTTTCCTCAATATTTGTTCACAAAATATTTGGCATATTTATAATTATCTACTGCAGTAAAAAACTGCAGTTAATTAATTATCGAAGTCTTCGACGTAGTATTTTGTATTTGTTTAGGCATTATTATTTTTTTACACACCTACATTATAGGTCGCATAAAAAGTATTTTCGCACATGCTAGGGAAAAAGGGGGTAATGGAAGTCACTTTAGCAATAATTGAAATAAAAAATTTGATTGTGTTTAGAACTTTACAAAAATCGATTATTAAAATACTTTAGTTAACAAATTATGACTCCCAAATGATTTCGTTATATTTGAGAATACAGTTAAAAAATTATAGCATAAAAATGAAAACATAGCTTTGACCACCATTGTCCTCATGTGCGGATAATTATGGTCACTTAGTAGGCAATGAGAGTCAATAGTTGTCACACACGTATCCTCGTGGTGTATCCCGTTCAATGCAGTGTTTGTGCACCCAAACTTACAGGAAGTGTATCAGTACCATATCATTATTGCGGCCAGATCCTCCACATATCAGGCAGATATTCTCAGAATCATTGCAATTTTCATTATCATCAGCTCGTTGAGATCAGTTGATGTCATACATCAGACTTAATCAAATAGTTATTTGATCAAGTCTGAAGAATTGTGTTTTATTAATAAGAATTCTGAAGCACGCGCCTTTTGGCCTTATGAAACACCCTTGTTTGATATATGCGCCTCTTACATTTATTTACCTCCTCTATCTTTCTTTTTTCTTTCTCTGATTTTGCTGCTTTCTTTTTTTTTATCTTATAATAAGACTTACTTTGATGGGTGTAACTTTTTTTTTTGTCCCTGACATTACTCTTTCTAGCCTGACGAGGGTCGGCTTATGAAAGAACACCGGTCTTTTGGGTGAGTGCAGAAGGCGCTCGCAACCCTTAAAATTAAGTGTCAAAACTTAACTGTCAAAATTTTAGCGTAGTGCTTCATTTAACTGCTCCTTACCTTTTAAGATGGTACTTTACAATCTACTGGGGTTAGGTTTTGGCGAAGATTTCACTGACTGACATTGCCCAATTACATCTAATGGAAATAAGACTTTTTGCGGACTTTATCGGGTAAATATGTATAAGAAGTCATTATTATACACCTAATTGCTGAGAAAAAATATAAAAAAATATTTTTCGTTTAAATAACCACAAAAGTTTCTTGAAGCTGTTATTTAGATATACAGTTTCACAATAAAGTAGTTTTATTAGTTAGTTATTTTAAAATAATTTATTTATCGCTTATTTTGTGCACAGGTATAGTAATAGGCTACTTTTATCCTGGAAAAAAAACTTTTTTTTTTTTTTTTTTTTTACATGGGCGGATCCATAGATTCGGATCAGATAATAGAAAAAGTGTGTTCTTTCAACACGATAACGCTAGACCACACTCATCTTTAGTAACTCAGCAAAAATTAAGAGAGTTTGGCTGGGAGGTGTTAATGCATCCATTATCCACCATATAGCCTTGACCTTGCACCTTCAGATTTCCACCTGTTTCGGTCTCTTCAGAATTCTTTAGGCAGTGTCAGGCTAACATCAAGACAGGACTGCCAAAACTACTTGTTACGTTTTTTTTATCAGAAGTCCCAAAATTTCTACAGCAATGAGATTATGGCACTGCCTACAAGATGGCAGAAAGTCATCGAACAAAATTGCACCTATATACTGTAATTAAATGTAAATATACTTTGATAAAAGAAGTCTTGAATTTTCATATAAAATGCAAAGAAACTTTTTCCCCAACCTAATATTTTTATGACGGAGAAAGTACATCACTACTACCGCCCAGCCTTCTTGGGAGGCAACTGAGCGGTTATGTTGGGTTCACCATGCCTTCCATCGCAAGGCATACCAACTAATACTCCTCGGTGGCCGTCTTCGGCGCATTAGTGACGGCTACGGGCTTCCTCCGACGGAAGTTGTCCGCAACCGCCCCTGCGCGGTGCCGCCTAATACGGCGCGTCTCATTACAAAGGCAGGGGATTCCGTGATGGAATTCTCTAAACGTCACCTATCCACAGGGCGGATGCTGTACATGACTGTTCTAAACAAAATAATTAACACTTAAGTAATAAGACTGCCTCGGTGGCGTTGTGGTATTACAGTACGACTGCAAAGCTGAGGTCTCGGGTTCGATCCCCGGGTCGGGCAAAGTGATATTGAGTTTTTCTATTCAGTATCAACTCGGAGTCTGGAATTTGTGCCCGATATGGCGATAGGCTCGCCCCCTATCACATCATGGGACGGAATGTCGGCGAAAAAGTGGGTGCACTAGTTGCGCCTCTGCCTACCCCTTCGGGGATAACAGGCGTGAGTGTATATGTATGTATGTTAAGTAATAAGTATACGATTTAGAAGATATCAAATAATATTCATAAAACAGCAAGTCATAGCAATTTGGATATATTTTGTTCCAAACACAGCATCGCCCACGACCTAGATGTACCCATCACGTGCTTCAAAGCTGCACTTACCGGTTTGCGATAATTTGTAAAGCAAATAAATGTGTTATCACCTGTTAATTAGGTACGTAGACGAAATTCAACGTAATTAACGGTGGAAATTTCAAATGTTACGGGCAAATATAGAATACTTAATATAAGACCCAAAAAATAAAATATTGCTTTTCACACCCAGTTTTTCTTTTCTTTAAAGATATTTTTTACATCTTAGATACTTTTATATAATTTTAAAAGTATCTAATCGTAACATCAACGGTCGAAATTTCAAATGCCGTCCACACTTACGACGTACGCCATTTTAAATTTCGACCGTCGGTATTACGATACACATTTTCTAACCTCCCAAGGGTCACGCAGCACGCTTTTTTGTTTATTCATCCTCCCCTTATTTACCACAATGTACGTTATTATTACACTAAGATTAGCATGATATCTTTCAAAGCAAATATTGACTGATTATACAAAAATTTATGTACACTTAATAAATTCTAGAATTAATATTATTACAAAAACAATATTATTAGAAATAACACAGTTGCAAAAAAGTACAAATCTAGGTACTTATCAAGTATGTACATATATCATTACAACAGTTTAGAGGGATTTCTCAGTGCATCCTTGAAAGCATAATATCTAAGACGTAAGAAGTGTGATTTTATCTGGTTAGGTAATTCTTATAGCTAAGCATAGGGCTGCCATCATCTAAATTGCTGACGCCGGATAAACACGGCAAAAATCCCGGACATTTGGGCGAAATATGGGTATTTCCCCGGACACCTCTGAAAAAATATTTTGCCGTTCCTTCTTGAATACGGGGAAATGCATGAAGTTTTAACTAAGATTTATTTCAATTTGTCGCTCATCTATAAAAAATGGATTTCCCCTGACAACAAAAGTGTCCGGGTTTTGCCCGGACAATTTTTAAAACTCCGGCCGGACGGCCCCCGGACGCCCTTCAAACTAGGACAAATCCGGGGAAATCCGGACGGATGGCAGCCCTAGCTAAGCATAAAGCTAATTTTAGCACAAAAGTATCTAAAATAAGAGGGACCAGGTGTTGTTATGGCAGCAACATTCACAATATTGGTTATTAAAAACTGTAGCACTTAAACGTTAATGTTTCTTGCATCATATTGCAGACTGCCTCGGTGGCGTAGTTGTATTATAGTACGACTATAAAGCTGAGGTCTCGGGTTCGATCCCCGGGTCGGACAAAGTGATATTGAGTTTTTCTATTCAGTATCAGTTCGGAGTCTGGAATTTGTGCCAGATATGGCGATAGGCTCGCCCCCTATCACATCATGGGACGGAATAATGGCAAAAGTGGGTGCATAAGTTGCGCCTCTGCCTACCCCTTCGAAAATAACAGGCGTGAGTGTATATATGTGTATATCATATTGCAATAATCACTAAAGTACAACATTGTTTCCCATTTCTATATTATTACGTTAAGGCTTGGATCCTATGGCAATAAAAAAACAAGAGAATAAAATAACAGCCTATAACACGAAATCTTCGATCAGAGGTTCGTACGGCGCGGCACGGCATGCCGCATGCACCGAAGCTAGTTATTACAATACTAATGCCTAAGCATGAATTCAGGTCAAGCAGCGCTTAAAACGTCTAATGCATTGTGTAGGCAGTATATCAAATGAAATCCTCCTAGCCAGTTTCGGCCACGGCGGCCAATCTCAACGGAGATCAGCCAGGTACGCAGGAGATATTATAGTGCACAAGTTTGTGCGCAATACACAGGTGCACTCGCTATTCCTTCACTCTCATAGTCCGGTGAGACGGCTATCCGACATGACCGGAGAGAGATCAGGCGCAGGACCAACGGCTTTACGTGCTTTCCGAGGCACGGGGGTATCACACCGCCAACTTCCTGACTCCGAGCTGCGACTGAGTAAATTTTAAGATGAAAATACCCAGTCACAATTTTTTTGGCTCGACCCGGGATTCGAACCCAGGACCTCAGCGCGCAAATCGTACTCGTAATGCGTACGCAATACCACTACGCCACCGAGGCAGGTATATCAAATAACAGCTGCTTAGCAAATGATGAGCAAAGTAATCTTTATTTATAGCGTTGTTCTTTAGCTCGACTCTGCTCGACTATAATTTAAAAAACGAGGACTGCAAACAGCGTTTAGCTTATAGCTTTTAATAGATTCTCTGTAGATAATAGTTTAAATTAAACTGATGTAGGTATTACAAAGTTTGTCGCCTCACAGAATCTAACGATTTAAAAAGCTTAGACTATTAAAAAGAAGACTTGTCGTTTACGGACAGATAGAACAAGTTACTGATGTTTAATGTAAAAAATATAATACACAGGACCTATTTACTTAATTTAAGTACTTTTAATAGTGTAAGTGTCAGTACATGTATCGATTTATTTTTAACTCTGAATAAATAAAGCTCTATGTGACTCGACTTCACCCGCCCGCATGGAAGTATTTTCCTGTTGGTACTTTATCGCGCTAACAATAAAAATAGCGTTCATCTATATTTCACAATTCAGCGTTGGATGCTTTATGTGGTAACAAACATCCAAATATCTTCTTAAACTATTACTTATTCCTACATAATTAACAATGCCCTGCTTTTTAAATCACATATTTTATCTTTATCTTCTAAACAGGAGTGGGTACGTTATAGTTTCTTGTTAATAAAGTTATTATATTGAGAATAAAAACCAGTAAATCAAAACCACAGCAATGCGGTTTGTTGACAATGTATCGTTAAATCAAAATGGCCGTTATGATTGATGTCTATTCATTTGGTGGCAAAATGCAATCTTATTTTATTGTTATGTAGTTTAGATCACGCAGGTTGTAGCAGAAAAAACTGAGGATTCAAAGAAAAAAAAAACGTTATAAAATCAGAGGTTTGTTTCAATAAAAGCAAATTGAATGCGAAACTCGGTTATGGCCATGTAACATAACATATACGTAGAGATATAGTTATATATGGGCAAGCAATCGAACCGTGTAAAACCGTAAATGATCTACCTATATCTCAGTACACTCTATAAGTAAAGGTACCTAAATGAAAACGTTATATAAAGGTACACATAACAAAAACGACTGCCTCTGTGGCGTAGTTGTATTACGGTACGACTGCAATGCTGAGGTCTCGGGTTCGATCCCCGGGTCGGGCAAAGTGATATTGAGTTTTTCTATTCAGTATCAGCTCGGAGTCTGGAATTTGTGCCCGATATGGCGATAGGCTCGCCCCCTATCACATCATGGGACGGAATAACGGCGAAAAGAGGGTGCACTAGTTGCGCCTCTGCCTACCCCTTCAGGGATTAAAGGCATGAGTGTGTATGTATGTATGTACACAAAACAAAATTATCATGATTACTACACATGTTTATATAAATAGTTTGTATCAGTATGTCTACAAACGTAAGAACTCCGAATAATATGTTGGTTTGCGCTGTAACATAAGTACAATTTTGTCTCTGGGCTTTCCCCTTCAAATAGATTGCACAAATAAACCTTTTAGACGTATTATAATGCTCTTTGCCTTTTAGATAATACGTACACGAGGAAATTTTGATTTTGAATTTTTTTTTTTTAGACTGGCTAGGAGGACAAATAAACCTTTTTTTAGACGTGGTATTATAATGCACTTTGCCTTTTAGATAATACGTACACGAGCAAATTTTGAGGGCGGTTTTTTTTTTATTTTACAAAAATTTTCCTTCCTGTTATTCTCGTGACTGGTAGCATGTTTTGAATAAATATTCTTTAAGTAGTTTATGAATCAAATATGATAATCCGCGCGTGTTTGTTTTGAATGGACACAAATTTATGCAAAATTATCTACGGTTAGGTACGTATTAGATTCGTCAATCAAACAAAATACCTTCTGTGTAAAAATTGTGTTTCGCAATGGAGTAAAAGTACTAAAAATTTATAGCAGCCATATATAGGTACCTTTCATTCACCAAGGTAGTCTGGTTAGGATTGTAAACGTCAAATACCTTCGAGATTTTTTTTGGGTCTATACCTTCTCTTGTAATGTTTTCCTACACCGTCTCATCAACAGATATTAATAATAAATGCATTTTAAGGTAAAATAGAGAGTGGAATTGAACCTAAACTTCCGTCTCGAGACTCAGCTCGCGGCGAAGCTGTCCCGCAAATCTAATGTTACTTGTAGTAGAACAGGGTCAGGAAAACGAAGTTGCAAAAGAATTCATACTGAATTTAAAATTTTAGTATAAATAAATTTATACAAAATTCGAGTCCTACGAGTATTCAAATTTTGAAAAATAGTTCTACAAAGTATGGTCCATGACTGTTATCTGTTACATTTTTCCTCTCTCTGGTTTATAAGAACCAAAGAACAAAGGGAACTTTGTCAGTTCTTGAAAACGATTGCAATTTCACCCTACTACAGCCTTAGAGGATATGGTATCGATTACTTATATTTATAGCCGTTATTGAATATCAAATTTTAAAGTCTGTGATTAATCAAAATATATTTACAGCTTTGAAGGCGAAAAGCTGTTTATTATTAGTGTTTTAACATTTAGCTTACAACTTATAGGTAAATACTCGTATTTTTGTGGTATTTTAAGATGCAGCAGAATACTAGAAATATTATGAATAAAAAATACTTACTATATTTTATTTACCGACATCAATTCTTCCAATATTCGTATAACGCACAAATCAAATCTCGCAGAGAAAAATACACAGAAAACAATCTAAACACACCGCAAAAAAATTATACGGTTTTCCTTTTGTTCTAATTGCAGTTATCGGTACGTTACTCTTATCGAGTCTCTCCTTCTAATGGGCTATTAGAAAAGCAAAGGCCATGTACGAACGAGTCTAATCTTTTTGTTTAAGCAATTTCAGTGTGTGGATAATGATAACTAGGGTTACGTGTATTGCATTTGTGGTATTGGAAAAAATAGTTTATAGCGAATGGATTGGAAGAGCATAATCATGGGTGTAGATAGAGTAGTTTCCTATATTTGATTTTGTGCATTTTATATGTAACAGACTGCCTCGGTGGCGTAGTTGTATTATGGTACGACTGCAATGCTGAGGTCTCAGGTTCGATTCCCGGGTCGGGCAAAGTGATATTGAGTTTTTCTATGCAGTATCAGCTCCGAGTCTGGAATTTGTGCCCGATATGTCGAGAGGCTCGCCCCCTATCACATCATGGGACGGAATAACGGCAAAAAGTGGGTGCACTAGTTGCGCCTCTGCCTACCCCTTCGGGAATAAAAAGGCGTGAGTGTATATATATGTATATGTAACAGAATATAATGCGATAAAGAAATTCTTTATCTATCTAAATTTCTTGGTTTGAAGAATTGGTTGATAAATAAAACAGTTATTCATATTTGAAATATTGTTGTGAGCAAAAGTGGGGACGTGGAGACACCATCGCGCTATCTCTTTCGCACGCACGCCGCATTATGGCCGGTAACATTCGGTGACGTCACAGTCTGATATAACTGATATATTATGTAACAACTACCTGTTCTACCAAATTTCAAACTTTATAACTTTGGTATTAATTATTGCACCAATTTTTTATATTCTTTTTTTGTTAGATTTTGGATAAATGTATTTAAAAACAATAATCCACTACTTTAATTTTAAACAGGGGGACTGTGCCCCCAAACACAAAAAAAAACTAATTTCGTGTACATATACTTAATTGCAGATTTGATAACTTTGATGGTTTCAAATATGAATAAATATACCTATAGCGGACTCTACGAGTAGTCCGCTATAGGTATATTTATTCATTTTTCAATTGTTATAACACACGCTAATCTTAATCGAGTTCTTTAGGATTAGCGTGTGTTTTAGCTCTAATTTTGTTTTCTTGTAATCATTGTATTTAAGACTGAAAGGGAAATTATTCAGGGTTCAATTCAACAAGAACGAATAGTTGTTACAAAGAATTAATATTTGTTATTATGATATGACCATAATAGAATATTTGCCTAAATAAATATTTTTCGAAATGAGTGAAATAAAATCAATTAATTAATTCATCAATTTAATTGTTACATGATTGCGTAATAGGCCGGGATTTAATGACTCATTTGATACAAAACTTATTATGAAAGTTATTCAATTGTTATAACATCTTTGTTCCGATGTAATTGGATGTCGACTAGCGGCCTAACCTGTAAATTCACGCGACAGCGATTACTTGTAAAATCTCGTGCCAATCAAAATGCTATAAATAACAGTTTATAATGATCCAAGAGCAATTATGTATCGACGATTAATCATCACGTGTTAGGAAAATAATTAAAAAGGCAATTTTAATTTGCCTCTTGAACTACGCGGCTCGGTGCGGAGTGAGTTGGAAAGTAGTAGTAACTAGTGAGTACTGATAACTGAGCAGTTCCTGCGATCGAGTCCTACATCGGTAAATAACATACGAATTTTGATTCGATAGAAACAAGATTTTAATTTGAATATTTTATTTTGGTTTTGAATAATCTTAGTTGACAGGGTTAATAAACGCAGTTAGAGGTATTTGCTAGGGGCGGTTGCGGACGACAACTTAGACGTGAGTCGAAGGAAGCCCGCAGCCGTCCCTAATGCGCCGAAGATGGCCACCGCGGAGTTTTAGTTGGTATGCCGTGCGGTGTACATAGGTTAGGGACTCGGCCCGGCGGTCGCCCGACGTTTTCCATCTCTCCGGGCGGCTCAACGTCGGGTCGTAAGGCACGGTGAACCCAACATAACCGCTCAGTCGTTCCCCTTGAACACTGGGCGGTAGTAATAAGTTACTTTCTCCGCGTCAACAAAAAAAAAAGAGGTATTTGCTTCTTCCGGGATTTTTTTGCTTTACTTATATCACCAACCAAATTATGAGAAGTGAGCGTGTTATGCCTCCGACAGCGTTTGTGAACATTGTCAACTAAGATTATTCAAAACCAAAATAAAATATTCAAATTAAAATCTTGTTTCTATATTCAGTTCTTCAATAAATTTTATAAAGATGGCAGGCAGACTTTGACGCAGTCGGGTTTTTTTTAAATATTATGATGCTTTAACTGTATCCCGTAGGCAAAGAAACGATGCCTAATGAGTATAAATGGAACAATGGGATCCCGTTTGGTACACACCTGAATCAATGTTTACACTGCTAACAGAGATAGCTTTGTTTTCCGAATTACATAGGTATTTACGGGTTAAGTTTCTATCCAAGGTGATTTGTAATATCAGTTTATTCCGTGTGCATTTGAAATGGATATTACCGGAAAAATAAGGTAATAATTTATTTACAAAATTAAGAACGATTTTGATTTTGACTAGGAATATTTCCTGCACCATAAATTGCCGATCGTGATATTCTTTCTATCATTATTATTCGCAAAACTGCGTAAAATGAATTAATAAATCATAAATGGAATTGCTGCTGATCTAGCTTTTGACTGTGGCTGTGCACGCACGAAATAGTTTTTCCTGGATAAAAGTCCCACTATACATTTTCCCGGGATAAAAGGAGCCCAAAATCTTCCCAGGGTCTCGAGCTGTCTCGATTCCAAACTTCATCGAAATCAATTCAATAGTTTTTAAGTTTATTGCATACAAACTTTACCACCCCTTTTTACCCCATTAGGAGCTGATTTTCGCAAAATCCCGTCTCGATAAGCACCTACGTCCTAAAAGAAACCCCCATTCCAAATTTGAGACTCGCTATCACTTGTAGTTTCTGAGAATTCGTGATAAATGGGTGAATGACCTTTCGCTTTTATATATAACTAGTTGTTGCCCGCGGCTCCGCTCGCATTAAAAAGTTTTTCCGGGATAAAAGTCCCGCTTTGTATTTTCCCGGGATAAAATGTAGCCTATGTGTTAATCCAGGACATGATCTACCCGTGTGCCAAATTTCATCGAAATCTGTTTAGTAGTTTTTGCGTGAAAGAGGAACAAACATCCATACATTCTTACAAACTTTCACCTTTATAATATTAGTAGGATTTACTAGGTACTTTTTTTTTATTTTTCACAGTATTAATTAAAACCTTCCGGGGACCTTAAGGAACATACAAAAAAATAAATTAGCCGAATTGATCCAGCCATTCTTGAGTTATAGCGCTTACCAATATTAATTCTTATTTATATAAATTAATTGATTTAAACTTAAAATATCACATTTGGACCGAAAAAACCTATAGTGTGAAGATCGTCAAAGAAAATAATGTGGCGGCAGCTGACAGTCTTTACATACCTAATTACATGGCCAGCAAAAATAAAATACAAACTAATTTATCAAAATTAAATTATTAACAATACCCAACAAACGATGTTCTTCTCACGAACTTAAGTTATGATATTATTGACGTAGGTACTTGTACTTATACATGCATCTGCTTATTTTTTTATAACAAAAAACAGCCAAAAACATGTCTATTGTATATAACGTTTAACATATTATTTTAAAGTAGGCACTAGAGATAAGTAGATATCAAACTTAATTTTATTGAACGGGGACTAAACTTAAGATTGTGTTACATACCTCTTTAGGTAAATTACTCTTCTTGTGTTGGATATTACTTTAATAACGATCAGTATCCCGTACACAACACCTACTAATATTATGTCTCAAGTGCGCTCTACTGGCGAGCGTTGGATGTGGTCCAAATGAAGACATGGCGACATAGTATCTCGTGCTAACTATTTATAACCTAAGTACAGGTGATTGGAAAGTGCAAATATTGTTAGAGATATAAGTACATTATCTGTATGATACTTATTAATCCATTACATGCAATATATTCGAGCCTTAAGCGTGGAGCATTAGCCAAGTTCCAAACATATTCATAGTGGGATAGGATCGCATTCATAGGCGTTCCTAGGAAGAGAGGGGTAGCTCCCCTCTGTACAGTACAGTTAAAAATTAATGTTGCCCAACGAGACATGTTCCGCCCTAAACGATTGCCAGAATTATGCCGGTGTAGCTAACTGGTAACAGGTTCTGAGAGTTAGTAGGTTGAAGTGGTAATGGGCTGGCATATGTCGCAGAACAGATAACCACTGGAGTAAGCATGTTCTGGAGTGGAGACCGCGTCTTGGTAAACGTAGCGTGGGACGCCCTCCAGCCAGATGCCGGGACGACTTGCACAAGAGGGCCGGCAGCAACTGGATGCACAAAGCAGCAGACCGGGCTCTGTGGCGTATATTGGGAGAGGCAGCTATGTCCAGCAGTGGACTGCAACGGGCTGATTATGATGACTAACGGTTGTAGGTACTTACATCCAATAAAAAACCTTAGGGAACCAATTCGTAGACTGAACCACAACGGATTTTCATTAAAGTGGCGCTAAGGATACTATTTTTAAAGGCTAAGAATACTTAGTATTTTTATAATTTCATGCACGATTACGCACGCTACAATTTTTTTAGCAAATACTTATTTCACACATTTTAAGAGAATTTTTATTATTCATCGTAGAATGCGTGTGCACTTATGGATGTATGGTGTGTATTTACCGAACGAAACCATAACGGGAGGTTGCCCGCTTGGACTGTAAGCGATTAGGAAAATTGGATGGCATTATCTATAGCAGTGACCTGCTTTGGAAAAAAAATAAAAAAAAAAATCATTTGGACTCTACATGAAATCAGCGGTGTTCAGGCGACATCTGATGGACTGCCTACCCCTACCAACCGGCTATGGATCTGCAAAACACTTGCCAACTACAATGAGACCGTTCGTATACAATCTCTTTGTCCGTCGAGGTTTAAAGAGATTAACTTTTATATAGGTAGGTCTATTTTGGACTTCTGAATATATTTTATTATCCTATAAAATAGATGTTACTGTCATAATGAAATCAGTGCCTAGTCTGGAAGCGCTAAGCAGCTGAGCGCGATACCGTAGCTATACCTACTCGGGGTAGGTATTTTTTGTGACTGTCCAAATATATTCGAGGATATTTTCGAGTAGACAGAAGACTTGCATTTTGCGAAGAACAGGTCAAGGATATATATGTGTGAACTACTGACTACATTTCGCAACGATTGGATTCTTTTGATAAGTCTACCTCACACTAAAATAACTGAACTGCAGTACCTACTTTTTTAGGTACTATATATGAGTACCTAAACAGTTACCGCTTTTTTTATTGATGACTCGGCAAATTGACTTCACTGCACCTCGTGAATGTTAACCGGCTCTAGACCAAAGTATCCATTTACGGTCGGCATAATTATGACCTCCTGCTTCAAGGACCCCATGTAGTAAGTCGGGGTCAATACGTGTGCTGACATACTGTTTCATAGCTTAATGGTGCGGTAAAATCAACCTTTTTCCGAATGTTTTCATACGGACTGAGTTGGAAGAGACCATGGAGCTGAGGATTCGCATGCTAGCACAAGTGCTTATGATAAGGAAGGGTGAGGCAGATGAACGAAATTAACTACTTACATTTAGTATATTCATGGAATTAATATATTGGATTAACATTTTTATTATGAACAGCTAACATTATAATAGAGAAAGCAGTAGGTAGAGACTTACGTTGTGCCCTGTGGTCTGGGGGAATTTAGAGAGATCCGCCACGGCATCCTCTGACTGTCGTAAGAGGCGACTAAATGGGGCTTCAAGAGATTCGCGGGGCGAGCAAGGGGGGCTGCCCAGTCCAATTTATGCGACTCCGAGGTGGACGACAATGCGGGTGGTTGGTCTCTCGTTGTCGTAGACGCCAAAGGCGTCCTTTAGAGTTCGGGGTATCTTAGCCCCCTTGTATAGAGAAGGGCCGCAACGGCATCGCGCAGGGACGGTCCCGTGCAGCTATCTTAGTGCAACAAGATACCCCGGGGTCGTCTCGTATGCGCCGAAGAAGGCCACCGCAGGTTTTGGTTCGTATGCCGGTGTAGGGTGTACATAGTGTTGGAGACTCGGTCCAATGCTCGCTCGGATGATGCTATACGCCCGAGTGTCGATATTGGGCCGTAAGACTGTGTGAAACCAACATAACCGATCCACTCACCTCCCAGTGGTGGTAGCGAGAGCGCGTTTTTTCCCCGCGTAAAAAAAAAGTAGAGACTTACGTTGTCGGGTACCTCCAGCATATTTCTAAGGTTGTGTATCATAAAGCTCGAAACTTGCTAGTCATGACTGCATCTGCAAAAATATAAAAGGAATTATTTGTAGCTGATTATTACTTATAGCTAAAGTAGTTTAATGCAATTCCGACTACAACGTATATTATGTTAGTTACGTATGTATTTTCTATTGTGTAAATGATACTTTGAATATTGGTAAAACAAAGCTACTATCATATATTAATATACCACTTTAAAAGTTTTTTTTTATCTATACTAATATTATAAAGCTGAAGAGTTTGTTTGTTTGAACGCGCTATTCTCAGGAACTACTGGTTCGAATTGAAAAATTATTTTTGTGTTGAATAGATCATTTATCGAGGAAGGCTTTAGGCTATATAACATCATGATGCAATTATGCACAGTATTAGGAGTGAAGAAATAGTGGAAAAATGTGAAAAAACCGGGGAAAATTATTCATCCTTGAGGGCTTTCATTGCGTGCGCTGCGAAAACGGTTCAAGATACCAAAAATATATGTATGAAAGAATTATTCCTCTTGAAATGATCTAAAAAAATGTCCGCGACAATATATGTCTATCTTTTAAGATTAACTCACTAGAACCGTTTTTATGGTAATGAAATTTGGTCGAAATTAATGCATTATTTGTTAAGAGTTGTATCAACGTCATAATATTAATCTTTATCCAAATAAATGTGTTGGATAGAGTGATTCAACGGGAAGGTTTTTATGTACTTTTAGCCCGGAAAAACTTATTAACGCGGGCGAAGCCGTGGGCAAAAGCTAGTTTGAATATATTATTATAGTGCGTTTCAACTTTAAGTTTCGATGGCGTTATGTTGGCATCAAGGTATATGCAGTGCTGCTACATCACACAAAATGTGTTACTTTGAAATAAAGGATTTATTTTTGTAGTGTGAACATGTTTTGTCTAGTAACAAAAAACTAGTATTTTCAAATGAAATTTTAAAATACATAGGCAAGCGTCAACTTTAATAATATGTTTATATACTAAACCATTATTTTATTATTATTTTCTAAATAAGTGTATTGTAATATAATACATTGTATAACATGGGCTACTTATTTATTGTTATTGATATCGATGTTATACAATTATTGTTTATTATTTTTGATGACGTATTTTATTCAAGGAAATACAATGATCCTCTGGTAATCCTGTTTTTAAAAACTGAAATGGCGCGGCGAGAATTTTCTTCATAATGTCCACCATCATGTCAGACAGGGATGCCAATTCACGCCATCAGTAAAAAGATTTGAAGCGCACTATATAAACTTTTTTAACCGAACGCCATTTTCTTAGAATAAGGACTATGTCTTTATTCTGAGGTCATTTCACTCCATGACACTGGCTGACAGCTGACAGTTGACACCTGGTTGACACCAGAGTTGATATTTGACGATGACAACTGTCTCTGATGACAACAAATGAAGGCAATGTTGCATCTGGGTATTACAAAGTTTGTTTTGGTTTTGTTTTCGTTTTAGTTTACTGATTTCTAGTTTTAATATACTTAATAATATCTATATATCATTCCGGTTTACTCTATTTTGATGTTATTACGTAATACGTGTAAGATTTTTCTACGGATTGTGAGAAATACAAAGAAAAGGTAAGCGTGTACAATGTTGTTTTATCATCTAAGATTTTATCATTTGAATTTATCGATGCACCTAGCAAACATCATTAGCAAACACATGCACTAAGCTTTTGCATAATTTTAAGTCACTGCACTTTTAATTTGCATACTTTATTCCAAAGAGCATTATAATACTACGGAAACTTTATTCTATCTTTGTCACTTAATGCATCTGGATTTCAACATTTTGGAATACTTTGTAGTATTTTGTTTCCATGTTTATTTATTATTTTATGTGAAGCGTTCTGCTACAAGCAAATTCAGTAATGCATAATATTATTCACATAATTTTTTGCTGAAATGTTTTTCTTTATTATATATTGTTATGACTAAAGGTAGGAATGTCACCAACATTCACTGAGTGGAACTTATTTTCAATCTGGATTGCCTATTGCCATAGTAGACACATTTCCGATTCTAGTTAAAGATGGTGTGAGTACCTGATATTTATCATTATGTACATACTCTTTTTTTTCCAAAGAGAAAAAATCTAACACGGATAAGAAGTATGTATTTTTATGTTTCTTGTATTATTTGGTGTTTGCTTGAAAAACCTAATCCAAATAAGAATAGTGCTCTTCCAATTTGAATTCATTTTTTCAGTAGTAAATCAGCATTAACAGCATTGCACAAGTAAGGCTGCTAATATGCAAGGTCTATTTCCAATGTTGCAAGACTACAATAGAGGCTACTGTAAAATGAGCCATGAGCTTGTTGTTCACTGTGTTTCCTATCATAGACATGTTCAAAAGTATAATACAGCAAGCCTTGAATTAAAAAATGAAGTATTCCAACTTTTAATACAGATGTCAATATAAACTTGGGGTGCAGTTGGGACGATGAGATTATGGATCCAAGATCCATAATTTTGCCCCTTCAATATCCATAAAGTTTGAGCCTGGTTTGATATTGAAGTACAGCAAAAAGCGGACATCTCCTTTGCTGATAGACTCAGTTTAGGATTAATATAATATCATAGGTTCTCTTATTTGAGGAAAAGTAGACTTTTCGGTTATAGTATCTATATATTATATAAAAACTAGTAGTGCCCGCGGCTCCGCCCACGTGAAAAAGTTTTTCCAGGAGAAATATATTTTCCCGGGATAAAAAGTACCCTATAGCACTCAGGAGTAAAGTAGCTTCCTATTAGTGAAAGAATTTTCAAAATCGGTTCAGTAGTTCCTGAGATTAGCGCGTTCAAACAAACAAACTCTTCAGCTTTATAATATTAGTATAGATGAATCCCTATTTTCCTTGGTCACGGCATCACGCGTGAACGGCTGGACTGATTTCGTTATTTCTTTTTTTGATGTGTTTGGTACTGTCAGGAGAAAGTTCTTATGAAAGAAAAAAATAAGAAAATTGCGCGGAAAATTAGAAAACTTAAGAATACTTAACCACCATATCAAATGTGCATGACACTGAACTCCTAAACGGGTGGACCGATTTTAATGTAATTTTTTGTGTGTCTTCAGGTGGATTTCAGAATGGTTTAGATTACAATTCTATCCGGTAGGTAGCACTGTACTCGGGTTCTAGGATTTTATTTCCTTTTTAGGGCAGGACAACGTCTGCCGGGGCCGCTAGTAAATTATACAAATTCTGTTATAGAACAATAGGATTTTTAAGGAGAGAAACAATTATCGCTCATGCGGAGCTGCAAGCAATAGCTAATATTTAATTTAAATAATGCATTATTTTTTTAATAAATTTATAATATTTTTAATTCATTTTCCTATAAGTCTCGTAAGTTGAATATATCACACAGAATAACATGAACCGACTTTTTTTTGTATAAATCAGTAAAAAAGGATACTACGGTCTAATATCAGACATCCTTATAAAGTCTACTTGACACATCGCACCTTTAGGACGAAAACGACACAATTCAAAAAATAGAAAATTGAGTTGACATTTTTATGAAAATATAATAAAAAAGGGACTGATATAACAGTTTTGTCCTTTCCTACTTGAATATGGCTGTGTCTGAACTACTGTTATATTGAGTACTTCGTTTTAAGTAATTTTATGACGATAACCCAATTTTCTATCTGTTTGAATTGTGTCGTTTTCATCCTAAAGGTGCGACATCTATGTGTCAAGGATCGCAAGTGCATTGACCCCAAAACGTGTTTGTTTGCTATACAAATATGAATAGGCGTTCGTTACTTCTGATGTATAGTTGACCGCCTATCATAATAAGTACTGTTTTTTATTAAATGCTGCCTCGGTGGCGTAGTTGTATTATGGTACGACTGCAATGCTGAGGTCTCGGGTTCGATTCCCGGGTCGGGCAAAGTGAAATTGAGTTTTTCTATTCAATTTCAGCTCGGAGTCTGGAATTTGTGCCCGACATGGCGATAGGCTCGCCCCCTATCACATCATGGGACGGAATAACGGCGAAAAGTGGGTGCACTAGTTGCGCCTCTGTCTACCCCTTCGGGGATAATAGGCGTGAGTGTGTATATGTGTGTATGTTTTATTAAATTAAAGGAATTGTTGCAAGTATTTATCTTAACTTATAATGATGCTTAAAGTGTCTTAGGTTCCGGTTGTCGCGTTGCCATAAATTTTAACCGGAATATCGTGCTGACCGTCTCATGAGGAATTTTGGACCTGTAAGCTTTTTCTTAAATGGCTTGGTTGAAGCTGATGCTATGGGGTGCGTTTTTAATGAGTTTTATAGCCGTAATTAATTGTAACAATGTTTATATACAACCTATAAGGTTTCAAAGCATCTAACTCGTATGAGTTAGATGCTTTGAAACCTTTTCGGATATTTCCTCTTCGTGGGTATATGTAAATCCTAGCCAGTTTCGGCCACGGCGGACAATCTCAACGGAGATCAGCCAGGTACGCAGGAGATATTATAGTGCACAAGTGTGTGCGCAATACACAGGTGCACTCGCTATTCCTTCACTCTCATAGTCCAGTGAGACGGCAATCCGACATGACCGGAGAGAGTCAGGCGCAGGACCAACGGCTTTACGTGCTTTCCGAGGCACGGGGGTATCACACCGCCAACTTCCTGACTCCGAGCTGCGACTGAGTAATTTTTTTATAAGATGGAAAAACCCAGTCAACACTTTTTTTTTGGCCCGACCCGGGATTCGAACCCAGTACCTCAGCGCGCAAATCGTACTCGTTACGTGTACGCAACATGTTAGTGTACGTATCATGTTAGGGTAATTTCAATCAATAGTCGAATGAAAAATACCTGCATAGAAGCTATGATCTACTATACTGAAACTAGGCTGGTCCCAGCTCAAGTGCCACTGCTGTTTACCGTGCATGATCTCAAGTCTCGAGCAAGTTCATTTTATCGGGCAATCAATCTTATCTGTATATTATACTAGCGTTTGCCCGCGAGCTCCGCCCGCGTGACTGAGTTTTTCTGGGATAAAAGTCCCGCTTTATATTTTCCCGAGATAAAAAGTAACCTATGTGTTAATCCAGAACACAATCTACCCACGTGCCAATTTTCATCGAAATCTGTTCAGTTGTTTTTGCGTGAAAGAGGAACAAACATCCATACATTCTTACAAACTTTCGCGTTTATAATATTAGGATCATAAATGATACAATGAAAAGTTGTAGATATTTGGATGTTTGTTAGAAGTAAACGCAGAAGCCGCTAAAAGGATTTGGATGACATTTGATACACAGATAGACCATGCTCTGGATTAAAATATAGAATTATTTTAATCTGGTAATATTAAAAAAATGTAAATTTTGTAGATGTTTGTTAGAAATAAACGCAGAAGTCGCTGGACGTTGGATAATTACTGGTATGAATTTAGACCACGTCCACATTTAATAAACATAATATAGGCTACTTTTACCCTAAAAATGCATATTATTTTATACTTTTATGTCGAGAAAGTACTTTCACTTACATGTAGTATTAACAAAATGCTGATAGTTAATAGGATGTGTTTTATTTACGCAATTACATCACGGTAGGGCACGGCACCTCTACACTGAGGGCGTTAACATCACATGTAACCACTTTTCTTGCACAAACGAGAATCATTACTATCTGCACGAGGTACGTTTATGAATAATAATATAATATAAGCTAACCATTATCTCTATAAATACTTATATCTCGCAGACCTTATATCGTTACCTTATTGCGTTATTATATGTTATAGGAAACGCATCTACATCATATCAGGTACAAATTCTAATCCCACGTAATGGTATTTTCAAGTAGCAAACCATTAAAAATCTTTATTATCGAATCTGACAATCGAATTCAAACTTCCCGGTTCACAAGTCTGGTCAGCTGCCATAAACCAATAAGGCGAACATTAATTGCATAAGAATATTAAAAGTAGTGAAATTTTGTTGACATTGCATATTCGCCGGAATATTCTAGCATCTCATTTCGTGATCCATCATTGCAAACGATTTACGACTTTACGTACTTAGAATACAGACTGCACACAAAGGGCTAATGAAAGTGGCCCTATCCGCTTTCTATCGAGCGATGCGTAACAAACTTGTACCGGTATTCTGTAGAATTAGATTTGTAGATGTAGTTCACCCGTCTTACCTTACGTCTCACAGCCGTATTTTATGTTCTAGTTGTTTTGAATTTACTGCTTCCAGCATTAATCATAAAAGAATGTATCAGAGGTTATTTGATAATTGGTATTTGATTTGAAGTAACTGGCGGCAAGCAAAACTGCCTTATAAGGGAAAAATTCCTCTTTCCTCTCTTCCGGTAAACAGTGTGCAAGCACTGTTGTTATCCGGTTTAGATTTTGTATCTAATACCTCAGTGAATATATACTGCAATACAGCGCTTTATAAATCAAAGCCCCAGCTCAATCTAATTAGTTGATAATACATCTTTACGTTTTTGTTTCATTGAGTAAATACTGTAGTAATAACAGTCACTGCACACTTAAAACTAGAGTTCTGAGCAGAAATATAATCATTATCCAAAGTAGATTGCTTAATAATACGCAAATATAAGGCAATGTTGACGTGCGTAATATTTGCCGTCACTCGACTCCTCACGTCGACTGCCTCGGTGGCGTAGTGGTATTGCGTACGCATTACGAGTACGATTTGCGCGCTGAGGTCCTGGGTTCGAATCCCGGGTCGAGCCAAAAAATATTGTGACTGGGTTTTTCCATCTTAAAATTTACTCAGTCGCAGCTCGGAGTCAGGAAGTTGGCGGTGTGATACCCCCGTGCCTCGGAAAGCACGTAAAGCCGTTGGTCCTGCGCCTGATCTCTCTCCGGTCATGTCGGATTGCCGTCTCACCGGACTATGAGAGTGAAGGAATAGCGAGTGCACCTGTGTATTGCGCACACACTTGTGCACTATAATATATCCTGCGTACCTGGCTGATCTCCGTTGAGATTGGCCGCCGTGGCCGAAACTGGCTAGGAGGATTTCATTCATTTGCCGTCAACATTATATGACTAGTATTATAAATGCAAAATTATCTGAATATGTTTGGAGGCGAAACAGATGAACGGGTTTGGTTGAAAATGTACACAGAAATAGGCCATGTACTGGGTTAACATAAGGCAACTTTGGTTCTTTTTAACCCGGAAAAGTACATACACAAACAATGGGAATCGTTCAGGTAATAGAGCCGCGAGGAACACGGCTCAATCCACGGCATAATCACCAAACCAATCAAACCTTCGAAATCACTTGGATCCAAACGAATAATTGATTAAGCCGATACGTGCTTCAGGTCACTACCGACAGCTTTCGAATAAAAGTGAGAGGGTTTGGTAATTCGGTATGTGCCAGCGACTATATAGCCCCATATGGTCGCTGGCATGTGCGCTCAGGTGCGGATGTCATAATCGATAATTGACACTTGCATTGCATTTTCGACTTATACGTGTTTTGGTGTGATACTGGTTTTCTTGCTCATATCGCCCCTTTAGAACAAAAACGACACAATTCAAAAAATAGAAAATTGAGTTGTCATTTTAAAATGACTAAAAACTAGTCCCTTATTTATAAAAATATAACAAAAAAGGGACAGATATAACAGCTTTGTCCTTTTCCTGCTTGAATATGGCTGTGTTTGAACTATTGTTGTATCGAGTACTTCGTTTTGAGTAATTTTATGACGATAACCCAATTTTCTGTCTTTTTGAATTGTGTCGTTTTCATCCTAAAGGTGCGATATATGGTTTATACGTAAAGTGCTATTACACCTCATTATCTAAAAGTAATTTGATCATTATTCTTGAATACTTAACAAACACAAAAAAAAACAGATTTAAAAAATATATTTATTTATAGCAGCATTATGAAAACGTAATTGGACTTTTAAATAAGTTGTTATCCCTAGTTTTTAAAAACTGAGGTTTTCAAGAGTAATACATCGAATTGGTTTTGGATGAAAAGATGTAGAGACATCACCTTACGTTTCATCCATTACTTACGGGATACCTTGTAGTACATAATATTTACAGCCATAAACTAAAACTAAATTAAATATTAGATTGTGGTAATAATAATTACCACAATATTGTGTACTTTGCAATAAAATACAGTTTTCAATGTGCTAGTGCTCTGCTTTATACTTTAAATTAGTCTCAAGTTAAAACACTATCAATCATGAACAAAGAATCACAGCGGCGTGCGCCGTAGCGTATCGTTTTTTTATTCGCAACATGTTGATGTAAATGGAGTTCGATTTCCGGGATGTAACTGTTTCGCTTCTGAGATAGGAAGGCAAATGCTGTTAGCAGAATGCATGTAACTGTGTTTTTTTTTCAGTATCATATTATTGCTTATTCTGAAACAAAAAAAAAAACAACACTTTCAATGGAAAATATTATGGGCCTGTATCAAAAGTTTCATGAATAATTTATTTGACAGTTAACGTATTAAACATATAATGTAGATAGTACTGATTTTATTACCATTAATGTGGAGCATAGGTATGGCTATTGTATTTGGTCGGATTATACATGTGACGAGTAGCATTTACTCAGGTGATAAGCAGGGCTTAGTTTAAGTTTTGATTATAATATTTATATGGGTATGGCACACTGGCTTCGCTGTACCTAATGGTATGGAGAGTAGGGGTCAGATAGAGTATCGATTGACAAGGGATGATTATTCCTCATCAGTCGACATGACGTTGGCCAGTACGAATTGATTTGACTCGTCAAGCCCCACGACGGACACCGGTGTCCATATATATAGAGTTTTCCCATACATCTATATATATAAGCGGGGCTTGAAGGGTTATACTAGACTTCTGATCGCGGCTCCGCCCGCGTGAAAAAGTTTTCCGGGATAAAAATATTTTCCCGGGCTAAAAGTTGTCTATAGCACTGGGAGTAATGTAGTTTGCTATTAGTGAATGAATTTTTAAAATCAGTCCAGCATTTTTTTACTTTATCCATCACAAACAATCAAATCTTTCCTGTTTATAATATCAGTAGGTATAGCCTAGACTTTGGCTCGCTGCTCCGCCCGCGTGAATTGGTTTTCCGGGGTAAAAGTCCCGTTTTATATTTCCCCGGGATAAAAAGTAGCCCATGCTACTCGCTGATAATGTAGCATTGTATTGATGATAGAATATTTAAAATCGGTCCCGTAGTTTTTGAGTATATTCGTTACCAACAACAAAACACTAAAACACATTTTCCTTATAATATTCGTATAGATGTCTTCTTTTCATGCAAGGAATACACTTGACACCGTGTACAGTATCTCGAGAATTACATCAGTAAAAATCACTAAAAAGCGTGAAATGCTGACACGGATGTGCCCACTTACCAACTCTCGACTGACGGATCTGAACACGTATTCGTTTAAGATCATTCACAAAACGGTCATATATTATTGTTACGAATTTCATTCCAAACACGTTTGAGGAACATTAAAAATGTCATAAAACGTGCACATATATATTGTTTGTATATTAACCGTAGCGCTTGACCGTGCCTCGATGGCGATTAAATAGCTCTCCGTTTACATAAATGTATGGATTTTTAATAGTCTTAAAAAAAATCATACGATTATGAAATTTCATATTATGATCATATTATAGATTTGCGGTACTATCTGCATTCTGAATAAGGTAGTTCCCAATGTTTGATTTTGTAGGTACAATATTTTTTTGTAGCAGAATATAATCGCAGAAAAGAAATTCTGTGAAATCAGCATCAAAATTTATTGAAAAATAAAGCAGCTATCCATATTTGAAATATTGTTGTGAGCAAAAGTGGGAGCGTGGAGCGCGCTATCTCTTTTGCGCGCACGTAGCGTTATGGCTGGTGACTAGGGTTGCCACCCGTACTTTATTATAAAGTATTGTACGTTATTTTGGGTCATTGTACTCTATACTTTATGAGAACAATAAAGTACGCGAAAATACTTTATTTAGCTCGATTTGATCTATCTGGTATTCGTTTTGCATATAACATACAATGAAATGTTGGCCGTAAGAAATAAAAGAAATGGCAAAAATGGCGGCAAGTAATTATTTATTAACTAAAATTTTTTAAAAATAAACTGGCAAAATATAATTCGGTATTTTTTACAATGCCTAAGCGATGTATGAATGTCTAAGGCGCCCAGGTAATGTATGGAATAATATGTATTTTATACTTTGGCTAGGCATTCATTCCGCCAATACAGAATACGCAAACAGCAATATGTCGCACCTTTAGAACGAAAACGACACAATTCAAAAAATAAAAAATTGAGTTGACATTTTTAAATTACTAAAAACTAGTCCCTTATTTATAAAAATATAATAAAAAAGGTGCCGATATAATAGCCCTTCTCCTGCTTGAATATGGCTGTGCTTGAACTATTGTATTGAGAACTTCGTTTTATGTAATTTTATGACGACAACCCAATTTTCTATCTTTTTGAATTGTGTCGTTTTCATCCTAAAGGTGCGATGTGTAATATTTTATGTTTAAAATAATTTATTTAGTTCATGTACGCATTTCCAACCAAATCTAACTAGTTTGAGAAAGGAGATGTCCTGCTTTTTGTATTTGCTTGGGTGCTGGGCCTCAAAATCGAACCAGGTTCAAACTTTATGGATAAGCGGCAAAAATATGGATCTTGGATCCATAAAATATATATTTTTAGACCCCTCCATTCATAACAAACTTTTTAAAAACGTTTATTGTAAGTGTACTTTTGAAGCAAAATAAATAACAAAATAAATCTCAACATCAGAGGACTTAAAATTATGCGATTTTTTGCTTTGGCCTAGGTTTTGGGAGTACTATCCAAATATATAAAAAAGTATCTGGGTTACAATTTTAATCCCGTTTTTGGACATGTCCTTTTAAGACAACTTTTTCAAAGGCCAACGAGTACGCCGAATACGTTGTTACATACCATCATAATATGATTACCAAAATAGTATTCTATTCTATCCTTATCTAACGGTGATGTGTGTGCATTAGCTTATATAACTAATCTGACTTTGTATGCAAAAGACTTGAAAAAAAAAAAAGAAAAAAAAAAAAAAACATATATATAAAGATTTAATGGACAATTGATGACAAAAAATTAAGCCCGGAGTTTCTTTCTGCCTTTCTTCTTCGGGTAGTCATCGCTTAGGTAGCTAGTGAAAGGCTGGTAGGTTAGCTAGGCTAGGGCCTGTAGTGTCCTCACCGGTGAGGATCGCGACGCGTGCCTCCCATTAATTTTAATAAAAAATATTCTTTTTTTATCTCTTTCCTGCCAGCCCGAGCTTGGCTTCTTTATATTTAGTTTACATTAATTTTGCTCCCTTTAAATATGTCTTTAGTTATATAAGTGACTATTTGTAATAATAATTATTAATTGAATGTATCTTGACATATCATAAGTGCAACTATGTTCGCCTACGTGATAAATAAAGTATTTTATTTATTTTATAATACATTAAGAAAATCGTACTTTATTTTGACGCCATGTACTTTTTTTTCTACCTTTAAATAAGCAATGTACTTTATTTTAATAAAAAAAAGGTGGAATCCCTACTGGTGACAGTCAGTGCCGCCACAATTTGATATTACTGTTATTTGACTGCTGGAATGGGATTCCACCAAATTTCAAAACTTTGTAACTTATGTTCGCTCCCTTGTGAAAAAGCTTTTCCGGGATAAAATATTTTCCCAAGATAAAAAGTTGCCTATAGCACTTAGAAGTAATGTAGCTTCCTATTAGTGAAAGAATTATCAAAATCGGTCCAGTAGTTTGAGTTTTATTTATTTTTTATTTATTTAATTCCCAATAAATATTTTACGTAACAAGGATTTGTCCCCGTGCACTCAAACTATTCAACTATAAACTATAATTATCCGTTACAAACAAACAAACTAACAAATCGTTTATCTTTATAATATTAGTATAGACTAGCTTTTGCCCGCGGCTCCGCCCGCGTTAAAAAGTTTTTCCGGGATAAAAGTCCCGCTTTATGTTTTCCCGGGATAAAAAGTAGCCTATGTGTTAATCCAGGACATGATGTACCAGTGTGCCAAATTTCATCGAAATCCGTTCTGTAGTTTTTGCGTGAAAGAGGAACAAACATCCAAACATCCATACATCCATACATTCTTACAAACTTTCGCCTTTATAATATTAGTAGGATTTATTATTGCGTTGATAATTATTAAAAAAATCCGTTACATTTTGGATTACATACAT
This sequence comes from Lapara coniferarum, assembly GCA_949316025.1. Taxonomy (NCBI): domain Eukaryota; kingdom Metazoa; phylum Arthropoda; class Insecta; order Lepidoptera; family Sphingidae; genus Lapara; species Lapara coniferarum. The sequence continues at coordinate 10,582,358 of OX438923.1, read as the reverse complement.
TTTTGATAAATATGTGTTAAACAAACAGTAGTAGGTACAGCTACACCATTCTGGATGAGAATTGCTCAAAGTAAAATTTTGCTAGCCTTTGTTAGGTGTAAATAGACCCTTCAAGATTCTGCAAAGAAAATGCCTTCAAAAAGTATAATTTGTATTTAAATATCATGTATAACCCATGAATTCTTTAATATAACCGTAAAAAATACCACCCAATAAAAATGGCTATATAATGTCATTTTAAACCTGTTTTATTGTATTGGCATAAGAAAGCAACCTTATTGGTCCAATGGTAGCGCATGTCACTTGTATAGGAACCATAGTTACATATGGGGTTAATTAGTTACAAATATATTATTATCATATAGGTAGTACACTAAAGTAGAAAAAATACCACCACGTTGGCTGTATTCGCACGCAATATGGCATCAAGGGGAATAAATTATAAAAGTATGATTAATTTCTTCTCTTTATGATTATAATGAATTTACTTTTTATTTTATTGTAATATACCCTATCTTTATGTATAATTCATTCTCAGATCATCAATAGATGATGCAGATAAAAACAGGGTTATGGAACACGACAACTATCAATAATTAGGACAATAATAATAACAGATATAAATTAAATTAGCACACATATAAGTATAAATAGACCAATATGTGAATACTAAAATAATTCTAATATTGAGAATTATCCTACTAATATTATAAAGGCGAAAGTTTGTAAGAATGTATGGATGTTTGGATGTATGGATGTTTGTTCCTCTTTCACGCAAAAACTACTGAACGGATTTCGATGAAATTTGGCACACGGGTAGATCATGTCCTGGATTAACACATAGGCTACTTTTTATCCCGGGGAAACATAAGCCGGGACTTTTATCCCGGAAAAACTTTTTAATGCGGGCGGAGCCGCGGGCAAAAGCTAGTAAGATATAAGATACAGTGTTGCTAAACAATTTTAAATGTTATCTCCATACGAAATTTTAGTAGGACAGTTGATAATCTTACACACAGCATCTTATCCAAACCTTCACTATCTTTAAGGTTAATCCAACAAATAATGTCAAACAACGGTAGGTGTTTATGGCGTTTCTGATAATATATTACGGTTTATTAAATTTATAAGAATCGTAGTAGACATTAGATAGTAGAGATCTCTAGGTATACTCTATAGAATAAACGGTCATAATATCGTCGGGGATAGTGCAATATCGCGTACACTAAACTTAGCATTGGTATACAAAACTTTTTTAATCACTTACGCGGTGTTGCTATCCCCGAAGATATAATTTGATCGATAGACTTGCAAATTTGATTTCAGAACTGAAAGAGATCGTAGACCCGAGTATTTGATACTAATTTCAATTTGATACTTCTACGCGTTCCTGAGAAAAAGGATCGTGACAGACAGACGAACAAAGTGATCTTATAATGGTTCTTTTTTGAGGCACGGAACCCTTAAAAACAAGGAATATGCTTATTCAATAACAGTTGTAGGCTTCTTTCATAGGAATTTTAGAAATTTTTATTTTGAGATGTTCTGCTAAGAATAAAGAAAATTTACATTTAATTGCGTTATAGCCAAATGTAATGTTTCTAATAGCTCATGGTTGAATACTGGGTAAAGTTGCAAAGGGCCATAGATGGTATTTATTTATTTATTTAAATAGGCACAGTTAAAGAACACAAATCAATAGGGCATGCATCAACAGTACAGTAAATAATAAGAATTAAATGTAAATTTGTGTCCTTACTACAACTACGCACATATACGCACTACGCACGTATATTGGACTGAAAGTGTTTAATTATTGAAAACTAGCTTTTGACCGCGGCGCCGCCCGCTTTAAAAAGTTTTTTTCCGGGATAAAAGTCCCGCTTTATATTTTCCCGGGATAAAAAGTAGCCTATGTGTTAATCCAGAGCATGATCTACCCGTGTGCCAAATTTCATCGAAATCCGTTCAGTAGTTTTTGCGTGAAAGAGTAACAAACATCCATACATTCTTAAAAACTTTCGCCTTTATAATAGTAGGATAGAAATACACAATTTCAATGAATGTTTCATAATGAAGTATGTAATAAAAACGAACGCTCAAAAACTGCTCTAATGACGCCATTAGCCGAATATTATGCACACTTTTGAATGTCAAACAGTTAATTAGAGTTTTTCTAGAATGAAATTGTATGTTACATGACATAACAAAGAATGTTTTTAATGCCTGACGCAAAAAGAGGGGTGTTATAAGTATGTATGTCTGCCTGTGGCATCGTAGCTCCGAAACGAATGGATCGTTTTTGATGCGATTTTATTCAAATAAAGATCGCATCAAAAACGATCCATTCGTGCAGCTGAAGTGATCGTGAATGTTCTTAGCCATAATTTTTGAAAATCTGTTCAGGCGAATGAAGATCATCAGCTCATTTCCTAGTTTACAGTTCTGATTGTTTTGAAATTTGATTACTTCGGTGGTATTTACAAGATTTTTAGCTGATGCTTCAGCATGCCAACCCCTCGGCAACTTACAGCAGATGTAGCGTGTTTAGGCTCATGAGTATGCTCTCAATGTCTATGTATTAGATAGATGATGATAGCGGCCTCATGGTGGAGAAAATAGTGATTTTAAAACTTTGAAGTAAAACAAAATTAAATATTTAACTCCCGACCCAAAAATCGTCTAAAAAGTAAAAAAAGTGTTTGTATTTTTTTCCCTTTTTAGAGGTTTTTTGTATCGGGGTTTATTTATATATCTGTAAGATCAAGTGCTTCGCAGTTTTCTGGATAAAAGAAGCTGAATATAATTAAATTACAATTAAACATTACATTATTTGAAAACTGTTACAATTAGCAAAGTGTTTCCCGCGTCGACTATTTTATTAATACATTTGTTGGTGCATGGCTCATATTGCTTGTTACTTGTTAGGGCATCCGAACGTCGAGTCATCAATATCATTATTTTACAAGTTAGATAGTTGTAATAATTATAATAAGTCAATGATCTAAAATTATTTAAAGGATTTTCATTGCTTTGATTTTGACAGTCCCATAAAGAAAGTATCCGGTACTGGGCAGTAAATATTATAGAATTAAGAGATATAATTCTCGACAGAGGCTTGGCTTCGCTGAGCTTCGGCTTAGTCATCAAAAGGCACATCCTACATACTTTATGGTATGCTAAAGCTGAAGGTGTTGAACGCGGGAGTTCGCCGAGAATTTTCCGTCACTTAAGGGACTCTGTATCTGCCTCTTGTCATCAAAATATTGTAAGTGCACATGACATAATATGGACTACACTGGTTCACAACATAACGAGTCTTTGCTGGGAGGACTTCGTAACTGACATTTCGAACTTTCCATTATTTTTATAAGATGGTTATTTTTATCTGAATACTGAAAACATACCATAAATATTTTAAAATCAATAAAGAATGGACCCCTCAAATAAGTGGGAAATGTTAGTTACAACGTTCTTCCTGAAAAGACTCGATAAGTAAATACGATACCACTATATTAGAGTCCAGAATTTAAAGTCTCCACTGCAAACCATTGAGGCCACAAAACTGCTTTCCATACATCCTGTTAATTTTATAAAATGTTGAACAAGTATATGAGCGTAATTACTAATTATCGATGCGAACCACGGAGCGAAGTTGGCAACAAAAACCTGTATGGTGCCAGAAGGAAGGAAGTGTATACGTGTACCTACAAATGCAAATATTCTTTATTGTAACCATTTTGAAATAGAAAAAAAAAATATACAATTTCCTTAAATTTATGGTGTACAATGGGCCTTATCGCTACAAGGGATTTTTCCAGGCAAAGACATTACATTGTATAGTTAGTTAAAGACCGGATATCAAGACCAAATTTTTCATCCAAAAGTTATTACCAATTGGTAATAAGTCGCTGTCTTATCTGACACGTCCGTTAACGAGACGTCTCGGTATGCTTAAATTTTGTAAAGAAAACAATATTTTGGGAGGAAATATGCTAATTTGCGCGAAGTATGTGCTAAAGCATTTTACATATACCTAGATATTTTGCTATTTCACGGTATATTGAGTTCCTGACGAACAGGCTCAAAATTGTTGTATCAAAATTTTCCAATGTCCGCTCTATATAATCTTTGAACTCTTTGCTTCCAGACAACCTTTACTGCAATTGTATAGGTACTTCATTTCTTGTTTGCTATGACAGTTTCTTTTACCAAATGTCACAAATGAGGATAATAATGTTTAATTTTCTTAAATTATTTATTTATGAAATTTACATATTATAAACGATTTTTTAAAAAGATAATTCCGTAAAAACTGTTATTTGTTATAAATTCGATTTTAATGCAGATTATAGATTAGAAGATTGTACCTGATCTTTGGGGTTCAAATATAATAATAATAATGTGTACGTAGGTGTTTTTGCAACATTTTATCGCGGATGCATGTTTTATGTCTAAAAACCTTTTCGCAATATAATATCAAATTGACGACATTGGATTCATTTTAAATTTTGAAACTTGATTTTGAAACGTTGTGATCATTTTTCTTTCTCTTTATTCCACCACGACATGCTTAAAGTTATTACCCGTAAATATTTTGCTTATTGGCAATATTTTGTTACTGGCTAAAAATATATGTACCTACCTCGGTTTTCAAAATCTATAATACCTATGTTATGTTTTTTGAGATGCTTAACATATTCGTAGTAATCTTCAAAACAAGACACCATGAATTTGTCATGAACATGATGTGGCGTAGTTGTATTGCGTCGGCTGAACCACACATAGCTAAAAGTATGGGCCCTTGTTTAACCTCTGCCCACCCCTTTGGTGATAAAGGCGTGATGTGTGCTTAGTGGACTGGTGAAATGTCGACTTTGCGTTGATGGCTGTTTGACGGCAAGTCGAGTTGTGGCATTATCGATCTGGTACTCTACTACGTTAAGTACGCATCAATCTTCATGTAACTACTAGCGTTAGCTCGCATCCTGGTGACCAGATTTTTATTTCCGTTGATCTTTCACGCTTCGTAACAAGTCACAAGGAATAAATTTGTAGAAAGTCACCTGTTCACACTCTAAAGCTGAAAATCTAGAATATTACTTTTCCCAATGCTTCAAGAATTTTAAATTATTGATACAATAAGGCAAGACTAATTATTATCTACTCTATAATTACTACAGAGTACAGATCCTTGTCGACCCTTTTTTTTTTGTTTTCGCTGAGAAAGTGCATTACCACTACCGCCCGGCCTTCGTGGGGGGCGACCGAGCGGTTATGTTGGGGTCACCGTGCCTTACGACCCGGCGTTGAGCCGCCCGGAGAGATGGAAAACATCGGGCAACCGCCGGGCCGAGTCCCTAGCCTATGTACACCGCACGGCATACCAACTAAAACTCCGCGGTGGCCTTCTTCGGCGCATTAGGGACGGCTGCGGGCTTCCTCTGACGAGAAGTGTCTTAGTTGTCGTCCGCAACCGCCCCTGCGCGGTGCCGCCTGGTGCGGCCCGTCTCCTGTTATGGGGGGGCTCAGACGCCCCGCGCACCGAAGGACGCTCTCAGCGTCTACGGCAGCGTGAGGCCAACCAGCCACGCTGCCGTCCATCACGGGGGTCACAACAATGTGTAATGACGGACAGCCCCCTGCCGCCCGCCCGTGACCCCCGGTGGCCCCTATTAGTCGCCTTTTACGACAGGCAGGGGATACCGTGGTGGAATTCTCCAAACGCCCCCAATCTACAGGGCAAGGATCTGCCTCAACATGATAATCCCATTCATTTCAAAGGTGATATGACATGTTTATGGATCCACAATGAAGTTCCGTTTCTTGCACGTCTTGCCAACAGAAATGTAATTTAACCGGTAATGGACATGCTGTTAGCACACGTGACCCACCATATCGTGATTATGCGCTCGCGTCTATGTGAATTACTCTTGTGTTGCAATTTATGTTATTTTACTTATATTTTTTAACTCTATGGCTATTCTCATGTTAATAATTATAATGCGCTTCAGATAGATTTATTTCTTTATATTTGCTTATGTAATATTTGTTTATAGTAGGTATTGGTTTGGTGGTGTGCATTTTTGAACTGTTAGCGTTTGATTTCCGAGTTTTGTCTAGTGGCATAATGTACTTAGCTAAGAAGCTGATGATTCAGGTATCTAGCTATAATATATAAGATATAATAAATATAAGAACTAAAAATAATATACATTTGCGCTTCTATTAATTATCTACTCTATGCAAACTAATTTCGATGATCAGAAGATGCCCTGAAGAACGTTCAGAACTAAAGGTAAAGTATAAACGACTAGCTTTTACTCGCGGCTCCGCCCGCATAAAAAAGTATTTCCGGGACAAAAGTCCCGGTTTATATTTTCACGGGATAAAAGTAGCCTATGTGTAATCCAAGACATGATCTACCCGTGTGCCAAATTTCATTGAAATCCGTTCAGTAGTTTTTGCGTGAAAGAGGAACAAACATCCATACATCCAGACATTCATACATACTTACAAACTTTCGCCTTTATAATATTAGCAGGATTAAAAGGAATCATTTTTAGTATTTACCTACCATTTATAAGTAATTGCACGATTACTAAAAATAACAAAGGAATCGTACGTGTCAAAAACAATAAATTTACATTGTATGATTTTATTTAGATACTAGGATTTAAAGTAATTTATATTTATATTTCATTTATTTAGTAAATTATATTTCATTTATATATAGTTATGAATAATAATTATAATTATAAGTCTAGGAACCTCTTAGTTCTTTTATTTTTCAAGTGTTCCAGAAGTGGTCGCTGGATTGAATCCAACATGGGCAAGTTAATGGTGACTTGTTTTAGTGGGATTGGTTTCCAGCATTCTCAAAGCTGTCATATGAAATTACACGCTAGTTTCCCATGAGACGTTTGTTTTTTTTTTATTTACCAATGAATCTACAGCAAGTATTCCGTATTCGGTCGTATGGTAACTAGATATTCGGGCAAATAGGATAGAAGTAACCGAATAAGCCGAACACGAAATAGTAGCCGAATCTTAGTTGCAAGTCTACTACGTAGACAATTTAGAACAGGTTTGGATGCTATGCCGCGAAACATCAGTGAATGCTTTTATCACGTTTACGCGAAGGTCAAGCGCTACTTGAAAATCTGTCTATCGTGTGAATGTTGCAGGTGATTTGCATAATCGGGTAATGTACGGAAATTCTCCCTACTTAGTGATTCAATTTGGCCAAGCTAGCATCTGTTAAAAATTGTTTACTATTTTTGTAAACAATTTTTGACTGCCTCGGTGGCGCAGTTGTACCTCCTACGGTACGACTGCAATGCTGAGGTTTCGGGTTCGTTCCCCGAGTCGGGCGAAGTGATATTGGATTTTTCTATTCAATATCAGCCCGGAGTCTGGGATTTGTGCTCAATATGCTATCACATCACGGGACGGAATAAGCACGGCAAAAAGTGGGAGCATCAGTTGGACCTCTGCATACCCCTTTGGGGATAAAAGGCGTGAGTGATTATGTATGTATGTAATTATACGTGTATGATTTTTTTTATTCGGGCTTCATATAGACTAATTCGGAAGTTAATTTCAATGCATTGTAAAATGGCGAAAAACAAGATGAAGCGATTTATTGCGAGAATAAGTTACGATGCTCTGTTTAACCATGTAGGGGAGACCGGGGATGGTTGGCGATAGGGGCAGGATGAATAATCGTCAATAACTCGAGCTATTTTAAAGTGTTACGTTGTCCTGATATACACGAAAAACCGTTATCTGTTTACGAACCTTCACCGCAAACGCGGCACCGCGGGCGTATGTAATCCAGGAGAAAAAACGATTTATCGAAAAATGATACCTATGAGTAATTATTTACCTCTTAATATTATTTGTATTGAAGCCTTTATACTCAATGCTATGTACTTTCAAGTAATTTAAAGTAAGAGTTTGGTTATTGATGATTATTTTAGTGTAATTTTTTTTTTATTTCGACACAGTTTTCAAGTACTCACATATGGTTGAAATTTAAAAAAGTTGTTTGGGGCTGGTAGACAAACTTTGTATTGGGGCTAGTTGACTACCTACAAAATGTACTACGTAATAATCGAAATATTGTTCACATGGAATAATGTGAGTTTTTTGGCAAATTTATCAAATGTTTGTTATTTTAAAACCATGTGGATTTACAAAATAATAACTAATCGAAACAGTAAACCCTCTTCTGGTGGTAGGATTTTTGTTTCCGCCCCAATAACGAATATCGTACAAAAAGTGACAAATTATATGTAAATTACGTAAATGTTACTGACATTTTGTCTCAATAACGCACATTGATAATAGTAAATAAGTATTTGTTGTGTTTTCTTTTATTTCACTGCCATATTTTGTACCAATCACTGCGTAGGTCAATTTACCCCAAGTGAATAGTCCACCAACCCCTGGCATGGGGTAGGTTGACACGATTTTCTTGTTCCACAAAATGGCTTTTGTACACTATGTTATAAACAATCGCGAGGTTTTTGGTATTTTTTTTAAAAGCTTATTAGTTTACCTATCGAACCTATAGGATTTTTTGACATTGTATATTAAAACAAAAAAATTATAAGCGTCCAAGCCGAAATTTGGTCAACTATCCCCGGTCTCCCCTACTTTTAATGTACACGCGGGCGTAGATATCCTACTATAATTAGCTTAGCGTGTCACTTAGTGATTGACACTACATAGAACACGTAGCGGCAATAGACTAGTTGGGAGTGGAACGGACTGCCGAGACGAATGTCCACAGGTTCAAAACCCAAGGGCACACACTTCTGACATTTCTAAAAAAAATATGTGTGTATTCTTTGTAAATTAACGCTCGCTTTAACGGTAAAGGAAAACATCGTGAGGAAACCTGCGTACCTGAGAAGTTCTTTGAATTTCAAAGGTATGTGAAGTCTGCCAACCCGCACTAGGCCAGCGTGGTGGACTAAGACCTAAACCCTCTCAGTAGTAGAGGAGGCCCGTGCTCAGCAGTGGGCAGTATATAATACAGGGCTGGTATGGTATGGTTAACACGTAAAACGTTTAAATATTATTCAAAATAATAAATAACCGCACTGTTTTAAGGATAAACCAGAACAAAGACAATCTAGCGACAAAAACATCTGCTTGTTTTACTTTCGTACGTGTAAAAAATATATAAAAGGGATAGTAACTTACTAAACACCGTTATGTGACGTTGCTACTGAGAAAACCTTTACTGGACCGGTTGTAGCGCATAATACAACCCGACCGGGCTAACCGATGCCTTTGAACTTAGATGCGATGGTCAGTTAGCTGACATTTAAATATGTCTAAATTGAACCTTCATTAAGATGGGTCACCTGTTAACTATTCGAGCATGTTATTGCTTATTAAAATTGCTTCTAAAAATTATATTTGGCAAAGTAAAGTTACTGCTGGTACTTTTACTGTTGGTAGGACTCTCATAATTATGTAAGAGTCCGCCTGGGTGGGTACCACAATGCCTATTTCTACCGCCAAGCAGCAGTGTGCATGCACTGTTGTGTTTCGGTTTGAAGGACATTGTAGCCACTAGCCAGTGTAACTACAGGACATAATGAGACTTAACATCTTATGTCTTAGGATGACGAGTGCAGTGGAATGCCATACAGTACTTTGTAACTCAAGGTGCTCGATGGTGTTTCTACTGTTTATGGGCGGTCGTATCGCTTACCATCAGGCGAACGGCATGCTAAAAAAAACTGCAACCGTGGTATTAAAACGATTACAATTTGTTTGGTTACCAATTTTTAAGTACATAGTGCTTTGTTATTAATAAGATTCCCGGATGTAAGTTTTTACTTTAGTTTATTTTACTAGCAAGTAGTTGAAGTTGGTAGCATATATTTTAACTCTTAAAACGGATGTTTTAAAATGATTTACAAATTAACTAACTGATTGAATTAATTATTATCTTTTTGGACTGCGCAAGTTAGGTACTAAATTTGAAATTTAAGGGGTATTTTTATTGTTTTAAATATGAAGTTTTGGTCAGCAGAATAATACTTCCACCACATGGTTTATGAACGAAACGTCCTTCATGGATCAGAAACGTACGAGCACTTGACGGAATCGTATGTTTAAGAAATTAAACAAAATGTTTGAAAATGTTAATTGCATGACGCCAAATAACAAGGACGTTAGAGTTTAGGTTATGTTGTAAGGAACATGTATGTGCGATAATTTATTTGTATTAATTACTTGTATTCTCTCAATAAAATATATTAGGATATAAGATAACCTGACTCATACATGGTTTACATTACTTACTAGAAAACAATTCTTAGTCGATTCACGACCTTTTCGAATTCGAATAGTGAAACGATTTATGCGCCAAGCCTTTCTCAAAGGTCTATAATTCCTAGACATATAATGAATCGAATTTAGTGAGTATCAAAAAAAATTGTGGTTAAAGAATCTTGATTTATAATCATTAAAATTTTTGTAATTCTTAAATTACATGTTATGATGGTTCAGTGGTGGGTTTGTTTTGAAGTAAGTAAAAAAAAACATAAGACCAAACAGTCGATCAAGCTACTGTTCCGTTGAGCATACGAACCAAAATCATTAAAATTAAGCACCTGACAAAACAAATTGAATGTATATTTGTAACGTCTTAATTAAATTGGATTTCCTCCACTTAAACGGTGTAACACGTAATAATTCAATGTGTTCTACACACACAATTGTAACAGATGTTGATAAATCAATATAGTTGTTTATTTTTCAGTTTCAATAGAAAACATTTGTAGTCGTATGTTATGACTTGTTCTTTGATATTATGTGCTTATCGTAATGTTTTGTAATATGGGTATGGTGGTGTAACGGTCTGTTGCTTACTGATATATGTATTTAATCCGACAGATTTGTGGTAAATAATGATAAAGGGTGAACTTTTAGTATCAATATTTGTACTCATATAAATATTTTTGGGCAGTCTTTCAAATTTATTTATTTAACATCCATGTATTTTTTGTGTAAAAACATCTATGTATACCATGTCTGACTTAACGTTTATAGTCGAATACATGTCGACAAAAAACAATAGTCAAGCTCTCAAATAAATGGTAAACACAAGTGTAACTATATGCATTCACGATCTTATACGTTAATGGGTGGATAACATTTACTTGAACATTGTTAAACAAGTCGTCGTTGAAACGACTAACATATTTGTAAGATTATGTTGTCAAGTAATTACATCAATACAAAATTAAATTACTACTTTTTAATAATAATAATAAATAAATTATTAATAATAATAAATATAATAATAATAAATTTAATAATAATAATAAATATTATTACTACTTTTTAATACACTCTAATATATTTTACTCCACGGAATTTTATTATAGTACCTACCGCGCCAAGCAAATCTATTCTCTTAATGCAATTAAGATCTACGTCTACTGACTGACTGACTAAAAACCTATGATCATTTTAGACAGACTGGTCTAGAAGCTAAGTGTTATAACTAATAACTTTACCTGACCACGCTTGAAACAATCCGGCCTAAGACGTTACTTGTTTCTTATGCGAGGTACTGGCTCAATCGAGCTGACCATCAACGCTGTATAAAAAACTATCTACGTCACTACCATGCAAACAAATTGACGTCAAACAACTTTAGTCCACATAAAAAAGGAAGGTAAAAAGTTAAAGTACTGAAATCTAAACAAAAACACAACGTCCTTTGCCGCTCAAAACTTAAGATTCGCTAAGAAGGTTACATAAAGCTTGTTTTGTACAAATGTTGGCAGAAGTCCATTATAAACAGGGAAATATAGACGACCTTTGCGAAGGTGCATCTTTTAATAGAAATTTTAATAGCTTATAATTTGTATGCTATCCTTAAACAGGGTAGTTAAATGAATGCCACTAACATATGGCCTCATATCTTGTTCCATTCCGTTATTATGGTCAATTGACCATAAATCACAAATTTATGATTAAAACTTGCCAGTTTAAAATCACAGTTAGATATTTTAAGCAATTTATGCGGATATAAGATGTAAATTGGGACCGTAAATTTAAGAAGGTAGTTTTGTATTTAAGCTTCATATTTTAGGTATTCGCTTTTTTCGCATGTCAGTCTATTTAGAAAATATTTATTAGAAAAACAAAATAAAAAAAAAAACAAATCACATAAAATGGCGTTTATCAGTCACTGGCTTTATCGACTGTATTTTATAGGTGTTGCACAGTGTAAAGGACGTAACTAAAAAACTGTTTTACTAAAAAACCGAATTTAAAACTGCTACAAAGTAATTTTTTGGTTTGTGGTGATTTTGAAGTCGGTTTTATTTTTTATTAAATAGTTTTATTTATTGCGTTTTAATTAACTATTTGTGGAATGGTGTGAATACATCATAGATATACGATTATAGGATTCGCGGTTAATTTGCTATCATTGTCTATCTGCGAAGATCTTCATCAGATCCTAATAAATTATATCTAAAACCTTCCCTGAAAAATATAAATATGAATAACGAAAACCCCATCCAAATCGGATCACCAGTGTCCACTCATACATACGGGTCGAATACAGAACCTTCTTTTTTTTCGAAGTCGGTTAAAAAGGGTAAAATGATTCTGAACTTCGAAAACAAAACTAGTTTTCAGTGTGTTATATTTAACCCCATAAGAATTAAAATGTCCAGGTAGTTATGGGTATAGGGAATGCATTGATATTGAAATAAGAACGATCGGCGGGCTTACTTCCGTAGCTGGAAACGTCAGTAATTTGATTAGTATTTACTCGCTGCAGCGTCCCCACTGTAGAAGTTAGTATCTGCACAAAATCTTAGAAATCAACTGTGTATACTTGCTAATAATAAGCATAAGTAGCTAATAATATTAAGATTAACGTGGAGAGGATGGATGAAAGACGGATCACAAAAAGTATTTATCGAGCGAATGTGGATGGTACGGCTGGAAGGGGACGCCCGAGGAGAACATTCTCTGACCAAATAAATGATCTTCTCAGAAAAGGGCAGGTCAGGACTCAGGAGTACCCTTAACAGACGAAAATGTATGAAAAGAACTATGAATGTGGAAGAGGCGAAAGAGGTTTGTCAAGATCGTAGCATGTGGCGCTCAATAGTCTCTGCCTACCCCTATGGGATAAGGGCGTGAGTGTGTATGTATGTATGTATGTAATATTAAGATATAGATGAAGTATTTAGAGCCTGGTTCACAAGCTAATTTTATTTTACTGTATTAAACAGCCAATCTAGATAATACTCATTTTATTAAGATGTATTTTAAAGCATAGATTAGAGTGTGACTTTTGTATTTAGTTGGCTTATACAAACCTCTCGAGCCCCGACCGGCCCAATCGGGCCGGTCTGACAGCTGTCAAACTCGATATGTGTGCGTGTTGACGCGCCTTATGTGTGTGCGTGTAGGTCGATTTTCGCGTGTTGACAGACACGCGAAAAATTGCGCTTGCGCCAGTGTGGCCAGCGCTCTGTACGCAAGAGGTCAAGGTTGCTATGATCCAGGGGCATTAAAATGGACAGAGTACTCCATATCGGCTCGGAAATAATTCGAAACGGTCAAAAACTCGATAAAGATAAAAATAGAAAATCACTTTTATCTGACAAGTTCTATCAATTTAATACGCAAACACCATTTATAAATATTTACACTAACCTGCGGTCATCTGCGTGACAAAACGGCAACGTCGCATTCTGTTATCTTTCATGTCGCCGATGAGCCGACCGGCAAATACAAATAGATAGGTAGCTCGGCGCATAAGCGGGTGGGTCTCAAGTACAAATTTAAAAATTTTCGCTGTCACAAAGTTACAGAAACCAAACACAAACATACAAAAGATCGGTGCTCGTATCACACAAAGAAATAAATAAACACTATCACTTTTTAATACATTTACATTAGTGTCCTATCACATAAACAAATAGCAATATTTGGATATTCTCAAAATGGCGCGTAAGCAATAATAAGATTGTACCTAGGAAGCGGCTCAGGCGCTTTCGCAAGGCGTCTCATGTCCCGGAGCAATTACGGCGACACACTAAAAAATATTAAAACAGTTCTTTGAATTTTTGAAGATTGGAATGACCCAGGTCTATGTATTAATCGCTTCTTTGTTTATGTTACAAAGTTATGATGTAATGTTATTGTGGTTTCGTTCTTATTGTACTAAGATTAAGACTCACTTTGACGTGATTATTGGCTGATAGAGGGGCAACATCTCCTAATTTTGTTGATATTTAAGGTCACGCACCTTACATGACCTTAGATAACTATGTTTAGACTCTCGGTCAGCTGTTAGGGCAGATATACATCCCGATGTAGTTTTGCAAACACGAAACATCTATACTGTGGCTAAACTATTCCTCCTATTGAACTGAAATTTGGTGTAGAGCTTGTATATGGTACATTACATATGTAGCTAGAAATAAAGCCTCACCGTTTAATCAACCTTGTATATTTATCTGACAGGGAGCATTTACTTAGAATTTGTGATGCAGGGCCTTAATGTTTTAAATTATCTACACAATTTAGCCAATTTGTCTTATCTCGCCATTATGTATAATAGCTATTTAATTACATTGTCCGTAACATACTTAATACATACATTTTAAAACATGTAAATTTTGTTTTTTCTGTGGTTAAAGATGATGAGAATCATATATGTTTCAAGTTTAAAGTCAAGGGTAACATGATGTCGTAGGTCTGGTCTGCCTTACAGTGAACGCAAGCTAAATAATGTTATAAATTGTTGAAAATATGCTTATTAGATACTTATTTTTTCGAAAACGAAGACTAAGTTTTTTTATCGCATCGAATGACGAGACGAGCATGCCGTTCGCCTGATGGTAAGCGATACGACCACCCATAAACAGTAGAAACATCCAGCACCTTGAGTAACAAAGTACTGTGTGGCGTTCCACTGCGCTCGTCATTCTGAGATACAAGATGTTGAGTCTCATTATGTCCTGTAGTTACACTGGCTACAATGCCCTTCAAACTGAAACACAACAGTGCCTGCACAATTCTGATTGGCGGTCGAAATAGACATTGCGATGGTACCCACTCAGACGGACTATTACATATGAGAGTCCTACCACCAGTAAATTCAATTTAAATTTAATATTTTAATTTAATTTAAAATACGTTTTGATTAATCTCTAAAACTAACAATATGGAGTTCAGAGACCTCTAAGTTATTGTTATATTTTTTTTGATGCGTAGTTAGAATTTTTTATTATAACAAAGATGGAATGATAAGTTCTTAATGTTGCTTCATAATGCATATTACAGATTACCAGTTGTTACCATCATGTTGTTATGCGAATTGTAATTATGCTAAGAGTGTTTCCAAGTTCCATTGGAGGTTTATTTTACTAACATTGACATTAAGCTACTTTCTTTTTTATAATGGATATAATTTTTGGTTATTAAACTAGCAAAGCAAAGGAAAATTGTTCTCCATTTATGGAATTAAGCAGTGATGTTCTTTTTATGAAAGAATAAACAATAGAAAAACCTATGGACCATTGTGCTGGTCGCGACTCGCGACATGTCACATGACCCTATAGAGAACTTACTCAGATTGAACAAAAGGCAATTAAGCCAATGCACACAGCTCGACAGCACACGTGTCGAAATATTGTTCATTCATTATAATTGGCCACTGAACCCCAAATAATTGTTTTCATTGCCACCTCGGCACTTCACAGTAATGTTTGAGCAAAAAGTGTGGATTTTCTACCAAGTACCGTTCAAGTTCAACCGAAATTCGCGATTCGGCAAGAGAGGAAAAAATACGTTGTTATTTTTGCAGTGGTTTCCTGCATGATTATTTTAATTACAGCAGATGAAGTTATTTTTACTGAGTCATTTTCAAAATGTACTAGAGGGAGATCAGCGAAGTAAGGTCAATATTATTTACATGGATAGTTCGATCAGGCATTGTCTCATAGAAATCTTACTTGAAGCTTTATAGAGATTCGTGTGGTCAATGAGATCAGCACAGTGGCTTCACAAATTCCCGCCTATATTTCTACCTTCTCATATAGAAGAAGATACTTTTTCTTGACGGTGAACGTTATAATATTTGGTCTTCACTAAAACATACCACAGAGTGGATAGACGAATTGGTAAAGGTCGCAGGAACGCTCTGGATGCTGGCCGCTTTTGGCAGGTCCGTCTGGAAATATTTAGCGGAGGCCTATGTTCAGCAATGGATGGTTGGTGATGATGATGAAAACACACCATCACCACTTTGTTGTGCAAAAACAAAAATAGAAATAAATGAGGCCTGCAGTTTTTAGCCTTCTAAATTGTCACTAATAAGTAAGGTATTAACTCATCCTGTGTAAAAAAACTTCAGTTTCACTTAAGCTGTGAAAAGAAATTAGCAAGGGATACTAGACACAGTCATTGTTTGTGAAGTGTTAATACTTCGACGGCATGTCTACGTAATCTGTAGCGAAGGCCAATGTTTGGGTAATTTGTGTTTACTCTATAGGTAGTATATTCTCATCCATACCTGCAATAAATTTTAATCCACGTCATCTGAATGATTCAGTAACTCAAAATAACTATTCTGTGTTGTGAATTTTGACTTTACGTTTGCAAACACTGGGAAGCGTATCTATTTATTCATTCGGAAATGTTCAGGTTCATGAATGGGTTTCCTAGATATTTGTCGCAATGCAGATGAATTGGGACACGGCGTTATGTTTACAGTCTGTAATATTATGTTGTAAATGTATTCAATCTTCTGATTAATTTAAATTGCATTTCTGCCATATACCTGTTATATTTCCATTGCATATGAATTTATAAAGCGTTATCTCTACTACTTTAAAAAATAAATGTTATTTTTATAGACGTTCCGATATATATTACCATATTTGATTTTATGATGTCACAGACATACTGGAAGATAGTGATCTAATACTATATTGATTAATCGGGTTGTCCGACTATTATTCCATTGGGTATATAAGCTTAAAAAAATCGTATACCAAAACGCACATTAACATTGCTTTGTTAATTCGACAAAAACTTCTCGATGCTATTTGTTATTTGTTTATTCCTAGTATAATGATGCTAGCACTTGATTTATGACGCAATAGAGGTGGGAAGTTGGCACTTCAATGGATCGTAGAAATCAATGCGTTTTTTAAACCGTTTTAATGATATACTGTATAATAAAATGTGATTCGGAACTTGGAAAATTTTAATTGTATTCATTGGTATTCAACCAAGAATAGGAAATATGGCTGTTATAAGCTATAAGACTTGCTCATTGCGGTGATTAAAAATAATCTCCTTGTGGCCAGTTTCAGCAGTTGCTGAACAAAACTTATGTGTCAGATAAACTAAAACTTTTGGTATCACGTGTTTCGAACAGCAAAAGCGGAAATTAAAATTTTGTAAGTAATGACTGTTGAAAAAGTGACGTTGTCAATCCGTCATATTCTAGGTGGCAATAAATTTGTCCGCCAGTTATTAAGTAGTTAAGCAGTATTCGATTAAACAGAAAAAATATATCAACATTTAATTATTAGATAGCGTTGTATGTCAGATAGTTCTCTGGGAAACTGGTCCTTAATGATAAATATTTCTTCGTCTATTTCGTAGTCGCATCTGTTTGTTCATTTTAAATGCCTTCTACTCATTTGTTTTTTCTGCAACTTGTGCAAATGACGTTGTAGGGTTTGCTTTTACTTTTGTCTCGCACAAAATAATTATTGAACTCTGAAAGGATAATTATTTAATTCATTTGCTGCAAAAGATGCCTAGTGCCCGCAAATATAGTACTAAATAATTCATTTTATTGACTTGGGTTTCCTATGCAGCAAAATAAACATCTTTTAGGTCACGTTTATTCTTCCAATCGATACAAAACATCTATAAATTATAATAGTTAATTGGTCTAATAATATTATGTTTGTAAACGTTATACTATATTATGATCCTTTTGTAGAACGTTCCGTTATACGTAAAAATAACATTCTACTAAAAAAATGACTAATAAAAAAATAAAATGTGACGCGAGAACCGCTCATCCGATTAACGTTCCGCGCCATAATTGACTACCTACGATTCAATTTGCTTGATTGATTTGGCGGACTGACGAACGCTCAGATGTTCGTGTGTCAGGAAGCGACGATAATTCATGAGCTAATATAGCTAATTACAGTTGAAGCAATAACAATGTGTTATAATTAATTACCATGAGATTATAAGTACAATAGTGTCCGATTTATCTTTTAATTCCGCGAAGCCGGGCAAAGGTGAAGGCGGATAAAGCCAGCTCTGAGATTGTCTACGTGTAACATATAACCAAATAATCTGTTTGACGATTTTTATAAATGGGCCATAATATCGTAGCTAGTAATATAAAAAAAAATGCTTAACAAAATGGAATATTGGAATTGGCAAATTTTGGCAAAACTATGCAAGTCATAGATATTTTGATAGGTTACAATCTTGTGTAATTTTTGGAAATTTCCAAGTATGACATAATAGGTTTTCCACTTGCCGCGATCTCACTCGAAAGTGAAGACGGCGCACTCGCAATATATTTCTACAAACATCTTACATGTTGTTTAGTTTTTACAGCCGGCTGCGTATCTGACGTCCGCCTGATCAAATCCCTTGAACAAGGAGGGGACACGACGGTTAAATCATATTACCTACATAAAAATATTTTGATTTATTAATTTAAATATTAGTTCCATTATTAATGTAGACTGAAATGTTACTTAGATACCTACGTCTAATTTCCAAATCTATATTAATATTATAAAGCTGAAGAGTTTGTATGTTTGTTTCTTTGGTTGAACGCGCTAATCTCAGGAATTACTGAACCGATTTTGAAAATTCTTTCACTAATAGGAAGCTACATTACCTACTCTTGTTATGATATAGGCTACTTTTATCGAGGGAAAATATTTTTATCGCGGAGATACTTCTTCACGCGGGCGAAGCCGCGAGCAATACTAATCGTATATGATTGTTTACAAGTGGATTGTATAATTTTGTTATATAAACAGTAAATTAAAAAAAAAGATCAATATAACAACAATTAATTTGTATGCGCATAATATGTGTACCTAATTAATTCCAAAATACGGTTTTATTTTATAGATTCTTTTCTTAATTTAGATTTGATACTGGAGATAATGCATGCATGTTATTTGCATATTTTTGCTAATGTACCTAGGTAGCTCTATATATACCAAATAAAAAAAAACACGTTAAAATAAACAGCAGCTTAGATGAAATGCTTATAATGAAAATGTCACTGTTTTGTAACATAATTCTGTAGGATTATTTAGTAAGTGTTTAAAATAATTTTCTTGATGTTATTGTAAATTATATCCCTCATTAATATATCTTTTACATTTATTCTGATGTAACAACGATATTTTCATGAATGTTGATTGCCATACAATACGTCTGATAATGTAGGTAAGTTTTTTATTCTTAGCTCGGCAAAGTGACTTCACTGCACCTGATGTACTTAGTTGTAAATATGAAGTTAACATAAAAGTAAATAAAAATGACATGGTTGTAAATTTTATTAGATTCGAGATTTTAAAGTAAATAATTCGTATTTAAAAAAAATTAAACCCACCTTTTATGCACACGATTATAATTTGATTATAATTTCGAGGTAGCAATATATTCCCCCATTTAAATCATAGAAAAATAAATTGAAGTAACGTCTAAATCTGTGGCTACCCTTAAAAGGATGCAAACTTGAATTGATGTCTTTCCCTTTAACAATTTATATAAATTAATTAAATCTTTGGATATGTTTTGTACAAACGACTTGGCAACAGTTTTAGTTACTGCGTCAGATAATAGAGGATTAAACGACGTCTTTACAAAGGACGGCGCAAAGCTTCTTATAATACGGAATTACCAATTTATAAGAGCAACATCATTTTCTTTTGTACTGCACGAATAATGGAATATTTCTCTTTCTCACCGTTCAATTTCTCGTTTTATTGGGAAATCAGGAATCGTTTCTTGTTATTAAATTAAATTAGATGTTACATTGAGGACAGGGCCGCGTCGACTCAAGACAGCCTGTGTGCAAAAACTATTAAGCGCCTCTGATTGAACTGAACTTAGGAATTTAGTATTCTGGTAAAATTTTGTGACCTTCTCTTTGAAAGTTATTTGTATCAAGTGAAATTTATGGCATTCGTTAACAATTTAGTATTTGTTAACAATTTTTGATTATTTTTTTAAAGTAAATTTAATTAGAATCCTAACAGTTGTATAAAACATATAAATTTAAATAAATAACGCTGGCATTTCATCCTGATTCCGGCGCCCATATTGCCTTGGCGCCAGTGTGCGCCGTACACTTCACGCCGTACATAGGGACAACGCGACCCTGATTGATAGCTGAAAAGTTAGATGTATATTTGTGAATTATCGCTCGCTTTAACGGTGAAGGAAACCTGCTCACCTGAAAAGTTCTCTATAATAATTTCCAAGGTATGTGAAGTCTGCCATCCCGCACTAGGCCAGCGTGGTGGACTAAGGCCTAAACCCTCTCATTAGTAGAGGAGGTCCGTGCTCAGCAGTGGCCAGTATATTATAATACAGGGCTGGTATGGTATGGATACATTGATGTCAGTCGACACTCAATCTGGATCCCAATGCACTCACCATCAGGTGCAGTGGCAGTCGCTTAGCTATAGGGTAGCATGACGGCAAAATGCCACGGGCCCCGGCTTGAAGGGCACTCAAACCGAGACTAAAAGAAGTTCAGAAGAATCCTAAAAAAGGGTGGCTGGATTTTGTATTGGTGAGGGGCCCCATTCGATGCATTTGCCACAGGCCTTCACTGTTGTAGTAACGCTACTATGCAGTGGTGTCACCGTGACGTGCCGGCGCGGCGTGCCCGTTACATTGATGGGTTTTTTAATACATCAATGGCCCGTACGAAAAAAAGGTACGTTGTACCGGTCTGCCGACCGGATGTCAGGCGTTTCGGAATTACTCGTTTATATCTATACTAATATTATAAAGCTGAAGAGTTTGTTTGTTTGAAGGCGCTAATCTCAGGAGCTACTGAAACGATTTTGAAAATTCTTTCACTAATAAGAAGCTACTTTACTCCTGAGTGCTATAGGCTACTTTGTATCCCGGGAAAATATTTTTATCCCGGAAAAACTTTTTCACGCGGGCGGAGCCGCGAGCATTACTAGTATAGATATAATATTATGTATGTGTATATTATAAAAATCATATGGTTTTTAGTTATACTGGCTAGAAATTATTGAGACTAATGTATGGGCATAAACGCAGTTGCTGCTTTACTACGCTAGGAATTCCATAATTTAATGAAACTCACGTGGCACTTAATTACCGTGTATAATTATAAACAATAAATAATAGTATCATTTAAAATGCAGTCTTAGTAGTAAGTTTTATTTGAGTTAATTATGTTGCTTGGATTCTTAGTCACGTAGTTTATTTAATTCTTATTCTAGTTGTAAAAAAAAGTTTAACAATTATAAAAAATAGAGAATTGTGAGAAGACAATTCTTAATTTTTTTTTATTGACTGCCTCGGTGGCGTAGTTGTATTACAGTACGATTGCAATGCTGAGGTCTCGGGTTCGATCCCCGGGTCGGGCAAAGTGATATTGAGTTTTTCTATTCAGTATCAGCCCGGAGTCTGGAATTTGTGCCCGATATGGCGATAGGCTCGCCCCCTATCACGACATGGCACGAAATAACTGCGAAAGTGGGTGCAGTAGTTGCGCCTGTGCCTGCCCCTTCGGAGATAACAAGCGTGAGTGTGTGTGTGCGTGTGTGCGTGTGTGTGTGTGTGTGTGTGTGTGTGTGTGTGTGTGTGTGTGTGTGTGTGTGTGTGTGTGTGTGTGTGTGTGTGTGAAAACATATTGAACAAGCTGTAGAACCATCAGTTTCTTTTTATAAATTCGTGTTAATTTTTTTCGCGACAAGCAAATTAAGACTCAATAAATGGAATAGTAAAATTACAACAAAAACTATTAACAGTTTTGTTCTCATTGTAGTATATGACATCTTAAAGTAGTTATTTTTGTTTGAATGTCAGACTGCAGGCATAATATCTTTTCATTATAAGTATTTCTCAAATAAATTGTACGCAACGAAAATGTTACAGATGAAATATAACGAAAATGTAAGGCAACGAATACACTGTCTCCATTCAATTAGGTTTAAAAAAACAATGATATCAACCAACATTTATTTATTATTGTTATTAGTATTTTTGAAAAGCAACATTATTTCGATATGTCATTTTACTTAAGTCTAATTGAGAATTTTACAGTAAATGGTTATTAATTAATCATGAAATTAAATGTAAGGCTCTTCCCTGAGCAATCGGTCGCGCCCGATTTACGGGCGGGAATTTACAAGAGATTTATGAATGATGTACTTAAAAGATCAATTATAGGTCTTTTTGAATATTTTAAGGGTTTTCAGTTTTCAATAGCTGCCTGTAACAGTGTATTTTTCAATATCATTGACATACCATATGGATGACTAATTACGTCAATAAAAGAAAGTTGCTATTATTGTCGCACCAAAAAGAATATTGAATGTTGAATCACTTAAAAAAATCAGTTGCCTAGAAATTGAGCTTTGAACCTATTTGGCAATATGCTACGTTCTCGGTACGCAGTCGCTGGCTACAGCAATTAAAATTAAATATTTATTAAACATTAGATCCTGCCACGAGGCATGGCATCCCTACTAAGTACCAGTGTATCCTAAATCTAATCGAAACGTGCTTAGAATCGATTACCTAGTTAGCAGCACATAATATGAGCGCAAGTGGGCCTTTATGCAAGGAGCCAAGGAGATCTGTGATTGTGTTTTGTAATGAGTCATTATTTCAATAGAAAGATCATTTACATATTTATGTGTGCCAAATGTTGCTAATGGAACATGTGCTCCATTACCTATTATTTTGGTCGATAATTTTATTGAGTGGGATTTGAATTTTAATGATGTTTTTATTACCCCCTTTTCCATGTTGTCACATATTCATTTATTTCGAAATACCATTAGGTAATACACAGCACATACGTTTGTTTCTTTGATTATGGCAATCGACAGCGGGGTCGGAATAGCTAAATTGGAAGAGCACCGGCACGGTACGCCGGAGGTCGTGGGTTCAAATCCCGCTTTCGACTGTTTCTTTTTCAGGATTCTATAAAAATATAAAAGCAAAAACTACTGATCAGATTTCGGTGAAATTTGGCACACAGGTATATCATGTCCTGGATTAACACATAGACTACTTTTTATCCCGGGAAAATATAAACCGGGACTTTTATACCGGAAAGACTTTTTAACGCGGGCAGAGCCGCGGGGAAAAGCTAGGTCGTCATAAAGTTAACATAGAGCGGAGTGCAGAAAAATAAAATTTATGTATATGTCACAAATATAATATTAAATTCAATGGTCAATTTATGATCACTGGACTTTGTGTCTTATATGCTCAGTGAGTCCGATACAAAAAGTTATCAGTAATCACCCGTTAGTTTATTCAAAAATTCAAGGTCCGAAACAAGAATTTAGATTTTTCATTAAATGGTCTCATTATAACGTAATATAGATACTGGACCGATAATAAAACAATTATTAGGGTTTTAGAAACGATAAGACCTCCTTCATCGTAGTATTTAAATAAACATACATCGGATGATCACAGCGCATCGTAAAGGAATTTATAAAAACAATACGAGCGTGTTATTTAAAAATAATTCTAAACATTAATCATTATTTCACAAACATTGTTTAATTACAGCCTTTTATAGAGTTTTTTTTTCTATTTACGTTGCACGGAGGTTAATCAGTACGAGTGGTTCGGCTCACGTGGATCACAAATGTTTCTGCCTTTACACTCGGATACACATAAAAATACATTATTTGCGCACGTTGTTGGTTACGGATTTTATATCGTTTTTGATAACTGCTGTAGACTGGACTGATGAAAATTATTTTTATCACCTGTTAAAAGCAAAACAGCGTTGGGTTTGCGTTATTGCAGGCCATGAGCGTATGTAGTTTTAATGTCGTAAAGCATTATAATTAGTTCCTGGTGTACATAGAATATACAGACAGTGTAAACAAATCATTGATTCTATTATGGGAAATAAATAATAATAATGATCATGAGAATATAAATTGACTGCCTCGGTGGCGTAGTTGTATTACAGTACGACTGCAAAGCTGAGGTCTCGGGTTCGATCCCCGGGTCGGGCAAAATGATATTGAGTTTTTCTATTCAGTATCAGCCCGGAGTCTGTAATTTGTGCCCGATATGGCGATAGGCTCGCCCCCTATCACATCATGAGACGGAATAATGGCGAAAAGTGGGTGCACTAGTTGCACCTCTGCCTACCCCTTCGGGGATAATAGGCGTGAGTGTATGTGTGTGTGTGAGAATATAAATTCCCTTACCATATACATAATTACAATGCTTGAATGCAATCTATTCAAATATCGTAGTAGTGTACGTTGGCACGTTTTGTTAATACATCCGACAAGAACAATTGCACGTTTTGTTGGGAAATATATCAGACATTTTTAAATCTGTGAACTTTTCACATTCTCTTTTACTCGAAGCTTGTAATTGATACATATTGCATTGTTGCGAAGTTAGTCTAATTTAGACCTTACTGATCAGTCGTGAAAATGAAAACTACATAAAAATTACATTGCTAGAGATACTCAAAGAAAATTTGTGAAAACGCTAACTCGCGCACCGGTATGCAATGAAAGGAGGTAACATGAAATTATAATATACTCTTTGCGACCGCCACAGGAACTGCGCAACTGGATCAGCTGTCAAATAAAAAGTAAAAACAATTGAATTTCACAGTATTGGGTTATAATTATGTTAAAAAACCTCATTTGTAGCATTAAGTATGTATTATCATTGTAACCTGTTTTGTGTGAAAATAAAAAAAATAATAATGACCAAAACTGTTTATATAGGTAATTATATTTGGATAGAACTCCCAAAAACTAAGAATGGCGATTCTTTCCGAAAAAAATTGAATTTAAAATCGATTCGAATCGTGACCTGATGAATCGATTCACAAAAAATAGATCTTTTTTCAAATATGCTTTTGCAATGTAAGAATTAAATAATTTTATTAAAAACAAGACAAATATTATAGTTAATGATCTCTTGTCAGTATAATCAGGGAATTCTATGATAAAAGTATGATAAAGTATCAGATCAGGTAGAAAACTAGACAGTTATTTTCTAATTTTATTGATTACAAAGCAAATAGATAATTAAGCTTATAGTTCCCAATGCTTAATATCTCAACTTTTTAAAAACAACAGTCTGTCAAGTCAAGAAGAGAAGAGTCGCGAAGGAAACTAAACACACAGCCATCACGCGAGTTTTTGAGTAATTAACCGACAGCACACTTATAAACGGATACCTTCAACTAATTTCAAATAATTGTATGATTTATACCAAAACAGGAAAAATCGAATGTCGATTTCAAAGGATGATGTATCGATCCAAGGAATCGAGCCAGTAATACGTGTCGATTTAAAAAACTCGATTTTGTTGGTTAAAAAATCGATTTTTCGATTAATCGATCTCAGATCGCCTTCCCTACTAAAAACTAGTCTTTTACAATAACATGTTTAATTTTAAAGTCCTCCAATTTTGATATTTAAGTAGTTTTATTTTTATTTAAAAACTACACTTAAACTGAACGCTATAAAAAAGTTCGTTCTAAATAGAGGGGTCTAAAAATATTTTTTTAATGGACCCAAGATAATATTGTGCCCTTTTAATATCCGTAAATACTAGCTTGTAGCTTAAGAAAAGTTGGTTTGTTTGTTTTATTTTCATTTTAGCGCGTCACTCTATCTAGGTATATTATTAATCAAGGATGATGGTTGTATAAAATAAATCATAATCACCCTCATGTTGAAATAAATAATTATCTTTATGTCTTTGACGCGAACAGCATTAATTTTACTTATAAATACTTAATATTCAGCTTTCTGTATAACACTGAAACTACTGTTATGCGCGCTAGTACTCGCCGATAAAGAGCGCCATCTATTGGCGAAAAGCGGATTATCTGCCTGTGGCAGGTTCGGCGATGGAACGTTCTCGAAAGGTCTCAATGACTCCCAGAATGTCGTGGGAACGCAATCATTCACCTTAATTTGCGAGAGAGTTCCCGACTATTCTGGATCTTTCGAGAACCTTCCACAAACTACGACTTTACCGGCAGCCAGGTATAAAAGTCGGCGCGCGGCCGCCGCCGGGCATTGATATCTCATCCTCTCTCAGTGGCCGTCCTGAGCCGAGGTTTGTAACCCGTTAGTGGGTTGCCCTCAGCATGGTCACTTAAATCAAAGGGTTGCGAGCGCCTAAAGCGTTCACCCTAAAGACTAGTGTGGTCAGAAGAGCCGACTCTCGTCAGGCTACTGGCCGTTTGATCCAGGTTAAAAAATACAAAAAAGCCGCCGGGCATTCAGTCTTGTTTACAAGAGCGAGCTATAAGCGGACTACGAGTGATAACTCCAAGTGATCTCTAAGCGATTATTGTGGATTGCGTTTGAACGTATAGTGAGTGATTTTAATAAGTGTATTTGAGTGTTTAATTATAGCTGTATCTAGTGCAGTGTTTTTGTTAGTTTAGTAGTTTTCTAGTGCTAATAAAGTCCTAATTGGTGTTTTATCGCAATACCGGTATTTTAATTTTTTATTCCGAACCCCAGCACGTAACACTACTATAAATGTTGGCGGAGAACTATAAAAATCGTTTCCTAATTTTGTTTCTATTACTTAAAGAGATAAACTAGGTGCTGCTCGCGGTTTCGCCCGCTTGAAGGCCTTTCCCGGAATAAAATCACACTAGTAGTCTCAATTGGTGTATTTTTGCGAGAAAAATATAGTCAATATTATGTCACTTAATCTAACGAAAATATGAGTTAGCTTAGGTCAGCTCGCATGGTAGAAAAAATAACACATAATGCATACCTGTGAATAGTTTTTGTTCTTAATAATAATA
Organism: Lapara coniferarum; assembly: GCA_949316025.1. Taxonomy (NCBI): domain Eukaryota; kingdom Metazoa; phylum Arthropoda; class Insecta; order Lepidoptera; family Sphingidae; genus Lapara; species Lapara coniferarum. Next base: position 10,555,243 of record OX438923.1, on the reverse strand, counting down.
AAAACACACACACACACACACCTTGTTATTTCCGAAGACGTAGGGTTGCCAGATCGTCAAACCTAATAGCCGGACAGACCAGACAGTTTAGCTTGGACATTTGGGTAAAAAGGCCTGCACACCCTAAATTATTAACGATTTTGTGTCTTAGTATTAAGACGATTTTTCGGGCCTCATTTTCGTGGCGACCTTTTTTTTAGCTCCCTAGTATATACCCATGGCACATTTAATTTTACGCATATTGCCCACAACCTAAAAGTCACTGGTCAAATGTAAAAAGCTGGACACCGTTTAATTTGGCCGGACACCCATTCAAAAAGCCTAACTATATCCGGCTTTATCCGGACGCCTGGCAACCCTACCCGAAGTGGTAGGCGGAGGCCCAGCTAAGTGCACTCACTTTTCACTGTGCTTATTCCGTCCCATGATGTGATAGGGGGCGAGCCTATCGCCATATCGGGCACAAATTCCAGACTCCAGGCGGATACTGAATAGTAAAATCCCATATAATTTCGCCTGACCCGGGATCGAACCCGAGACCGAGCATTGCAGTCGTACCGTAATACAACTACGCCACCGAGATAGTCAACAATTACTTTAACAATATATTGTCTCTGTTAAGCTAGCTAAGGCAAGCTAAATAGCCTAGTTTTAGTACTGCAACCCCATTGCAACTCGCACTTATTCTCTTTGTATGTCAAATGTAATCCAAATCCGTGTATAATGGTTTCAGCTTTTACTTGTAATAAACATCCAAATATCTCTACATTTTGCATTAGATTGAAACTGCAATAAAATGGTGATCAAGTTTTCAAATATTATCAGAAAATTTATTTAATTTGGACACTTTTAGTACTTTTTTCTCAATGATAAAATTAAACTCCTATAATGCGTAAACTTTGCTATTTGGTAATCGCAAAGTGGTGAAAAACGTGTTGTATATGAATAAATAATAAGAAACACCTATTGAAGCATTTATCAACTTGATTTAATAAAGAAAATAGCAAAATTTCGGTTTCAAATCTGGTATGCCCAAGGTTATCGTTAGCGTTTATTTTTTGTTTTCGTCCAATTTCACGTACCAATAGACAATTGAAGACTAACATTGTTATTTTGGTGTCTAGACTCACTTACATCATAATTCTATTGTGCTAATATTAACACATATTATTTATTTTACCGTATCTGGTACTTATTTATGTTTATAATTATTTTCTTCTATGAATAGATACTTAGTTTATGTCTTTACCTCATTAACCTGTCATAACTCATAGGTAAGTAATGTGTTGTAATGCATCGTTTAGTTATAGGTCTCAAACCGGACTCTTGGCCACAGGTAATGAGTTCTGCAAGGAATGAACTTTACCGGAATCAGTTTATTATAATAGCCATCGTTTATGTATTCGACAGTAATAAATAAAATATTTATGCGCTTATAGAATGATATAAATAAAAGCAACATGATGTAAATACTAAATGGACGAGTTTATTAATATTTATGCTGCTTACAACCTTGTAATAATAGTTAAAAAAACGAATAGTTTTCTCACAATTTTACAAAAAACCGGTAATAAAGCTGATTATTAAAATCCACCTAGTGTTAAGAATCGCAATAGACTCATCGTACTCTCATATTTAATATCGTGTGTAATACTAACGCTAAGATTTTAATTACAAATCGCTAATTGTTTCTAAGTTATAAATTTGTTAATTTACTGCATAAAACATACACAACGTGTTAGCTTACCGTTAGCATTCGATAGACTGCACAAAAGCATATCTTCAATCAGCGCGTCAGTCGTACTCCTTGACTTTCCATAAAGGCACAAGTTCATCCACTAACTTGAACGCGCATGCTTCGCAAGTTAACTTCCGCGCATCGGATAGGCACTCAAAATCTCGTATGTCACTCGCGGTATCCGAACGAGGAAAGCGTTTTGTAAACAGTGTTCGAAACTCCGCGAATGGCGGCGCGAATCGGTTTCGTTATCGATGCGTATTTTTGTTTGGTTTTATGTCGTTGACGCGCAGCGCGACGTGTTCTCGCGACCATGCAGCCGCTCGTAATAAACCAAACGGAAAGAACACAGCCAATGTCGAAGAAAAAGCAGTTCGCCGGTGCGGAATCACTCCGCGTTTGTATCGATTTATAGAATCTACATGGACCACGCGGAAATCTGATCGGAACAATAGAACAATTTGTTGATGCGTTAGTCATACATGTATTGTTTTCTTTCCGACGCCGAGTGCCGGCAGGTGCGTTGTATGTCAGTCGTCTGCGCGGAGGTGTATTCAGTTCCCTCCCGATCTGTTTCTGAGGGCTATGAGAAATTGTTAGACATGTAATATTTTTTTACATCACGATCTTATATTGAGTAAATGCAAAACAATGTGCATGGTATCAGATAAATTAATATAAAATCATTGTAATAATAGTTTTCTGATATTGTAACAATGTTGTCTTCAGTCAATGTAATTTTCATAATTACAAGCCAACACTGTATGTTTAAGTTGATTCAAAGATATAGCAAAAAATTTGTAAGTAAGTACATATTTCGGTGAATGGCGCATAATATGAAGGTGTATAATTATGTAATTTTGTTGATATATACTTACCTACTAGGTACTTTGTGTTTTTGCGTGCATGAAGGATGTTTACCTACATTTGGCTATTCACGTTTCCAAGGTAGTATGATGCTGCAGTTGACTACGTTTTTTTAAATACAATTATAAAAAAATTATGCTATCCAAAATCTAATGGAAAAATAATTTTCAAAATTGGCGCAATACTAAGTTATAAAGCTTTGTAACTTGGTGGAAGTGGTACCTGTCAAATAACAGCAATACTAAGCTGTGACGTCAACAAGCGCCGTCGGCCATAACACTGCGTCCGTGCGAAAGAGATAGCGCGATATCCCCGCCACGTCCCCTTGCTCACAAGAATATTTCAAAATTGAATAACTGCTTTATTTTTCAATCGATTTTGATGCTGATTTCACAGAAGAATCTCTTTTTGGTATTAATTTCTTGTTGGCGACGCGCCGGCTCCCATTAGCCGCGTGCCGACCCCTCAGAACAATAGTGTGTGATAGTATTATTAAGTGATTAAGTGTTGTGCTTACCCCTTAGAGACTATAGGAACATTATATGAACGATACGGACGTTATATGTGAAAGTGACATTATGTAGTAAATAAGTGCAATGTGTTTTTTTGATCAGTATTTTGTGAATAACTTTTGATAGTATTAATGTGTAGTGTTACTTTTGTTTTATAGAGCTAGTTAAGAGCTACAATTTGATATATGACTTGTGTATGTGTGTTTTATGGTTTCTGAATAAATCGCCGAAATTGTCGTTTGCCATAGTAAAAATCTTATTAGAAATTGGGTCAAATAGGACTTGGGTCTCTGTACGGTATAGCCGGCGAGTACTTAAGCTCGCGCACTATGCCGTATCGTCGGGGTTCTACCGAAGAAAGAAAAACGGAATCAAGACGGCAAGAGCGAGAAGGAAAACTGCAAGAACAAGCGAGACAGAAGACTGCAAGAGTGAAAAGGAAGATTGCAAGAGCGAAAAGGAAGATCGGAAGAGCGAGACGGAAGACTCGCAGTATCGAAGGCCCACAACGTACGGTGGCTTCGATACGGTACCCGGGGGTGCTTAGGGACGTAGGGTTAGGTGGTTGGCAAACGACAACGTTGACAAGCTTCGGCAAAGTTAACAAGTATACTGTTTCTTATTTTTGCCATCCCCTACACTTCACCCTTACACACTTCGTACTTGTCGCTGTTGCAAGTACGTCGTACACACCCACAGTACAGACAACATTGCAATCGCACTCGCTTCCCTCAGAAGCTTGTAACATCTCGATAGTGCGGGGATCATTACGGGCTGGGTACCGGCGACTGAATTTATCAATTCAGATTCACGCCCAGCACGTCTGTGAGTGCCGAACGGTCTCACAGGCACCCCAACATTTCTGTTACATCTAAAATAATGTACAATATCAAATATAGGAAACTACCCTATTAGCACGTTCACTGTATAATTATTACAGTGGTCTAATTCTTTTTAATATTGACGACACAAAAGTTTATATTAGGTATTCTTCTATTTTTGTCTATTATGTTACATTAACCTTTAAATGTAAAATGTGAAGCACAAAGTTCACTTTTAAGACTAGTAATATTCTAGTTTCCAATAAATATCAGAGGTCAGTGGTAATTTTAGATAATAAACAAATATGCTTTAATGGAAATGCATATGAGTATTTTTAATATTAGTTTTAGCTTCGGTTGTTATTTTAGCGCATTAAATGTTTTGTACGAAATGTGACAGTTCGTGGAGAGTTGTAAACAATTTTTCCCTAATCGTTAAATTACCCATATAATTCGGACAAATAAAAATTATTATTTCTTACTTTTTTGTTGGGAATGTTTACTACGGACGAATAAGTCACACACTTGATAGTATTAATGTACTTAAATACTTATCCTTTCGTTAAAAATATACAGATCTAACTGACTGACTGCCTCGGTGGCGTAGTGGTATTGCGTACGCATTACGAGTACGATTTGCGCGCTGAGGTCCTGCGTTCGAATCCCGGGTCGAGCAAAAAAAAAATTGTGACTGGGTTTTTCCATCTTAAAATTTACTCAGTCGCAGCTCGGAGTCAGGAAGTTGGCGGTGTGATACCCCCGTGCCTCGGAAAGCACGTAAAGCCGTTGGTCCTGCGCCTGATCTCTCTCCGGTCATGTCGGATTGCCGTCTCACCGGACTATGAGAGTGAAGGAATAGCGAGTGCACCTGTGTATTGCGCACACACTTGTGCACTATAATATCTCCTGCGTACCTAGCTGATCTCCGTTGAGATTGGCCGCCGTGGCCGAAACTGGCTAGGAGGATTTCACAGATCTAAATTTATTTGATGCATAAGTTTTATCTAATGAAAACAGATCAGCACGAGAAATCCCCCGCTTATATATACATGTATGGAAAAAACCCTATATATATGGACACCGGAGACCGTCGCGGGACTTGACAGACTACTACCTACTCTATACTTAGCAAATAATCAAAAAATAATCAAACAAAATCGATAATTTAAGAATTAATATAAATAAAACATAGTCAATAGTCATCGATTATCTTTTAATACATATCGTTGTTATAAATATGATCACCTACTATTAACGTAGCAGGTTCTTGCCTATATTGTTGGCACTAAATAAACTACGAAAATAAGAAATATAACAATTAATATTAGATTACTAATTTCTCCATGCAAAAAAATACTATTTATTGAGCAGGCTTTAGATTGGCCAGAAATCTTGCAGGAATTGACTACCTTGAGTCATTTTACCGTGTCAGGAAGCTAACTTCTGCAAATTTTAAAGCTAGCAGGACTTGCGGCGGTTGCATGTGTATTTAGAATTATTGAAATTACAATTATTGGCGCTAGTGTAGAAGCAAGTTCTTGCTTATATTACTGAAAAAACTTGCCAGTCTGAACTTAGCTTAGTTATGCAACAAACCAACAAGCCAAAATTTATCCATGAAATAAAAAATAAAATTTTCAAAAATATTATCCATAAAGCACTAGAATCACTGTTGTACAAAAAAATATCTATTACCTACAACAATAAACATAAAGGAAATTATAACCCATATTTTCATGATTCATTTTAATTCCAGATTAATGGCGGACGAAGATTGCATCAGCCGGTTCTTCCACAATAATGAAAATGTAACTTCCAAAAGCCTCCTGCAGAATCCAGGATCTCCATCAAAAAGTGTAGATTCCTCGCAGGATATAAGCCAGCAGTCCATCGAGGATATGTTAAGTCTTTCTCAGTTGACTTTAGAAGAGTTCGACCCGATAGACATACAGCCTTTCTATAATATCACTCCAAGAGCAATGCCAGTGTCACCTCACTATATATTTGAAGAAGAGTTCTCAAGCAACCCCTGGGCGATGCTAATAGCAACAATATTTCTAAACAAAACAGCAGGAAAACTTGCCAGACCACATATGAAGCGATTTTTTGAAGAATACCCCACGCCGTATCACGTTTTAAACGAGAACCCAACACTCTTGGAGGGATTTTTCGATACCCTTGGTTTAAAGAAAAGAGGCTACTTGATTTGGAAGCTAAGCTATCAATTTATATCGTCTAAGTGGTCTCGTGCTAGTGACTTATACGGCATAGGAAAGTACGGCGAGGATGCATATAGAATTTTTTGTCTAGGTCACACGGATTTAGATCCTAGCGACAGATACTTAAAGCTTTATTTAGATTGGTTGAGAAGTCACACAGAATTTGCAGAGGAAAATGGGCTAACAGATAGTGAATTTGTTATCGAAGATCCTATTTTAAAGTATTATCAGATTACGCTGAGGAACAGGGACAGTTAATTTTGGCAGCTTGTCGGTAACATGGAAGTGGTTCGAAGGACCATAATTAAGAGTATGAACGCAAATTCAGTGAGTCCATTGCGGAATTTGCTTGACACACCGTCGCGCATAAATGGATACCAATGTATGTGCGTAAAATACAGCTCTATGAGAGTTATAAATAATATTTCAGTTAATTCTAGACTTTAGTATAAGTAACGCGAGTGGCTATTTTTCTAGTCCTCTTAAACTACGGATGCAGTGCAGCATAGTTACCCGACTGCGAAAGAAGGAGGGCTATGTTTTTCGAATGTATGTATGTATGTATATTTCTTTGGCACGCCCTAGAGCCTAAACGGCTTGTCACATTTTTATGTGAGTGGTGACAATAGATTCGTCTTAGTCGTGAGAGTGACACTGAGTACAACAAAATAAAAAAAAAACAAATTAAAGGTTTTTTGCCGGCAAAAAGTAATCTAAAAAAAATGTTTTAAAATACATCGAGTGTGGTATAAAAATAAAGGATTTTTTACGGTGATTACGAATATATATACAGTGTCATTTCAACATTGCGTTACTAAATGAAACCACATATTCAGCGTGACCTCTGCTAACATCGTGCAAAATATTATCCATGGGTAACGCATACTTTCGCCAATAATCCCGATTATAGTTTTATAGTTTTTTGATCACGCTGTGTTTTAGCGCGCTTGACTTTATTCAGTGAATCACGTCACAGCTGACGATGTTATTACAAAACCTATAGGATTAAGAAGGGCAACTCACAAATTCACTTGCAATACATTCACTCACATAGCTGCAGAAGTACCGCTTGAGACGTGGAATTTGAAATAAAATAATTAAATTGCTACTAGAGCAGTCCCTACTCCCTAACTAATACGTTATAAATATCAACATGAAATAAAAAATTGTCATGTTATTGTATGAAAAGGAACTAATTATTTTTTAAGTGTTATGCTGTAAAGAAAAGTATTAATTCTAAACTTTGTTTTCGTTAATAAATAAGTTTACCTACCGAAATAGGTAGGTACTAAACAACTCGCAGTCGGGTTATTAAAAAAGTTACGGGATTTTAATCTATTGATATCACATTATTTAGATTCCGTATGATATTTCAACGTTTATTTTAATTTTAACATCAATATTTCTGGACGTCATGCCTAAAATAGGCTTACGTAAATACTTTATACTACCAATCGCCTTATTATGCCTTCTGTACCTTCTAATCTCTAGCTACATTTTGTATCGCGTCAGAGTCGTTGATCTTGTTACTAACACATTGAAACTAATGTGCAGATACCAACATGTTATGTCTCTTTCGCACGCCATTCATTACAAACACGCACTCAAACACGCTGTGTTGCCAGTATAAACATTTTAACCGACAAGTTTGCTAAAATGACACAGCTTTTCAAAGAATCGGATATTAGTTTATTTATCACATGGATTTCTAAACACACTTAAATAAGTGTATTAAATAATAAAATAACTAGGGTAATTATGCTAATGAAAAGTCTACTTAAACGAATACGCAGCAATATCTTTGTATTGTAAAAATAATATTACTTTAAGCAATAAAGCATACCAGAGCTCTAACATCATTTAATTTCAATATGCATTGTGGTACGGTTTAAATAGCATAGAACAATGTAAAACTAATATTGCAAGATATTGCAGAATAAGGTAATAGTACCAAAGCTTGGTATCCCTGTGGGAGCACGTGTAACACGAACATCAGCTGGCGAGGCCAACGATCGCGCGCGCCAGCGGGCGCACGGCGCACTTGTCGGCATGTTCTTTGTATAGGGCTGCCATTACCTAAATTGCCGACGCCGGACAAACACGGCAAGAATCCCGGACATTTGGGCGAAATATGGGTTTATTCCCGGACACCTCTGACAGAGTACCCCAGTATCTCCGCACCGCAATAACAATCGTAATTTTTAATAGTTCCGGCCTGAGTAATAATACCTAAAACGGGCGTTATTTACTAACCACTTATAAAGTGACTCGACCAAGTGCACAAACATCCTTCTAAATACCCATGTTTTACCTACTTACAATAATTTTGGTCATTGGTCAATTGAATGTCCTGGTTATCTTAAATTAAGTTCAGTCATTACTCACTATTTACTTACGTAAATGTTACTTATTCTTGACAAAAGTGTGCGTGTATTCTACGAAGTGCTAAAAATTAAACGTTTTTTACCCTACTAGTAAATTACGACAATTCCAGGTAATAGCAATAAGTACAAGTGATATTTATCAAAATGTGTAACGTGTCGAAATACATCGAGATTCGCGGTCCGGGATTCGCGGACTTTATGCCTATCCCGCGCGGCCTAAAATATGGCCCCGCACTGGCTCCTCCAGGCGCATGCGCCGTGGGGCGCGGGGGCCTGCGCGCGCGTTGCCCGCCAGTCGCCACTCGGCGCTCGCCGAGCAGCAACACGATGTGGCGTATGTCGATTTATGTACTGAATGTTAGGCCGATGCTCCCTATGTATTTACCGGTACCTATTGTAATTTTATTATTAAATCGTTTTGTATCGATCTGAGTGACCTTGCCTTTGACATCGCTTCGGGAGACGCGAGCCATGTGTAGGTTTTTAGTTTAGTTAGTCCTTTGTCGGCTTTTATTCGCACACGATCAAATGTTCTCTAATTGTAATTATTATTCTATTGCGTTAATTTTTAAGTTTCTGTTGTGGTAAACTATGATTTACATTTACAAAGCTCGTGAATAAAGTGTTAATGTTTCCGAGAAGGTCGTTGAAATGTCTTTTGTACTTTTAGGGATTACTGAGTAAATGTTCAAAATTCCAATCTTCCAGAACCTCGCTGACACTCGTATCATAACGGTAGCATCATAGACGGTTTCACGAAATCGATCGACGAATTTGACGGTTTGAGCGTGCGATTCTTGCTGAAGTATCGTGTGATAGTTGATAGAATCTTAGGGTTGTGAAGCTTTTTGATAAGCTACGTGCGGTGTATGGACTGTGAATATTATCGAAGATGCCGCAATGATTTCAGTCTTCTAAAGGAGACATAACTGGCTCTGACAGAATCTAGTAAGTGACTGTTATTTAGATTGACCTATGTGACCTGACACAGAAGCATTGGTAATAATAGCGACCTCATCTTGTCGGTTTGGAATAAAGCTTCTTGGTTACGATGGCGCTATGTGACAGCTTATCGTTGCGCTCCGTGTGTGCATCTCTTGTTCGCGTGTGCGTGAGCATATTATCAATGAAACACACAGACCTCAGTGCGATGTTGACGCTCCGACGATTTCTCGTATACTAGTAGTGGCAATAGGATGTCTAAAATTAAAAGACCTTTTTTGTTATTTATTTTGTTTGAAAAATGTACTTCTTTCTTTTACACTTATGGTTAAATTAATTAACTGCAAGGTGTTTCTTTCAAATTGATTTTATCGCAGTTAAATTTATGTATTCGGTTACAAAATGACCCTGTATAACGTATATGTTTTATTGGAATTTGGAATTGGAAATGCTAATATAACTTTACACTAATATAAATGCGTTTGTGTTAGTTTATTACTTCTTCACGGTAAAATGGCTTGACGGGTTTGGCTGAAATTTGGCACACAAGTAGTTTATAAAAAAGGAAACAAAAAAGATGGAAATAAAAAAATATTAAAATCAAACAAAAAACCCGACTAAGTCTTTATTACATGCATTGAAGAACTGAAAAGATAGAAACAAGATTTTAATTTGAATATTTTATTTTAGTTTTGAATAATCTTAGTTGACAGTGTTCACAAACGCAGTCGGAGGCATCTGCTCACTCCGAGATTTCGTTGCTCTACCTATATCACCAACCAAATTATGAGAATTGAGCGTGTTATGAAGTGAGCGTATAAGTAACACGAGTGGCTATTTTTCTAGTCCTCTTAAAATACGGATGCAGTGCAGCATAGTTTACCTAGGATTTTCTTAGTCTGCAAACCGCCCTGTATTGTTTCATTTATATGGTACGGGTAAACGCGTACTATATTTTTAAATACAGATAAAAAGTTTTTTTTTAATTTAAAGTATGGAACTTTTCAATACAGCTCATTAGAATCAAATAATATAGATTCTCTAAAATTGCATGTTTTTTTTGGTGACAGTACATACATAAATATGGTTGTAGGCATTGATGTATTAAAAACCCAACCCTCTATGATTGTAGGCTTAGCCAGAAACGTCAAAGCTACTTTATAAAATTAATCTGTAAATATTTGACTGTATAATTGTTATAAGAACGAAGTATAAATAATGTACATTTTACATACCTATATGTTTTATTCTATAAATCGAAAATTATGTAATATATTACATTATTAACAATAAGTGTGTTGTTTTATTTTATAACACGCACATAACGCCTTCTACATTCTATACAGCAAGACCTTGTCGTAGATCATTGCCATTCATATTTTTCATTCAAGTATCGTATAAAATAGAAGACTGGCTGAAGCCAAAAGTACGGACAGAAAAGAAATAAAACGCACATTGTCCTTTTCTTAATTAGTGACTATGAGCTTTGGATTATTACGGATTATCATATATTTTGAGAGTAATTAATCCTGAAACATGTAGGTAACTAAAGATAATACATAATAATATTACAAAGGACACTAATATAGTTAATCACTTTGTATTATCGATCTCTGATGATAGTCTTAATTTTTAAGTAAATAAATTATTTGACCTTGGGTCACGTACAATATAATTATCAAGTGTAGGTAGATATAAATAAATAACATACATATACACTCACGCCTTTTATCCCCGAAGGGGTAGGCAGAGGTGCAACTAGTGCACCCACTTTTCGCCATTATTCCGTCCCATTATGTGATAGGGGGCGAACCTATCGCCATATCGGGCACAAATTCCAGACTCCGAGCTGATACTGAATTGAAAAACTCAATATCACTTTGCCCGACCCGGGGATCGAACCCGAGACCTCAGCATTGCAGTCGTACCATAATACAACTACGCCACCGAGGCAGTCTAAATAAAACAATAATTCCTCATAATGCATACACCTGTATTCTCTGTACTACGCGTTGAACGAGAGCTTTCACTGGGATCTCATACAGCAAGGAAGCGCGTGGGTTTGAGAAGTAATCAATAACATTCGTGGAAATCATAGAGCAAGCTGTACAGTAGTTTATATTGTGTAATATTACATACCGTCTACATATAGGAGCAATAATTTATAGAAACTAGTCTTCTTAAAATGGGATGAATGTCCTTATTATGATTTTATTTTTTTATTGCATTGAATGACGAGGCGAGCACGCCGTTTGCCTGATGGTATGCGATATGATCACCCATAAACAGTAGCAACACCATCCAGCACCTTGTGTTACAAAGTACTGTATGGCATTCCACTGCGCTCATACTGCGCTCGTCATCCTGAGATATAAGATGTAAGGTCTCATTATGTCCAGTAGTTACACTGGGTACAATGTCCTTCAAACTGAAACACAACAGTGCATGCACACTGCTTGGCGGTAGAAATAAACATTGCGCTGGTACCCACCCAGTCGGTCTCTTACAATATGTGAGACCTACCACCTACTATATTTTTAAAGTTATAAATCCTACTAATATGTTTGTTACTCTTTCACGCAAAAACTACTGAACGGATTTCTATGAAATTTGGCACCCGGGTAGATCATGTCCTGGATTAACACATAGGCTACTTTTTATCCCAGGAAAATATAGAGCCGGACTTTAATCCCGGAAAAATTCATTCACGCGGACTAGCTAGTAAAAAAGCTAGTATAACATAAAAGTCACACAATAGTCCTGTTTATTAAGATATTCAAATTCTATATTGTGAGACCTTAACAAACTTTTTATAATACAAGAATTTTGTGGGAGCACAACAACCGCAAACATTTTGTAGATAACAATATTTTCTCAACAAAGATGTCCAGAGAATCGAACCTGCAGCTGGTTCCACGTCTGGCTCATTATACGGTGCGCCGCTGTATCAACTCACAATTTTGAAAAACACTACAATTTTTAGAGAAGTTGGGAAAACTGGATGTAAGTATCAATACAATTCTGGACAAATAATGACAAAGGGAATACCTACTTACCCCGAATCCGTTGCGACCTTTACAGATACTTATATTTTGACAGGTAGAACTTAATTTTAACCTGTGACCTATAGGGTCAATTTCCAAGGCTGATAGATTATAGGCAGGGCTCTGAGGACTTAGGGGGCGCTACAGACTCTGGCTAGAACAACATGCTGTTGCCTACAAAAATAAAAAGGTTGCCAGAAAAAGGAGCGCCTAAAAATATTTCGGCCGGCCGAACCTACCTGTGATTCAGATTAGTCTTCGTCGTGTTTAAAGCAGAGATAAATTGGGAATCATTTTGCCAAACTTCGGGGATGTATTAATTAATTTATTAAGTGGGAGTCTTGGAAAGAGGTAGGTTCCTAATTGACAGGCATGTTGAAAAGGCATTAGTTCAGTGTTCACATATTAAATTATAAAATAAAAATTCATATTTGTTTAAGTTAACTAACTCATAGTTATCATTGAATTAATGAATCAATAGTTTTACTATAATAACGTTAATAATAAATAACGTTATTTTCATCTAAGGTTATTTTAATAACGTCACTTTGGTTCATGTATATTTATATTTATTTATATTGTGTATTTCCCAAGCAATAAGTGTCACCGCTATAGGTGGGTCGTTATAAGGCAATACCGTAACGCTTTATTGACATATTTATCAATGTAGACTTCTAAATCTAGCTATTATAATATGATTTTACATTTCTATGGAAACTTGAAAAAGAAACAGTTGAAGGCGGGACTCGAACCCACGACCTCCGGCGTACCGTGCCGGTGCTCTTCCAACTGAGCTACCTCGACCCTACCCTCGATTGCCCAATTTCAAGATCCCTATTTAATTCTCTTAAAGGAGATGACCAGCGACATCTGTTAGCAATCATTACAATTACTAACTCAGCGTTACTCCTTTACAGGAGTAAGTTACCGAAACGAGTCGCTAAAACTTTTTTCTATGTTATTTATTATCTATATTACTATTTTTCTAATAATATAGGATTAGAAAAAAGACCTACACATCAATTTCGAATTATTTAAAATAGCAGAAACTAATATGTTTTATTACTTATTAGCACAACTCGCTATAACATCTAATCTGTAATTTAGCGTTGTTCGCCAATATCTAGTTATCAAATATAGTAAATTTTCAGAACTACAAAAGCCGCTATTTGGCTATTGACGCAATAGCGGTTTTAAATAACTATCTATGATACGCAACGACTACCTCTAGTCACCACTAATGATATTATCAAAAAATAATATTTGAAAAAAACTTTTTTTTTTAGTTTTTTTTTAAACTATTACTTATTTTTCATTTTTAGTTCCGTTCTACTATTGCCCAACAGGTGTCACTAAAAAATAAACGAAAGCGCCATCTTGTGACAAGTAGGATTTTTTTACACATAAGAGTAGCTATTTATAATTCTACTTATGTCCAAGAGATGTCACTAAAAATAAATAAACTATTATTTGTTCATTTTTAGTTAGTATTTCTATAAAAGCGTGTTTTTAATTTAAAATATTGAGATGTCATCGGTCCTTGATAAGTATGCCAAATTTCGATTCAACCCGACGTTTTGAAAGGGGTTAAAATCATGTTCAAAGTTTCCGTTACATACATACATACGTACATCTGATGCTAATAAAAGCGTCGTAAAAACAAAAGTGTGATCGCAAAAATTATGTTAAACTATTTAAACATATTATAAAGTTATATTCAATCGGTTTATACCTATAACGACAGCTAGATAGTCATTTTGAAGGTCAATTTTGCTATATGCTTAGCTACCTACTATAATAATAAGTATAAATGATAATAAGTATTAAACGTTAAAACTAACGAAAAGCATTAATAATTCAAATAAAGTAGTTGCATTCATGTATGATAGGTACCTACTCATACATGAATGTAAATACTTTACATGAGCTTTAAAATCACTTTATTTCAGGTTCTGCGTACGATGTACATAAGTTATTGTCGTTATGCTTGTGAATACCATTACTTGAAGTTTGAACAGATAACGCTACAGCTATATTTGACGTTACTTGTTATACCGGATAACTTTACAGTTTCTTTACCGGTCCTCTGCATCGTACTACTACTACCTACTTGGTGTTATCACCAAATAGATCTGATGTCAGATAGTACAGTTCTGCCTACTTCCTCTTTTTCCACACAGTTATAGAATATCACAATTTTAAAAAACGTTTTTATTTTTTTATGCATTACAGTGCTAAGAGCTATCTATCTTTAGAGTTTTGAGGGTACTAAAGCGGAAACTATATGACTACAAATTGCCACTTTTTTCTTTGTTTAAAAAAAAAAGTGTATATAAGCATAAGTATTCAGAGAATTGTGTTTTAAGCCTTCGGGTTATTTCTTATTTATTTAAAAATTAAAGCTTTATCGTACACCAAAGACAAAAACAATGTAGATACTTAAGACTAACAACAGTGAAAGCAGAGAAGAAATCTTATGATAATCCTACTAATATTTTAAACGCGAAAGTATGTAAGAATGTATGGATATCTGTTCCTCTTTCACGCAAAAACTACTGTACGGATTTCGATGAAATTTGGCACACGGGTAGATCATGTCCTGGATTAACTTTTATCCTGGGAAAATATAAAGCGGGACTCTTATCCCGAAAAACCTTTTTACGCGGGCGGGCCCGCGGGAGAAGCTAGTTTGTTATGTTTGATAATACTATAATCTTTTAGTTAATTTTTTTAACAATCAGTAAGAGACTGACCGGCCGTTACCACTATTTTAAATATGATTCATATTTTTTTTTAATAATTATGATTAGTGGCGGATAAAGGCCAATTATACTTCGGCTTCGTCCTCGAGATTAGCATGCAGAGTAAATATAGACATATATACACATAGACACATGTAGTACGTGTCCTAGTGGTACGCCTTTGCACTTTATTTGAGACTTATTTTTTTATACTTTGGTCACACCCAACCTGTCAAGAGAGATTCATTCGCGTTTTAGTGCGTCGCCGTATTGCACGTTAAATTAAAGTTATTCTTAATCTATTGCTCATCATGGATTTTAAGTGTAATAGAATAGAAGAACATGGAAATTACTTCTATTTGGTACAGAAAATAGAAGATTACCTAAGTGATCAACATTGTTCCCGTTCTCCGAGACTACCGACATAATGAAAAATACCACACAGGTAAAACGGTTAGTACCAAAACCTTATTGTGTACCGGGCCAGAATAATGTTGAGGACAGTTACTTTGCGTCTGTCTCCTATTTACATCGATAATATTAATATGGTCCCTGAGCAATTTATTTTGCTATGTCGGTGTAATAATTACGACTGTTTCCTTCTTACCATGGTACAATTTAAATTTATCAGAAGGCTAAAGTTTCTGAAGGGCATTGCCCTAATTACACATTTTTTCAATCTACCGTCGTTATGCTAAATTCTGTTACCCGGGTCTGCGTGCTACACATGGCGGTTGTCACTACCCGCAATTGATGCTTGCGATCAGTATTGTACGACTGGTTCTTATGTATAATGTTATGTAACAGTATGTTAGTACCACCAGTGGCGGCCTTAGGGAGTGGAAAATACCCTCCTTCGGCAATCGGGAAAAAAGGCCTTGCTAACATCTGCCGGCCAGAGCCTTACAATATTTAGGGCCGCTATTATCTACCAGTAGATAACGAGCACCGCTTGAAAAATATCAGCGCAAGCGGCGCAGTGGATTGACGACTCCTGACAACGTGGCGCGATGCACCACTGCACCACGTCGCCATGTGCTGGATATTACGAAATATCAATTTAATAGCATAAAAGACAATTATGTCTGGTCATGATTTAGCAACGTCTTAAATGCTTAATGACCTACAACAGCACAGTATGTGTTAAATGATAAGGAGTCGATCTAAGAACGAAAAATCCAGCAGCAACGAGGTACTGCCATTTGAATTCACCGAGAACGGCACGGAACAGGATAAGTTGCAGGTAAGTGATCTGAGTTAAAAAATCGTAGTCGCTCGCAATCATAAATGATCACAGAATTACTAAGGTTTTTTGGCCTTATGTCTTGTGTCTTGGGTATGACCGAATATGTCACTATTTTGATGGTATAAAATCACTGTTTCAAAATGCAAGAATTAAATAGTAACCGTCGCGGCGCGTCGCCGAAGTGAGGTAGCTGCAAAATATGCTGTACTTATTATAAAGTTAAACCTCCATAAAGTAACCTGCCTAAACCAACATGGATAAATTAGGCGAATAGATTAGAATATTTTAAAATAAAATGACACAGATCCTAGAAACGTGACTATAATTTAGTCCAACCGGAACTTAGGCGTTCCGCATTTTACTCTTTGTATTTAATTGTTTCATTGTATACTTACATTGATCTGTGGGTTGTCTATAAAGGACATAGAATTTTACTATAATTTAAATCAAATTAAAGAGGCTTTTATTCAAATTGACTCAAAATGATCATGTAAATTGTTATTTATCTACCATCATGTCTCAGAAGCGGAAAAAGAGTTTCCCTCAGAAATATTATGATCTGTCTATATTGTTTGATTGCCTTAAGGGACTCGTTACAATTTTTTAGACTCAGAATATTTATTAAGTCTTTCACATGCACAGTTACCGAAAAGAAACACCTTTTAATATGTGAAAACATTGGTATTTTACATTAAAAATAATCGACAATGGTGTTAGCGGTAACGGGCCGGGCGAGTAATGGCGCGCGCATGGCGTCGGCGGAAGTTCCCGCCGCTCCCAACTGGCGAACGCGTGGCGCTGGCTTGGTTGATTTGGAAACTGTTTTTGACCGGGTGTTATAAGTCTAATTTCTTACTGGCAAAATTAATTTGCCTGCTAAATATCAATACGCTTGCTTACACTGACTCTAATATAACTGGCAAATTGTGGTGTAAATATATTAACACTTGGGCCTACACCTTAAATAGGAAAAGGCGTGATAATATTATGTTTACACGTACACCATTATTATTGTTAATAGCTTTTGCTCGTGATTGCGCCCGCGTTGACATTCCTTCCTGGGATAAAGAACAGCCAGTAGCACTCAGAGATATTTTAACTACCTAACTATAGAAATGCTTTTTCAAAATAGGTTACTTAATTTTTGAGTTTATTTATTACAAACAAATATGAAAAGAACAAATCTTTTCTCGTTATAATTTTAGTGACGTATTCTTGTTTGTAACATACAGTCTTGTGATAATTTTCAAATATCATTAATTAGTCGTCAACTCAATATTTATTAATATACCTACAATTGATTCTAAGATAAAATATAATAATAATATAGTACTTACATTTATATTATAGCTTCTCCCTCTCTTTCAAATTTTGCCGTGCCCGACAGGGACATTATGTACCTGACTATATTGTTAAAATGTAACACATTTTTAACCGACTTTCAAAAAAGGAGGAGGTTCTCAATTCGTGTGTTTGTACTTTTTTGTAACCAATAATTGTGGCAAATAATTGAAAATTGAAATTGAGACGATGCTATCGATCATCGGTAGCGCCTCAAAATTTGTTCAGATACCTGAACAAAAGGGGGGGGGGGGGCTGCATGCAGGTGACTCGCAGCTAGCGGAGAGTAAAAGTATGAAGAAAGCAGCGCATAATATTATTTCAAGTTATTAGCTACTGTGAGGGACGAGTACACTGGTTGCGCCTCTGTTTCCCCTTTAGGGATAAAATCTCTGAGTCTATGTATGTATTTATTTTACGAATTCTACAAAACCTACTCTATGTATAGGCGTAACTAACGCAGTCAGAAGGTTGACTGTCGCTATGATGATATTTTATAATATTTAACGCTTTAACTATTTTTAATAAAGCGTTATAAAGTACTCCGGTTTTACTCTTCAGATCTAAGCTTCCGTGGTGTTTTCCTTCTTGGAAACGTTCACTAACAGTAACAATAATTCTGTCATATTCTCGCAGTCGGCAAGTGTCAATTTCTTTGTCACGGAAAGAATTTTGTTGGATCGGTCATATAAATATATGACACATTGCTAAATTTTTTGATCCAACTACTCCAATAAGTAGCATTCGCTACGAGTTCCACACATCAAAATGTGGTCTTTATATAAAGGTTGAAATGTCCATTACCTAATATAAAAAATTGCCTAGGAGTTAATCTTCAACTTGGTATGTTTGTGGCAGAGTTGGTATCATCTATTCAGATGATACTCCAATTCCATTTCAAGATTTAATATTCTAATATTGATAAATAATATAATTTGATGACAGATCTAAGATGTCTGTTTTAAGAAAATATCTTTGTTTTGTTGATTGTAATTATTAATTAATAATGTTACCGTGAAGGAAAACATAGAGAGGAGGCCTACATGCTTTAGAATTCTCCATGAGGATCTCGCGAATATGCGGAGTCTGCCAACTCACGGTGGGCGAGTGTGGTGAACTGGGACCTGAACCCTCTCAGTTCAAGAGGAGGACCGTGCTCGGCTGTGGGTGATATATAATACAGGGCTGATTGGATTGCATTGTTACCGTTAATTAAGTTTGTTTTTCCAGTTAATATGATTTTTGACACAAATATTACGAAGAAGAAGCTTAAGACTTTGAAAGAAGTATAGACCACCTCCAAGTTAGTTACTGCAATCACATGCTGCCATGCTGGTGAAGACAAACCAATAAAAGGATTTTTAAGGGAAGTATATTCAATCGATGCTATCGAAATATGATATACCTAGATGATATTAGATCATACAACAGGGAACATTTCCCTTATGCCAAGGCTATTGTTTAATTATTTTTAAGTGCCTATACTATAGCGGCTATATATAGCCACTATCCAAAATAACCATTTGTTGAAGGAAATTAAAATTTTCTTAGAACCAGATCTTATTACTGAAGGCATAATATAATATTTTTTATAGTTTACTCGGAATTTGCTCAAATAATCGCTAATATAGTATTGGTAATATAGTATCTTTTATGACAAAATGAATTCATAAAAATTAAGTTTCTTTATTTATGTTGCCAGAAAGCCCCATATAACAGTATGGTCACATTCCATATCTTTATGAAATCCTCCTAGCCAGTTTCGGCCACGGCGGCCAATCTCAACGGAGATCAGCCTGGTACGCAGGAGATATTATAGTGCACAAGTGTGTGCGCAATACACAGGTGCACTCGCTATTCCTTCACTCTCATAGTCCGGTGAGACGGCAATCCGACATGACCGGAGAGAGATCAGGCGCAGGACCAACGGCTTTACGTGCTTTCCGAGGCACGGGGGTATCACACCGCCAACTTCCTGACTCCGAGCTGCGACTGAGTAAATTTTAAGATGAAAATACCCAGTCACAATTTTTTTTTTTTTGGCTCGACCCGGGATTCGAACCCAGGACCTCAGCGCGCAAATCGTACTCGTAATGCGTACGCAATACCACTACGCCACCGAGGCAGTCATATCTTTATAGCGAATGTGGAATAGATATAACTCTATTAGATGTCTAGTGCTCACAGCACGAGGCACGTTGCCACGGGCTCCACCGCGTTCCTATAGGTACTTATGGCATTAAACTGCATTCGATCTACCAAATTGCAGTTTGGATCATAAATTATTAATTTTGACTTATCCTGGAGATTCGGTAATGAGAC
Organism: Lapara coniferarum; assembly: GCA_949316025.1. Taxonomy (NCBI): domain Eukaryota; kingdom Metazoa; phylum Arthropoda; class Insecta; order Lepidoptera; family Sphingidae; genus Lapara; species Lapara coniferarum. Next base: position 10,535,066 of record OX438923.1, on the reverse strand, counting down.
CTTAAGAATCTAGTTGGGAATGACGAAATTTTTTGTTAATTCAATGATAACCAATTAGAAATTTTATATTGATATCCTATCAAAAAGCTTATTGCTAAGTACAAGCTTATAAAGTTTTTTGATTAGCTAATTGTAATTACTACTGCAATTGAAATTATACAAATATTTCACCACTTATTCTCTAAAAGTCTACATGTGTTCTATATTTACTCTGCATGCTAATCTCGAGGACGAAGCCGAAGTATAATTAATGATTAAACGAACTTACCTGTACGTGAAGTTCTATCATAATTATACGAAGGCTTCGTCCGAGGAGATTAGCATCCCTCCCTCCCGTGACTTGCGTTAACCCTAGTAAGTTGTGAAATATTGGTATATGAAACTCTCTAAACTAAATGAATCTCTCTTGACAGGTTGGGTGTGACCAAAGTATAAAAAAAAATAAGTCTCAAATAAAGTGCAAAGGCGTACCACTAGGACACGTACTACATGTGTTCTATATTTACTCTGCATGCTAATCTCCTCGGACGAAGCCTTCGTATAATTATGATAGAACTTCACGTACAGGTAAGTTCGTTTAATCATTAATTATAAAAGCATACCTAATATATAACAATTAATTTAGAAACCCACCAATGGACACAATTTATTCAATAGTCATAGATTTTCCAAATTCATAATTTTGTTTGGAAGAATAAGTACTACTTTATTTATAACTAGCTTTTGCCCGCGGCTCCGCCCGCATTTAAAGTTTTTCCGGAATAAGAGTCTAGGTCTATATTTTCCCGGGATAAGGAGTAGCCTATGTGTTAATCCAGCACATGATCTACCCGTGTGCTACATTTGATCGAAATCCGTTAAGCAGTTTTTGCGTGAAAGAGGAACAAACATCCATACTTACATTCTTGTAAACTTTCGCCTTTATAATATTAGTAGGATTGTGAATAAATGTAGACTGTAGGTATTTTAAAAGTATGTGAAAGTGGACAGTGGGTCCTTTATGGACAGTCTCTATTATAGATTAGACACTAGATCCCAGTTGTTTTAAATGATGTGTAACACCACTCCTGAATCAATGTCAAGTTATGAAGTACATCATTTTATTTGAATCAAATCTATACTACTAATATAAAGAGGAAAGATTTGTATTTTTGTAACAGATTTTGCCCGCGGCTCCGCCCGCGTTAAAAAGTTTTGCCGGGATAAAAACCCCGCTTTTTATTTTCCCGGGATAAAATGTAGCCTATGTGTTAATCCAGGACATGATCTACCCGTGTGCCAAATTTCATCGAAATCCGTTCAGTAGTTTTTGCGTGAAAGAGGAACAAACATCCATACATCCTAACATCCAAACATCCATACATTCTTACAAACTTTCGCCTTTATAATATTAGTAGGATTAGTAGGATATAGTATAATATAATATACAGGGTCATTTTGTAACCGAATACATAAATTTAACTGCGATAAAATAAATTTGAAAGAAACACCATGCAGTTAATTAATTTAACCATAAGTGTAAAATAAAGAAGTACATTTTTCAAACAAAATAAATAACAAAAAAGGTCTTTTAATTTTAGACATCCTATTGCCACTACTAGTATACGAGAAATCATCGGAGCGTCAACATCGCACTGTGTGTTTCATTGATAATATGCTCACGCACACGCGAACAAGAGATGCACACACGGAGCGCAACGATAAGCTGTCACATCGCGCCATCGTAACCAAGAAGCTTTATTCCAAACCGAAGAGATGAGGTCGCTATTATTACCAATGCTTCTGTGTCAGGTCACATAGGTCAATCTAAACAACAGTCACTTACTAGATTCTGTCAGAGCCAGTTATGTCTCCTTTAGAAGACTGAAATCATTGTGGCATCTTCGATAATGGTCACAGTCCGTACACCGCACGTAGCTTATCAAAAAGCCTCACAACCCTAAGATTCTATCAACTATCACACGATACATCAGCAAGAATCGCACGCTCAAGCCGTCAAATTCGTCGATCGATTTCGTGAAACCGTCTATGATGCTACCGTTATGATACGAGTGTCAGCGAGGTTCTGGAAGATTGGAATTTTGAACATTTACTCAGTAATCCCTAAAAGTACAAAAGACATTTCAACGACCTTCTCGGAAACATTAACACTTTATTCACGAGCTTTGTAAATGTAAATCATAATTTACCACAACAGAAACTTAAAAATTAACACAATAGAATAATAATTACAATTAGAAAACATTTGATCGTGTGCGCATAAAAGCCGACAAAGGAGTAAGGACTAAACTAAAAACCTACACATGGCTCGCGTCTCCCGAAGCGATATCAAAGGCAAGGTCACTCGGATCGATACAAAACGATTTAATAATAAAATTACAATAGGTACCGGTAAGTACATAGGGAGCATCGGCCTAACATTCAGTACGTAAATCGACATACGCCATGCTGCCGGACCGCCACGTCGTGTTATTGGCGAGTGCCGAGTGGCGACTGGCCAAAGAGCGACTGGCCAAAGAGCGACTGGCGGGCAACGCGCGCGCAGGCCCCCGCGCCCCACTGCGCATGCGCCTGGAGGAGCCAGTGCGGGGCCATATTTTAGGCCGCGCGGGATAGGCATCAAGTCCACGAATCCCGGACCGCGAATCTCGATGTATTTCGACACGTTACACATTTTGATAAATATCACTTGTACTTATTGCTATTACCTGGAATTGTCGTAATTTACTAGTAGGGTAAAAAACGTTTAATTTTTACCACTTCATAGAATACACGCACACTTTTGTCAGGAAAAAGTAACATTTACGTACAGTGAGTAATGCCTGAACTTAATTTAAGATAACCAGGATATTCAATTGACTAATGACCAAAATTATTGTAAGTAGGTAAAACATAGGTATTTAGAAGGATTTTTGTGCACTTGGTCGAGTCACTTTATAAGTGGTTAGTAAATAACGCCAGTTTTAGGTATTATTACTGTCAGGAACTATTAAAAATTACGATTGTTATTGCGGTGCGGAGATACTGGGGTCCTCTGTCAGAGGTATCCGGGAATAAACCCATATTTCGCCCAAATGTCCGGGATTCTTGCCGTGTTTGTCCGGCGTCGGCAATTTAGGTAATGGCAGCCCTATACAAAGAACATGCCGACAAGTGCGCCGTGCGCCCGCTGGCGCGTGCGATCGTTGGCCTCGCCAGCTGATGTTCGTGTTACACGTGCTCCCACAGGGATACCAAGCTTTGGTACTATTACCTTATTCTGCAATATCTTGCAATTTTAGTTTTACATTGTTCTATGCTATTTAAACCGTACCACAATGCATATTGAAATTAAATGATGTTAGAGCTCTGGTATGCTTTATTGCTTAAAGTAATGTTATTTTTACAATACAAAGATATTGCTGCGTATTCGTTTAAGTATATTTTTCATTAGCATAATTGCCCTAGTTATTTAATTATTTAATACACTTATTTAAGTGTGTTAGAAATCCATGTGATAAATAAACTAATACCCGATTCTTTGAAAAGCTGTGTCATTTTAGCAAACTTGTCGGTTAAAATGTTTATACTGGCAACACAGCGTGTTTGAGTGCGTGCTTGTAATGAATGGCGTGCGAAAGAGACATAACATGTTGGTACCTGCACGTTAGTTTCAATGTGTTAGTAACAAGATCAACGACTCTGACGCGATACAAAATGTAGCTAGAGATTAGAAGGTACAGAAGGCATAATAAGGCGTTTGGTAGTATAAAGTATTTACGTAAACCTATTTTAGGCATGACGTCCAGAAATATTGATGTTAAAATTAAAATAAACGTTGAAATATCATACGGAATCATAAAATATGATATCAATAGATTAAAATCCTGTAACTTTTTTAATAGTGACTGCGAGTTGTTAAGTACCTACCTATTTCGGTAGGTAAACTTATTTATTAACGAAAACAAAGTTTATTATTAAAGAATTAATACTTTTCTTTACAGCATAACACTTAAAAAATAATTAGTTCCTTTTCATACAATAACATGACAACTTTTTATTTCATGTTGATATTTATAACGTATTAGTTAGGGAGTAGGGACTGCTCTAGTAGCAATTTAATTATTTTATTTCAAATTCCACGTCTCAAGCGGTACTGCTGCAGCTATGTGAGTGAATGTATTGCAAGTGAATTTGTGAGTTGCCCTTCTTAATCCTATAGGTTTTGTAATAACATCGTCAGCTGTGACGTGATTCACTGAATAAAGTCAAGCGCGCTAAAACACAGCGTGATCAAAAAACTATAAAACTATAATCGGGATTATTGGCAAAAGTATGCGTTACCCATGGATAATATTTTGCACGATGTTAGCAGAGATCACGCTGAATATGTGGTTTCATTTAGTAACGCAATGTTGAAATGACACTGTATAATATAATCCTACTTCCTACTATCCTACTAATATTATAAAGGCGAAAGTTTGTAAGAATGTATGGATGTTTGGATGTATGGATGTAAGGATGTTTGTTCCTCTTTCACGCAAAAACTACTGAACGGATTTCGATGAAATTTGGCACACGGGTAGATCATGTCCTGGATTAACACATAGGCTACTTTTTATCCCGGGAAAATGTAAACCGGGACTTTTACCCCGGAAAAACTTTTTAATGCGGGCGGAGCCGCGGGCAAAAGCTAGTATATTATATTAGTAGGATGTTTGTAACGAATAAACTCTAAAATTACAGGACCGATTTTAAAAATTACTTTACCAATATAAGGCTACTACAATGTATTACGATACGAATGCAGTGTTGAGGTCTGGGGTTTGATCCCCGGTTCCGACCAAGTGATATTGGGTTTTTCTACTGAGTATTTATCTATATCTGCTAAATTCGAACAAGTAAATTTAATAAAATTGTGATTGGGTGATTTCAATACTTATTTAAAAATCCTATCCTACTAATATGATAAACACGAAAGTTTGTAAGTATGTATGGATGTCTGGATGACTGGATGTATGGATGACTGGATGTATGGATGTTTGTTACTCTTTCACGCAAAAACTAGTGGACGGATTTCGATGAAATTGGGCATACGGGTAGATCATGTCCTGGATTAACACATAGGCTACATTTAATCCCGGGAAAGTAAAAAGTGGGATTTTTATCCCGGAAAAACTTTTTAACGCGGGTGGAGCCACGGGCAAAATCTAGTATAAGATAAAGGTTTCTCATACAGAAGGCAATGTGAAATAAATGTTACTTCATTATCTAATAATTACATAGTAGAACCGTACTTGCTTTTAAGTATTATATACTAGTTTTTGCCCGCGGCTCCGCCCGCATGAATGAGTTTTTCCGGGATAGAAGTCCCGCTTTATATTTCCCCGGTATAAAAAGTAGCCCATGTGTTAATCCAGGACACAATCTACCCTTATGCCAAATTTCATAGAAATCTATTCATTAGTTTTTGCGTGAAAAATTATTTAATCATCACTCTTACCTACAACGTTTTTTTTATATTTCTACACCTTGTTACAATACATTAGTTTTATATTGTACATTTTTATTAATGCGAAGCCCAGATTTTTATGGTTTTTCTTTTATTACCCCTTGAATACTTAATTATATAATTTTCTATTTTTGTGCTTATGATACCTAGCAAAAAATATATGTATATGTATATACATAAAGAATATTGAAGGTATACTTCATTTCATATTCATTATGACGAAATAAAAAATGTATTAATTAGCCCCAATAATATTATACAGGATTCAAAATTATCCGTGATCCATATAAGTTTCTCCAACTAATGCCTACCATGAAGATAAAGATGCAATAAAATAACTCCGGGCACATTTGGTAACACAATGATAATATTTTGTGTTATTTTTTTTATTATATTCTAGTAGAAAATCTTTACTAAAATTCTTTTAATATAAATGACACCTGAATTAGAAATATGAACATGAGCGAACCCAGAGTAAATATGAATATTGAATAGTGATAATTTTGGCTTCAAAAAAGATTTATAAAGTTTTGTAAAAGAAGAACTCTAGTAAATTTATGTTATTAGACTAAACAAAGGATATTTTACGTTCAAAATATAATATCTCTACATCACAGTATATTCATTACGTAATTGTATTACGATGTTTTAAATATTCGCGCTATTACGTTTCATAAATAAACCAATAGGGCGTATTGCATACTACCAACCTCTAGTATTTCACCAGAGTGATTGCTTGCCGCAATGTTGGCAACAGTGTCGACTATTGCAAATGGTGGATTGCGTTACTTTTTCTCGTGCTCCGTGTAAAATATTTACGTAAAATAGTGTAAAATTCGTGGTGCAGTGTTTCTGACTAACACAAACATGTCGGAAACACTGCCGAATAACAAAAAACAAGTTCCAAGGCAACTGGTGAGTGTTTATTGTTAGATTTTTACGTATTTAGTCCCGGGTGACGCCATGGTGGCTTTATCTGGGATCACGTAAACATGAAATGGTGCATCGCTGCATCGTGTATTGATTTACAAAAAATATGGGATTGCGACAGGAACGTATGTTAGATTTCGCCTGTTGTGAGCTACAATCATCATTGAGGGTCATCGGACTTGGTTTTTTGTGATCACGCTGCGACCGAGTTTAAAACGCGGCGGCCGTATGCATTCGCGCATGCGAGAAGGTGTCAAAATCTATAATAGTTTTGGTGATCGCAGCATAGCGATGAAGCGATGATGATAATGAACTACGTGAGTGCAATGCGCGCGGCGGCGACATCCTCTGCGTGCGGAGCATTGTGGGCATCTGGTAGGGCCGAGTGTCAGAGCGAAGGCGTTTCCCTCCCGCGGGCTTGCGATCGTGGAGTGCGAACAGGCGGCCCGGGGCGTGCGCGCTGCGAACTGCGACTTGCGACCACACGTCGAGTCCGAGCCCGCTCGGCGCTCGGGCTCACTGTTCGCCACTCGGCGGTCGCTCGACACTCGATAGTCGACGCTCGCTCACAATCTACTTTATTACTTGACTAATCTTCCGTTGAACAATTACTCGCTTGGCGAGAGTCGATCGTCTAAAACACTAACATATTGATTTAAATACGGCACGTTCGCGTGGTCGTGGCTCTTTGTTTGGGACTGAGGCCGAGCGTAGCCCTGGCGTCTAGTTTTATTGTTGCTACTTAGGTACACTTATTCTTTGCTCGTATTTCATTGACCTTGGCTTGTAAAAAGTAACCTACATTGTAAAGCGAGACTGAACGAACACCACCGACTGCACCAGAAAAGTTTCAAGAAAATTCAAACTTGTCTCGAAAAAAGTGCTAAAAGTGAAAGTTAGGTACTTCGCAGTTTTTTCGTTCAGTCTGGCGGAGAAAATCCTGTTTGTATAGACAAATCTGGTCTATATCAAACAATAACTGTTTGTACAGTTAACACTCAGCACAACAATTAATATACTTTTTCGTAATAATTACAAAAGTGTTGATACTCTTCCACCATCGAATGTCTTTATTTTATCGCCCATTAACTCGTAACTTACGAATGAGTATGGTAATTAATTTATAAAAAATTACAAGTTCATTGTCAGAAGGTAGGTATAATATCAAAAATTTGATATAAAATGTTTCACATATAGGTATTATACCTTAGATTAGATTAGGTAACCAATCAATTGGGTGAATTCATTACAATACAATAATTACAACTAACTCTTAACAGTACTGCTCAATCAATTTTTAAGCAATTCTATGAAAAATTAATAGCTCTGGCTCAAGTTTCTTATTGAACATTTTAATGTGGAATTGGTTGTATTGGATAATTAATGTCTTACAAATATACTTTTGCAATAGTGTAAGATTGCTTATTTGGAATGGCAAAAATCAAAGGTATGCTGGTAAACAGCTATGAAAGAAGAAAGAAAGAAAGCTCGATGCAGTATTTATTGTGAAATCCAACGTCTTCAAACATCTATAACACATGCTCATTAAATAGTGGCCATATTATGTATACAGTGTATCTAATAAAATGTATTTTCCTCCAGCGGGAACGTAAACAGCGCAAGCTCTACTCAGACGAGTGGGCTCTTGGTGATGATGAAGCTGAAGGTGGGAGGGGGTTCTCCTTGGCTGACAAACTGGAGAGCCCCCGCTTTGAACACTCTGGCGCAGTCCTTGAGATGCATGGATCTGAAATCACAGTGTCATACTTGCAGAAAAATGGATTTACTACCCCATTGCTGTTCAAAGAAAAACTTGGACTTGGGTTAAGGTACGTACCTTTTTCATGAAGCCTTACAACATACAATATGAAGAAAATATACTAGCTACATAATTACCACAATTATACATAATGCATAATAATATACTAGGTATTATTACATAACACCTAGACTGCCTCGGTGGCGTAGTTGTATTATGGTACGACTGCAATGCTGAGGTCTCGGGTTCGATTCCCAGGTCGGGCAAAGTGATATTGAGTTTTTCTATTCAGTATCAGCTCAGAGTCTGGAATTTGTGCCCGATATGGCGATAGGCTCGTCGCCCCCTATCACATCATGGGACGGAATAACGGCGAAAAGTGGGTCCACTAGTTGCGCCTCTGCCTACCCCTTCGGGGATAACAGGCGTGAGTGTATATTGTATATGTATGTATGTATTATTACAAAACAAATAAAAATTAGATGACTAAAATGTGTTGATGACAATAGTTCTTATTTTAAATTTGATAAATGTGTATGAAACTCAGGAAATTACTTTTATATTAATTGTGAATGCTATTCAACTACTTCTTTAAATAAAATAAAAAGGCATGTTAGACTTATGTGGTTTATGAATATACACCACTTAATTATAGAAGAAATGATTAAGAATATCATTTTATGTAATAAATAATATATAATAATATAATCATTATAATATTATTACATTACTTTTACGGATGCACAACATTACAGTTTATTGCAGTAACTTAATTTTTTTTCCTAATACATTGAAAACTAATAAAAGAAATATTAGTCTTCTCTTTCATTTTTATAATTTTCATATATAAGTTAGGGAATCATTATAGAGTCTTGCCAACTTAATCTTACTGCTGTTCAATCGACAAAGGTATGGCGACTCGTCAAGCAGTTCTTGAAATGTAGAAAAAATACCACTATAATAATTATCGTTCTTAAATTTAATTAATCAATTAAAATTTAAATACTCGAAATAGTACAATAGGATCGTTAAATTATGGTCGCTTTGAAGCTAGTCAGGAGTCGCGATAAAGTTGTTTATAAAGCTAAGTTTAGACTAGCAAGTTTTCTCAGCAAAGTATTGTTCAAAAACTTACAGGTGCGTTTACACTAGTGGCAATATTTTAATAATTCTATACTCATGCGACTATTCACAAGTCCTGCAAACTTCAAAACTTGCAGAATTCGGCTTTTTGTGACTATTTATTTACATGGTAAAAAATCACTTGCGGAAGATAACTTTTGCAAGTTTTCGTGGTAATCTAAAGCCAGCTTTTGGTTTAGCAGATGATGACCGAAGTGAAGACTAGAGAGCGGGTATCGTGGCTAACTTCAGACTAGCCAGTATAGTGAGCCCGTATTCTTTTACATTAATTTTGTTTGCGACTGTTACTACGAGGTACGCAGTTCCAAACATTTCGGATTATGAGAGATATTCATCTGGCCGTCATACAGCTCAATGCCCCATGAGGCTCTATCGTCAACGCCTATGGCAATCCACAAAACTCAGTAGACCAGTGTGGTGGATTATGTTATTGAAGAAGGTAGTACAGCTATTGTCTTGTGTTTTAAAATAGATTTATAAAAAAAGAACGGACCCGGAAATGACAACGTTATTTGTTCCCTAGCATGTGATATTATTCAGTGAAAGAATCCTATCCTACTTAATATTATAAAGGCGAAAGTTTGTAAGAATGTATGGATGTTTGGATGTTTGTTCCTCTTTCACGCAAAAACTACTGAACGGATTTCGATGAAATTTGGCACACGGGTAGATCATGTCCTGGATTAACACATAGGCTACTTTTTATCCCGGGAAATTATAAAGCGGGACTTTTATCCCGGAAAAACTTTTTAAAGCGGGCGGAGCCGCGGGCAAAAGCTAGTGGATAATAAATGTCGCAATTTGCGTGCGAATCTGAAGTTGAAGATAGAGTAATACACAATACGATAGTAGACAACAGTTTCCTTTTCGTTCATTTCTAAATGTATTTGTTGTTAAAAAAAATAAATACCTAAGTAAATTGTAAAACAATTGCAAAAAAATAAAGAATGATGATTCATGAAAGTTGTATGTAAAGAAATATCTGATCTGCATTATGCATAATATTCTACCGTTCTCGGTAGTAATTTCCGCCGAGCACAATCGATATTTTTGTTAGTGTATATTTTGCGTTAGGAAAGAAACATCATGCGAAAACGTGGGGAAAGATTAAATACCAATTCAGAATGTATGTCTCCTATTAAGCGACAAAGTTTTTGTACTTACAACTGTATCGAAAGAATCATTATTATGAGAATTTAATCTTAGGTTGACTGATCAAAAAGTTTACACAATATGTAATAGCTTTACCGATGTTTTTGTGCATTGCGTTGGGAATAAACACATAATAGTGTTTTCTATTACACTGTCAAACTGTGAACTTGGTTTACTTAATAGCAATAAGTTGCCCGCAAGCACAATGTTGTGAAATGTCCAAACAAAACCCATTAATTATAACGATGTCAACAAACATTTCACGGCTTTGTTTGACAAAAACTGTGAACGACCTTTTTTTACAATTATGCAAGCGTGACTGACCACTTGACGCGAGACTTCGGTCTCATGCCGACATAAAGGGAAGTTGTGGCTAACTATCGCAAAATTTTGCACGTCGACTGATTGAATAAAATATTATTTTAAGGTTATCGCAGGCGACTGACATAATTTTCTGTGAAAATAGAACAGGACGTGGGACACAAAATCGGTCCTTAATTAGTAGGTTTGGCCAAGCTTAAATCAATTCATATCATGATTAGAGCAGATTTTTAGGGTTCCGTACTCGAAAGAAAAAAACGGAAACTTATAAGACCACTTTGTTGTTCATCTGTCTGTCTGTCAAGACCCTTTTTCTAAGGAACGCGTGAAGGTATTAAGCTGAAATTTATATCAAATACTCAGGTCTGCCGTCCCTTGTAGCTGTGAAAAATTAAACTTCTAAGCCAACGCAATCAAAAGATACAGCCGTTTATGCCGCAAATTTTCGAAACTAGCAAGGGAATTAAAACCTACAGAGTACTTCCCGTGAACTCAAAATCTTGAAATTTGGTACGGAGCAATGTTTTATAGCACAGATAAAGGAAAAATTGCCGAAATCAGTAATTTTACGGAACCCTCATTGCGCGAGTCCGACTCACACTTGACTGGTTTTCTATTACATAAAAAAAATATAACCACAGAGAATTTAAGATATTGATTTATTTTATCCATACAACATTTTAATTTGTTTGTTGTCCATTGAATAACTCTTATCTGATGGTAGATAAATTAGGTCCAATATAAAGGCTAGGCAATAAAAAATATGACATAAGTTTTGTGAGATAAATGAAGCTGAAAGGCAGGCTTTGTTGTTATACTAGCAAGCATCAAAGGGCGTATTTTGTTTTCCTACATTTTTCTGCGTTGCAAGTTAACCTCAAATTAACGTAATCAAACTATTAGTCAACGTTGCGATAACCCACATATGCTCATCAAATTAGTTCGAGAGCTTGAAATCTTACCTCAGTCGAAAAATTCAGAGAACCCTCTACCTGGTAGAGTTAGGACAATAAAATATTGCAAAGTTGATTAACGAGTATAATTTTACACTGATACAAGCTATCTCCTTTTCAACTAAACTAAACTAAACTAAACTAAACTAAACTAAACTGCGTCAAGTGTTTGCTAAAGGTGTGTACCCACTATCGCGATACCCTAATATAGCGCGGCCTGTAACCATTTTTTTATATACGTATTGGAGTGGGAGCATCAACTCTGTAAATAATTATATAAATTGTTATTAACTTTAAACATGACTGCAGTTTATATTTTCGATACTATTTATCCAAAATGATTGTTAGTTCCTATACAACTTATAAAGTCTAATAGTGGTTTTTTGTTGCTCAAAAATATATCATTTCTGGGTTACAAGGGCATATTTCAACGTTATATTTATTGTTTTGTATGCAAAGATACAGTTTTATTAGGTACTTATTTAAAGTTCGCCGAATGACTCATAGAAATATTTAAATATTTTAGATTGAGATAAAACTACTTATGCTTCCATTAATGCTTGATGTAATAATAATTTTGTTTAATTATTTTTCAATAAGCTTAACTTGCCTTAGCTGAAGACACTGAGCGACTGTTTCACAACTTCTGAGGAAATGCAACTAGTCACAAAATAAACCGACCAAATATAAGAGTCACTGTAATCTATGCTTCCAAATAAATGCAAATAAAATGATTACTATCTACATTAGCTGTTTAATAAGATAATTGTTAATAAAATTTACTTCGTACTAAACAAACTTGATAGTAAAACAGGCCCTAAAAGTTTTAAGGTTGTCTTTAATCTATATAGTTACAATTTATGCTCATTCGGTTTTTCTAAAAATGATCCGATGGATGCTTTAAGTTAACGCAGAACTCTCTGAATGAACTTGAATCAAACTTTGGCGTTATTCTGAAAAAGTACACAATGGGACTTTAATTCCTGGGAAGGTCGTTCACACGGGCAGAGCCGCACGCACCACCTAGTATCGTATAAATATCCATGCCTGCACTCCAACTGCTATCACACGTATGCAACGAACTTTTATGCCGTGCATACTGTTATAAAAACTTGGAATTAATCCAAATATTTCACAACACATCGTGGCTTTCGTTTCGGAATAAAAAGTACGAACGTAGTTTGGTTGGTTCCGTGCGTTTAATTGTTATTTTGTAGCGTTCATTTTTGTTTTCTGTAAGTTGGTACGCGAGGAATGCAATATTACATGGGTAAAAAATTCTTAGGCTATATTATGGTTCTAGTTTGATAAATAATTTGACTGCCTCGGTGGCGTAGTTGTATTATGGTACGACTGCAATGCTGAGGTCTCGGGTTCGATCCCCGGGTCGGGCGAAGTGATATTGAGTTTTTCTATTCAGTATCAGCTTGGAGTCTGGAATTTGTGCCCGATGTGGCGATAGGCTCGCCCCCTATCACATCATGGGACAGAATAACGGCGAAAAGTGGGTGCACTAGTTGTGCATCTACCTACCCCTTTGGGGATAAAAGGCGTAAGGGTGTGTGTTTAGTTTGATAAATGCCGCATATAATGTAAGTCCGTGGTGTTATGATTTATACCGGAGCTGGTATTATTAATATTATCTCTTGGTTGTCCCACTGCTGGGCACGAGCGTTCTCTACTATGGATAGAGTAAAGGCCTTTGTCCACCATCATGCCTATGTAGGTTGGCGGGTTATATAAAGGTATATTTTTACCGGCTTATTGTTTTTACAATACATTCTATTTTTAAACACAACACTTATTTGTAGTCATGATATGCGTTCAGTTGACATTCAAATAAATAAAAGTTTTAGGCTGAACGGTACGGCGTATCGTACCAAACATAAAATAATTTCCAACAAAATTATAATAAACATTAAAAAGTGTAAGCCTCTGGCATACGTGACTAAGCGCCCGTTTAACTATGTTTGAGTAAACGCTAACCGGCGAATATTATATAGGGCGAATACAAGTCAAGTTCGCAAATCAATGGTTAACATTAGAGCTATATATGCAATAACTGCCTTATACGTTAATTAGCGGATAACACATACTTGAACATTGTGTAAAATACCCTTAGAATATTTATAAAAAAAATACCAAGAAAACAACCTTCTGACGAAATATGCCGAACGTGCTGTACCTATGTTCTAATAATAAAAACCTTGTAAGGTTTCACTGTGCACATTTCGAGATCTTTGGAAGTTTCAACTGAGTTGGCGACATAAACTTTGCAATGTTTGTTTACGAATGGCGACGTGGTTTTTTCTGCAGGGTGCCGACCAGCAACTTCACCGTGAACGATGTGCGCATGTGCGTGGGCTCGCGGCGTCTCCTCGACGTCATGGACGTCAACACGCAGAAAAATATCGAGATGACTATGAAGGTAAGTTTCTATTACAGATGCGGTAAAGGGTACAGATTTGTTACTGTGGTAATTTTTTTTTATTATCATTGTATATAAGCGGTTATCTTTATGCTAAATACTTTGAGTTTTTGCAATAAAAATTCTGTCCGATACTACTGTTATAATTTTTATCTCAGAAGAGATATATGTTATTAAATAATTTCTTTCAAGAATAAAGCTTTGTAAACATATACAAATGTATAAATTGTTTTTAGGCAATTAATTACCGGTAACGAAACTAATTTTAATTAGTTCGATTTCCGTAAACACGTTGTGCTTTTTATTAGTAAACACAGATGGCACAAATAAGGAAAAAAATAACAGTATGTACAAAATACTGTCCAAATGTAACTTGTTCTGTTATGCTACCGATTATTAAAAAAGAAAGATATCAATATAAATTCACGTCATTCACTTCCGAAATTTCTTTGTTCTGAATCTGAACCCAACCCTTGACCGTTAGTTGTTTTTCATAATATTATTGAATCACCTGGCCTCATATTGTGAAAATATGAATTTAAGATTGTATTGAATATGTCGAGATCGCGCCGAAGTTGACGCTTTTGCACTTATAAAGGGAGCGTTTGGGTCTGTCTAATCGTTTATTTAAAGTTCAATGACTCCATTCCACCAGGAACTTGTTTGATTCTTTTAAAAAATATAATTTAAATTAGATGACACCATTTTTTATGCCGGCTCGTCGATATGAATGCGATTCGGTAAGGCCTGTGCAATCTAAAAAGAAGACCAGTATTGGATGAATCATCGGCCGCAGTATCCATGAGTAAACTGGATAAAGTGGTCCCGAAATGCGACTTGCGAGGACTGAGACACCCTGACAAGTTTTTCATGTCGGTATACGCAATATACATTTTTATAGACTGCCTCGGTGGCGTAGTGGTATTGCGTACGCATTACGAGTACGATTTGCGCGCTGAGGTCCTGGGTTCGAATCCCGGGTCGAGCCAAAAAAAATTGTGACTGGGTTTTTCCATCTTAAAATTTACTCAGTCGCAGCTCGGAGTCAGGAAGTTGGCGGTGTGATACCCCCGTGCCTCGGAAAGCACGTAAAGCCGTTGGTCCTGCGCCTGATCTCTCTCCGGTCATGTCGGATTGCCGTCTCACCGGACTATGAGAGTGAAGGAATAGCGAGTGCACCTGTGTATTGCGCACACACTTGTGCACTATAATATCTCCTGCGTACCTGGCTGATCTCCGTTGAGATTGGCCGCCGTGGCCGAAACTGGCTAGGAGGATTTCATACATTTTTATCTAAGAACGCAAGCATTTCTATTAAATTGAGCACCTGCTTGTTGATGTAAGGTATAATACCGTCCACTTACGATGTATTTTGTTATTTTTAAGCAAACTATCAAAATGTCCTTATCTATACATATAATAAAGCAGTGGAACCGGTGTGTCTGTACATTTAAAGAAATGTGATAAAAATGAAAGGGGGCGACTAAAGAGTAATGGAAAACAAATCAGCGATTTTTATAATTCATTTCTGTCGTGTTTACTTTTCTGTTTGTTTCTGCACATCTCCGAAACTACTAAACGGATTTCGATGAAATTAGGCACACGAGTAGATCATATCCTGGATTATACATAGGCTACTTTTATCCCGGGAAAGAAAAAAGCTGTTTTTACATGATTGTAAAGCCGTTGTTTTGTCGACCTTAATGTTTGGTCGGGGCTGACAGATACACATCTCAAGTGGATCGTTTTCATTTCTAAATTACACTTGTATTTATCAGATAAGCAGTAATGGCGAGTCAAGTGTCTCGTTCTTGTAGCCAGCCTAATTAGGAAACTCGTGAGGTTCGAAATTTACGTCCGGGGATAATTTGTGCAAGTTTTATGATTTCTTAACATGTGATTTGTTCGGAATTTGAATATAGCTCTGATATTACGAATGAAAATGGTGCAACAGTTAAACAACTACTAACCCTTTCAATCGTAAAATCTTGAAATGTTAGGCTATTTTACGTAAATAGCCAAGAAGCCACATGAAAACTTTGGAATATTTTTCAATGCGATACCTATGTTGCTTAATATTTTCGAGACTTTTCTGCAACTTTCCTTTTAGTCCATTTAAATGTTAATTTTTTTGGGCTGAGCATTTCTCAGAGGACGTCGATTTATCTTTTAGGTGTCAAGGGGGGCTTGTGTAAAGTTAAATCCATGTTTATAGGTTTGCAACCCGTTTCCGCCATCTTCAAAAATGAGGTGCACATGGTTATTATGGTTTATCTGGCAAACGAATACTTTTTTCTTTCGTTACTGTTTGTGAATATAGAAAAAAAATAACATGTCACACAAAATATATTGGTAAAAACATTTTGCACTCCCACATTCACGCCTTTTGGCAGTATTTACATACTGTAATTCCTAATCACTATATCCTTATAAATGACCGAATAAAAAACATATTAACATATATTTTGCAGTGCCTGACGAAAAGTTGTCGTTTTCCCGCGTTACTATATTGTTATAAATAATTTTGTTTCCAAAATTATCAAGTAACTTCAAAACATTGCGTGCCGCGGTATCATTGTTTCCTGAGTTGCAGGCATTGAAGGTTCCTCATGCACGTGCATGTCTATTAAAATATTACACATGTTCTTTTGTTCGCCGCTCTGATAAATGCCTCTTTTTCTACTTGTTCAACTGATTCAAATGGTTAAGTGATTAGAAGGCCCGCTTATATATATAGATGTATGAGAAAACCCTATGTATATGGACACCGGTGTCCGTCGCGGGCCTTTACAGACTACTGATAATTTTACGGAATCAATTCTGTTATTACAATCAAGATTATATGTTTTTAGATTTCTTATTATATAATATATAAAAAAAAAAAAAAATTGTGTCAAATTTAAAAAAAGTTATAATAATTTTGGTTTGATTATAATAGGTAGTCTGTCAAGCCCCGCGACGGACACCGGTGTCCATATATATGGGGTTTTTCCATACATCTATATATATATAAGCATAAGTACCTAATAGCTATAGAGAAAATAACAGTGAATATATAAATATAAGAAATTTTCTGTATGTTCAGTCAGTTACATAAGTGCTGAAGAATTTCAAAAGTTCAAGTCCGCCCATACGTTCTTTGTGTGAAGTAACTTAAATCTTTGGTATTTTATTTTAAGAGATTTTTTTTTTGTATATTGAAGTTACATAGGCGACTTACTTATGTGGATGACTGTACACAACTATAACGATTTTTTAAGTTAACACTAACATGTTTTTTAAACCCCGACGGAAAAAGAGGGATCTTATAAGTTTAAGGTCTGTTTACAGATAGTATCTGACTGTGGCGCCATAGCACTCAAAAACATGGGCCGATTTTAATGGTTTGCTTGCTTGATATGATCGAAATCGTTCTTAACTATAATTTAGAAAGATCTATTCAGGTGTTGGAAGATCATCAGCTCATTTTCTACGTTTACGGACCCGAGTGATTTAAAATTTTTTGTGCTTTTTTTTAAATCTGACATGATGAAGAGTACGTTCGTTGATAATTTAGCTATAAACTCCAAATATCACTTAACCATTATCATAATATAGTTTTTACGTTGATAATAATTTTGACTCCGAATTGTTTTAACATTGTGACGTTCATGAGAAAAGACATATTTATTATTATTAATTATTACATAATATGTACCCATAGTAGTTTGACATTTTCTGTGGATTTCAAGTTTTCGTTTGAGGGTTTTGGTAAATTTTTCCCAATATTTTTCCCAATTCATTAATTACTATACCGGGTGGAAGGGAAACGCTCTCGGAAACGAATACAGGTGATAGTATTGGTGATTCCTGACGTGATGGCACTAAAAAAATCGCGATCGCATTGTTACAGTTTTAGTAGGATTTTCTCAAATTTCTGTACAGCTTCACGTATGGATAGATAAATCAAACTATTATTCTGAAAAACATAGTAAAAAAGGTCAATATTTCAAAAAAATCGTAATGAAACACGTACATCAGCTGACGGGTTAACGACCGCGGGCCGGTCCCGGCGCAGCGCGACGGCCGCCCAGTTCTTTGTACGCTTTACATTGCGCGCGCATGAATTACGGAAATACTAAAATCGTAAGTATTATCGCTTAGCTTTGCAAATGAATATAGTTTTTCGTTGATGTTATGGTTCTTCTCTCTTACGGTTCCGGTATAGAGAGCGTTTCCCTTCCACCCGGTATGAATACGTAGAAGTTTTTTAAAGCTTTCTATGTTTTATATATTGGACAGTGTAAGCCGCAGTGGTGACAGGCCGGTTGGCCGCTTGGTGGAGCCAGTTAAGTAAACAGTGTAGCTGAAGCATACAAGCTGAATACAGCATCAATTGCAAAATAGGGATATGACGGATCGCAATAAATCGGGATCCGCGGATACGGATGCGGATAATTAGCGTCAACATCCGCGGATACGGATCATTATATAATATTTACTCGATCGGTGTCGGCACGCATGATCTTGAACCGAGATTAGACGCTTGAAACCAGTTTCTGATCAACAAAAAAAAATTACTAATATGCTGTCAAATGTCTTGTTAAGTGCCGTTTGAGTTGCTAGTAGCAAAATTTACTATTTTGATTTGATTAATTTGATCATGCGTCAGTTGACAGAGCTGTTACAGAATCACTTTACAAACGCTATTTTAAGTTTCTTGAACGCTTATTACGCCGTGATCTTACATTTAATTAATTTTATAAGCTTTGTCAACTAATCCGAGTTCGTGGTTTCTTTCGAATAAAAGATCCGTTTAAGATTCGCCAAAAAGTAACGGATATTTTTTATCCTCAGATATGCGCGAATACGAATCCGGGTATCCGGCGCATCTCTATTGCAAAGGCTTTTACTGTGACTTGTGACCTAAAAAGCTTAAAAATTGTTCAGTCCAGAGCACCGGGGTAGCTCAAACCGGCTTTGAAAATGTTTTTATTTTTATATATAATTACCATATTCTTCCCCCAGGACTGGCAGCGTTACTACGACGACCCCAACAAGGAGCGTCTGTTGAACGTGATATCACTGGAGTTCTCGCACACACGTCTCGAGAACTATGTGCAAGCACCACGCATTGTGCGCCAGATTGACTGGGTGGACACCGTGTGGCCGCGTCACTTGAAAGATCAACAGGCAAGGATATTTTGGTCGTTTATAGCTTTATGGGCTAGCTAGAAATGTGTATGTTAGATAGATCAAGTACATATTATGTGTAAGGCAAAAGATTGAGAAAAGCTATATTATCTGATTATACAGATGACCGAATGTATGAACGAATGAAATGATTCACATTACTCATTACCACAGAGAAGTTGTAGTTTCACAAATATTAGTAGTGCTTTGAGATTGTCTGATTGCCCTTGCTGTTATTGTATATCTGTATTCTGAGTTTTTTATTTTTTTATGTTGGGTCTTGTTATATATATTTTAGTATATACTTTTATATTACGTAAACTTTTTGTTTTTTTGCAGACTGAATCAACAAACGCATTGGATGACATGATGTACCCAAAAGTACAGAAGTATTGCCTCATGTCAGTCAAAGGCTGCTACACTGATTTCCACATTGACTTTGGAGGTACCTCCGTGTGGTATCATATTCTGAGAGGTAATTGGATTTTCGTACCTTGTACTTTAACCGACTTCGAAAAAAAAGTAGGTTGCTTGATTTGTTCCATCTTTATTATATTAATGCCAGTAAATAATGATATCTCATTATTCCAGGCGCCAAAGTATTCTGGCTTATCCCGCCTACAGAGAAAAATTTGCAGCTATATGAAAAGTGGGTGCTCTCCGGAAAACAATCTGATGTATTCTTCGGAGATACGGTTGAAAAATGCATTCGCGTTCATGTAAGTATTTCTACTAACATTTATATCGAAATTAATTGTTGATAGTGACGACTTCACATTAATAAATTGACTCGTTAAACCCCGCGACGCATGCGAGTTTATAGGGTTTCCGCATACACCTATATGTATATATAAGCAGGACTTGACGGGTTAAAAAGCAAAAAAGTTGTGAATCAATAATAATAAAAGCTACAAACTTACTGTGTTATGATAAATGAAAATATAAGATATGTAAAAAATCATGCATTATTTTCAGCTCCAAGCCGGCCACACATTCTTCATTCCGACTGGCTGGATCCACGCTGTGTACACACCAAGCGACTCTCTGGTCTTCGGCGGCAACTTCCTGCACCAATTCGGCATCGAGAAGCAGCTAAAAATCGCGCAGGTTGAAGACGTCACTAAGGTAAGATGAAAGAGAATCTGATCAAGTTTCCGTACAAAGATAAAGTTTGAGAGTAACTGTGATATGAGTATCATTCTAGGAAGGAATAATGTAATAAAATTTTGTGTACAACACAATTTGTTAAGTATTTTTTTTTTCCTTCATTATAGTAGAATCAACTTTTGAATATCAGGAAATTATCAGAATTTTTTAAATATTAGGCAATATGCTCTGGGTTCAACCCGTCAAGCCCCGCTTATATATATATAGATGTAAGGGGAAACCCTATATACTAGGACACTGGCGTCCGTAGCGGGGCTTGACGAGTCAAGTAAGCTCCTTATTGAAGTTATCTAACATATTATTCACGCTAAACCGAATCGGTCCAAAGAATGAAAAAGCAAAAAAAAAAACACCACGTAGAGCAAAAGAACTATGATCGCATTCCATATAATGAGAACTGTATTGATTTGTCCAGGTGCCGCAGAAGTTCCGCTACCCGTTCTTCACGGAGATGCTGTGGTACGTGCTGGACCGGTACGTGAGCGCGCTGCTGGGCCGCTCGCACCTCGCGCCCGAGTGTGTCGCCGCGCCGCCCGCCCCGCCCGCCCCCACCGCCCCGCCCAAGGACCACGCCCATCTCACGCAGAACGAGCTGCACGGACTCAAGGTACACGCGCATATCTGTATATGTATACATGGGGGGCCGCGCCCACCCCAGAACTGTCTGGTGCCCCACCCACAAAATTTAGAAACATCCTACTAATGCTATAAATTTTTAAAGCAACCAAAATTATCAAAACTACACATACACCGTCATTTAATTTTTTTAGTTTAGGACCCACCCCCTGGATAATTATGCAGACTGAGCAGCATAATGCTTATTATAACTACGCCGACACATGCTTACAGTTCAGCCACATAAATGGGCTTCGCGCTATCCGCACTATCCTGTATCAGACATCCTACCCATTCCCCCATATATTTGTCTCCCTCGCTCATTGCTACATGACACAAAACTGCTCTTGTGGCCGCTTAGGCAGCGACAGTCATGCCTTTTATTTCCGAAAGGATAGGCAAAGGCACAACTGTTGCACCCACTTTTCCCTGTACGTATTCCGTCCCATGATGGGTTAGGGGGCGAACCTATCGCCATTTCCGGCACAAATTCCGGATACTGGGCTGATAGACTAAATAGAAAAACAACCTGAGATCCGCAACATTGCAGTTGAGTCGTACCGTAATACAACTACGCCACTGAGGCAGTCAGCTTAGACTAATATTAATTATTTAATTCCAGGCCATAGTGATGTATCTGCACCAGTTGCCGGCCGCTCGCAAGTCTGTGCCGGAGTTGTTGTCGGACCCCATAGCCCTGGTGAAGGACGTGCGCACGTTGGTAGAACAGCACAGACATGACAAACAACACTTGGCTGTCACAGGAATACCCGTGCTTAAAGGTTAGTTTTCTTTTATTCAATGGTTCAGAGCGGTATTTTCCAATGATATTACTGTCGTTCATTTAAAATATATCTCGAATAATATAGCTAATTAGATAATTGCTCGGTTTGAAAGGTATTTCCACCAGAAAGACCATAGTATTAAAGAAATTGTGGTTTGTTGATGTTTGGGAAACTGGATGTTCGTGGGAGATAGGAAAATATAGAATAGCATAATTTATTATCGTTACGGCAAATTAAACTTACAGCACCGTATGGTAAGTGGAGTGGAGTCCAAATACCGACGACTGTCGAGACGATTATCCCTTGCTAGTTGAGTCCTGTTTGAAATCGGGTGTACATAGGCTGATCCTGGAACACATTTATGTGGGCTATTATGACCAGTTTTACTCCTTGTGTTTTTTTTTTTAATGGCTCTACTGCCAGTAGCCTGACGCGAGTCGGCTATTCTGGCCACACCGGTCTTTAGGGTGAACGCAGAAGGCGCTTTGTGTGTGGTGGTTGCATTTGTATGAGTGGATAATAATATCCTACCACCACCAATTTTCTTTTCAGCAAATTTGATGTTTTATTTATAGGAGCGTATTTAAGGCGTGTTCGTTCGGAAGCGACTTGAAGTTTATTTGATTACAAATAGGGTCGTCGATTTGTAGAATTTATTATCTCTGAAATGAATTCGTAAATGAAAGTGTTTTTTTTTTCCTTACTTTTCGCAATCCAGTCTCTTAATATTTTTTAGTAAACAACACCATAAATGGGCACGTGAATCCGTGCCGATTCATTTGTTACCAATAAATATGTTGATATTACAAGTGTAAAGTAGATAAGATTTTTATTATCAGTTATAAAAGTAGTAACAGTTATGGGTCATTGACCCGATGGAAAATGTTACAATTGATAACCATCTAATGAAGTTATAGATGTTCTTTAGTATATGTGTACTGTGTAGTAACATGTAATGATTTATTGTGGCTTTCGAATAATCAGTGTTTCGTCTCTTTCACAAAACAATGTACATTATAATAGTAAGACATAATAAGCTATTTCTAGCAGTATTGTTTTGATCATTTGGACTCTCGATCAAATAAAGGAATATTTATTGGGTGATGCGATATCTGATTCAAATTATTTGAACTGATTATTTTTCTGTAAAAAATATGGCTTATACTTAAACCAACTGTAGGTATACCATACTATACTAGGTGCATTATATACTGCCCACTGCTGAGCACGGGCCTCCTCTACGGCTGAGAGGATCCTTAGTCCACCAAACTGGCATAGTGTGGGTTGGCAGACTTAACATACCTTTGATTTTTTTTTATTTTTGTTATTCTCCGTTAAAGCCAACGATAATTATTATAATTGATAAATGATACACACATAACTTTGAAAAATCAGAATTGTGTGCCTTGGGTTTTGGACATCCGTCTCGGCAGACCATTCTATTCCCAACTAGGCTATCGTCCACGATCTGATACTATAGGTTTAATACTGGTTTAATGATTGTGTGTTCAGGTCCTGACGACGTGGTGTCTGGCGAGCGGCGGCAGTCAAGCGGACGCGGCGGGCGCGGCGGGCTGCACCGCGCCGGCGCCGCGCGACCGCGTCCCGACCACGCCAACAACGCACCGCGCCGGCGACGCACTAGGTACGAATACACACTACACTACATTTCACTACACTGCACTGTATTACACTGCACTGTACTACACTGCACTATACTACACTGCACTGTACTACACTGCACTGTACTACTCTGCACTGTACTACACTGCACTGTACTTCACTGCACTACATTACACTACACTATACTGCACTAGACTATACTGCACTGCACTACACTACACTACATTACACTACACTACACTACACTTATGTAAAGCTGTACTTTCCATGAATAATATGGAATACAATTTATTGTAACAGTTTTGATACAAGTCTCTTAGTCTTGTTATTTATACTAATATTATAGAGGAAATATTTGTTTGTAATGGATAAACTCAAAAATTACGGGACCGATTTTGAAAATTCTTTCACTAATAGGAAGCTACATTACTCTTGAGTGCTGTATGCTATTTCAGAAGTCTATAATTACTACTTTATCTAGAAACACATTATCAAGTGTAAGCCGATCATGATGTCAAGCATGTAAAAACATTATTATGGAGAATATTTATGTTTCACCTTTAACCTTTAATTAAAATTATTCAAGGCATTTTAATGATCGTTAATAATTGGAATATTTGTATCGTAATTGTAGATGTAAGAAATGCGAGGCGTGCCAGCGCACGGACTGCGGCGAGTGTGTGTTCTGCCACGACATGGTGAAGTTCGGCGGACTCGGCCGCGCCAAGCAGACGTGCATCATGCGACAATGCTTACAGGTACCAAAGGATATTTTTATACGCTTGGATGTTACTTTTTAGTCAATGGAACATTGGTTTTAGGATGAGAATGCGTAGAATGTGAATTATTGAATTTATCGGCTTAAAATAATTTTCCAGTAAAAAAAGTACTACTGTGTGCTCATTGAAGTTAGAAAATAAAAAGGAATTATGTTTTTTCAAATAGCAATGGCATAGACTACTTTTAAACGAGTAAAATATAGGATTCAGAAACATCAACACTGCAGGTAGTTTAGTACAGGAGCTGCAAACGCAAGCTAGTATTTATTAAAGTTTATCTAATATTAAAAAATAATTATATTTAAATATTATTTATTTATTAGACTGCCTCGGTGGCGTAGTTGTATTATGGTACGACTGCAATGCTGTGGTCTGGGGTTCGATCCCCGTGTCGGGCAAAGTGATATTGAGTTTTCCTATTCAGTATCAGCTCGGAGTCTGGAATTTGTGCCCGATATGGCGATAGGCTCGCCCCATATCACATCATGGGACGGAATAATGGCAAAAAGTGGCTGCACTAGTTGCGCCTCTGCCTACCCCTTCGGGGATAACAGGCGTGAGTGTATATGTATATTATTATGTATATACATAATTAATTTTGTATTGCAGCCAATGTTGCCCGTGACGGCGTCGTGCGCGGTGTGCCACCTGGACGGCTGGATGCAGACGCCGGTCGCACCGCAGGCTAAGGGTAACTCTGGTAACTATGTACTCATCACATTCTGGAATGGCCTATGTACTTATGATCAACAGTACTCTACTATGTGTGAATGTGCACATTATATTACGTTTACGACACTGATTATACAGTCAAGAGCTAGATTGATGTAATATTATGTGAACATTTTAATTTATTTAAGTAAAATGAATGTTAGTGCTAATCCAGAAATATCGCAGAAAAAAAAGGGTACTGTATAAAAATATTTTTATAAAACAGATGGACCAGCTAGTGATTCTCCTGATGGTTAACGTTAATCGCCACACAGTTTATAAATGCTATCAGAACAGTTGATGCCTTATTGTATATGAAAAATGAAAATTTGCAACAGTATTTTGTGAGATATTATTTGCCAAGTTTGTTGACTGGGCAGCTGTGCTGTTCCTAAAACTGGTTTCAACATTACGCACCTTCAGAACGAAAACAATACAATTAAAAAAATAGAAAATTGAGTTGTCATTTTTAAGTGACTAAAAACTAGTCCCTTATTCATAAAAATATAATAAAAAAGGGACCGATATAACAGTTTTGTCCTTTTCCTGCTCGAATATGGCTGTATATGAAGTATTGTTGTATTGAGAACTTCGTTTTAAGTATTTTTATGACGATAACTCCAATTTCTATCTTTTTGAACTGTGTCGTTTTCATCCTAAAGGTGCGAATTTTGTCACTTTAGCTTGATACAATATCATAATCCTACCTTCCATTATTCTTAATTTCATCTCATGACATAACTCGTCAGGTCGCAACGGCCCGTCTTCGCTGCGGGAGTGTTCAGTTTGCTACAGCATCGTGCACCCAGCATGCGTGCCGCCTGGCGGACAGATCAACGAGGACCTGCCCAACTCGTGGGAGTGCCCCACCTGCACCACTATGGGACTCAACCACGATTACAAGGTAACACCATCTGTAGAACAATCATAATAAAATGTTATATTGACATAGGTGTACATAGACGGAGGGCTGTGCCCACCCCAGAATTGCTAGGTGTCCGTCCCAAGGATTTTGAGGCAGCCTACTGCTATATATTTGTTTAAACAATCAAAATTTTCATTTCTGCAAGCACACATAAGTCATATAATTTTTTTAGTCTTGGACACTGCCGCCCTTGGCAAAATGACTCTAGTTACGCCAATGTATATTGATTCGTCTGAACGAATTACCAGCCCAAATATTACATGATTTAAGTAGTAACGGTTTTATAGACTTTTAACGAATAAAAATTTTTGTGTTAATAAAACGGTAAATTGCAGCCGCGCCACTTCCGAGCGCGTCAGAAGTCGTCGGACATCAGGCGCATGAGTGTAGGATCGGATGCCAGCCAGCTCAGCCAACATCATAATCAGGTATCCTTTTTTTTTTTTTTTTTTGTTGACGCGGAGAAAGTGAATTATTACTACCGCCCAGTGTTCAAGGCGAACGACTGAGCGGTTATGTTGGGTTCACCGTGCCTTACAACCCGACGTTGAGCCGCCCAGAGAGAAGGAAAACGTCGGGCGACCGCCGGGCCGAGTCCCTAACCTATGTACACCGCACGGCATACCAACTAAAACTCCGCGCTGGCCATCTTCGGCGCATTAGGGACGGCTGCGGGCTTGCTGGTCCATACATATACCGTGTATTTTATCCATATTGACTGAATCTAAATAATGTATTATTGACTGAATCTAAATAATGTATTATTGACTAAATCTAAATAATGTATAACATTTCATGGGTTCGAATAAATTTATTTCATTTATTTCATTTCATATTAGAACTAGCTTTTGCCCACGGCTTCGCCCGCGTTAATAAGTTTTTCCGGGCTAAAAGTACATAAAAACCTTCCCGTTGAATCACTCTATGACTATGACGTTGATACAACTCTTAACAAATAATGCATTAATTTCGACCAAATTTGATTACCATAAAAACGGTTCTAGTGAGTTAATCTTAAAAGATAGACATATACTGCCGCGGACATTTTTTTAGATCATTTCAAGAGGAATAATTCTTTCATACATATATTTTTGGTATCTTGAACCGTTTTCGCAGTGCACGCAATGGAAGCCCTCAAGGATGAATAATTTTCCCCGTTTTCTTTCACATTTTCCATTATTTCTTCGCTCCTAATTGTTGCATCGTGATGTTATATAGCCTATAGCCTTCCTCGATAAATGGGCTATTCAACACAAAAAGAATTTTTCAATTCGAACCAGTAGTTCCTGAGATTAGCGCGTTCAAACAAACAAACAAACAAACGAACAAACAAACAAACAAACTCTTCAGCTTTATAATATTAGTATAGATTTATATGCGTAATTTTTTTTTGTTTATCAGTGTTTATTCATAAGGTGAATAGTTGCTCGCCTCGTCATTAATAGTATTAAATAAATGTACTAATATAAATGCTTGCACTTTCTTATCTCTAACTTACTGAAAAATACTATTGTTGTGTTATAGAACAAGTTGCCTCCACCGCCGCCTCCAGTCCCTTTGAAATCGGAGGCCGGTTCAGACAATGAAGCCAAAAGCGAAGTACCACATATCAAGTCAGAGGATGGTAAGTATCAAGAAACTTAAACGATTATGACACTACCTGCAACGAAGACAATGATAATAAAAGAAACCTTGACTTCTAAAGAAAGGCAATTGCATGCTAAAAGAACTGCAAAGACTGTTAGGAATGCTAAGTCATTTCAATTACCAATAATAAGTTGTCATTTAATTGTTTGGACAATTATTTTGGGATTTAGAGATTTTAATTTATTTTGAAAAGCGTTATACGGGTACGGCAAAGCGACCACGAGTTTAAATAAAAATAAAATAAATAAATACAGGCTGATCAAGGAATGCGACACATTTTCGTGAGCCACTATGGATGGATTTTCACCTTGATAATATCCTACCACCAGTGCATTTCACTTGTAGCCTTGTCTGCTTTGTAGCCTAGTAGTAAATGTGCTTTCAAAATATATGATTATAATGCTAAGTATGACTTGCAAGTTCTTGCACGAATATACTGCGCAAGAAAATACTTATTTCTATACAGCTGCAATCCTGCAAGATTAAAAATTTGCAGAAGTCAGCTTGCCAAGATTTATATAGTAAAAATTGCTCGCGAACGCTTTGCTAGTTTCCTGGCTAATGCAAATGTTGCTAACTGATTTGTTCATTTGATTTTAATTGACTGCCTCGGTGGCGTAGTTGTATTATGGTACGACTGCAATGCTGAGGTCTCGGGTTCGATTCCCGGGTCGGGCAAAGTGATATTGAGTTTTTCTATTCAGTATCAGCTCGGAGTCTGGAATTTGTGCCCGATATGGCGATAGGCTCGCCCCCTATCACATCATGGGACGGAATAACGGCGAAAAGTGGGTGCACTAGTTGCGCCTCTGCCTACCCCTTCGGAGATAAAAGGCGTGAGTGTATATATATGTATGTATGATTTGTTCATGTATCAGATATCAAGCGTGAGGAGGACGATGTCGTGGCGGGTGTGGGCGGTGCTGAGGGGTGGGAGCCGCCCGGCAAGAAGCGCCGCGCCTCCGACGAGGACGAGGCGCCCAAGAAACAGGCGCTACGGGCACATCTAGCGCTGCAGCTCACGCACCACTCGTCCAAGGTAGCATCAGTAGTACTTTGAGAGTAGT
This sequence comes from Lapara coniferarum, assembly GCA_949316025.1. Taxonomy (NCBI): domain Eukaryota; kingdom Metazoa; phylum Arthropoda; class Insecta; order Lepidoptera; family Sphingidae; genus Lapara; species Lapara coniferarum. The sequence continues at coordinate 10,506,398 of OX438923.1, read as the reverse complement.
ATTGTCTATTGACTCCTCAAGCCCCGTGATTGACACCGGTGTCATGTATAGGGTTTTCCCATACATCTATATATAAGCGGGGCTTGAAGGGTTAAGTAAGAGTGGTTTTAATATGGTAATGACTGGACTTCTTATTATTATAAAATTTCCAGGAATTCTAGAACTTGCATATTATTGTAGTCTATGTGAAGGCCATAATTATTAAGAATTTATGTGCCAATATGCGCACTTTTCAACGTACGTAACGTAATCCTCCTAGCCAGTTTCGGCCACGGCGGCCAATCCCAACGGAGATCAGCCAGGTATGCAGGAGATATTATAGTGCACGAGTGTGTACGCAATACGCAGGTGCATTCGCTATTCCTATCGCCGGTGAGACGGCAATCCGACATGACCGGAGAGCGATCAGGCGCAGGTCCAACGGCTTTTAGTGCTTTCCGAGGCACGGGGTATCGCATCGTCTCCGAGCTGCAACTAAGTATTTTTTTATGTGGAAAAACCCAGTCACAATGTTTTTGACGTAACGCGTTCGCAATACAACTACGCCGCTGAGGCAGTCACTTTTTAATAACTTTATCATGCTGAGATTAGTTGGCTTAAAAGTTAACACGGCAAAGGTGGTAGGATTTCTAACTCTAAACCCCGCATTATTTACGGGTATTATAAACAATTAGGTGTTGCTCGCGGCTTTGCCCACGTGAATAGCCTTACCCGCTATAAAAGTTCGACGCCAGTGCCATCTTGTAATAAAGTCGAATGAGACGATGCCAGCATACAAATAGTTCAGAATGAACTGGTATACCCCTGTTTAGTTAGTATAAAATTATAAATTCTCTAAGAATTTATTAAAAAGCGGCGATAGGCTAGTTGGGAGTGGAACGGACTGCCGAGACGAATGTCCACAGATTCAAAACCAAAGGGCACATACCTTTGACTTTTCTAAAAAATTATGTGTGTATTTGTGAATTATCGCTCGCTTTAACCTTGAAGAAAAACATCGTGAGGAAACCTGTATATCTGAGTGGTTCTCTGAATTTCGAAAGTATGTGAAGTCTTAGGCCTCTAAGGCCTCAACCCTCTCAGTTGTAGAAGAGGCCCGTGCTCAGCATTGCGCAGTATTACAGGGCTGGTGTGGTAAGAATTAATTTGTTTTGAACAGGTACTGAAGAAGCCGCTGTACCCGGTGCGTCCGGCGCCCGCGCCTCATGCGCACGCGCACCACGCGCACCACGCGCCGCACGCCGCCGCGGCCGGCACGCCCTGGCTCGACCGCGAGGCCATGCTGTACGTGTTCGCCAAGCTCACGCCGCACGAGCTCGCCACCTGCGCGCTCGTGTGCAAGGCCTGGGCTGAGTATTCCGTGAGTTATATTCACAATTTTAGATGTTAAAATTATTATGGTTTATCCTACTAATATTATAAACGCGAAAGTTTGTAAGTATGTATGGATGTTTGTTACTCTTTCACGCAAGAAATACTGAACGGATTTTGATGAAATTTGGCACCCGGGTGGATCATGTCCTGGATTAACACATAGGCTACATTTTATCCCGGGAAAGTAAATAACGGGACTTTTATCCCGGAAACACTTTTTAACGCGGGCGGAGCCGCGGGCAAAATCTAGTACTTGTATAAAAATAGTGATGATCGAACTAGTGACTTCGGTTATAAATTTGTAATTTACATTGTTTGGTTCCGATATAGCCATGAATTTCAGGAGGTAATAAGCCACTTATTTTTTAAGGATACTAGGCAACCACTTAATTGCTTGGTTGCTCTGACGGTTCCCTTGAGTATAATATCTTATTTTTAATAGCTTCAAAGTAAAAACAACATTGTATTATATTTAAGAGTACATGTAATGACTCATTATTTTGCAGATGGATCCATCGCTGTGGCGCAGCATGTCGTTCGTGCAAGTGCGCGTGTCGGCGGCGCAGTTGGCCGGCATCGCGCGTCGGCAGCCGCTCTCGCTCGGCCTCGAGTGGTGCCATCTCGCGCGACGACAACTTGCTTGGTAAGAACGATTGCTTGTGTTTTTATTACATACAAAAATTACACGAAGAACCCCGACTATATCTAAAATACTCACTAAAAAGCAAAATTTAAGCTTTATAATATCTTTTATATAAGGCATCGCAGACGGGCACAAGCTAACCGTTAATTTGGTAGTCTTTAATGGGAAACTTTTAAATACAAATGTTATTACATGCAGGTTACTGGGCCGCCTTCCTGCGCTGCGGTCGCTGTCACTAGCAGGCTCGCCTGCGGAGGCGGCACTAGCGTTGCGGTCCTCAACGTGCCCACCATTAACCGCATTGGACCTGTCGTTCGCGCGGTGCTTGGACGACGCGAAGCTCCGCGGCATCCTGGCCCCGCCGGAGAACTCGCGGCCGGGCGGCGGCACGCGGTCCGGGGCCGAGCCCTCGCGCCTCGCCGCCCTCGCTGTGCTGCGGCTGCCCGGCACTGACATCACCGACGTCGCCATGCGATATGTCGTACAGGTAAATGACTGTGTAGTGTGTATATGTAAGTTTAACTCATGAATACTCGCTCGGTTACATTGGCCCGGGACGTCATCTGTCAACAAGCGAAATTATGTGGGTGCGTATAAGGTCGATTTTCGGTGCGTATAAGGTCGATTTTCGGTGCGTATAAGGTCGATTTTCGGTGCGTATAATGTGGATTTTAGCTTGTTGACAGATGACGTCCCGGGCCAATGTAACCGAGCGAGTATTGATGAGTTAAAGCATTGTAAAGCAAGAGAGAAGTAAAAGCGATCGTTGCAGTGGACAGGCTCACAAAATTTAAAATCAAATAAAAGTTTTTACTGACTTTTGCAAAGGTCCGTGCATATCACTCATTGATTATAATAGATTAGATTTTGCCCGCGGCTCCGCCCTAGTTAAAAAGTTTTTCCGGGATAAAAGTCGTGTTTTTTTAATTTCCCGGGATAAAATGTAGCCTGTGTGTTAAACCAGGACATTTTATACCCGTGTGCCGAATTTCATCGAAATCTGTTCAATAGTTTTTGCGTGAAAGAGTAACAAACATCCATACATACTTACAAACTTTCGCGTTTATGATATTAGTAGGATTTCTTAGTGCTCTAAATAAGGTGGTAAATGCGTGATGGAGCTAGGGCTGCCATCATCTAAATTGCCGACGCCGGATAAACACGGCAAAATTCCCAGACATTTAAGCGAAATATGGGTTTTTCCCCAGACACCTCTGAAAAAATATTTTGCCGTTCCTTCTTGAATACGGGGAAATGAATAAATTTACATACATACATAGTATCACGCCTCTATCCCATAGGGGTAGGCAGAGACTAGGATCGCCACTTTGCTCGATTCTGGCACACTACTTTCGCTTCCTCTTGTGGGGAGATTTGTTATGAAAACAACTGTTCTTGTAGGAATATCATTTATTACTGATCACTTGATTACAAATGTGTTATATTTATATACCATAGATCTTACCTATATAATAATATGTATTACTTACGTACTACTACACCACACCTCAGGCGTGAGTGAAAAAAAAAAAGAATATATCTGTATTTTTTTTTTTTTTGTTTTTTTTTTTTTTTTTTTTTTTGTACGTAGTATATTTATTAGCAATATTAAGTATAAAATATAATATAATTAACGGAATTTAACTTATAAAAGGCTTTGTTCTATTTTTATGGATTACATTACATTTATTGTTTTTTATAATTTCAACATTAACACCTAAATCATTTAATACGACAAATGGACCTTTCCATTGACTTTCAAACTTATTGCCAGTTTCGTTTTTAACCAATATTAATTGACCACTATTGTATTTTACATCATTAAGATATTTATCATAAGAGCGTTTACGCATTTGTTTACTTAAAATTAAATTATTACGAGCATCTTGATGTGCTACTTGTAACCTATACTTAAGATCTAAAGGATAACTATCTGGATTATATAGCGGTTCTATACCTTGACTTACTCTACATGGTATTACACTAGCTCTGCCAAATACCAATTCAAAGGGTGTGTACTTTGTTTCCGTATGAACAGTATTGTTAAAACTATAACACCAGTATTGTACCCATTGACTCCATGTTTCTTTTTGACCATCACACTGTATTCGTAAAAACGTATTTAGACTATTATGTGAATTTTCGAGTGCACCGATAGACTGATGGTGATATGCTGTGGATGTCAATTTGTTTATTCCTAATAATTTACATACCTGTTCCATTACTGAAGAGACGAACTCTGTCCCACGATCCGTCGCTATGGTATTTGGTATCCCAAATCTTAAGATAAAATTATGAACTAAAGCTCTTGCTACACTTACCGTATCCTTATTTTTTAATGGATAAGCTTCTACAAATTTAGTGAGCTCACATTGTATTGTTAAAATATAACAATTTTCGTCTATATCCCTTTCTAAAGGGCCTACGAGGTCAAGGTAGATCTTTTCAAAAGCGTAAGAAGCTGTTGTAGTTATTTCCATGGGTGCCTTGACATATCTACAATGCTTCATTTTTTGACATTTTACGCATTTACTTACAAAATCTTTAACATCTTTGTCTAAACCTGGCCAGTAAAACTTCCTTTTAATATTATTAGTCATTCTACGTACACCTGCATGGCCTGCAGTGGGTAATAAATGAAAATCATGTAAAATATACTTCTTTTCTGCTTCATTATTAATTCTCTTAACTCCTCTTAATACATAAATTCGTGGACCGGTCCAATCCTTATTATTTTTTATTTCTCGTAATATATCTTTAATAAAACTCTCACATTCTTTAGTTTTAACTATGCATAGTTCATTTATATTTATATTTCTACAAAATTCTCCTAACTTAGTCACAAATTCGGCTCGCGTAAATTGTGCCCTAAAGTTAAGGTTTATATATAATATTTTCCTATGCCGACTATAAATAAAACATTCCTTTTCTTCATCTACATTATTCTGTCTTTTTAATTGATTTAATTGCTTGTTACCTATAAAAGTCATTTCTATAGAATCATTTGGTATTTTTAGTACCTCAACTACTTGTGGTTGATCAGGCCACTGTTCATTCGGATTACTAAAAATACGTGTATTTAAATTCTTATCTAGTTGTCTTTTCTGTGCTCTAGTCGTAACTAACATAATTTCTTTATTCATCTCCTTTAAAGTATCTACAGTTATATTAATTCTGGATAATGCGTCTGCGACATTATTTTCTTTTCCCTTCACATAAACAATTTTAAAATTATATTCCTCTAATATTAATCTAAATTTCAAAAGTCTACTAGAGGGATCTTTCATTGAGAATAAATATATTAAAGGCTTATGGTCGGTCATTATTGTGAATGATTTACCATACACATAAGGCCTGAAATATTTTACAGCCCATACAATAGCCACTAATTCTTTCTGGATAGTTGGGTAGTTAAGCTCAGATTTATTAAGTGGTCTGCTAGCATATGCTACTGGTTTCATATTTTTGTTGCTGAGAACTGCTCCAATGGCTGTACCTGATGCGTCTGTTTGTATGATAAATTCATTATTTTCCGAAAAATCTGGAAATTCTAAAACTGGTGGATTTGTTAAAGCATGTTTTAATGTTTCAAATGCACTTTGACATTGGTCAGTCCATATGAATGGTTCATATTTCCTAGTTAATTTATTTAAAGGATAGGTTATGTTTGCAAAATTTTTAATAAACTTTCTATAATAATTACAAAACGCTACAAATCTTTTAACTTCATCTGTACTAGTTGGTACAGGATATTTCTGTAATATTTCAACTTTTGCTGGGTCGGGTAAAACTCCGTTTTCTGTTACTAAATGACCTAAATAAAGGATTTCTTTTTTCAAAAATATGCATTTTTGTGGATTCAATTTCAAACTATGTTTTTTCAATCTTTCTAAAACATCTGTTAAATTTTTGTTATGGTTTTCTAAATTTCTTCCAAAAACTATTAAATCATCCAAATATATAAAACATCTGTCATATGTTAATCCAGACATAGCTACTGACATGACCCTACTAAAAGCGCTTGGACTTGTTTTAAGTCCCATTGGTAGTCTTTTCATCTGGTATTGGCCAGTGTTAGTAGTGAACGCAGTATATTCTCTACTCTTTTTATCTAAAGCTACTTGATAATACCCTTGATTAAGATCTAAATGTGAAAAATAAATGGAACCACTAAGTGAATCTAGAATTTCAGTAATATTTGGTAAAGGGAATTTATCGTCTACTATACAGTCATTGAGCTTTCGGTAGTCTACTACTAACCGCCATTTTTTTTTATTTCCCTCGTTTTTCTTGGGAACTAACAAAATAGGACTAGACCACTCGCTTCTTGCTTCCTCTATTATGTCATTATTAATCATATCTTGTATTTGTTTATTTACTTCATCTTTCAGCGAATGAGGCAATCGATACTGCTTAACATAAACAGGACTAGTATTTGGTTTTATAGTTATCGATTGTTCATAAATATCCGTCGTTGTTAATTTGTCTCCGGGTAAAAAGAAAACATCCGAATATTTAGCACACAATTGTTGAATAGATTCTCGTTCCTCCATGTTAAGATGATCTAGTTTCAAAATATCTAATAAAGTTGTTGCTCGTTCTAAGTTATTATTTGTACATTTGAAATTGCATAAATCATAATCTTGAAGTGAATGTATTTCTGGTTGAAACATTGGTATCATTACGTCATGCTCATTAGTGTTCAAAATTTTTACTGGAATTCTATTGTTTTTTATTCTACCTATACATCCAGCAAGAAAAACATTTTCTGCCAGTACTTTACTATTGATAATGCAATCATCCTTTAAATCGGTATTCAAAAACAAATAATGAATTGATTCACTGCGCGCTGGAATGTGTAATATTTCATTAGAATAATCAATTGCGTCATGAAGTACTAGTGGATATTCAATCCCATATTTAAACAAAGTAATAATGTTATTCTTTAAGCTGATATTTGCTGCGTAGCGACACAGAAAATCTAAACCTAAAATTCCATCCGCCTTTAATGGTATGTTATTGAAAATATAAAGCTTGGTATCAAATTCGACACAATGTTTGTCACTATGATGAATCAAACTAAGATGACTAAAGCCAATCGATTGAATTTGACCCGCAATACCATTTATAGTTGTCTCATCCTTATTTATGATACTGTTGCTAGGTAAAGCATCTTTCTTTATCACACTAATTGATGCTCCAGTGTCTACTAACCAAAAATATTTCTTTTTGCCAACATAAAAAGTTAAAAATTTTGCGTTACCGGTTAAAGTTAAAATATTCCGTTTAAGATCGAAAAAACTTTATTTCGTCATTATCTGATTTCACAAGTTCGTTCCTATCTGCTTGTTCGGTGTAAAACATTCGATGCTGATTACCACTACTATGAGTTTTATATCTCGATCCGTTCTCGCTTGGTTGGTTATTTCGCTCTCGATATATTTTATTATATCCACCCCGAGAGTTGCCACGAGAATTATGGAATGATCTAGCACGAGAATTGTTGAAATTTCCTCTAGCAAAATTGTTTGCATAATTATTAAAATTACCTCTTTTGTAATTAGTTGAAGTCTGGTGATGAGGATATTTTCGATATCCACGTGACTGCTGATTGTATGCTGGTTGATGATAAGAGTAATTATTAGGTAAAAACTTACCTCCACCACGACGTTGGAATTGCATTATATTTTCACCGGTTGAAGTAGATGCTGCTGTCAACTCCTCGTCTTTTGCAGCTTGGACTGCGTCCCTTAAACTGCTGTAGTTACGCGCTGCGATAATCGTGCTAAGCCGGGAATCACTTAATCCATCTGAAAATCGTTTAATGGCCAATTTTTCATTAATAGGTTTCAACACAGCATAATTTTGAGAATTACCATCTGCTTGCGATATCGTTAGATTAGTGAATAATTTTTCTAACTCTGTACCGTACTGGTCAATTGAACGCCAACCTTGTTTTGCACTTTGCAATCGTGATTGTATTGCAGTAAATGATTTTTTACTTATAAGAATGTCACGCAAATCTCTGACTAGCTCAACTGTAGATTCATAGTCATTGGACATACGTAATTTTGCATTTTCAGTTAGTCTACTTTTTAAAACAAATTTTATAAGCATGTTTTTTCCTGTTTCTGACAACGTTTCTGCATACATTTCTACCGTGTCTATAATATTCTTAGTATTATTTTCGTTACCGTTCATAATCGGAATCAAGTTACACGCAGTCTTAAAATCAAAATCCATGATTGGTTCTGGATATAAATCCGCTTTACAAAATTCGCTATCACTACCGCTGCCTGATTTACCTTCCGAACATAAATTAATAATTTGTTGATAGTTCAACTTTATTTCGCTTTCTAACAAAGCTAACGATTCACAAATTTCAATTTTTAGTCCCTTCTTAGACAGTAATAATGGAATTAATTCTATGCCCTTTTTATATAAACTTTCCGTTTCTGTCAATTTATTCTTAATAACATTACCTTTAAACCTTGATTTTCCTTTTTTAATTAAATATTTTCTTATTAACTTAAGTTCCTCTAAAGACTCAAGTAATTCATTTTCCATAACATTACATAAAATTATATGCTAAAATAATATTTTTTAAAATACATACCACATCCTAAACGTTTGTTACTTTAGTAGGGGCCGCGAGATGTAATCTTATACCTGCATTGGAACACGACCTTTCTCCACACAATTAATTAACTGACACTATTAAGATTAATACATTATAGCTTATACATAACTCTAATGTCCTTAAGTTATTTTTCTTTCTGCCGCTATTGTTATTATTTTTTTTTTTTTTTTTTTTTTTTTATAACTGCACTATTGAATTTCGCACTTTTGGATTTACCACATTTCACTTAGGTAGGTATCACAAAACACACACATGAAGCTTCTGTTAATTCATCGGAACACGCACGCCGTTGTCTTCTTCGCGATTCGCTCTAGAACGGCTGAATGATCGTCGAAAATTATGTTGTATAATCTGATCATTGATCCAAGAATGGTGACATTTTTTATATTGCTTCCACATTAAATAGATAGCTCCGAGACTCAATAAGATACATATAACCACGAGCCAAATACTAATACTCGACATATGCATCTTTAATTCTTCAACTTGGGCATTATTTGTTCCCGCAGAATTCTGGTTCAAGAAAACTGTTTCCTTATCTACTTTCGATTGACACATTTTCAGCTTTTAAAATAAGTATTTATTATTTCAGCCTGTGATTTCACCAACTTGCTTCAATTCTTCCACGAGATTTTGCAGGAATCATTTCCGATCAAAGTTCATTTTATTTACTTTGGAGATGTAACATTACACTAAAATAGTACCGGCGCGACGCGTCCCAAATATGGCAAGGGTCGCCATGTGGGGAGATTTGTTATGAAAACAACTGTTCTTGTAGGAATATCATTTATTACTGATCACTTGATTACAAATGTGTTATATTTATATACCATAGATCTTACCTATATAATAATATGTATTACTTACGTACTACTACACCACACTCTACCTTCATCAATCTTTTCATGCACTCCCGCCGGTTCAGGGTACTTTTGACCTGGCCTCTACTTAGAATGTCAGATATCTGACATTCGAAGGTTCGGTGCGGTCGACCCCTGCCGGCCCTTCCATCCACACTCGCTTTATATATCCTCTGTCAGTCTCCTATCATCCATCCTTTCCAAATGCCCAAACCACCTTAGCATACCCTTCTCAATTTTGGTCACTACATACTCTGTCACTCCACACATGTCCATCACCCTAGTATTCCGCACTCTATCACACACAGTCACTCCACACATGCTTCTTAAGGCTCTCATTTCTACTGCTTTAATCTTACTTTCATGCTTTTTCTGCCATACCCAACTTGATAATGAATGAATAAATTTCTAAGATTTATTGCAATTTGTTGCTCATCTATGAAAAAAACGGATTTCCCTTGACAACAAAAGTGTCCGGTTTTGCCCAGACACTTTTAAATACCCCTGCCCGAACGCCCTCCAAACTAGGACAAATCCGGGAAAATCCGGACGGATGGCAGCCCTAGATGGAGCTAACCTGTTATATGTACAGGCGCTGCCTCGGCTGGTGGAGCTGGACGCGTCGTCGTGCGCGCGGCTGACGGACGCGGGCGCGGCGCAGCTGGCGCACCACACGCTGCAGCGGCTGTCGCTGGCGGGCTGTCGGCTGCTCACGGAGGCCGCGCTCGACCATCTCGCACGGTGCCCCAACCTCGTCAGGTATACTCTTGTGATCCCGGGTTTGGACCAAACTAACAAGCGTGAGCGCGTGGTTCTCCGATCAGGACACGAATCACCACGCTCGGTGAATTTTCTACATTCGTTTGTTTGCTTTAACCCGTCAAGCCTCGCGTATATATATAGATGTATGGAAAACCCTATATATATGGACACCGATGTCCGTCGCGGGGCTTGACAGATTAAGGGTTGCGAGCGCCTTCTGCGTTCACCCTAAAGACCGGTGCGGCCAGAAAAGCCGACTCGCGTCAGGCTACTGACCATTAAAAAAAAAACCCTTGGTAACTTTCGTTCACACTTGTTGGCTTGGTCTGTACTCGTCATGAAAAATTTGAAGTACCCGATAGAAAATAATAATTACACATTTAAAAGTGTCAAATATTAATTGCCAACATAATCCCGTCTATTTTGTCTACATATTTTTCTGATTATCCATTACACTAACTAAAAATTTAATAATCTAATTATACAGATTGGATCTTCGACACGTACCGCTGGTGTCAACACAAGCGGTAATCAAGTTCGCGGCCAAGTCCAAGCACAACTTGCACGTCAAGGACGTGAAGCTGGTGGAGTTGCGGAAGACCTGATCCGAGGAGGCCGACAGCGGTCGCGAAGAAATGACGCCCGAACCGGCCACGTAAACCGTCGCCGAATGGGGGACTAGTGCTGTGTGTGTGTTGGCGCCATTTTACCGGGATTTCACGGTACCGCTGCGCTCGAACCGAATCGGAACTTAGTCGTGTTCTATTACCGAATTGGATTAACTCAGCGTGTTCCGAGCCCATATGTACCGTGAAAACCCGGTTTAACAACTTGTGTTACTCGTTAATTTACTGTCACAGTATTAGGTATATTACGATCCGCAGACAAGTGTTTTGTTTTGTACAGCTGGTACTTTCCCATGTTTATACCAAAAAATATTATAGTGCCTTGCAATGTAAATTAATGAACCAAAAATGTTTGTTTGGTTACATTTCGCACAACATATCAAATCTCGTCGCCATGTGCCAACACACAATTAGTGTAGATATTTGGAAAGACTTGTGTACCCTGGTACTATTATTAAAGTGATACGATAAATTAGACAAAGCTATTTTAGGGAAATGATCAGCTAGAATATCTTGTGGAAGTAAATCAGTTCGGGTCTATATTTTGGCTCGTTACCAGTGGTAGAGCATTACAATACAGCACATATTTGAATGCACAATCAAATAAATATATACAAAGTTATATATATCTAATTTTATTGCATGCTGTTATGTTGATGTTATATTCTATTGTCAAGGCCTGAATACAAAAACTTATGATCATATTAAAGAGGAAGAAAATTTATGATTTACCTTTTTTATTATTAAAATCAATTCCAAGAACTGTAAGAGGCTTTTGTTGACTGAAATTCTAAAAATGTTGACGAAATTTACTTTATAATTATTGAATTCTGAAACTGTAGTGTCATTCATAGTTGTCTATTTACGTTATAATGCTTTGTAATTGCTATTTGTCAAAGTAAATTAGATGCCCGTAAATGTTAAAAGTTAATTTCATGATAACTTTTATCTTATTTCTTTATAGTTAAGATCTATCAGTTCAAGTAAAGCAACATTTCCAAAGAAAACTGCACCTTTATGCTCAACTAAAATTATGAATGAAACTTCAGGTATTTTCAATATATATGTAATATTTTATTACTGCAATACTTTGTAAATAGCGATTTATTTATGCCAATAAAGTTATATTTTTAGTTCATGACAATTTGAAATTGCTTAGGTTATATGTTTTAGTTCTAGTCGCTTTTAGTTAAGCCGTATAGTGAGTGAAATATTCATTAGAATTGTGAAACTCTTATCACAGTGACTGGGTGTAGTGTTGAACAATATGTTAGTGCAAGTATTACAGGTTTTGTGAACTGTCCCTTTGGCTCAATGCAGCCGAGTGGACTTATGACTGTACAGATATGCTAAACTATGTGTTTAAACGTAAATTTATTTCATTATCAGTGTTTCAAGTGTAATCAAAGCCAAACGGTACAATCATCTCGATCGAAAGCTAACTGTAAATTATATTTCACTGCAAACAATAGTATGTATTGCTTGCAGTGAACACCATGTAGCGTGTAAGCGAACCGACTCTGGTCATAGCAGGCGAGGTCGGGGGACCGCCTATAGTGTTAGATTAGAAGTGACCTAAGATGTGTGTCTGCTTGTCTATGGAGTATGAGCCACGGAAGTGCCAAGTGTTTGTACTTATTCGGACACTTCTTGAGACAAGTGACGCATTCCGATGCGGACTGTAAATTGTTATTTAAGTCCTTAGTGACATTTATACTTGAATGGTAAGCTCCTAATTATAACATTGAGCTAGTTGCTAAGAATTGTGTGCCTCTGTGTATAGACAATTAGGTATAGATAAATAATAGTCTATTGAATACACAAGGATACAGAAATTAATGTTATGCCTACAGTTTTTTCAATGTTGCATACTAACAAATCAGAACTGAGTTGATGATAAAAAGTTGTCTTGATTCATTTTTCAGAAATAAAAACTTTTTAAATTTATAGTAAAGGTTTGTTGTTATTCGGCATTGAAATGAAACTTATATATGGAATTAAGCAAAATTTCAGAATGATTTTATTACTGATAAACTTTTATAAAATAGATCCTAGATATTATATAGTTTTTAACCGACCTCCGAGAATCAATCTGAAGTTGTAGTCGCGTCGCGGTGTGGACGACGGCGCGGCCCTATACAGCCAGTGGCTCATTACGAATAGATATTACGAGAATTTGACGCGGTGTCGCGTAATTGTATCATTGGTTACCACTAAGCACTCATAGTATTTGAAATAAAATATTTACAATGAATACATGTTTGGGTTTTATTTTAATTGCACAATGGCTTTATTAAAAATACATACACACAATCACGCCTTTTATCCCCGAAGGGGTAGGCAATTTTCGCCGTTATTCCGTCCCATGATGTGATAGGGGGCGAGCATATCGCCATATCGGGCACAAATTCCAGACTCGGAGCTGATACTGAATAGAAAAACTCAATGTCACTTTGCCCGATCCGGGGATCGAACCAAAGACCACAGCGTTGCAGTCGTACCATAATACAAATACGCCACCGAGGCAGTCATTCTATTAAAAATGTAAATGCCATTTGATAAGCGGTTGACATATACATATATATACTTATACACTCACGCCTGTTATCCCCGAAGGGCTAGGCAGAGGCGCAACTAGTGCACCCATTTTTCGCCGTTATTCCGTCTCATGATGTGATAGGGGGCGAGCCTATCGCCATATCGGGCACAAATTCCAGACTCCGAGCTGATACTGAATAGAAAAACTCAATATCACTTTGCCCGACCTGGGGATCGAACCCGAGACTTCAGCATTGCAGTCGTACCATAATACAACTACGCCACCGAGGCAGTGCGGTAAGCGCTTAAATGCTTTGAAAACTTCACAGCACTACCCAACACTGGTTTTAGCGGATTCTCGTGATTTTAAAATTACGTTCTGCACTCGTTATCATTAGCTTCATTAGGAAAGGGGTATCCACTATCCGCATACACATTTATCATGACTAATAATGGTTATCATATCCAGTCATAAACCATACTCCCGCGTTTACGACCGGGTTAGTTAGGAAGAGATACAACTAGTACAATCTTACGTCGTCGAACTATATCCGTCCCATGATGTGATGGTCCCGAGTGGCCACGCTTCGATGCAGGTGGTTATTTGAAATAGGGCAGTAAGTGAAGCTACCTTAACCGCTGTAGCTACAAGAAAACATTCTTGCGAGACTGTCTACCATTTTAAAAGATTTGTATTCTTTTAATAATGGCTCCACCGTTTCATCGTTGATTCTGCCAATATCAAGTGGGTAGATGTTATTACATGACTGCCTCGGTGGCGTAGTTGTATTACGGTACGACTGCAATGCTGAGGTCTCGGGTTCGATCCCCGGGTCGGGCAAAGTGATATTGAGTTTTTCTCCTCAGTATTAGCTCGGAGTCTAGTTATTATTCACAGATTTCAATAAATCGATCTCCGTGATTTTCATTAGGGGTTGTCTGTCAATCACGTGAGGATCGAAATGGGGGAGTCGTCAATTATAATCACAAGCGGGGAGGGTGTAGTGATATTTTCCATGTATTTTTCGTTGAACGTGCTATTCAAATAAAATTAGTCTATACTTACCTGTATTTGAAAATAATTTTTAAGATACTCTGTACTAAAAAATACACGTAATCTTGTCCAAAACCTCACCAATTATCACCAGAGCGGTGGGCGGAAAAATAAGATGCTAAAAAATATCACGTAATTAATGGACAACTCCTTACAAGGATTAAACAACTATGGGACTATTGGAGATTTGAGTAATTTTAATGGCAGAATTTGTAAAAACTCTCATTACATTTTTTTAAACCATGTGACTCCAATTCGATTTTTAATGAAACCTCAACCTATTTTTTCCACTTTATAGATATTATCTATACTAATATTATAAAGCTGAAGAGTTTGTTTGTTTGTTTGAACGCGCTAATCTCAGGAACTACTGAACCGATTTTGAAATTCTTTCACTAATAGGAAGCTACATAACTCCTGAGTGCTATAGGCTACTTTTTATCCCGGGAAAATATTTTTGTCCCGGAAAAACTCTTTCACGCGGGCGGAGCCGCGAGCACTACTAATGTCTAATAATATTATTATGTACATCTTATGTTACCTTACTAATATTCTAAGTGCGAACGTGTGTGTAAAGATGTTTTTATGTTAGAAGTAAATGTAGAAACGAAAGTTTGACACATGGGTAGAACATGTCCTGAAAGAACACATAGGCTACTTTTATCCCGGTAATTTACTTCCATGGGAAATAATTGACATTTTTATTCTGATCTTTTCAGTAGATGGCGATGTCCTGTTTTAGGGACTTTTGTAGCAGGCAAGGCTTCACAGGGGCTTAGTCCGAGCAATATCTAGTACTAGCTTTTGCCCGCGGCTCCGCCAGCATTAAAAAGTTTTTCCGGGATAAAAGTCCCGGTTTATATTTTCCCGGGATAAATAGTAGCCTATGTGTTAATCCAGGGCATGATCTACCCGTGTGCCAAATTTCATCGAAATCCGTTCTGTAGTTTTTGCGTGAAAGAGTAACAAACATCCATACATCCAGACATCTATACATCCATACATACTTACAAACTTTCGCTTTTATAATATTAGTAAGATAAATATTGAAATTATATTTGGGAGATGGCATTATTGGACGCACCTTCTAAATAAGTAGGTCTACTTATATGCAGCCTCGGTGGCGTAGTTGTATAATGGTACGACTGCAATGCTGTGGTCTCGGGTTCGATCCCCGGGTCGGGTAGAGATATTGAGTTTTTCAATTCAGTATCGGAGTCTGAAATTTGTGCCCGATATGGCGATAGGCTCGCCCCCTATCACATCATGGGACGGAATAGCGGCGAAAAGTGGTGCACTAGTTGCACCTCAGCTTCGCCTACTCCTTAGGCGTGAGTGTGTGTGTGTGTGTGTTATATGCAGATTAAGTTTATTTTTTTAAATATGTTTTTGGCTGCGGGAGGTTTAGGTAAGTAAGTACATAATATTTTTGTTATAGGCACACACTATATTACTGCTATAATAGGGAACGTGCACGAACTATAAGCAGTACAAAATCGACACAAGAGCCACATGTGGATAAAAATGAACTTTTCAAAGGTATAACTTATTTTTATTATGTTAAAAATGAAAATATGGTTTCCAGCTGAATTTTATTAATACCTAGCGTGGCCAGAATATGCGTTATTATAGATGGGAGCTAGTTATTTTGATGTTATTGAAGCATAATTAGGAGATTATGTTCCCTTACAGATTTGTTTCTATGGAAAATTATCTTTAAAACTTCTTTATTTTTATAAATTACATAATTTCTAAATGATTTTGGAGCTCATAATTATGCATGTTTTATACAGCTTTTATTATTTTTGTCTATTTTAACATAACCATGGAAATTGGATGGTAAGTACTATTCTTGGGAACTTAATAGAATTTTACACCAGTTGTTGTGTTTATTTTTATGTTTTGGAGCATCCAGATATACAGCAACACATTGTCAACCAATTAAATGTTATTTTTCATGATTTTAATATAAATATTTTACGTCAATGTAAAGTATCGATTGGGCCACCAGATGGCAGAGCTTACGACGTGCACGTTCCCTAAACCCAGTTTCTAAGCTAAGCTCGAATTATTCAGGTTACTAAATTGAA
Source organism: Lapara coniferarum (assembly GCA_949316025.1). Classification (NCBI taxonomy): domain Eukaryota; kingdom Metazoa; phylum Arthropoda; class Insecta; order Lepidoptera; family Sphingidae; genus Lapara; species Lapara coniferarum. The sequence continues at coordinate 10,489,811 of OX438923.1, read as the reverse complement.
GTGTGAATAATATTATCTACATAATAAATTTTCATCACAAAACATAGAGCAGCTTTGACGATAAGCCACTTGTATAAAAAAACCATATAATATTATGAGGCTCCCAGATAGCTAAGATAGAAAACCATTTCACGCCTAAGATATACCTAAAAGAGGGCGATAATAATCACCACGCATACATTTATGAATCTAAGAATTTACGGCTATAGGAAAGATAAATCAAACCCAGTGTATATGCTGAACGTGGCGTATACTATACCCACGATAATTATTCGTTCCATTTGACATATGAGTAAGCAATTGCGTTATAAGCTTAATTAAACTTTAGAACGGACATCTAAATACCTACTTCGATTTCAACACACAATCTCCCTTATAAAATACGAGAGGCGTCGAGATTAGTCCAGAATCCAATTACATTTTCCAAATTTCCCATTTTTCCCTCGCCGCGGGTTCAAAGCTCACAGAAAATAATTTTCTTCGCCCCTAAGAAATGAAAAATAAACGTGAGCTACGGGAGGAGCCACGAGAAAGGAGCTGAAGTAATCAGCGTATACGAGCGAGATGCAGAGGGAAATTTATTAGGGAGCGATAAAGATGGATGTGAGGACGCCTCGCACGGGATTTGTCAAATACTGCAGGAGTTTTTTTTAGGCGACAAGAGGCTGTGACTTCAATTGCAAATGAGCTCGGGTGGAGCTGAAGTGCAAACTTCGCTCCGGGGCACGGAACGTTCAACGGGCTGACACGATTTTTTAAATCTTAAACGTGAGCATCTTTTTTAGCTGAGAAACATATGAAAGTGGGAAGAAAGTTCGTAGAGACGGGAATTATTTTAGTATTTTATAATAAGGGCTGCACTTAGCAGACCAATTAAATTTATTTTACTTTTGTACGTTTCTTTTTATATAAAAAAAAAACATTTAAAAGTATTATCAACATAAATAAATGTATTATACCTATGGTAGTTTGCAACACAAACGATAGCCTGACAATATACCTACGGTAGAGACGCGCTCTATATAAGTTCTAAGCTATTATAGCGACAATAAATATAAACTTACCAATAATAAAATTCGCATTATCCACCCCAGAGAACTCAGGCGACCCTCACCTATCAAGCAGTGATCAATGACTAGTATAACTTGTTGAAACCGCGCCAGATGGCACTGCAATCGAACATAGCCTCACGCGAGAGAATTCGAATAGTTTACTTTTATGGCTATAAAGAGGGTAATCGGATATTAGTGAAAACCGCTAGACGACCGGTCTTGCTTATAACCACTTTTATATGGAAATTGAGGTAATGAATGACTTTAGGAATGTTTTTGAGTTGTTTGTGCTTGTAATTAAGCTTTACTTACTGTATAGAACGAAAGTTGTGGTTTCTGCTATTTTAGAGTACCGCTTTGGTAATTTTTTGAAAAATGTATTGTTTTATACTAACTTCTGCTTAACATATCATTTCAAGACCGTCAATAGTCAGGTCAGCTTTAATACCTCATGTGTCAGTCATAATCTGACTTATTTCAGATTCATGGTAGAGTCGTAATGGTCATCGATCAATATTTTCATGCATACACGCCAACAAATTATACACATTCTCCATCATGTGATACACATTCTCGTTTGCGTATCGGCCATCTTCTGCTATAAAAAACGTTCGATATATTGACGCCTAAGTACTTGTGCTTCATTTGCGGATGATTTGCTTGTCCTTTAACATACTAGTCTGTAGGACGATAACGACCTAAAAATAAATTGTTTTGGTAGATTAAAAATGTACTGATAATAAAATGTATATAATGATCTCCCGTTCTGCCTCCACCATTATGAAACACGCATTTTTACTACATTCTACTATTTAGATAATTAATCTTATATTTATGTGTATTCTCGTGATGTTTTCTGTGCTGTGGTTGTATCTAAGCCAATACGGTGACAGTATACGCTTTAGATCGCAGTACATTATTTAAGGCCTGTTTATAGGTTTCAAGTAAATTTTATTCGTCAATTATCGTGTTAAACAGCAAATGTAGATATTACTCATTTAATTACCATTTATTTGGGAAGATAAATTAGACTGCCTCGGTGGCGTAGTTGTATTATAGTACGACTGCAAAGCTGAGGTCTCGGGTTCGATCCCCGGGTCGGGCAGTGATATTGAGTTTTTCTATTCAGTATCAGCTCGGAGTCTGGAATTTGTGCCCGATATGGCGATAGGCTCGCCCCCTATCACATCAGGGGACGGAATAATGGCGAAAAGTGGGTGCACTAGTTGCGCCTCTGCCTACCCCTTCGGGGATAACAGGCGTGAGTGTATATATATGTATATGTATAAATTAGACTTTTGTATTTAAACGGCTTATGTGAGGAGTAGCACCAGCAAGCGGTGAAATCGACGCTTAGTTTTTTCGTAAGACAATGAAAGATTAGCTAAGGTTAGTGTGTTGGTGATATCGATCGGTCGGCAGCGCGCACGCGATGTTCAACCGCTGATTCGGTCGTCTCGTTGACGAGTGACGTGCGTCTGGCAGCTGACTGTGTACTGTCGTAAAGGTACCGCGTACAGTTAGCAAATAAACTATAGAAATAGAATTTAAAATACTTACTGAAGTTTATTGAAAGGGTAATGGACTATACCTATCTGTAAAAAAATTATGTTATGAGTGAAGATAACAATTTTTGAGTATACTAGATGAGTAATGACGTTTACAACCAGAGACCGTAGCCAAAATGCCTTTCCACAATCGTTAGCACTAATTTTCTTCTTAGTCGGGTACTCTTCACAGAGTGGGTATGGTTGTTGCTATGGTGATACATAGAAAGATGTTAACGTCAGTCTTCTTCGAGATTTTCGCAGGTCTGCTAAGGCTTCTTCATTTTTGTCGGCTAGTAGTGCTGTGTGTACACTCTGTCATAAAGAATTGTATTGCCGTTTTTATCAAGTCAGTCCAGGAAATGAGGGATCTGCCTCTAACTCTTTTTCTTTCTACCTGTCCCTGGACCACTAGTCTTTCCATAGAGTCTTCATTTCTGGATATGTGGCCAAAAACCTTTAACACTAATAGAACATCGTATCGAAAAGTCTATCCTTAAAGGTTGTAAAATGGCTTTTTGGCTTCGGCCCCTTTTGTTACTGTTTGTGAAATCCTCCTAGCCAGTTTCGGCCACGGCGGCCAATCTCAACGGATATCAGCCAGGTACGCAGGAGATATTATAGTGCACAAGTGTGTGCGCAATACATAGGTGCACTCGCTATTTCTTCACTCTCATAGTCCGGTGAGACGGCAATCCGACATGACCGGAGAGAGATCAGGCGCAGGACCAACGGCTTTACGTGCTTTCCGAGGCACGGGGGTATCACACCGCCAACTTCCTGACTCCGAGCTGCGACTGAGTAATTTTTTTAAGATGGAAAAACCCAGTCACCAAGTTTTTTTTTTGGCCCGACCCGGGATTCGAACCCAGGACCTCAGCGCGCAAATCGTACTCGTAACGCGTACTACAACTACGCCACCGAGGCAGTCATTCATCAGTTACTGTTTATAATAGGTACTTGGAGGTAGGTAGAGTTCCGATTCCATACCATCCAATCCTACTAATATTATAAAGGCGAAAGTTTGTAAGAATGTATGGATGTTTGGATGTTTGGATGTTTGGATGTATGGATGTAAGGATGTTTGTTCCTCTTTCACGCGAAAACTACTGAACGGATTTCGATGAAATTTGGCACACGGGTAGATCATGTCCTGGATTAACACATAGGCTACTTTTTATCCCGGGAAAATATAAACCGGGACTTTTATCCCGGAAAAACTTTTTAATGCGGGCGGAGCCGCGGGCAAAAGCTAGTACAGGTATATTTCAGTAAGTTAATTATGACGAAGCTTGTTTGGCTTCAGAATCTTTAACAACCCTTGAAGCAGCTAACGATTAACCTGAATTTTTCTTCTGTGTGACTCTGGATGTAGTAAAAACAAATTCGCCTGTGGATTCCGAACCTAAATTTTTTTTATACTGACATAGTAAAGTAACTACACCGCACCTGATGGTAAGTAACGTTGCTTTAAAATGTATCAACTGACGAGCGAGTGACAATTTTGGCCTGTTGGTAAGAGTGCCAGTACTATCATTGTCGTACACATTCATTCCCGCACTTTATCCCCGAAGGGGTAGGCTAAGGCGCTATTAGTGCACCCAGTTTTCGTCAAGTATATCTCGTCCCATGATATGATATGGGTGAAACTGTCAAAATTGTATTATCTAAACAAGATCTTAATTATTATTATGTATAAGGTTTATAAGTGTAGCTTGTTATGCTGTCGGTACGTGCGAGGTCGGAGTGAGTGGCGTGCACGCGACACGTCGCCCGCGTGCCGCTCCGCTCGGCACTGAAGCCTGATAATCATGCCTCGCAGGAAAACCTGTGGTTTTCGCCTCAGCCGTTTAACATACCTATAAGACTTAGATTATAATCGTAGAACAGGTGTTTAGATATTTAGCTTTGTTTTGGATTAAACAAAGTGGTGGAACTAGATTTTTTTTGTTGTAAAAAATATATTTAATAAGCAATGTTTGCTGCTTGATAAAATCGTATGTCTTTTAACATTGTTGTACAAAAAAACTGGAAAGTGTTTAAAAATAATATTATGATTGTTTTTAACCTTAGATTGTGTTTGATCCCATGAGTAACTTACGAGTATGAGCCAAGTTGATAAAATTTCACACATAATTTGATACGAGTATTCCGTTACAATGTTCTGAATCTTGATGCGGGGTATACGTAATCTTACCTCATTTTAACAAAACGAAACTTTTCGGTGATTTAAACAAATTAACACGTTCGCGGACGCTACCACTTGAGTCGGTGTTCTAGATTGACACAGAAAATGTCCATACAAAGTTATATGACGTATGAGTACGTAGAGTCCCATGATATTATATGTTTTAAAGACACCATGACAGAATCGTTGTATCACGTCAACGTTTGCGTACGTTCTGTCATAATAAATAAAAATTAACGAGACGTGTATGGACACAACGTATAATAACGTCCAACGTATATATACGTTCTGGCACATCATAATATGTTGATGTAAGCAGTAGCATCACAACGTCATTATGAGTAATTTTGCAATTGTGTAATTGGTGTTAAATTTCCTATTTAAGTCAATGTTACATTGTGACTCGTCGAATAAAGGCGGTAGTTTGTCAAGGGATCTCAATTCACCTGCATTATCGTAATTTTCAGCCAATACATCAGAAATTAGTGATAATGTTGATAAACCCAATCTCCCGTTTTAAGAGACGTTGTGTGAAGGTAGTTTATCCTAAGTCGTCTCATGGGGTGATATTTGTACCAGATTTGTCGAATTTAATGCCACGTATTGAGAGGATAAATCAATAATTTCAGGTTCCAAGAACCTAAGTCTTTCTTGAATTATCTAATTGAAGCTTTGAATCCCAGTAGGTGGATACGGTCATAGTTGGAGATTTAACCAACTTTAAACGTTTGGCTAGGGGAAAAATATCTTCCGAGGAATTTGAGCCATAGTTTGCACCGTCCTCTTGAAAACGTGATAGGGTAAGGGTTTGAGGTGATGGTATGTTCATAATGCTTCGTGAACGTCACTCCCAGCTGATTCTGTACCGTCTTCATCGCTACTCGATTTAGAACTAACATTGGTATCGGGGTTCTGAGTCGAAGTGCCAACCGAATTTGATTGAAACGTAGTAGTAGTTTCTGTCGATTACTGTCGGTAATTAAAAGAATAAGAACTATCACTATATGATTTATTTCATTGTGGGTCAAAATCCTTATTCGAACCAAAGTCTCCATCATTATCCTGGTAAGGATCCACCTCGGTAGAGTTGTCAGAATCATCATAAATCTTCATGAGTGATGTATTGCGCTTATCTATCCAAAACAAATAAAATAACGCAATAGACATCAATTTCATACAATAAGCTTATTAATTCACAGTATAATAATATAGTCTACAGTCATATAACAATAAAATATATGATATAGCATAAATTTACCATGTTTTGTCTCGGTAAAAATTACTATACGCTACGAAATTGTCACAAGAACGCGAACGCACCGCTGCCGTGACGCTGCCGCACTGGATGTAGGAGCGCGGAAGGCGCGGGTGACGTATAAACACGTTGGGCGGGTGTGCGTACTGTTACCGAACACTATCAACGGCACTTATTTGAAATGGTTAAAACTTGCTTGTACGTGACAGTAAGGTGTCGGGTATTTCACTTGTTGTGACACAAGGTACATCCAATAGGATTTTAACTTGAAAGTTCATCGGAAATGAACGATCCGTCGTAAATAATATTTTTCATTTGAACGTCATTGTACGTTGTGTCATATCAAAATCTCAAATTATGACGTATAATCTCGTTCTGTCCGCGAACGTGTTAAGTCAAATTCTTACCAATGAACACTATAAGAAATCGTCTCTACTTTGAAATTAAACTATTTTTACAGATTTTATCGCGGTTTTTTATTTTATTTTCTGCCGACGTTTCGAAGGCTTTTCAACACTTCGTGGTCACGGAGCAGACTGTGCAGAAAGTGCTGAAAAGCCTTTGAAACGTCGGGAGAAAATAAAATAAAAAACCGCGATAAAATCCGTAAAAATAGTTTAAATCCAATGTCTAACATTCGCGTAAACGTGAGGAATCATTATCGTCTATACCGTTAATCCTTAACCTATTACTAACGTAATCCAATGCAGGTACATAAAATAGTTTACGCAAGTCTTGTGCAATGGATGGAAATAAATTATGATAAAGCGTAGCGGGCAGTAGGTGAGCAGAGTTGTAATCGGCGCATGTGTCGCGCGTAAGCAGCTCGTGATAGATGTAGCGACAAAAATATTACGAGCACGAGGCGCGGATGATTACAGTGCGATTATATTAACTTATTCTCTTCTGAGTGAACTCATTTACTTTTGGCTTCACTCTCAAGAGACTCCCAGCCTTTAACGGTGACCATAATAGATATGAAACAAAGTCTATTTTTACCATTGTTAAACTGGTTAATAATAATTCTATGCAATTCTAGCTAACGAGCTAGCAATATTCGTTTTTTGAATATCTGCTTTTCACACTTGACTTGACTTATGTAAGTCAACGCGGGCGAGAATTAGTTCGCCAATCGCCATTGTCCATGTTCAGATGTACCATAATAGCTAGCAATGATTAATCCACCTAAATAAGCCTTGAATTTATGATATTTACGGTTACATCATACTATTATATCACATAATACAGATTCTAAGTTATGGTATTATGTATGGATCCTTTAAACTTTTATAAGCGTCTGGATTGACATTTTATAAACGGATAATATTTTGAGCTGCACAATAAATCGTATGGTCAAACATTGAATCCGTTAAGATTTCTTACATTAAAAGGGTTAAAAATATAGTCAAATTTAGGTTTTATTTTTTTAACGACCAAAATAACCCGCTTATTAGTATGGGAAGCCCATTCTCAACAGTAAGCAGTATATAATACTAGCTTTTGCCCGCGGCTCCACCCGCTTGAATAAGTTTTCCCGGGGATAAAAGTTCCGCTGCATATTTTCACGGGATAAAAAGTAGCCTATGTGTTAATCCAGGACATCTACCCGTATGCTAAATTTCATCGATATACGTTTAATAGTTTTTGCGTGAAAGAGTAACAAACATCCGGACATCCATACGTACTTACAAACTTTCGCGTTTATAATATTAGTAAGATAGAGCTGGTAATTTTTAGTATTTAACATAATTTTGTATTTACTAATTCATTATTGAACTCAATGAGTCAGTGACTAGAGTGCACAGTAATCTCGCGATCGGGTATTAGTTGGTGTCGCTAGGTGTGCGGCGCGTATTCCCTGAAGTTATTATGGGCCAGTGAGCCGGGTAACGAACCACCACCCTCCGACTCTGGTTTACTGTAAATAATACAACACGTTACCGTACATACCCATGATTATAATTCGCGAATGTTTCCATTTACTAAATATCAAAGGTCTTTTAATTTTGTTTCATGAATTTTATTTCTGACTGCCTCGGTGGCGTAGTTGTATTAAGGTACGACTACAATGCTGAGGTCTCGGGTTCGATTCCCGGGTCAGGCAAACTGATATTGAGTTTTTCTATTCAGTATCAGCTCGGAGTCTGAAATTTGTGCCCGATATGGCGATAGGCTCGGCCCCTATCACATCATGGGACGGAATAACGGCGAAAAGTGGGTGCACTAGTTGCGCCTCTGCCTACCCCTTCGGGGATTCGTGAGTGTATGTGTGTATGTGTGTGAATTTTATTTCTCGTAAGTTTTTCGGTTTCTGAAAGAAAATTTACCTAAATCTGTTTTGTATTTTCTAATTTCTCAATGCTGACAATTTGTATGTTATGTGTATGGAGAAAAATAGTGGTCACGAATTATAATTTCATTTGATTCTTAGTACCACTATTAAGCGTGAGGTCGTGGATTCAATTCTCAGATCTGGCAACTAAAACTTGTGTTAAAAAGGTAGTGTGAAGCATTGTCGGAGATAAAGAACGTGGTCCTTTATTATTAATGGATTTTTCTGAATTTTTTAGGGAGAAATTATATGGTTTTTTTAAATGTCGATGCCTGTATCATAAAAATTAAATTCTAGAAAACCATCTGCCTAGATCACACTATTCAGCTTGAACTCAGTTGCCCCTAACCCTTAATCTGGTTATGATTAACAACTCGTCCTCTCTCGTTGCAAATTGCAATGCGTGCGCTCCGGTGAACGCAGTTAATTTCGAACCGAAATTATGCTACTATTTGCTGATAGTATATTAGTGTGATTAAAACCATACGTTTGTAGAATTGGTTTATTGATGTCGATTTCAGATACTTTGTTACTACTAATGAGAAGTGAGAATCATTATTACGCAATTCTCAGTTTTCATGGTTGGGTGTAAAACTAGAGTTTGATTTTCGAATTTTCGCCGAACATTTCTACCTAGATCATAATATGTCCAAGAAAAAATTGATACTAGTATCTCGAAAAATGCCTTTCCAGTGACAATGCGGGGAAAAAAGCGGTCGTAACCACAAGCTAAATCTAGTAATACATAATTAAATACGAGGTTCCGTTGAATAGTGTCACCGTATCTGTGCGGACATCTGTACACACAGCGTGTCCCTATATCGCCGTAATCGTATGTACATAATGAAATGAGAGCAATATGCGTCCTCGGCCCCGTGAGACCTCCGACGCGCGGACGAAATATACGTGGATGTGGTAAGTTAGGGAGCGTGATACGCGTGATATTTGCTGGTTTTTAGTTGGTTTAGATTACGTCTTATGTTTCAAATTTACACTTTTCTAATAATTATAGCTATTACTGAATAGTAAATTATATCATACTTCCTACTATCCTATCCTACTAATATTATAAAAGCGAAAGTTTGTAACAATGTATGGATGTCTGGATATATGGATGTTTGTTCCTCTTTCACGCAAAACCTACTGATCGGATTTCAATGAAATTTGGCACACAGGTAGATCATATCCTGGATTAACACATAGGCTACTTTTATCTCGGGAAAATATAAACCGGGACTTTTTTTTATATCGGATAAACTTTTTAATGCGGGCGGAGCCGCGGGCAAATGTTAATTTAAAATATAAAAATGAAATAAATACTATATTATACTTTGCCATCAATGTGTAATTTTAAGTTTAATTTTAAATCTCCTAACAGTTTTTAATCTGTGTAAAACCGATAAACAATAATACATTTATCTAAAACCAATAAATTAAGCCCAGTAACGTGACAAAGCATACCACAACCAATAAAAATATAGCCATAAACTTTTTCTATATTACCGCATCCAAAATCTCGCGTACAGCGGGTGTTAGGTCTCTAGAGAATCAGCCCCCTGGCACCGCGATCTAGTCTTGATTTATTTGTCGAACCCTCGTCCGACGCGGCGGGCACAAGTGTTTACACACTGGTGTCGCTTTTGTTTACTGCTTTTTGCATTCTTAATTAGGGTCATGAGGTTCTATGCATCAAAAAAATGTTGATGGAAAGTAATTTTAATATCTGGGATTTGATCAGAGTTTAAGAAATCTGACTAAGCTATTATTTTCTAATTTAAATAGAAGCACTTTGAAAATTCAGCGAAGTGGCTGTATCAAACTATACTTAAGTTTCTCTGTCATAAATAGTGTAGGTAAATCATTCTTTATTCTTTCTTTCTTTCTTTCAAAATTTGCCGGGACGTTGATAAAAAAAACACATTAATTTAGAAAAAAAGCCACAGTTACTATGACCAAGACTACATTAAATTAATTCTTTAGATAGGCAAGCCAAACCGCCGAGGCATGCCATATTTCTCGTTGGTAGACATTAAATTTTGACTATACCGTATTTGCAATCAAGTTTAATGAACCAAGTAATTTACATATACATATACATATACACTCACGCTTATTATCCCCGAAGGGGTAGGCAGAGGCGCAACGAGTGCACCCACTTTTCGCCGACATTCCGTCCCATGATGTGATAGGGGGCGAGCCTATCGCCATATCGGGCACAAATTCCAGACTCCGGACTGATACTGAATAGAAAAACTCAATATCACTTTGCCCGACCCGGGGATCGAACCCGAGACCTCAGCTTTGCAGTCGTACTGTAATACAACTACGCCACCGAGGAAGACAAACCAAGTAATTTGATTGTGCTAAAAAACAAAACGTGTGTTCCGTCATATCATGTGATAGGGGTCAGCCTATCAACATAGGGCACAAATTCCAGACTGTGGGCTGATACTGAGCAGAAAAACCTAATATCACTTTGCCTGACTTGGGATTTGAACCTGGGAGGGACCTCGAAGCGGTGTTGCACGCCCACGTGATACAGCATTCTGTCTTAACATTCCTATAGTACTTGAATAAAATAGACAGTCAAAACGACACATCACACAAATCGCATCTTTAGGATGAAAACGACACAATTCAAAAAGATAGAAAATTGAGTTCTCGTCATAAAATTACTTAAAACGAAGTTCTCAATACAATAATAGTTCAAACACAGCCATATTCAAGCAGAAAAAGGACAAAACTGTTATATCAGTCCCATTTTTATTATATTTTCATAAATAAAGGACTAGTTTTTAGCCATTGAAAAATGACAACTCAATTTTCTATTTTTTGAATTGTGTCGTTTTCGTTCTAAAGGCGAAGTATTGCATAAAAATTAAAAATATCCTTCAGTAGTTTTGAAGTAACGTTGTATGTTGCAATGTTTATGTACATGCTGGTATCATCACATATGTCTATATGGTGGTGTGGAAATCTTTATTTCAATTAATTATGCATGCAATAAATTATGATATTTCAATAATATTGATTTTGAATATAAAATTTCAGTGGCAGATTATTGCAGTAATCATTAACTAAAATGTACAATAAAATGCCTATAATTGCCTAGTAATTATTTAAATTCTATGTATGTGGTTAATGAGTTAGTTTTTTGTTACATGAGTATGTCTAGTCGTATGCATCTTCACATTGCATAATGTACGAAAATAAGTAATAGCGAAAATCGAAATACATGTAACGCCTGTTTCACAGGTTTCAAGTACTTACTTAAGTTTTGTTTGATACTCAGGGCCGATTACATGGCGTGCTGATAAACGCTATTCGTCTCATAAATGTATAAGTTACAATTTAATCTAGAACCATAGATTAGTCCTTAGGGCCAGTTTCCCCGGTTCGTGATAAAGTTTGAGATAACTATACACACACATTCACGCCTATTATCCCCGAAGGAGTAGGCAGAGGCGCAACTAGTGCACCCACTTTTCGCCGCGCGTATTCCGTCCCATGATGTGATAGTGGGCGAACCTATCGCCATATCAGCCACAAATTCCAGACTCCGGGCTGACACTGAATTTAAAACGATATAACTTTGCTCGACCCGGGAATTCAACCCAAGACTTCATTGCAGTTATACCGTAATACAACTCCGCAACCGCACAGAGGCAATCCGAGATAACTATCTATACATAATATAATAAAGAAGTAGAACCGGTGTGTCTGTACATTAAACAATGTGATAACAAAGAAAGGGGGTGCCTAAAGAAGAGTAATGGAACACAAATCAGCAAATTTTGTAATTCTTTCCTGCCTGTCTGTTTGTTACTGCACATCTTCAAAATTACTGAACGGATTTCGATGAAATTTGGCAAACGGGTAAATCTTGTCCTGGATTAACACAAAGGCTACTTTTTATCTTGGGAAAATGATATAATAATAATAATGGTGTACATATATTCGTAGGATCTGTATCCCTACGCAAGCCTTCCAAAAGGACCGGCCTTCGTGCCTTGAATTTCAACAGGAAAGATACAATAATAATATGAGCCTTTATTCAGACACAACATTTACAGTGCGTGTTAGTAGTTATATTTCAGTTAGTAGACATCGATATCTTGGTCAGTTTGCTCAACTTTAGCAAAGGCCTCCTCCAATTCTTGCCACTTTTTCCTATTTAGCGCTGTTCTGGTCCATGTTCTCGTTGCTGCTTCCCACCTTCGTAGTTGTCTTCCCCGTCTTGTTTTCCTGGGATACCAGAATAAAATACTTTTGTTCCATTTTTCTATTCCTCTTACAATGTGTCCTGTCCATTTCCATTTTAGTTTTCTTATCCTTGGGAAAATAATATACGGGACTTTTATCGCGGAGAAATGTATTCAATTGGGTGGAGCCGCGAGTTCTGTTCGAGACCTGTGAAACCAAAAGTAGTAGTTTATATAGCGGAAAACTTCCGTATAAGCTATCAGGAACTTTATCAGCATGTGGTGAAGCTGGCCCTAAGTAATCATTCCATAATCGGGTTTCATTAAAAGGTTAAAAAACTAGCAAAATGCCCGTGGGATATGCAAATAGAGAGCGTTAGTGTCGAATTTATAATTTAAATCCAACCCAACTTAGCGAATTTCCTCCCCCAAGCCGCATGTCGCGCGTCGGTGGCGCACACAATTGACGTTTCGCCCGCGAGTCCCTGCGCTTTGTGTGCGCGACGTGAATGCGCGGCCTAATCCTAGTCACGTGACCGCCACGCGCCTACCTCCTGCATACGACAACCCGATAATAGTATTTTTCCAAAAAAGTTTTTACTCACTCTACGCTCAACATCCAATCTCGACTCTATGCCTTGAACATAGACATTCTATTGCAAATGTCAAATTTTGGCGGTAAAACCATTGCCAAAATGGCGTCGCGCAAAAAAGCGTGTCCTTTATCTTAACTGATTGGATAATCTGTGCTCAAACGTTATAGTATATCGTATCGGAAACAGAAATGTAAGCCCCTACATCATGATTAAGTTTTCTGGTGTAGGGCGGACCGAAGTGCGAAATTACAGTGATTTTTTGACATGAGTATCGTGTTTCTTTTGTGTCGGTACAGTTTTTGGTAAAATTTGCCAAAAACGTTCCGATCTAATTATTAGCTTTGTTCCCTGTTTTGTTGGGGTTCCTATTGTAATGAAGTAAGAGACTTTGTGTAACAGATTTATAAGTCGTTTTCGGATTAAGGGCATTGTGCTTTAATAAGAATTATTGGTAATGGGATCGGATAAGTTCTACCTATTTAGGTAGTTTCGATAAAACCAATAATTATTTTATCGATGGGTATCCATAATAAGTAAACGGTCATTTTATACGAAAAATATATAAATTTGGTATTTAGATTTATTTATCAAACGAATATGTGGAAAATATAGGTAAAATAAGTAGTCGAAGTTGTTTTATTTTAAGAATAATATTCATTAAATTATGTTAGGTACTTATAAGTTATACCTTCCTAGCTAGGTACAGTTAGCAACATCAGTAGCTGAACAAATTCATAATTTCAAATCGGTTACACATGTTACGTTGAAAAATAATTTGTTTCTTAGTGTGAAGTAAAATAAATCTCTTTTATTCTATTTTTTAAAGAGGTTTTTATTTGGTAAGAACACGAAAGTGAAACGATTTGAAGTTTTGCATTTGTCCAGCTATTTATGTACATAGGTTTGGTAGAGTCAGGCCTAAATCTCGACTTCATAAATCAATACTTTAGTAACAAGTATATTTATATTTTCTGGTATAAAATCGATTAATTTGTTTATTTGTATGATCCAATCATCCCTTTTTAGGCGAAATATTATAATAAGTTTCTTTTCATAACTACAGTATGCAGAAGTGTGTGTAATATAATAAAAATAAACTTTAATCGGTAACAACGCTGACTAGATAAAACAAAAACTGCTGTTTTGGAAAAATATTAAAACCAACAGATGAATACTGTTTTAAAAACAAAGCGGAGTCGGCGAGGATTTTAGCAAATATTAAACAGTTTGACCCCTGCATATAGATGAGGTATTTCCCGCGTCGGCGACCATTCGGGGTGCCACCTGATCACGTATTCATGGGGCGATCACTGATGCCATGAGACATGGAGTTACGAAAACAATATCTTGTGAAGAAATTGTAATATTGTCTATATTATATGTGATTTTCTACGGAGTGAAATAGTATAAGTTGATGAAAGGTGCAAAATGATGTAATTTGTATTTTATGAAATTCATTTTTATCGCAATTATTCACAATTATTTATTAGATTTAGTAAATAATTCGGCGTCATCCTATTTAGTACAAAGGTGCTTTTTTGATCTATTATGTAATTCTACTAGCTTTTATCCACGTTATATTTATTTACTGCATAACATAGCAATCCTTTTACCTAATTCGCCTAGATTTAGAGTAGAATTTGCTGAAATAAAATTACGTGTCACAAGGTATTATGTGGCATAAGCTATATCATTCTATAGCAAGTCGGGTAACACGATAAATAATAAAAATTCTGGGAAAATGGGGGAGGCCCCACAAGCTAGGACTTGCCTCCATTTGGGTACGTATTTGAATTTAGAACAATAGTATTACAAGTGTTACTGTAAACAATAATCGCCAGCTCCAAAATGTTGTCTTCACACATCCTCTGCCAATATTTGGCGAAAACGATATTAGGATAATCTAAGTATGATTTGAGTGGGGAGCGAGCGTGTTTGCCGGCACATCGCCTACATTTGTGTACGCACACAACGTGTAGCCGATGCTATGCAGAATATGCGAGCGCATCCAATTAAAACGGTATTTGATTGGCGATTATGTAACGAGGCAAATACATTACTATTTACGATGGTGAAAAACAAGCCTGCGACAGGGTTGTTATTTACAGATAATCTGTGTGGATGACCTCAGAGGTAGTGGTGGGCTTGGGCTGTGAATAGCGGAGTTTTGAGTTCGGTTTCTAGTTTACATCATACGACAATAGGATACAAAAATGCACCTTGTCCAACCGTGGTGCGTATTTTGCAATTAAAACTCATGCTGATTTTAATTACCCCATCCATGATCTATGATTGAACCTGGAATCTCCAGCAACATCAATATCGTTGGCCACACGATGTTCACTGATGAACATAGGTGGTAGTCCTTCAAAATAAGGGACATTCATGTATTGAGCCTATCTATCTAGTATTATAGTTCCTTTATAGATTGACTGCCTTGGTGGCGTAGTTGTACTACAGTACGACTGCAAAGCTGAGGTCTCGGGTTCGATCCCCGGGTCGGGCAAAGTGATATTGAGTTTTTCTATTCAGTATCAGCCCGGAGTCTGGAATTTGTGCCCGATTTGGCGATAGGCTCGCCCCCTATCACATCATGGGTCGGAATGATAGCGAAAAATGGGTGCACTAGTTGCGCCTCTGCCTACCCCCCTTCGGGGATAACAGGCGTGAGTGTATATGTATATATTTATAGATTGACAAGCACTTATTTTGAAATGAAGATATCTCAAATATAAAGACATAAACAGATTTTAAAATAGTTCCCACAAAAATATTCAACATGTAACTCTCGAAACATGGTCTTAAAATGTTGAGGGCCGTTCAAATTGAAGAGTATTATAAAAATTATCGGGCACATTGTGTAAGCTTCGAGTGCTCTTATACATTTGGGTCTAGTGTCTCCCCCTGTGCAAAGTTTGCTGAACAATTTGTGCTCTCGTGATGGACGTCCCAGGGCGCGCTTCGCTTTTGTCAGAAAAATTAAAATTTAAAAATGCTCACGGCGATTAAATTGTTTTTGTTTCAAATTACTTAGAGCTGAGTTTAAATAACTTTTATTTATATTTCAGTGCTAAGATTCGCCAACCAGGGATAGAGCCAGTATCGGAGGTTTGGCTTAAAGTTGTTGCTTTAATGTGATGTTCGGTGTTTAAATTAATAGTTACATTATATGTCTTATGTTGAAGGTAAAACGGTGAAGTCGCAAAGCGCGTCATGAATGAGTAGGTATCGTAGTTTCTTTCTACTGCAAAATCCACTAATCGTATTAAATTTCGCTTATTCAAACGAAAGACACCAGCATTTCCAAGTTCAGACAGGGTAACTTTTCCTCACGATGGTTCTGTTCCAAAATATGTTCTTAAAACGCCATGTTATCATTAACAGCTTGTAGTTGTTATATACAATAAAATATTTGCAAAACTTAAAAACAATCTCCACGTGACTTAGTCCGCCGCCCGTCGCGCCAACATATTGATAATAGCGTCAAGCTGCCTTCAAGCAGAGATGCGCCCAGCTGTTGCATTCGCTTCGAGAGCTGTACTATTGTATTGAAAATGAACATGACGTAACTAAGTGCTTGCATTTGACCTGCATTTGACGGTCAAGTGAGATGTTACAAATATCTGTTATGCATTAAATAAATTACAAATTATGCATTGCTACAAATACTAATTAAAACGTACCACTTCTGTGAGAGTAATGTGCAGATTTCATACCTACATTTTCATGTTCTAGTGGAACCTAAAAAAAGAACCAACCATGTATAGTCAAGTAAAGCGACTTATTTAGAACCTTGAGGTGGGCGAGCACACACTTTTCTGAGTATACAGTTTATTGCAGTTGGAAAGCTTATTTGGTTAGTTGATATTTATACGATTGTAGAATATACGAAATTAATACCATTTTAATAGGACTTATCAATAAAAAAAAACATGCGGATAAAAGTACAACGTAGTACTATGAGAGTGACGTTTTTCGGTCATTTATTTGATAATGATGAATGATAATTGCTGATCTCGTGTTACGTTAGTTAAACTGTTCACCTAATTTGATATAAGCTGCTTCAGCGACTTTAACAGCTGTGATTTTCTTACAAGGTTGGTAATGTTACTCGACAACAAGTTGACATATGCAAGACACGACGTCTTAATTATTGAATATCAATTATCTTTTTTATTGATTTAGAACGACGTTATAGTTTCAAAATTGCCTCATTGAATTTGCGTAACAATTATCTAAACTAACATTAGGTTTTAAACCTTTTGCGCTGCAACGTACCTTCAGGCATCGGTCATCATGCTTGGAATAAAATACCCACCGTTTGACCAACACATATATATTATTGTATAATGTTAGAACTAAGGCATTTTCTATATTCCACATTAAAATATATTCTATACTTTAATGTGGAAACATGTAATTGATGCTTTGTTAGTGTTTTGAATTGTATTTTGTAACACTGTATGTTCCCAAATAAAATAAAATAAATACGAACAGAATCATAAACTGTCATCCATAAATCACATATTTCGTAATTAGCCACCACATAAATATAATTTTAAGCACCCTTTTTTAACCTTTGCTAGTGGCCATGTTGGCACGCACGCTAATTCGGCCACACCGCCATTGAAAACGCTAAGTAATATGGATTTAACGTTTGTCCTACCATTAATGTAAAGAGGTCTAATTATGGCGTAGAATGTAGCTTTTGTATCTGGAACCCTCAGTGCGGTGCGCATTCTACGCCTTGTTAGAATCATTGTGTGTATAGATTATGATATTGGTGGATATGTTTAACGTCTGAAATGAGTTTGGTTGTAGTCACATGTTTAGCGTATCTGATTTAATTTACACCATTAGTTTAGGTTGTAGCAAGATATCCTCATCCATGCATACTCAAGGCTTTTTTTATCCTCGAAAGGGCAGGCAGAGGCGCAACTAGTGCACCGACTTTTCGTCGTGCGTATTCCGTCCCATGATGTGACAGAGGACGAGTCTATCGCCATGTCGGGCACAAATTCCAGACTCCGGGCTGATGCTGAATAGAAAAATCAAATACCACTGTGCCCGACCCGGGGATCGAACCCGAGACCTCAGCATTATAATGGTATCGTAATACAAATACGCCTCCAAGACAGTCTATAGCCTTTTGATTCAAATTATATTTAAATATAATTATCGGGATATACCTATTTATGTTGATATTTTGTTGGCTTATGTGTAGTCAGTGATTTTTAGCCTTCTAACTTTTCCATTGTCTCTGAGAGACCAAAACCAGAAGTGCAAAAATTTAATCCCAAAATCCACTCTGTGCATATCTTTAACCTAGAAATGAATAGTGTACAAAACAAATCGGCAACAAGGGGAGGCGTGGCGACGCCCCGCGGCGCGCGTATGTCGCCGTGTTGCCAACAACAGAAAAAATTACAATTCTGCTCTATTGTGCTGGCAGCCCCGATGACAGGTCGCTGTTGGACACATGTTTGAGGCATTTTAGGGCAATTCCTTCGCGTAATCGGCGGTGTTTTAATGTTCTCTGTAGATTTATGATGTAGGGTCGCGCTTGCCACCCTCAGTTTTGGTTTAATATCGTTAGCGACGAAATTACCTACGATATTGCAAATGATGAGGTGTTATATTTTTGATATGCGTGCGTTGAAGTTTAGGGATTTTAAAGGCATGTCATAAACAAACAAAATCTGTGATGTTGTTTTTATCAGTAGGTACGTAATTTTAATATTAAAATCAATGTTAGTAAAAGTTTACAATTCTGTTTTTGAATATATCGTTATTATTGCCAATACTTTTGACGAGCATTTATCAAAAGTAACATCTTTTTTTACATGTCTTTGTATCCGTAACTTACTTATTCTAATAAGACTTGGTAAGAATAGATTCACATAAAAGTGCATTCTATTGGACTTAATATCATGAAAGGAGAAAATAATTTGAAACTCATCACTCCGATCCGACACGACTGCTGAGGTCAGAAAAATAAAAAATGATCGCTCCAAACGATGGCTAGTGAATGAACGGTCATAGAGAATCATCAATCAATCGATCAATGGTTCACATTCGGTCAATGATTGACGTGTAGACAGAGACATGTAAATGAGCCAGAAAGCATCGGCTAGCATGTTATCCGTTAATCTAAAACAAATTTGTATGTATAATTTCCCAATCAACCATCCTGGGAAAATAATATCCTATTGAAAATTCTCATTTGAATTTTATAATAGGATGTTTTTATTCGTAACTGTAAAGCTTACGAGTAAAGAGAGAGTCAACAGTCAGTGAATGCATATTCTAGTAACCGTCACTTCTCATAGAACAATTATTATTTATATAGAATAAAAAAAAAACTTTTTAACAAAAAATAAACCCACTTCAAAACCACTGCAAACCAAAAAATAATTCAACTTTATATTCGCTTAGTACCTATATACGTATATTTGGAGTCGATGCCTAATTTAAATTGCCAGCTAAGCCAAGGAAATACAAGATCAAATATACGAAAACATTGTTCAATTTAAATTAGGCACCACTCCAAATATACGTATATACTAAGCGAATATAAAGTTGAATTATTTTTTGGTTTGCAGTGGTTTTGAAGTCGGTTTATTTTTTGTTAAAAAGTTTTTATTTATTGCTTTTTTGTTGGTTAATTACAGAACAATGTAAACAATAAATCATAGATATACGATTGCAGCATTCGCGAGTCATCTGCTGTTAGTTATTGAAGAGTTCCATTGTGTATCTCCGAAGATCTTCATAAATTATATACTAAAACCTTCCCTGAAAACTATACATTTGAACATCGAAAACCACATCCAAATCGGATCAGTAGTTTTTGAGAAACTCGCGGCCATACAAATTCACATACATACATACATACATACAAACATACATACGGATCGAATACAGAACCTCCTTTTTGAAGTCGGTTAATAAGTTAAAACCAGCCTGCATCCAACTTGTTCCTGCGACCTTCATAAAGTCGTCTGACCATTTTGTAGGTGGTCGTCCAACATCCTTGTAATAGGTTCGTTTTGAAATCTTTAAGGGAGGCCTATTTTGAGCAGGGGTCTTCATATGGCCAATGATGATAATAATTATGAATATATTTTATCAGTTAAGCATTAGTAGTTGTTGTAGACGAGTACGTCTATTTAGGTCAAGTAGTCCAACTAGGCGAGTCCAACTTTGAGAAAGCGGTCAAACGGCGAATCCAGCTCGGATGGGCAGCGTTCGGGACACAAAGCAAGGTCTTCTCGTCCAAAATACCTCAGTGCCCGAAGACAAAAGTCTTCAATCAATGTGTGTTACCAGTGATGACATACGGCACTGAGACGTGCCCTCTGACTATGGGCTGCCTAAGACGGCTCACGGTCACTCAGCGAGCTATGCTAGGTGTTTCTCTACGCGATCGAATTAGAAATGAGGAGATCCGTAGAAGAACGAAAATTACTGACATAGCCCAGCGGATTAGCAAGATGAAGTGGCAATGGGCAGGGCACATAGTACGAAGAACTGACGGCAGATGGGGCAAAAATTTCTCCAGTGGACAACACGCAAGCGCAGCGTCGCCCGTCCACCTGCAAGGTGGACAGACGACTTGATAAAGGTCGCAGGAACGCACTGGATGCAGACTGCTTCTGACAGGTCCATCTAGAAATCTTTGGGGCAGGCCTATGTTCAGCAGTGGACGTCATGTGACTGATGATGAAGCAGTAGTAGTAGTGTAGTATTTTTCTGCAACAAGTTTAAAAAGACAGAGTCCGCGCGATGCCTAAAATTTCTATTCAGACTTATTAAAAACGATAAACCTGGTCCCATCAAGTGTAGGTTATTCAGAAACTTTAATTTTTAAAGTGGCATTACTCATCATTATCTATACATTATTTAGTTCTAACTTAAACATTAAGAATAAGATACTAAAAGCAGACTTTTTATCGCGCCCATTAAGAATAGGGGGACAGTACAATTAAGCTACAGCTTTGAATAAATCAAATTTAAAATGCCTCTTTTCTAAATTTAGTAAACCATAAAGTCAACAGCCACCCTTGCCATTTGATACGTCGCATTACTGCTTATCTATGCACCACGCAGGCGTCCACACCCTTCCGTCGTTATCTCGATACTGGTAGATACAACAACAATTCATCCCCCTCCCTTGCCGCTTATCTTTGAACCAATCGCGAGGGAGAATTTAAGGCGTTCGAAATTTAAAATTTTGAATTTTGAAACCTATTAGGATGCGTTAAAGAGTTGCTTGAGCTATCTCTTTGGCTAAGTAAAGAGCGTTGAGTTGATTTGTTTAAGATATTAAATATTAGTTTCTAACTTGTGATAACATCGAAATTGTAAATCACTTGTTCGTCCTAAGTAATTTTAAAGTGTCAATTTATCCCTTATTATCGATATCAAAGGATTCTATGAAAGCAAACGAGATCCGAGTATTAGGAAATTTAAAGCTTACTATAAACATGTATTATAAATACGAGTCTATGGAGATGTTTGAATCTTACGTTGTTTATTAGAAGTAAACGTTAAAATTTAACTGGAATGAATTTAAAGACGAAATATTGTACACAAACAGACCGTATACTAGACTAATATATGGACTACTTAAACTTTAAAGGTTCCACGCGTCCGCAGCCGTGAGCAAAACCTAGTTTATGAGATGAAACCACAAAATCGGTCATTAATGTGTATCAAACAAGCGAAATTAAATTGATCCGCACTTCTGCGCCATACGGCGTATCTTCCACGCGAGTACACCCCCGAGGGCAGTTAGCGACGTGCCAACATAAAGAACAACTGTTGCGATACTGATACGTTTTGTATTGTGGATTACACTGCAACTGGCCGCTTGTTTAGCGCTTCGAGGAATCACTATACTGAGAGGTGAGTGCATATATAAAAAAACATAACCATTTTCTGGAGTAGAATATCACTTTTTCAAATAATTTTAATAGTAGAAATTTTAGGTTTTATAAAAAGGAATTCAATTGACTACGTTGATGTAGTTGTATGTTGTATTAGCCTATAATGTCCCAATGTCGGGCAAAGGCGTCCCCAAGATCCTTCCATGAATCGCGATGCTGCGCTACAGTGAACCAATTATTGTCAAATGAATCCAGTTCGTCCTAGAATCTTTTCTTTGGTCTACCTCTACGCCTACGAGTAGTATCAGGGCTCCACAAAGTGGTAATCCTGGCCCAAAGCTCGTCAGGCATACGACTAATGTGGCCAGCCCAGTTCCATTTAAGCTTAGTGGCTTTCTAAGCTACATCGGCAATTTGAGTTATGCAGCGCAAATCGGTGTTTCGAACGCGATCTGTTAACTTAACACCTAGAATGCTGTGCTCCATTGCCCGTTGGCAAACATTGAGCCTGGACTTTTGCTGTTTGGTGAGAGACCAGGTTTGAGCACCGTAAGTCGTGATGGGAAGAATGCAATCCAGGAGCTCCCGCTTGATATACATTGAAAGATAACATATAAGCAACTCCTTTATAGACCAGAAACCGCATTTGACTACGACTGAATGTAAAATATTGACAAATTATAATTAGGGAAAGATATTAAGCAAATGGTTTGCAATGATTGTTCATTCGCATGGATAACTTTTTTTTATTTAACAATCTATTTATTAAACTTTATACTGATTATAATTTTCGTAATAATCAAGTCCTCAAATACTTAATTCAACATAGGTAAAGTAAATAGTGTTCAATAATAGTACTTCTTATCAAATAAAAAGGTTTTATAATCCGAAATTGATCGAACATTTCCCTTATTATTTAACAATACACAAAAAATACAATACAATAAAATTGACAACACAAAAAACCATTACGAATACAATTTTGGCTTTCAAATTGTGTATTTGGCTTAGGGTTAAGAAGCCATACATTGTGTCACAATGAGGGTGTCTTTTTAACACCGACTATTTTGATGGGTTGACTCGTTTTTGCCCCTTCTAAAGGGGTAACGCTCCCGTGTTACATTTTTTTCTATTTATTATGACTAGTGAAATTAAAATTTGTCAATGCTGGTTTTGGTTTAGCGTTGCTGTCAGTTTCTTATTACTTAAAATAACCTTAAGTGATATTATGGGCAGTACCTATATAAGTTTTAGTCTTCAGTTACTTTTTTTTTGTTTAAAATTGTAACAGCAATATTCTTTTTTCTTTCTTTCTGCATATTTTTGGAACGAAGTTCCTTATCGCGCGTTGTGAAAGGGAGCTAGACGGAAAAAATTCTCACGAAAAGTTGAGCGACACTTTTATACTTGCCCTGTGAAACCAGCCAGTAACAATAAAGAAATGGCCGTAAAAGTGACATTCGAAATTTAAATAAAAAGACAATTTAAATGCTTTTTAGAGTAGTTTTGGAACGAATAAAATATGTATGAAATTTAAATAAAAAAGGCAATTTAAATGCTTTTTAGAGTAGTTTTTTTTTCGTTAGTTGTATGTTAATTTTAATGTCAATGCTTGCTTAGGTGATGATCGTGATCCGATGACATATCTATTGTGTAGGTAGAAGTAAATGTTTTCATTGATGTGGTAACGTTTTAATGAAATATAGTCAGTCAGATAGTCAGTGTACTTAACATCTTATGTCTCAGGATGACGAGCGCAGTGGAATGCTACACAGTACTTTGTAACTCAAGGTGCTGGATGGTGTTGCTACTGTTTATGGGCGGTCGTATCGCTTACCACCAGGCGAACGGTATGCTCCTATCGTTATTCAATGTCATATAAAAAGGTGGCTCTGGGCTCACACGTACCCTTAGTGTAAAGATAGAACGAGCACTAACCATCAGGTGACTCAGCTTAACGTAAAATAATGCTGGTTTTGTGTTGTATAAATATTTACTAAAGCCGTTAGCAGTTGCATGGTATCTGTTGGCACAGTTTGGTGCCACAGATGCGACGATGTATGATTAGATTTGCCGAGATTAGGGGTCGGTGCCGCTCATCTCTTCCAATTTAATGGACAATAGACTGTTTAGGGAAGTGGATCCCTATTAAATATAGAAGCGATGCGGTAGGGCATCTGTGTCCGAGTTTGGATATTCGGATTGGAATATCTACCGTAGTAAAGTACACGGTATATTGATATTTGTGCCATATAAAATTATGGGTATCTATAGTTTGTCGCTCTACATGCGCGAATATCACTTCCAGGGATAAAAGCAGCTAATGTCTGTTCAAAATAAATCTCTCCATCCCTACTGCCAAATGGAGACGGCCGTGTATTGTATTAACCGATCCAGAGGACGAAATCACTCTGGCCATCCGCCGTAAGAACGAGTTCTTGAACTCCAACACTCCACAAGACCGCAGTTCCAGTTCCCGTCGCCCCCCCGGCCCTTCTAGCAGTTCCAGCCCGCGTGCCGATGACAACACAATCTAATAGGATTAGGCCTAAAAACCAATCTTTCCCTAATCGTTGATGTCTCATCCTCTCTCAGTGGCCGTCCTGATCCGAGGTTCGTAACCCGTTAGTGGGTTGCCCTCAGCATGGTCACTTAATTCAAAGGGTTGCGAGCGCCTTCTGCGTTCACCCTAAAGACCAGTGTGACCAGAAAAGCCGACTCGCGTCAGGCTACTGGCAGTAGGGCCATTAACAAAAAAAAAAACCATCCCTACAAAAAAAACAACGGATGTTCTTTTTTGCGAATAAAGTTTTATTTCCGCGAGTTACAAAACCATGATGTTCCCATATTCTTCTAAAGTTTTAAAATGCATCAAGAAGATCAAAGTGATTTTCGAAAGGATTTTTTTCGTGATTACACAATTTGTCAACCGTCCGAGGGGTCGGGGTTTGAATTAAATGGTCCTTTTGTCGACTGACACTTGTTAGGGTTCATTCGCGCGGCGCGGGTGTTTAATTGCTTGTTTACAGTGACAAATGTGTCCAAAATTTAAACGTTGCACTTTAAACAAGAAATCTTACCTCCATGTTGTTCTTGTTACGTAAATATATAGTTTTAATATCGTCATCTAGTTTCAGGTACGTTATTTATATAAAGAACCAGTAATAAAACAATTCTCTGTTGTTTAAAAAATAAAAATAGCGGCATTAACAATGTCTAAAACAATTTTAGCCTACACATTTCGCTTGAGCGGTACAAAACAAATTCTCGCACCCACAAGGCTCAGTGCGTGAGCTAAAGGGATTTGTCTAATTCAACCTGACAGGTTTGACGTAAAAAATAAAAGGAAAAAATAAAAAATAAGTTGACACGGCCGAGGCTTACGGGTTTGTTAAATCCGTTCAACTGATAAGCATCGGTGACACCTTCGACTAAAAAACATCGTAAAACCGTTGTCAGCCAGATGGGCTACTGTATTCAAATAGTTTTTTTTAAGGAATCCCTGCGGTTTTTCCAAAAACCGCCCTTACGTGTGAGGTCGATGTTCTTAAGTGCATTTTGATAGTTTTTGTTATGAATGACAGTTTTTATGGTCGAATTCGGTGATAATATCTAGGGTTGTCTTAACTTTGTGGGTAATTGTGGGGCAAATCTGAATGGATTGTTTTTTGTGATTGATTCCCTAATTTTCGTGTATAACAAATGTAGGATGTCTATATTTTTGTGGGTTTTGCAAGATTTATGCATCATTTTATTTCGATTTGACTGTGTCATTTCTATGAAACGCATCGGATCTATTAACATTATGCTATGCTGGTATGTCTAATTTAAGAATATGCAATCAAAAAGTGCCTCTTCAGAAGAAGCTATTCTGGAGGTAAAAATATCTATTATATCGCATATAGAGTAAAAACTGTGATCGTATTAAACAAATGTTGTAGTAGGCAGCCTCCAAAATCCTTTGGGTGGTCATCCAGAGTCTTCCCTCTATAATATACTCCCCTATACAATATATGAACATGACTGTCGCTATCGACTTGGGCACACTTATCCGATAACTTTCTTTGGCATTAAGAGACGTAACAACTAATGATTTAGAGTGACGAGTGCCGTATAGTGTTAAGCAATTCTTTGTAATTCAACGTTGATGTTACCATAGGGACAGCTCGTCTCGTCATTTAAGTAAACAAAAGCTGATAGCTGATTTTCACTTCAGGGAAGGTAAAGTTTTACCTTACAATATTATGTTTTTTAGAATTGAGCGAAGATTTTTTCTCACAGTGATAGTACATAAGCATTTTGAGTTTCAATGATGTGTTATTGACTTAAACAGAACAATCAACGTTTTCAATGGTGTGAAAACTTTTGTCCCCAACTATCTAAGCCAAACGTCTAAAGAAACCATAAACTAGCAACACGGAAATAAATCTTAGTCAGTCAACATTAGGTTTAAAATCGATTGGTTTAGTTTGGTGTGTGGATATATCGCCCATTCCATTATAGTCCGGATCGATCTCGGTAGCATGACATTGTATTCAAATTGTGTACATTTAAATACAAAAACGCGATTATGTGATGATGGACCATATAAGCATTCTCGTCCGCTGGGCTGATTGGCATCTTTGCTTCGCACTGTACTCTAAAAACGTGGCGGTTATACCAAAACTCTCAGTGAATGGTACTGTGGAACATTATGTTGAATATAATATTTCCTAGAAATACAACTGAACTATATACATTTTAAAAACTCCATAAAAATCATAAAAGACAAAAACCTTTTTATAATCCTATATTATGATTTTTTATACATGTTAAGGGTAGAGCCTGGACAATGTTTTTATTTTTATGGAAACATTGAAAAAGGAATAGTCGAAAGTGAATTTGAACCTTGGAGGTCGCGGGTTCAAATCCTGCTTTCGACTGTTTCTTTTTCAATGTTTCCATAAAAATAAAAAGCTTTTTATAATGCCTTTTATGAAGTTCGTGTAACCACTAATTAAATTTCAAAATTATACATTATTTTTTAATAATAAAAAGCGCCTTTTTCGTGTCCGGTGCGTACCGTTTCCTAAGATGTCACCCTTGATTGGCCATGTTGGGGAAGCCTTGCATGTTGATCGCTGCACTTATTCTCAGGCTGTGCTCATTGTCCGCGTTTCCGGTTCATGATGATGTTATTAAAGAAATATCTGTTTACTTTTCTCATGTTAATATAAAAGTAGGCATGATTCGCCTACTCTGCCGTACCTAAAATAAAATGTTTTTGATACGACTCTATTAAGTAGAGATACCCTTTTGTATAAGATATTAATTATTAACGTCTTTACATGAAATAATTCGTTTGTGATTCAATAATCATACATACATACATACATAGTATCACGCCTCTATCCCATAGGGGTAGGCAGAGACTATGGATTGCCACTTTGCTCGATTCTGGCACACTACTTTCGCTTCCTCTACCTTCATCAATCTTTTCATGCACTCACGCCGGTTCAGGTTACTTTTGACCTGGTCGCTACTTAGAATGTCAGATATCTGACATTCGAAGGTTCGGTGCGGTCGACCCCTGCCGGCCCTTCCATCCACACTCGCCTTATATATCCTCTTTGTCAGTCTCCTATCATCCATCCTTTCCAAATGCCCAAACCATTCAATAATCATTGATTAAAAATGTGACAAGTGATAAAAAAAATAATTTGGTGAAGATTTACAGAAATTCACTTATAAAATAAGTTCACGGCATTACACCCGACGGGTCAGCCAGAGGTCCACATTTTTCAGAGCTTTAAATATGCGTCCTACTTATATGATGACTTTATGAACTTGTTTCTGAAAAACATGACATTACAATAATTAAACTAACTGTTGTTAAGACCTCATACACCATTACTCTACATCCATACTGAGTTCCTACTAGCAGCTCATAACGACTAGAAGTCCAACATAAATCGCAACTAGTTTCAACTTGATTGACACGCGACGTATCTAAAAGTATCTACTAGTACCACATGCGTAAAAAACGTGAATGTTATCATCGTGAGACCAAACCGACCCACGGGTATCGTTATAATAAATCCACTCTGATCAATACGTACCAATAAATGTTTCAAATCGTCAGTGATCGGACACGCGACAAAGATTAAAGGGTGTAGAGATGACGGATATGTGAGGTGTTCTTGTAGCTTCTTTATTCTTTTTATAATATTTATTTATCTAGTCTGTGAATGGAGATCTTAATACCTTTGAAAATGATGGACAGTCTCATAAGAAAGTTTTCCTGTAAAGCTGTTAAGGTAGCTCTTACTACTCCGTCTCAAAAATCAAACCTGTATTTAGGGAGAAGTATAGAAGAGAAGGAGAAGTTATGCTATTTAAAACGTCGCGACGTCTTATTGGTTTATTGCCGTAAATTGTATAGGTTATATTCCAAGGCCAAATAAACAATGCATCGAATGACGAGACGAGCATGCCGTTCACCAGATGGTAAGCGATACGACCACCCATAAACAGTAGCAACACCATCCAGTACCTTGAGCTACAAAGCACCGTATGGCACTCCATTGCGCTCGTCATCCTGAGACGTAAGATGTTAAGTCTCATTATGTCCTGTAGTTACACTGGCTACAATGCCCTTCAAACCGATACACAACAGTGCATGCACACTGCTGCTTGGCGGTAGAAATAAACATTGCGGTGGTACCCACCCAGACGGACTCTTACATCTGAGAGTCCTACCACCAGTAAAATCTTATTTCTTACCGCCTATCTTACTTCTTATCTTATCTTACTAATATTATTGTATGAATGTCTAATTGGATATCTGTTAGAAGTAAACGCAGAAACAACTAAATGGATATTGATAAAATTTGCCTCACGGGTATGTGATGTCCTGGATTAACACAGGCTACTGTTTATCCAGGTAATTTGCTCCCATGGGAAACAATGGATATTTTGAATCTCGTTTTTTTAAGTAGATGGTGCTGGCCTAGTGCTGTGGTTTTGGGACATTTGTAGCCGGAAAGGCTTTTCACGCGGGTGAAGCCGCGCCCAACACCTAGTATTTTATAAAAAGATACGTGAATTGCTTGGCATTTGAATTAACACCCGATATATAGAAAGGTTCGTCTCTTATAAAATGTTTTTTATTTAATAAGCTATGAATATAACATTTAAAGGTTTAAAAAAAAATCATGTTCATCATGATTTAGTACGTTTTCTCAATGTCGTTCTTTACTTTTACATGTCTTAAATTAGAAATAAGTGTCTCGAAGAGTGTTCATGTTGATAGGTAATCACTAATCAGTATTAGAGTCGTAGCGTAATATCGTAATCTTTGTGTCCGTCTCGTATGTCAGTTGGATTAGGCGCGCGCAGGTAGTCTGAATGAATTGTCATTGGGCCGACATGCTGACAGTTTCTTTAGGGTTGTTACTTGTACAATACAACGATTATCTCTTTATAAAAGGATATTTTTTAAAGTTTGAAATAAGAAATCGATTAAGTACAATTACTATTTAGTATAGAAAAATGGGTTTGAAAGTATTAATAAATAAATAATAATACCAGTCCTGGAATATACACTGTCCTACTACTGGGCACGGGTCTGCTTACTCCTGAGAGGTCTAAGTCCACCACGCTGCCCTAATACGGGCTGCCAGACTTCACTTAATTTTTTTTTATGGAGAACTCTGGTATGTAAGTTGCCCTACAATGTTTTTCAGCTCCGTTATAGGAAGCGATAATTCAAAGAATACACAGATAAATTTGGAAACGTCAGAGGTGCGTGCTCTTGAGTTTTTTAAACGTACGGACCTTCATCTCAGCAGTCCATCACACTCCCTGATAAACTATTGCCGCTTCTATTCTTATTAAATATTTCATTCAAACATTTGAACTTACAGTTTTTAAGGTCTTTCATAGCGAAGTTTGGTTGATTATTATAACTTCTGAGGATAATTATGTTTTAGCTTTTAAATATGATATACAAGACAAGTTTCGCAAATCAAAAATTATTCTCAAAGATTTGAAATTATTTTATTCCTTGCACTAAGCGTATCATAAAATTGGTTAAAATTCAGCGACTAACTTATAGACCGATTCATCTTTATCATAAGTTATTATAGAAGATTTTCATACAAAATCTTGGAAAACTGCAGATTAAATTTTGAACATTATTTATTTATTAGGAGGCTACATTATTATTGAGTGTATAATAGGCCACTGTTCCCGGCCTCACAGACTGTATTTTGTCGTACTGCTACAGTTGGAGCTACGAATAAGTTAATTACTTTCCTAAATGAAACATATCACAACCCTACACTGAGTATGTATAATCCCCAGTGAGAGGCATCACTAGCAACACTGGTAGCGCGTGAGAACTGACCCCGTGACGAATGTCGCGACGTTAAACCTTAAGTGCTTCTCAAGGTCACTCAAATGCCATACAATCATCTATTTGTACTTTAAACGCCTGTTCGGAAACTTCTGGAGCGAATCGTCGCGTCATGGCAAATGCGGCGTTAATTTTTTGTGTATTACATTATATTTAAATTTAGAATGCGTGGTAGTGTTTGTTTACGTTCCGTTTTATTTAAATTACTTTATTGTAAACTAATTTGTTTTCCATCACGACAATGCTCGGTTTTGAATACACTATGCTTACCTTGATCATCTATCCTGTGATTTCGACGGTATAAGATGTTGTCATTTGTAATCTATGGGCAATTTTAATACTTACCTATTCACAGCAATTTAGTAATAATAAAGATTCCAAGCATGTGAGCGACTATGATTCCTTTGTGAATCGCTCTCGCTAAAATAACATGCACACGTAGGAATCTCGCCAGACATGCATCCGACGTCGGCTGCCAATCAAAAGGGCTTTAACCTAATCCCGGTTAGGATTAAGGAAAAAATAAACGACGGACCCCTCGTGTCCCGCTCAAGCGTTCACGCTTCGCCGCTTGCTGCCTACCACAAATTTACATTTGCGGTCACGTAAGTTACTAGCAGAGCAATGTATAAAAAAGTGTGATTGTTGTTATTGAAAATAGCAAATGAAAATATGTAATTAAGTTTTTTATGAGCAATGTGTGTGCTTAGTAAACTATTCGGGTTTTAATGTAGAGTCAAAGGTGCGCACGAACTATGAAAATTAATAGTCTCTGCTAATTTAGTTCCATTTATTTAATTTCTAGACCAAACACTGAGTTGGATGTAAATGTTATTTACCCGGAATCCAAATGTCGCATTACGTAAATCTATGCGCAGTACGTGTCAGTTCTTTACGTTTATAATTTACGGACGGCAAATATAAAATTGTAGAAATAAAGTTCGGTATTTGACGCTTGAGGTTTTGCGTTGTAATGTAATTGTTGTAAAAGTTATTGTTTGTTTTGTAAAGTTTCCGCTCGTCTGAGTGGCGGGTAGGTGCAAAATTATAGTTTTTGTTGCGACAAAAACGATAGGTTTTAATTTTGTTCTTATTAGTTATTGTAACAAATTCGCATTACGTCAGTAAAGAGTACATGTATAATAGTGCAGGGTTTTAACTAGCCGAATAAATAAAATGAATATCCCTTCCCAGCCGATTTCGACCACAGCGGCCAATTCCAATGAAGTTCAGCCAGATACGCAGGATATATTGCGCACTTGCGTATTGCTCACAAGTGTGTGAGCAATACACAAGTGTACTCGCTATTCCTTCACTCTCATAGTCCGGTGAGACGGCAATCCGACATGACCGGAGAACATTTTTGGGAACGCCTTTCACGGTTTTGGTCCATTGAAAGTAAAATTTGTAGAAGCATATCCCTTTCAAAATGTCAACTGTCGGTTGTGAAAGGACCACCAACCCATCAAATTATTCTTAAAAAGCTAAGTACGATTTACCTTCCCTTTCCGTGAAACACCTTTAGTACAATGCGGATAAACCAACAATAAGGCGTTGAAATCCATACCTTTGCCGAGCCGCTGAAAAAAAAAACAATCGGACAAAAAGTTGCCACATCGAAAAATAGAAAGGACGCATCCAAAACAGATTATAACAGGCCCTTGTTGTGTTTGTAAACACGGCATGGGTTTCAACAATAGTTTGCAGTAATGTGACACCTTTACTTGATTGGATCGCGTAGAAGTAGTTATTGATATCCCACTTGCATTGTGGCAACACTGTGCGAGGATTGGCGGCAAAATAGGCAAATTGTTGACATTTCGAGGTATTACGTACAGCTGCGTTCACGGAATATGTATTGTTAATAATACGATCATTTATTGTTAAATGCGTTTAAATAAAGATGAGTTTAGGATTTTCACATGACTTCACACTTTCACACTTATTACATAATTTTATTTGTATTTAGATTACTATTTATTAATTTTCATTATAGATATAGCCATTACATTTGCAAAGTGCCAATACAAATATTTTTGCGGTATTTTATAAGATATCTGAGAAAACGTAGACGTTCCTTATTTAATATAGCTTTTGCCCACGGCTTCGCCCGCGTTCATAAGTTTTTCCGGGCTAAAAGTACATAAAAACCTTCCCGTTGAATCGCTCTATCCCACACATTTATTTGGATAAAGATTGATATTATGACGTTGATACAACTCTTAACAAATAATGCATTCATTTCGACCTAAGTTGATTACTATAAAAACGGTTCTAGTGAGTTAATCTTAAAAGATAGACATATACTATCGCGGAATTTTTTTTAGATCATTTCAAGAGGAATAATTCTCTCATACATATATTTTTGGTATCTTGAACCGTTTTAACAGCGCGCGCAATGGAAGCCCTCAAGGATGAATAATTTACCCCTTTTTTTTCACATTTTCCATTATTTCTTCGCTCCTAATAGTTGCATCGTGATGTTATATAGCCTAAAGCCTTCCTCGATAAACGGTCTATTCAACACAAAAAGAATTTTTCAATTCGAACCAACAGTTCCTGAGATTAGCGCGTTCAAACAAACAAACAAACAAATAAACAAACAAACTCTTCAGCTTTATAATATTGGTATAGATTGTCTACTATACACTAATGACTTAAGACTGCCTCGGTGGCGTGGTTGTATTATGGTACGACTGCAATACTGAGGTCTCGGGTTCGATCCCGGGTCGGGCAAAGTGATATTGAGTTTTTCTATTCAGTATCAGCTCGGAGTCTGGAATTTGTGCCCGATATGGCGATAGGCTCGCCCCCTATCACATCATGGGACGGAATAATGGCGAAAAGTGGGTGCACCAGTTGCACCTCCGCCTACCCCTTCGGGGATAAAAGGCGTGAGTGTATGTATGTGTGTGTGACTTAAGACTATTTCCAGACTAATAGTCATCTTAACTATGTAATATTTATTTATCGAACCCTTGAGTTAGGTACTAAGCGACCAGTTTAAATAGATAAGTGGTTAATTAGTATTCTAATGATTTTCGATTTCAAAAGCGGTAGACATGTTTAATGATTCTCATTATTTGACCTTTGAACTAAAGGTTCATGATCCCGTCTCTGCTAAGTAGTATTTGTAGAGCCTGCTATTGCTTCTAGGTAGGTACTGTATTATAGTAAATAGTTCATAGGCAATAAGTATAATAGTTAAAATTATTTAATTCTAAATTTGTTTTTGTTTATTGCGAATAAACAAGTCAAAATAAAGTTTCTACATCAAATTATTTCCTTTAGATTGTTATTCCGCCTTTAAAATGATGTAAGAATATATAACAGAATTAATGAAGATCGTTTAAAATGAAAATATTTTACTTTGTTCATACAGGTACATGTGCTGAACAACTTATAATTATGTGTATTGTGTGTAATATGTTTTATGATCTAAATAATAAAAAATAAACTTAAAAACAAAGCTCGATTATTTAGCTATCTATATGGTTAATGGTATATAAGTTGGTGTATTAAATATCAGACACCACCTTGACGTCAGCCCAAACACTTCTAAAACACAAGTTGTTTTATAAAGCTACTCTACATTCACAATAATTATGTTAAAAGCAATAAATATGGACATTAAAATTATTACACACCCTCCTTCAGCAACTAATTATAATTATTCTACGTGTATCAACAATAATAATTACATTTTATTATTATTTGAAATGAGACCACACAAGTCGCGTATTGTATGACTGCTGCATTGGTGTTTAATCGACCATGTAGACTTCACACAAACTTTGGGTTTCCAAAATATTTTTATTTTCCTTGTATATAATGGAATAGGTATAATTAAAATTGTTTTTATATTTGGAGAACGCGTTCAT
This sequence comes from Lapara coniferarum, assembly GCA_949316025.1. NCBI lineage: Eukaryota > Metazoa > Arthropoda > Insecta > Lepidoptera > Sphingidae > Lapara > Lapara coniferarum. The sequence goes on along the minus strand of OX438923.1, from coordinate 10,455,475 downwards.
ACTCTTATCTTATTTCTCCATTAAGAATAACTTGGTCAAATGCTACCATTATATTATTATTGTTTTCATACCGAAGCCTTTGTGCGGTACTATCTTCAGTTCTTGCTTTGCTACTCGAAACGTTCGAATATTTTAATATTTACCATTCCCATCCTGCCGTTTTATCTCCAAAGTCGACAATACCTACTTCTTCAATAGGTACAGAGGTACTTTCCTATTATAAATATACTAGTAAGTTCGAAACGAAACCCAGTAGAAAATGTTACACGAAATCTCACGAGTTTTCGAACATCATTCATGTAAATTACTTTCCATCTCACAAAGCCTTCAATCATCTAAGTCATCAGAATAAATTAAACTCACTGGCGGTTTAATAAATCGTCTTTTACCTATAATTAAAGTTGATTTCGTTAATTAATAACAAAAATTTGTAACAGAAGTCGTCGGCCCACGTTCACCGTAATGACATGTTAATTGCTTATTTTATACCACCATAAATTGATAAAAGGGAGCTGTCATTTAATTTTTAATGTAATTAATCATAGTAATGGCGGACATTTTGAATTGTTCTGATCTATGAATTTTCATTTTGTTTACGGTAGCTATGGTTTTCGTATAAAAATCTGATAGTTTGTCTGATGGTGTCAATAGTCCTTATTCTGAGGTGTCATCAACATACTTGCACGCTCGTAATGTCAAAGAAATTTTGGATGCCAAGTGTAACGTACGAAATTGGTCTGGATTTGAACCGCTGCAATAATTGTAAAGCAGTTCATACGACATGTATAATAAACCACAATATTATTGATATAAGAAGCACTTAAGATTACAATTAATATAATTATACTTAAATTATAGAAGCGAAAAACAAAGCTCAGCATCCTTGTAACTTTTAACCAAAAACATCATTACCACAATCAATTCATTCATAATAACATAGAAATACTCCATAAAAATATATTAGTAGACCAACCAAAATACTGACATTGGTGTCGTCGGAGTGGCTCGGAATATTGTCAGTAGCATGCAAAATTTCGCGTCTGCCCACTCCCGGACTAATGATCGGCGCGCAGATAGCGGCCCGCCTCCCCCGCCCGGGATAGACTTACTAGGGCTGCTAGTACCCTGGTCATATTTTTAAAAACATTGATTTATTTATTTACACTTTTTTATACATGAAGTAAAGGCGGACTTAATCCCATAGGCATTCTCTACCAGTCAACCTAAAGTGGTGCAGAGATACAAGGAGGCAGGTGTGTAAATAATGGAAAATTAATTGAGGAATAAAATGTCTTCAAAATATAAATCCTTCTGAATAAAAATTAAAAATACTAATAAAACAATACAACAATATACTAATAAATATACGTATAAAAAGATATAATATATACATAAATATTATGCAATATATACTAAATAAGTGATGATAATCACGCCAATTTTGCTGACAGTAGTTCTCGAACCTTCTTTTTTGATTTTTCAGTTATGAATTTGTACTGATTGCTGGCTTATGGTGGTCGTTGTGACTTACAGTCCCTAAAACACAATACGATCCCAGCGCCATCTACTAAAAGAGTCAGATTTAAAATATCCATTATTTCCCATGGACACAAATTACCGGGATAAAAAGTATCCTATGTGATAGTCTGGGATATGATCTACCCGTGTGCCAAATTTCATCTAAATTCGTTTAGTTGTTTTTGCGTTTACTTCTAATACATATCCAAAAATACAAACATTCAAACATTTTCACAAACTTTCGCATTTATGATATTAGTAAGTGAGATGTTGTTATTTTATACATCATTTAGAAAATTAGCCGTTGTGTAGGTACTGAATATGTCAGCGGAATATTTCTAGCTGTGCATGAAACCGCGGGGTTAATATTCTTTATCCTCAAGCAACTGAATGAGTGATATTCAATACATAGATAAATAATATAATCTTTATAACAGAATTGCTAGAAACGGTCTCTAGTGCACTTAGGAATACGACGATCATGTGAAACCATGTGACCAATTGATGTAAAACTAAATATTCTATTTATCTCAATGTTTGTTTAGGTACTGTGTTTCTTTTTTTGGATTTATAAATAGCTTAGAGCCAATTGTATAGCTAACTATACAAATACTCAAATTATATACAAAATATAATTCAACAATAAATTGAAATGAGGCAAATCTGTGCCGAGTCCCAATAGGCATTATTCAAATAACGAAACGAGTGTGTGCTCAACGGAAACAAAGTTTCACGGGAAACTACAAAACATTTTTCCCAATGGACAACCCTACACGCCGGCGTCTACTTCTGTAATGAAGCAATTTAAATGCATGAGGCAGGGCGCGCGAGCGCTTGGTGGGGGGATGACCAATCATAAATCACAACCTAACTACGAGAGCAACACGACTCAAACTAGATTTTGTATCAATAGCAATATGGTTGAAAGTTGTTTATATATTTTGAAAAGTTAGGCCGTTTTGTGATGTAAAATGAATGGTAGGTATGGATGATAGTGGCTGTGCAGGGTAAGTACGGTATATCTCAGCAGGTAGAGGATTATACGAGGGTACGGAACTACAGACGCGAAAATGTTTTCCTAACTTATTCGACGCAGTGAAAGGAAAAGTCGACACGAAAGTGATATCACTTGGCGTTTTTCTGTAGAGGTAATATTATTTTGACGCAATGTTACGGTATTGGGACGAATGTCTTTGGTAATTATATTATAATATTATACGTTTTTCTTTTGTTTTACTTTTAAAACGATTTATTACTGTACATAACACTTCGTAGAATTCATGAAAGTTTATTTAAAATGAATATAAAATCATTTGCTTTCGGATTGCGTTTATAAAAATGCTGACGTTAGGTAATTTTCTGTGAAGTCTCAATTTATTATTACTTTTTCTTAACGCCGTGTCAGAATCTGGCAAGGTAGGCTTTTCATCCTGAATAAAACTTACTGGTGGTAGGTCTCTCATATTTAAAAGCCCGTCTGGGTGGGTACCATCGCAATGTCTATTTCGACCGCCAAGCATCAGTGTGCATGGACTATTGTGTTTCGGTTTGACACTAGACATAGTGAGACTTAACATCTAATGTCTTAGGATGACGAGCGCAGTGGAATGCCGCACAGTACTTTGTAACTCAAGGTACTGTGTTGCTACTTGTGACTGATCGTATCGCTTACCATCAGGCGAACGGCTTGCTCGTCTCGTCATTCAGTGCAATAAAAAAAAACATCAGCCATATCATGCCCACTTCTGAACATCGTCCTCACTTAAAAATTACCAGACGGACCTGTCAATAAGTGGTAAGAATACAATACATAACTTGTTCTACGGTTAGAAGACATAAATACTAAGTAAAGCTATTTTGGCATATCACCAGGACCATTTAAGGTTACGACGGTGGACAAAGAATAAAAAATATGTGCATCGTTTGGCATAGTTTCAAATTTATCTTACCCGAAGTTTAGTGCAGCCAAAAACAGTGACCGACCTCGTCTAGATCGTTTTGTCAGTCGTACTCGCTATTCTTTCAAAACCATCTTTATATGGCATTAGGGAATTTTATTAATATTTCGAATATTTTGGAATGCGACCTACTATTATGGATGATTTCCTATGTGCAGGGAACATACAGATTATTCCATTAAAGAAGAAACCGTTCTTAATGGTATCAGTCCGTAGAAAATGCTGATAATTTCGATTACCGTATTAGGTATAATAATTTTTTTTTGTCTTCGAATGACAAGACGAGAATGCCGTTCGCCTGATGGTAAGCGATACGACCACCCATAAACAGTAGAAACACCATCCAGCACCTTAAGCTACAAAGTACTGTGTGGCATTCTACTGCGCTCGTCATCCTGAGTCATAAGATGTTAAGTCTCATTATGTCCTGTAGTTACACTGGCTACAATGTCCTTCAAACCGAAACACAACAGTGCATGCACACTGCTGCTTGGCAGTAGAAATAGACATTGCGGTGGTACCCACCCAGACGGATATGAGAGTCTCCTACATATGAGAGTCCTACCACCAGTATAATTAACTAAATATATCATATCATATTATGCTAAAATTATTAAAGTGGTGATCTAAACGCTAAAGTAATCACAAATCTAGGTTATATTCGAAGAGCTGAAAGGCTCGAGATCAAATGAAATTCTAATCAGGCTAGAGTACATGGGATTGCCTCACATAGGTAACGTATCGGAGACCCAATAAATCCCACTTTTAATTAATATTCCTTCTATTTAAAGGCCGGAAGCGCACCCACAATTCCCTTGGCACCGTGGTTGCTGGTGATCCATGGTGACTATTTATAATTGATTGACCAACCTGGATGTCTACCTATCTTTAATTACTTTAAAAACGTAGTAATGAAGGCTATTTGTACATTTTAATCAGATGGTGAATAATTTAAAACATTGTTATTTATGACTATTAAACATTTTTCTGTGTTTTACGTTTGAGATCCTTATCCGTGGTGGCACAGAAACCAGTAAGTCACCTTCCGATCCATTAATATCGCGGAGGGCTCTAATTTATATCCATTCAGTACAAGAGCTCTCTCGATCCGCCGTCACTCAGGGCTCGATCGCGCCCACTTTAATCGCAATAGGGTTGCTGTACTTTAAGAGATATCGTATTTTGTATATCAACCTACTATATCTCTTAAATGTTAATATTGTGGGATCATGGATTTGAATTCAGAACATGTTTTTTTTATTGGGATATTTATTAAAAGGTAATGCATAAACTGATAATTTTATAGGGATGAACTTTAAGGGTTGGATTAACATAAAATTAACTTTCAATCTCGGCTACATACACATTGGAACTTCAATTTTGATATTGGTGAAGTTGTAAGCGTAAATGGAAAAGACCTTCTCGGTATTGAAATAAACAATAAAACACAATGATAATGTAATGTAAAAATAAACACAATTATTATTTGATAGCAGTACAACCCTGTAAGACGCTGTCAGGACGTGCACCCGCGGCGGCGTCACGTCTGCGAATGACAGCCCGCACTCGTTCTACCCACATTTCACCTGCACTAGCGAAGACCGATTGGACGCTTTGTTTGCAAGTCGTACAGTTTTTATTGTTTGATTTGTATAAAGAATTATGTTTTATTAATGATACAGATTAATGGGCGTATACTCTTTTACAGTACAGTAAATACTTTTTGTCAAAGTGGTTCTAACCTATTTGAAAGATATTGTATCCTATGAGAGAGGTATTCACTTACACCTTTTAAGAATAGTTAGCAAAGAGTTAACATCACGAAGCAATTACAAAGTAGCACCGTAGTTCTTTATATAGGACTTTCTAAGGAAAGGTGGCATTATGAACATTTATAAGTTATAACATAAATCATGAACCAACGCCCACTGCGTGTTGGTTACGCCTCACACTAGCCGTTATAACTATTAAGTTTCGTATGCACGAACCAAAACGTGGTGTTTATCAGAAATCTTTAGATTGAATAAAATTTGTGTAAATATAGCCGCGTGAAAATATACCTTATAATGGTCTGATAGCTATTTTTAAATAGCAAACTGTGTACCTCATTTGTATAGGTATTACATCTACATTAAGCCTTGTTTTAATTGCCATGTTGCTAATATGGCTAATGGACATTCAGGTTAAAAGAAAAAAATACTAAACATTAAAACAAACTATCCGAGATTTTATTTAAAGCGATGGATGATTACAACTCAAGAAATTCCCTAAGCAAGAATTATAAATATTTGAAAAAAGAACAAAATCCTAATCAAAACGGTATTCTTTTTTTTTAAATTTTCCACTGCCACCGCTGGGCGGTGAAGTCATTAAATACAGCCTCGCGTTCTGTCATTGAACGTAACGACTGGTAATAATATTCCGCCCACCAATTCCACCTATTCCGAAGATACGCATCGGTGGCCGGTCGCGTAACGCCCATGGTACAATAAATGAGCCCAACCGAACGGGGCACGGCAGCCAACCCTAGAATTTCATTTTCAGAATCATGATAAATACTGGCCATGTACAAATGCCAAACAGAATGAAGGTCGTAAAGTTGCTATGAAAGAAAATAACTGTAAGCAATTAAATATGTCCAAACTAATTAGCGTGAACATCGGCCGGTAACTTGTAGCGCAGATGTAATGCGAAGTACAATGTCACTAAATATTTCACGACTATAGGCTTTCACTTCGAATAAACATTTATTGTGAGTTTTAATTTCATTTATTCGATTCTGGTCAAAACAAGTTATGATACCATTTACTACAGACATGTTGCCATTTATAAAATGATCAACTACTCATGCTATTTATAGAACATAGTAGTTCAGCTAGGCTACGGCCTGTAGTGTCCTAACCGGTGAGGATCGCGACGCGATACTCCCATTGTTGTTAATAAAAATGATTTATAATTTTTTTTTTAACTTCTCTTTCCTGCCAGCCCGAACGTGGTTTCTTTATTTATTTTTCATTGATTTTGCTCCATATAAAAATTACAGTAGTTACATGAGCGATTTTTTGTAATAATAATAATTAAATGTATCTTGACTTATCATAAGTGCAACTATGTTCCCTTACGTGATGAATAAAGTATTTTATTTTAATTATAACTCATTTGATATTTAGTGGCTATTGTAGTTGTTTAATATGAGGGAGTAATTCTATCAATTTCATTTTGCAAAAAAAAAAACACTATTTACAAAAAAAAATTAATATGTTTTCAACAACTACTTTTACATATTAAAAATACACACTCACACACACGCCTTTATCCCGGAATTGGCGTAGGCTGAGGCGCAACTAGTGCACCCACTTTTCACCATGAAATGGAATCCCATGATGTAAAGGGGTGAGCCTATCGCAAACATCATCAGTTACGGGAACTCCACCGTTGAACATACTACTACTAACACACGATTAGATTTGGTATCATGCGACCAATTCGTTACGCGGTACAGTCTTCACGCCACACGATCGAACCGTACCGTGCGACGTCCAGTTGTATCCAACCAAGTTTGATGGACAAGCCATCGAACCAGCCGTACCAACAATAATAATAATAATGTCCATCGAGCCGTGCCCCACACGATGCGATATGGTTCGATGGCATACCATTTTAATGGTTCGGCTGTACCAAATCGCATCGTATGTGCACACTTTACGCCTCTCTTAAATATTTTCAGATTGATCTGTTAGAAGCCGTATTGGGAACAAAATCCTGACTCCAGGCTGATACTGACCAGAAAAACTCAAAACACTTTACACGACCCGGGATTTGAAACAACAAACAAATATTTTTGTGGACATGCAACAATCATTGAGGATGTTTGAAACAGTCGATAAAATATGAAGTACAATGATTAATGACCCAGTGTAGAATGTTTAAAAGTTTACATGACACAAACATAGGAAACAATTCAGCATAACAAACGCTATTCACACACTAAGCCTTTATTATGGGACACAATTGCAACGAGCATTTCATTCCGCTTAGAGCGCTTTAAGCGCGTGCACAATTATCTTAGTGACTATAAAACCCAAGGCAATACTGTCTAATCAGTCGGAACAGTAAAATAGACTCAAAATGGACTTAATAAAACATTTATTTATATTATCGCTTTATTTAAGTACAGTTATTAGTGATTTGATGGAGAATATAAAACCGGAGTTCTACAAACATAATGATGAAGTGTGCAAGGTATTGGAAAAGGAGCCGTATTTCGACATAGATCAAGTGGTGGGCAAGCCTTGGAGAATATACTATACGTGGAATATGAAACTGGAGAAAAAATGTTTGGACATGAACTTCAAAAATGCCACACAATCGGTCAGTCGTAACTAATGGTGCTTAGTCGAAATTGAACAAATTATTTTTTCATCTAGAGAATACGGTTAAACTTACCCCATTTAACGATGAACGCCGTCAAAATACTTTGATTTCATTGGTTGTCGTTGTGTAGATATGTATGTATGCATGTATATATGTATGTATGTATAGAAGTTTACTTTATTTTACCTTATAGAAAACACACACGTGGAGTTTCTCATGATTGAAATTTAAAAAAAACAGTTATAGCTATTCAATTTTCGAAGTCCACATATCTGTAGTAGATTATGAATGATTATAGTAGGTGAATTGTCAGGTGTAACTATCTAGAAATTATAAAAAGGGGCTGGTGATATATAGACTATTTTGCATTAAACATTACAGTTTATAGACAATTTTGTGACTAATTATAGTTGAAGCTATTATAATGCTTCGTTCGAATTATATTTATGTATATGACTCATGATAATGGTTTTAAAATATCCAGCCTTTAGCGTACCATTATCGATTGATTAATAATTAAAGGATCTTTATTACTCTTCAAAAACGTTAGTGCCAAAGGTCAAGGCCAAATGTCAACGCTCATTATCGAAATATGACGTAAAATACTGGATTATATCAAAAGTTTCACAAAGTTTAAGTAAAGGACATGTTTAAAAACGGGTCTATAATTCTAACCAATAAACTTTATATATATTTAAATAGTGCTCCCAAATACTATGCCCTTGCAATAAATCTTATAATTTTAAAGCGCTCCGATATTGAGATTTATATTCATTTTGCTTAAAAAAATCCTTAAAGTTAACGTTTTTTTTTAAGTTTGTTATGAACGGAGGAGTCTAAAAATATGTTTTTAATGGATCCAAGATCCATATTTTTGGCCCTTTAATATCAACGAGGATGGAGCCTGGTTAGATTTTGAAGCCTAGCACAAATACAAAAAGCGGATACCTCCTTTATTCGATAATTATACTATTAAAAAACGAATGTAGATAATACTCATTTGATTATCATTTATCTGGGACCATAGAGTAAAATGCTATTTTTATTTGGCCGGCTTATACAAATAGCATTTACTTCAAAGTCGTGAAACGGGCCCTTAATGTCACATGCTTATAAATAGCGTAACTAAAATAACACAAAAAACGTGTTTTTAGATCTATGGACATAGTTAAAATCTGTTTTTGTTTTCAATTTTTAGTACACCAAAATGATGCAATGTGTAAGCCACTCACCTGATAATAAGGGACCCGCCTGCCCATAAACAGTAGCAACACAATCATACCTTGTAAAACTACTGCGTGGCATCGCATTGCGTTCCTCAGCCTGAGACATTGTTTCTAAATGTTAAGTCTCATAATATCCAGTAACTGTACTCGCAACAATCTCCTTCAAACTGGAACATGCGCTGGTAGTATTTAATAAATAAATTTGTTAAATACATTGTAAATGCTGTGACAGATTATTGTTATATGATGGTAGTTTTAAGTTTCTTTAAGATGTTATTTTATTATCCGACTTTATTGTATCTTTTATGAAACATGAATAATTATTTTTGTATGTCATTCGACTAAATATGGAAAGATACTTTGTTACAAAATACGCCACCTAATACATATGCATATACATATATATACATATACACTCACGCCTGTTATCCCCGAAGGGGTAGGCAGAGGCGCAACTAGTGCACCCACTTTTCGCCATTATTCCGTCCCATGATGTAATAGGGGGCGAGCCTATCGCCATATCGGGCACAAATTCCAGACTCCGAGCTGATACTGAATAGAAAAATTCAATATCACTTTGCCCGACCCGGGGATCGAACCCGAGACCTCAGCTTTGCAGTCGTATTGTAATACAACTACGCCACCGAGGCAGTCAGGCCACCTAATAATGTACCTATATTTGCAAAATAAATTGATTGATTGATTGATTGATTGGTAGTTTGGCGGCAGAAACATACAATACCTATAATGGTACCTACCTAGCCAAACTCTCATATACAAGAAACTTACAACCTAGCACATTGTATTTATTTATATACAACACACATACACACACACATACACTCACGCCTGTTATCCCCGAAGGGGTAGGCAGAGGCGCAACTAGTGCACCCACTTTTCGCCGTCATTCCGTCCCATGATGTGATAGGGGGCGAGCCTATCGCCATATCGGGCACAAATTCCAGACTCCGGGCTGATACTGAATAGAAAAACTCAATATCACTTTGCCCGACCCGGGGATCGAACCCGAGACCTCAGCTTTGCAGTCGTACTGTAATACAACTACGCCACCGAGGCAGTATATACAAAATAACAAACAACAGTTATTACGGTAATATATTAGTTACTTTTGAATTTTCTTGTAATTGTACCGAAATACTTTTTTTTTATTTCTCTAGTAGAGTGACTGTAATTCTTGTAATAACTTAAACCTTGTAAATCAGACAATCCATCGGATCTGGAACGACATGAACGAGTATCTCGAGATGCAGCCGAATTGGGAAGCAGCGACTCTCTACGTGACCATGGGGAGGGCGCGGCACGAGCTCCTCCTGTTCGCAGACCAAGGGCCAGCCGGCAGCTTCGTTGGTGTCCCTAATGTCGTTAGGGATGGCAGTGGGTATTAGTTTATGTGTTATTATTTATTCTATACTAGCTTTTGCCCGCGGCTCCGCCCGCGTTAAAAAGTTTTTCCGGGATAAAAGTCCCGCTTTATGTTTTCCCGGGATATAAAGTAGCCTATGTGTTAATCCAGAATATGATCTACCCGTGTGTCAAATTTAATCGAAATCCGTTCAATAGTTTTTGCGTGAAAGAGGAACAAACATCCATACATCCAAACATCCATACATTCTTACAAACTTTCGCCTTTATAATATTAGTAGGATTGTAATGTCATTGACCTGGTCTGCCGAGGAAAAACTTTGTGTGTTTATATACGGTCATGGAAAGTGCTTAGCTCCCCTACTACTGAAGAGAAGGGGAGTGGAGTTCATCTCACGCCAGTCGAGACAATTGTGCCGACCTGTTGCTGTTTATTGCTAAAAATATTAATTTACCATACCAGCCCTGTATTATATACTACCCAATGCTGAGCACGGGCTTCCTATACTACTGAGCGGGGTTAGGCCTTAGTCCACCACGCTGGCCTAGTGCGGGTTGGCAGACTTCACATACCTTCGAAATTCAGAGAACTTCTCAGGAATGCAGGTTTCCTCACGATGTTTTCCTTCACCGTTAGAGCGAGCGATAATTCACAAAGAATACACACATAATTTTTTAGAAAAGTCAGAGGTATGTGGCCTGGGGTTTTGAACCTGGGGACATTCGTCACCATAAAATATTCATTTAAACATTTCTTATAGGAATCTTTTTTATGAATTGTCTCACTGTTTGGCATGATAGTCTACTATTATAAGAAGTTGGACTTTCTGTTCGTCACAATGACTAAAGCGAGTTGGTGGTATTCTTTCCAAGTCAATAAAATAAAATTAAATTAAATTTAATAATGAATATAGACTATGGTTGGTTTTTACGATAATAATATAATCGTTGAGCCAATAGTTATAAAGCGAGTACATTCAACAATAAAAATGAATTTTCCAGATATATCCCCAACACGCAACGCAGTGCCACTCCTCAAGTTCCGGATGAAATTACTCCGCGCCGGCAAGTTCTTGCTCATGATGGACTGCCATATGGGAGTCGCTTCTCTCTCCGCCAGGACTGATCAGATGCCATACCGTTCAGAAATAGAGAGCACAGCAGCAGAACTGCATCTCGGAGACGGGTTCCCAGCGTGCCTGAATGATAAGAACAAGGATGAGAAGTTCTTTGTGAAATAGATTTGTTTTTGTTGCTTTGGTTATTTCTAATTAATAAATGCATTACTCCATTTTTGTGTTTTTATCAGCACCCCTGTCCCAAAAATATGCGGGTAATTTTGTAGTACCTATATGTTCCGCCTTACTAATAGTATTGCCAATAAATTTTAAAGCATATAAAAAACAATTATATAGCACCATTCTGCGCTCATTATTTAAATGTCAAACAATATCGTACGTATAGGATAAGCAGAGTAATGTCCGGCAATGCCACTGACAACATCCTCCATATTGAAGCTAGAACACATTCAGTGGGAGAAACTGATAAAACGGTGGTTTGTACCTAGATGGCACATACTAGAGACCTTCTATCCAAATTCCAAACGTTTACTACATTGATAATTTTATAATACTAGAAATTGTACAAGTGCAATGGTATGACTATTCCTGTAGTTATAATAAATAGTCTACGATTTAATCGACCTCTTAAGGAAGGGTCAAATAAGGAGTTCTCGCAACCGACGAGCATGTATGAAGAGACTGAGGACTGTGGAAGAAGTGAAAGAGGATGCTTGGATCGTAGCACTTGGCGTGTGCCGTAGTCTCTGCCTACCCCAATGGGAAAAAGGCGTGAGTTTATGTATGTATGTATCTACGATTTAATATGTAAGGCTTGACCGAGACGGGTTTTTCATTCTCGGCCGAAACCGATAATAAAATAAAATCTCGACCGAGACCAAGAGCCGAACCAGAATAGACCAATCGTGAAAAAAGCAACATTTCGGCATTTCCACCCTTAAAAAAGTGGCGCCTTTCATCGTATAACTGTCTAGCTTTACTAAAGAGTCGTTTACTTTGTACATTCGTAGGCGGCGCTGATAAAAACCATTTTGGTGCAGGCCTAAGCACCTTATAAGGTGACCAATGCCAAATGCCAATACACGAAAATATTAGCGTTTTTTTATGCAGCCTCGACTCACTAAGAATGCTTTCTAGTGCTATTTCAATCACAGAATTTGATCTGTATTAGTCATTGGTCATTGGCTCGTCTTTCACCTCTATAGAGTTACGAGCTGCCCATAGGTTGGATTGATCAGTTGCACCCATGTTTGACGAGTTACCTGAAGATACACATGTCGCCATACGATAATCTGATCCCGCATTCCCATGCCGTTCCGTAAAAACTTACAGCTCGGTCATGGCCGACATTCTCGCCGATTTTTAGCTGAAAACCGAGACAATTTCTCGCTTGGATTTATAGACGAGAATGCCGAGCCGAGATCTTGGTCGAGCCTTATTAATATACATACATATACATATACACTCACGCCTGTTATCCTCGAAGGGGTAGGCAGAGGCGCAACTAGTTCACCCACTTTTCGCCATTATTCCGTCCCATGATGTGATAGGGGGCGAGCCTATCGCCATTAATATCGCTTATTAATATGTGATCATTAAAGATGTTTTTCCAGCCGAACCAAAACTCCCAAATGATTATGTTATCGAAGAAAGAATCTGTCAACAGTCTAAAATATTAAACAATTATTTATTATGATATCCGATTAATGAAAATAAAAACAACTTGTTAGTATAAATCATCGAACCGTGTTTCGGCAAGTACATTCAGTTAACAAGTTAATGAAGAATAGTGTGGAGCCATTTTGCATATTTAAACAATATTTTATTAGCGTATTTTGTAAGAAATATTTATAGAATTTATAGTGACATAAACTTACGTAGTTTATTAGTATTATCAGCACAATTATCTAAAAACCTTCCATTGTTTTAAATTACGCGTAAAATTAATTATAAACCTTATTAGGCCCTAATTTGCGGGAAAATTGGAAAGTATGAAAATTCTAACATATCAGTTAATCGTAATTTTATACCAATTTTCGTCAACATTGGAAGTTCAAAACACAGAGCCGCAATATAGGGCAATAAATGTGGACAACTGGACCTCCTGTGAAGAATTCCTTAACAACACCTCGTTTAATGTTAGCTCTGTCGTGGATATCGATTGGCAGATATTCTTTTTTTGGAACTGGATGAAAGAAGAAAGCTATCATATAAAATTTAGCGTTCCTACTCCTACGGTTAGTTTACCCAGTGCCTAGTCCAGTTAATTATTTTATAGGTTATGTTAAGTCCTATATAAACTTAAGATAATATCTCCTAATATTCTGATAATTATTTTCTTCACTTTAAAGAAGTCGTATAATATAAAAAAAGATGATTGGCTATAGTCATCAAAGATACAGCGTAGCTATTTATAGTCGAGAATAATGTGACTTCATTGCAAGTTTCATTGCAGGATGCTAATTTGAATACTTAATTAAATACTTTGTCTATAAAAACCCAATATAATTTTATTAAGTTATCTACTATAGATTAATATCTATTTACATTAAAATTGAAATTCTAACAAGGTTCCGATTTTAGTTATTAGCTCGCTTTAGACAAGAATTAGATGAAGACATAAAGCCTCCAGTGAGTTGGTCGGAGGCGGACCTGTTCATGGAATCCTCAATCGATTTCAGCGCGCTGCTAGTGAAGACAGGCCACTCAGGACTCTACCGACTCGTCCCATCCATGGCTTTCGAATGTTCGTAGTTCTTTTTTACCGTCGTCAATCGTAATTCAAACATACACATTACGCCTTTATCTAGACGGATAGGCAAAGGTTAAAGTTTAGTGTTGCATGCAGCTCCTTCCTCATGAAGGACCGCTTCGTAAATAAAAATTCTCCTGCGTATTTTTCCGGGATAAAAAGTAGTCTGTATATGTATCCAAAAAATGATTTTCAGGGAACATTAATATCTTAACATTTAGTGATTTAGTATTAATAGTATTATGATAAGCAAACAGTAATTATAATGGCGTTAAGGAACCAGATGAAAACAGTTTAAGGCTGCCATATCCCAAAACACCTTCTTTTCTATTCAATTTTAAACCAAGAAATAATCAACATTTCGGTCCGAGAAAAATATATGTTATAGTTAAATAATCATTCTACATTGGTGTGGATTCCAAAACACGATACTTACAACTTCGCTCGATCATAAAAAATCACGAAAACAGAGAAAATTCGGATTTTATTTTCAAAAATTAATTATAGTATATTAAACAATTACTTTAAAAATATAAGTCAATAAAAGGGTAATAACATTTAGCAGATTGCTATGCAAAAAAATTTTCACAAAAGTAATTCGTACTTTTCAAAATTCAAAAAAACACGAATTTTTTAACAATTCTGCACAACGCGTCTCGTTTCAGATGCGCCCGAGGCGCCGTGGAGGTCGGACCTACGTCAATTTTTCGCGCTTGCTGTCACTAATTTATCGAAGTATTTGACAGCTTTTGTTTATAGTTGGACCGCGTTATGTAGAAAAGGAACCAACTACTTTTGAACAACAATTATGGATTCTTATTTGTAATAGATGGATTTTTCTATGAATCTTTCCTATTCTTTTTCTTTCTTCTTTAAACACGTTGTCATACTTGTTTCAACTGTTGTTTGTTTTTGTAAAATTGTAAAATAATATATTTGCATAATTTGTGGATAATATTTTGGCATAATACCTCCAATGGAAAATAATGTAATTAAAAAAATGTACTTTATTGTAAAAAAAAGCGTGGGGTTCATGGTGTCAATAGATATAAATATTTTACACACACACACACACACACTCACGCCTGTTATCCCCGAAGGGGTAGGCAGAGGCACAACTAGTGCACCCACTTTTCGCCTTTATTCCGTCCCATAATGTGATAGGGGGCGAGCCCATCGCCATATCGGGCACAAATTTCAGACTCCGAGCTGATACTGAATAGAAAAACTCAATATCACTTTGCCCGACCCGGGGATCGAGCCCGAGACCTCAGTTTTGCAGTCGTACTGTAATACAACTACGCCACCGAGGCAGTATAAATATTTTATTGAGAGATAATATGAGTAAAAGGATTATCATTTTGATACTACCTTAAAAAGCACCCCACGCTTTTTTTACAATAAAATAAGTACATCTTTTTCTTATTTGCACTATTCTTAATTCAAATTTATTTTCTATTTTTAGTTGCATTTCCTATAAAGCATGTTTTTTAGTTTTTTTTCTAACTGTTATTTATTTTTCATTTTTTAAGCTTGTTCTACTATTGTCCAACAGATGACACTAAAAACAAGTAAGATTTTTTTATACATAAGAGTAGCCAGTTTAGTTATAACCCTACTATGGTCCAACAGATGTCAAAAAAAAAGAGCTATCATTTACTCATTCATTTTGAATATTTATTCATTATTAGTTGGATTTTCTATAAAATAGTGTTTTTTGTTAAAATAATGAATTGTCTTCGGTTCTTGATAAATATGCCAAATTTTCATCCGACGTTTTGAAGGCGGTCAAAATCATGTTCAAAGTTTCCGTTACATAGATACACTAGCTTTTGCCCACGGCTTCGCCCGCGTTAATAAGTTTTTCCGGGCTAAAAGTACATACATAAAAACCTTCCCGTTGAATCACTCTATCCAACACATTTATTTGTATAAAGATTAATATTATGACGTTGATACAACTCTTAACAAATAATGCATTAATTTCGACCAAATTTGATTACCATAAAAACGGTTCTAGAGAGTTAATTTTAAAAGATAGACATATACTGTCGCGGACTTTTTTTTACATCATTTCCAGAGGAATAATTCTTTCATACATATATTTTTGGTATCTTGAACGGTTTTCGCAGCGCACGCAATGGAAGCCCTCAAGGATGAATAATTTTCCCCGCATTTTTCACATTTTCCACTATTTCTTCGCTCCTAATAGTTGCATCGTGATGTTATATAGCCTATAGCCTTCCTCGATAAATGGTCTATTCAACACAAAAAGAATTTTTCAATTCGCACCAGTAGTTCCTGAGATTAGCGCGTTCAAACAAACAAACAAACAAACTCTTCAGCTTTATAATATTAGTATAGATTTAAATGTACGTTACATAGCTTAATTTAAATTTATTTTCTCTTTTTTAGTTGGATTTTCTATAAGGCTTGTTTTTTTATTTGCTATTTAATATTATGGATAGAATATCATAGTACAGAATAACACAAAGCCAGCTACCTTATTATTGATACAAGTAAATCCCAATTATTGCGATATCAATATCGGTATTTTTAAGTTCTTCATTTGGTCCAGTAGCCCACATTTTCTTGAAAAAATCCCGGTTTGGGTCCCCTAAATTAAGTATCTGCTTATAAATATGCATACGAGCTCTACAGACCCTGGAGGTATCGGTATAGGCTTCTTTGTGTAACATCTATAAAGCAGTACTAGAATCTGGTGTGTATGTACATAGAAAGAAAAAAAAATAAAGGGACGACTAAATGAGAGTAATAGAACACAAATCACCGTTTTTTTGTTTCATTCTTTTCTCGTTGTTTGTCTGCGTATCTGTTTTTCTGTTTATTTGTTAGCGCACATCTCCGACACTACTAAACGGATATCTATGAAATGGTATGGAGATAACTTGAGCCCCTGGGTAGAGCATAGGTATACTTTTTAACCTATAAAAAATCTTTTATGCGGGCGACGCTGCCAGGAAACAACAATAAAATAGTATGAGTGACAATAGTACATACTAATACAAAATAATAAGTTATTTTCAGGATTTTACGGCAATTTGGACTTGACTACAATTTATATGAAGACCATACTATTATGATTTGGAAAAATACTGTCCGACATATTTATAGGTATATAGAGTAAATTTTTCAGATGGGACAGCAGTCAATATTTTCTATTATGAACCACAGTTCAAACTTTAAAGTAGGTGGTAAACAAATACGAAAATATCATTTAAAAAATCGCGATAAAATAAAAAAAATGGTTTTATTTCAATGTCTTACCAAGTTTTTTTGTATGTCGGGTAATTCCTTTTTATTGATCTCATTGAGGGTGTCTGAATATATAACGTCGCGTAAGATAAAATAATAACCGTGAAAAATCCATTTGAGTTGTCAGACTAGTAGTAGTCGCAAGAGTTGGGTATATAATAAGGCTGCCAAATCATATGAAGCAACTACTCCGGAGCAGTTCAATACTAAGTAGTAACTATTGCGGTTTTCATATCGGTCAGCGCTTAGTTGAGCGGTTACTATGTTAACCATTCCATATTCGCGTCTTCCCCGGCGAACAAGACGTCACTTTTCATTCAGTGGAAATCGTCTTTACGCGCTTACCCATAGGGTTCTAATTAAAAAATCTGAAATGACACCTGTCAAACTCGGAATACTGAAAGGGTTTCGGGTTTAAACTTGAGGTCATATTCAGGTTACTAGGCTAGTCGATTATTATAGTAATATTGGTTAAGTAATTGTCTCAATCACCAATATTATGTCACAATAACTAAAGATAATAATGAATCTTGACGTGGTATTGTACTCTGTGAACATTTGATTACGTAATCATTGATCAACGAACAATAAATCGTGATATCAAGACATAATTCATAGGTAACTTTTATTATGTATGCCTACGTATACCTATTTCAGCTGCCGCTGTCTGCGACATACATATGTTTGGATAGTACTCCCAAAAGTTAGACCTTCGCAATAAATCGTATAATTTTAAAGTCCTCCAATTTTGAGATGTATGTAATTTTATTTTGCTTAAAAATTACATCTACACTTATCTATACTAATATTATAAAGAGTAAAGATTCAATTGTATGTTTATTTGCATTGAATAGGCTCCGAAACTGCTGGACCGATTTGAAAAACTCTTTCATCAATATATAGGTCCATTATCCCAGGGATTATAAAGCGGGACTTTTATCCCAGAAAAATTCATTCACGCGGACGAAGCCGTGAGCAGAAGTCTAGTTTAAAATATATTAGCTATCGATGGAGGCGTCTAATTTTTTTTTATGGATTCAAGATCCATATTTTTGTCCTTTTAATATTCGTAAAGTTTGAGCCGTGTTAGATTTTGAGGCCCAGCACCCATAAAAAAGCGGACATCTTTTGTCGTAAAATAAACTGCTTCAGTATTGTTTAATCGTTTATTGTGACGTAGTCGCGGCTGATTGGTGTCAAGCGAGTTCATTTGAAATTCAACATCGCGGCACCTGACGCGCCGGTACATTAGACAGCTGTAAATGCAAACAGCGCTCAGATATCCTAGCCTTAACAGATCGTAATCGTGTTATTCTTTGATTATACTATTTTTACTGACTGCCTCGGTGGCGTAGTTGTATTACAGTACGACTGCAAAGCTGAAGTCTCGGGTTCGATCCCCGGGTCGGGCAAAGTGGTATTGAGTTTTTCTATTCAGTATCAGCTCGGAGTCTGGAATTTGTGCCCGATATGGCGATAGGCTCGCCCCCTATCACATCATGGGACGGAATAATGGCGAAAAGTGGGTGCACTAGTTGCGCCTCCGCCTACCCCTTCGGGGATAACAGGCGTGAGTGTATGTATGTATGTATACTATTTTTAACACGCTTTTATTATTACAGATAGAGACATTCCAACCCCAATATTTGCACTCAAAGTCGTGGAGCCGGGATACTTGGGTATCGTCAACTGCAAGTTTCGAGTTTGCTATGCACTGGCTCCTGTTGATAAGATGCCGCATTATGATCATGTGAGTCTGTACCTACAGATACACGTTTTTTTTTTATTTTTTTTTTGGAAGGCCATCTTCGGCGCATTAGGGACGGGTGCGGGCTTCCTCCGACTCACGTCTAAGTTGTCGTCCGCAACCACCCCTGCACAGATACACGAATGCATTATTTTTGTAAATTCTCTTTTCAAAATGAGAATTGCTGGTTACATCGTAGACACGTAATATTGTCGTCGCAAATTGTATATCTTTTATTGAGTCTTGTTGAAAGTGTAGGTACCCACACTTTAGCGCCGCGTCACACAGGCATTGTAAAATTAAGACGGAGAAATAATACAATAATATTGTTGTAAAATTAAAGCCTCATTCATTTGATACTTCGAGCCTGTTTTACCGTTAATAATAATCCTCCTAGCCAGTTTCGGCCACGGCGGCCAATCTCAACGGAGATTAGCCAGGTACGCAGGAGATATTATAGTGCACAAGTGTGTGCGCAATACACAAGTGCACTCGCTATTCCTTCACTCTCATAATCCGGTGAGACGGCAATCCGACATGACCGGAGAGAGATCAGGCGCAGGATCAACAGTTTTACGTGCTTTCCAAGGCACGGGGGTATCACACCGCTAACTTCCTGACAGCTGCGACTGAGTAATTTTTAAGATGGAAAAACCCAGTCACAATATTTTTGGCTCAACCCGGGATTCGAACCCAGGACCTCAGCGCGCAAATCGTACTCGTAACGTGTACGCAATACAACTACGCCACCGAGCCTGTTTCACCGTTAATTATCGAATTCAACATAGGGTGACCAAATAAAAATTTCAAGCTTCCAAATAAATGTTAAACAAAAGAGTGCTGAATGCATCAGCATTAACAGACTATCCTACACATTAACTGGTGGTTAACGTACTTGATCATTATGAATCAGGCCTTTAAACGCATTTAATTTTTTTACAGCTTGAAGAAGCAGCGAAAACCCTCGACTTTTGGGGGGAGTACAACCGTACTTTCGTGTACATCAAACCGATCCCACTACCACCGCCACAAGATAACTTTCAAGATGATGACGATGACGAGCAAGTGGAAATAATGGGTCAAATGAATTTTTTATAATTACAATAAAATTTTGAACAAATAAAGCTTATGTTTTTTTTATAATTCAATGACTTTTACGTGAGCGGACGTGAGCAAAATAAGTTCAATTAGATAAATAAAACGTAAACCCTATTTAAGATTTGGAAATAAATACCTTACCTATAACCATCTAAGAAAGAATAACATATACATCCTATATTATGATTTTTATACATGTATGGCCATGTGGTGCCTGGATAATGTTTTTATATTTTTATACGAACATTGAAATTAGTAAATGTAATAATTGCTAACAGATGTCGCTAGCCATCTTCTTTAAGAGATCAAAACACGGAACTTGAAATTGGACAGCTGAGAGTCGGGTCGGAATAGCTCAATTGGCAGAGCACCGGCGTCCGGCACGGTATGCTGGAGGTCGTGGGTTCAAATCCTGCTTTCGACTGTTTCTTTTTCAATGTTCCTACAAAAATATAAAAACAACATATACATCCTATCTGTACATACCTAGATGACTGTTAGTAGATTCAGTATACGAATCGGATTCATGGCAAAAAACTTTGACGAAAATTAATTCTACGACGGGTACTTTAAACAATAACATGAACTCTCAATTAAAGAGATTGTTTCAGAATAACCTAATGTTAATTTTGTGTTTCATATTCTTCAGTGTTGTAATACGTTGTGTCAACATTCAATGATTTAACCAACACATTGTTCGCGGAAACACAAACCAATCGTTGACATGAGTTATGTTTGTAAAGACAGGAGTTACAAACTAATCAATGTTATTATTAATTAAATATTGAATTTTATTGATTATTAAAACGACCCCCGGAACTTGAATCAGGACACCATTAGACTATAATATGAAATTTATCATCATAATATTGGCTATTAATACAAGAGATTACGTGTTCATTTAAAACTTCATACGAAGGTATTACTTAAAAATCCAATCTGTAAAATGTGACAAGTTTGATGATTTCTTAGTAATTTGGTTTGTAACATTAATAGAAACTCGTAAAATACGCAGCTAATTATGATTTAAAAATTCCTTAAAATGCAATAAAGAAAATAGATAAAGGTTTAAAACTTCTGTCCCACTCGACAATATTCACTATAAAGACAAAAGAAAATGAGACGCCATTGATTTGCGGAAAATGCGTCTCATGTTTGCACTGTTCATTTTCGTTTCAATCGAGGCTAAGAAAAAACGTCTACACAGTTCAGCTGAGACTCGCGATGATACACTACGAAACGTAGACCACGTTGACAAGTACCCAGATCATTTCCGACATCCAGTACCATTTGGACACGTCTACAAAGAAGGCTTCGGTGATGTAACATCAAATTTGAAACAGCCCTTTGATATGCTAGAACTAGATATGGTGAGGCCGCAAAATGCAGAGGAAGCGAAAGAGGTATGGAACAGGCGTCAAAAGAATATACAATTACTTCCCAGTAACTTACCGAAGAAATTTGCAAGTCCAAGAGATCAGTACTTGAATGAACAAGAGAATGAGAAGGGTGTAAGTCAACCCAAGCCTGATGCAAATCGTAATGGAACTAGAACCTGGATCGATTGGGAGGCTATTCAACATTATAATGTAGAGCATCATAAGCCATTTTTAAGACGTCCCCAACCAAAAGAAAATCACTATATGTATGGTCCTAATCATGACCAATCGCCTAAAACAAAATACTTCGGTCCTAATTCATTTGATCTAGCTACAAATAAAAATCAAAATAAAGTAAACTGGACAAGTTGCGATGATTTCGGAAGAGTGCCTAATTTTCATCCAAAAGACGTAGTGAATATCGATTGGGTGCCGTTTTACGTGTGGACTACTAAGGTGTATCACGAGGCTGTGGTGCACAGATTTTCTTATCCTACAAAAAAGGTAATATTTTTAAGTTTAATTTATAGCAAGTGACTATAATTTTCTTAAGGTGTTATAAAATCTAGAAAGAAAGTACATAGATTTGAAACTAATCTAATATCTAGTTTGTGAAAAAAAATAAACTTAGACTGTAAATGTATTCCACAGCTGGTCAAGAAGTACAAAATGGATTATGCTGACCATTTAAATAAAAGTATAGATTGGGAACAGCCGAAGTTGGTGTTAAAAGAAGCCATAGAGATGCTCCTAATAGCAGCAGATAGGACTGGAATGTTCCATGGAGTACCACATTTAGAAATACCATACGCTATGAAAAGTTGGTATATATACATACTTATATTAATTAGGACTGACTTTTCAATTGTCAGTGAAAAGTTATGCATCAAATTAATTATAACCGGGCTAAATATAAAATTAAGACAGTTGAACAACTTTTTTCACAAAACTATAATTTTTAAAATGTTTTATTTTATTTTATTTGCACTTCATACAAAATATGTAAAGGCGGACTTAATGCCGAAGGCATTAGGGCAAAATGTTCGAGTTGGATTTTTAATTTCATGATTGAAAAATCTGCCCTTAACCAAAAATTCAAGAACAATCAATAGATTAATAAAATTCTTAAGCTTTATAGTTTAAATACAATTACGATTCCTAGTCTTATTACCAATTACAAGATCTAGTTTGATAAAATTATACCTTTATAATGTTCTAACCTTTAAACATATAGATGTTAAATTTTTTAAAGTATTTAATACCTATTATTTCTTAGTATTACATAAATCGAAACTTTAATAACCATCACTTCCAGACAAACCAATAGAATTCCCCGTACCAAGACTCAGGCTGAAAATCGAAGATCCATACTTAGGTATAATGTACTGCGACAATGAATTTGCTGCGATCATGGCAGTGGCCGGGAATGAACCGACTACAGAGAAAGAAAGGATTTCTGAAGCTGCCACGCTGAAGTTCCGAGGTGAAGGATATCCAGTGTTTAGGAATTTGGAGATGGAGAGAATGCGGGCTAAAGCGGAGAGTGACTATGAGATGCAGAAAAAAGAAGACCAAGTTCTGAGGGTTGAAGAGCCTGTAATGCGTGACCATTTTCTTGGCAGGGATTTCATGAAATAATTTAATTTATAAATGTGATTTTGGGTGAGGCTACAGAATAAAAAATGCATTTACTCATATTAATTACAATTGAAATGTTTTAACTGTAGTCATTAGGGGCTAATGAAGGATTAAGGTTATTGTTAACATTGTTTGTTATCTATCTGGTAGTAATAAAGTATATAATATTGTGAATCTAAATACACTAACTTAGTTTTGACATCTCAACAGTGACGTAAATATTTACCAACCACCCAGAATATTTATTCTGCTGATTTCAGCAAGGATGAAATTTGAAGAAACATTTATTCGTAATTTTCACTAAAAATGCATACATAGTTTGAACGTCGATTGGCAAATTTCCAATGAAAATGCAAATGACTCCATAAACCATGTTTGCATCGACAAATTAGAACAAATATCCCGTAGTTCCAAACAACAAGCTAATTTCGAAATGCAAACATCCTTTCTGATTGACATAAAAACTACGATAGTATCAGTTAATTCGCAGTACAATCTCTACGTTATGTTAATTAGATATTGTCTTTATTTTAATTTGGAGTAGTGTCGAATTTATTATTGACAAGTATTCTGATAACTTGAAACTATTATATTTGTTGTATTGCGTTAAATGGTTTCATCGTTTATTATAATTATAGAAGACATTGATATTTTGACATGTAAACTTTTGAAACTTTAAAATATAATATTTTATTTAAAACATAGTAAAAAAAAAACATTTTGATTGAAAAATATTCAAATATTTGTAACTAATAACACGCGTAATGAAATATTTTAAAATGGAACTAGCAGTTCTACATTCGAAACATTGGTATTCATTCATAATATTGATACAAACATCGATTATTGGAGCGAAAATTGGTCCGACTGGAATGGAGCGTCATGAACAGACGACTTGTGATGAATTTAGCAAATACGCTAGGTTTAACCCATATTCAGTTCTGAAAGACCGATGGTTTATATTCTACTACTGGGCGCCGCCTGCACATATGTCAACTTATGTCTTTGCGTTGCCTACTCAGAACGTAAGTATTTTTGTGACTTTCTTACATTTGATGCTAAGTAAAGAATTCTGAGATCAATTATCGTTCACTTTAACGGTGAAGGAAAACATCGTGAGGAAACCTACATACCTCAGAATTCTCCATAAGAATTTAGAGGGTCTGTGAAGTGTGTCAACCCGCATTAGGCTATCGTGGTGGATTAAGTCCTGTCCTGTACCCTTTGAGTAGTTAATAGGCTCGTGCTCAGCAGCGGGCAGTATATAATACAGGGCCGATTGCATTGCATTGCAAAGAGTTCTGAAGGAGATTTTTGTAAAATATAATACAGCTTACCTGCTTTTTGTAGTGTTTTTCAAGCTTGTTAACCAAATTCATAGTAGCAACTGCTGTCTTTGAAATCAGCGGCGATGAATTTCGAACTCTAAATAAACTTTAGGCAGAATGTAGTTCTTTCTGTTTCATTTCAAATTATATTATTGTACTGTATTTCTAGGAGACAGAACACCTTCACATGTTACTAGATGACTTCGTCAGCGTGCCAGTGAATTGGACAGCAACGTTGTTGTTGATGAAGGACGATAATAATAAAGCCTCTTTGTTGGTGGAGAGAAATGATCGAGGACACTACTGGCTTTATGTCGTGTATCACAGTAAGTGATATCTATACATCTATTTTAGGGTCAGTTTCCCCAATTCCTGATGAAGTTCCAGATAATTATCTAACATATAAAAGAAAATTCACAAAGAAAATCCCGTGATGGACGGCAGCGTGCCTCACGCTGCCTCTGACGCCAAGGGCGTCCTTCGGTGTACGGGGGCTTCTGAGCCCCCGCAACAACAGGTGATGGACCGCAACAGCGGTACGCGCAGGGGCGGTTGCGGACGACAACTTAGACGTGAGTCGGAGGAAGCCCGCAGCCGTCCCTAATGCGCCGAAGATGGCCACCGCGGAGTTTTAGTTGGTATGCCGTGCGGTGTGCATAGGTTAGGGACTCGGCCCGGCGGTCGCCCGACGTTTTCCATCTCTCCAGGCGGCTCAACGTCGGGTCGTAAGGCACGGTGAACCCGAGTGATCCTGAGTGAGTGATCCTAATGTGGAACATAAAATAGATACATACATACATACATAAGGTGTCAAAATTACTTTTCATTACTTTGCCGTAGTCGGGTAAAACACTTAGTTGCCCGAGGTTAGAATATGTCACTTATGACAATAAACTAAATCTACTCCTATTGTAATATGGTGATGATAAGCTTCGAGCAATGTGAGTACAATAGGGCAAAGGTGTCATGTTTGATACGATGTATGGTAGGTCTGTAGGTACATATATATATACCTACAGACCTACCATGTGTATATGTATATATATATATACATATACACTCACGCCTGTTATCCCCGAAGAGGTAGGCAGAGACGCAACTAGTGCACCCACTTTTCGCCATTATTCCGTCCCATGATGTGATAGGGGGCGAGCCTATCGACATATCGGGCACAAATTTCAGACTCCGAGCTGATAATGAATAGAAAATCTCAATATCACTTTGCCCGACCCGGGGATCGAACCCGAGACCTCAGCTTTGCAGTCGTACTGTCATACAACTACGTCACCGAGGCAGTCTGTAGGTGGATAAAGTTATTTATGAGTATTTCTCAAAATTCAGTAATATGTAAAATGTATGTATTAAGTCAAACAAAAAAAGAACACAGATGAGATAGAAAAATTATCGCAAAATTATTACGTTACTTACATTTATTTTAAGAAATACTCTTATATACATAAATTTTAGACGCTTTAAAGGCAGAAGTATATTATGTCCATCGTAATGTACAACTTATTATAATGAACACTTGTTATTTCAGGTTTAGAAAAAGGACTTAAGTTAGACCCTATAGATATTAGGATCAAGCAAACCGGCGATAACAAATATTTGGGCATGTTAGCGTGTGAGGTTGGTAGATTTATTTATTACTACGAAATCTTCTACCGATACACGAGCCTTGCCTAAAGATTGTGATGATTGCTCAATAATTATATCGAGTTTGAAAGTGAAATATCTATATTAATAACTGGAAAAAGGTGATATTCACAAATACATAAGTTTGAAATGTTAATTTACTATAAATCCGTTTTGAGAAGGTTTCTGATGTTTGAAAGTTTTCCCAATTTGAGCCAACTGGAATGAATCTCTGGTGGTGGATCTCTCATATGTAAGAGTCCGTCTGGGTGGGTACCACCGCAATGTCTATATCAACCGCCAAGCCGCAGCGTGCATGCACTGTTGTGTTTCGGTTTAAACTACATTGTAGCCAGTGTAACTAGTGGACATAATGATACTTAACATCTTATGTCTCAGGATGACGAGCGCATTGGAATGCCACACATTACTTTGTAGCTCAAGGTGCTGGATGGTGTTGGTACTGTTTATGGGTGGTTGTATCGCTTACCATCAGGTGAACGGCATGCTCGTCTCGTCATTCAGTGCAATAATAAAAAAAAACGAAATGAATAAAAACATGAATTCCCACCCGCACCATTAACAAAAATATATTACAGGCTGAAACCGCTGTAGTGATGGCAAGAATTAAAGATGTTCCACGTAAGAACAAAATTCAAGATGAAGCAGCGAGGATTGGGTACAGAGGTAAAGGAGGGCGCTCATATTTATACCAGGGTCATCAGTGGATGCCCATCCCAGAGGCCGACGACAGAGAGTTCTGGGCTCCACCTAAGAGAAGGTTTATGTATCAATAAGAGAATTATGTTACTTTATGCACACAATAAAGTAGTTTACTCCTTATAAATTTTGCATCTGTACTTTTAGGAAGATAATTTTTAAATAAATTGGACATATTGACAACTAGGTAGGTATGTATGTCGTAGGAGCTTATGAACAGACAGGGATATCACATGTCCTATAGATCTAAGATTTAAAAAAATAAAAAATCACTTGTTTATGATGTTTTTTAAATTATATTCTGCGCAAGTGTATTTAATGTTACCAGCGTAACGTTATATAAATCCTGGCATTATTAAGATGAATTTGTTCCCGCGTATGGAGTTGATTTAAGTAATTTGCTCAAACAAGGCTCTATTACGTGCGCAAATATTTAACGCTATTGTAACAGGAGAGCGCTTCTGGGCATTCTTAACAATTACTGGCCAATTAGGGACCCGCTTCAACCACTGAATTATGTAGGTTAATGTTAATGGTTTGTTTTGAAACTTGTAATGAATTATCATGAAAAAAATAGAATAACCGTTTTTAGGTGAGTATTATATGTTGATTTTATTTTAAAGATATTGTGTTATGTAGTAGTGTTGGTTTAAGGTCGCTGGGAAAAATGATACGTCACTTCATGTCTCGAAATTATACTACAAAATAATAATATAACACTGATAATTATCTTATGTACTTCTGATAGGTGTACTAAACGTAATATAATTTAATAATAATATTCTACTAAATTATAAACGCGAAAGTTTGTAAGTATGGCAATATGGATTTTTCTTACTCTTTCACGCAAAACCTGCTGAACTTTGGCACACCGGTAGATCATATCCTGGATTAACGCATGGGCATAACTTTTTTATCTCGGGAAAATATAACGCGGGACTTTTACCCCGAAAAAACTATTTAGCGCGGGCGGAGCCGCGAGAAAAAGCTGGTAAAGCTATATACTCATTAACATAAGCACCAATATCATGTTTAGATAGATATGTATGTATACTATGGACGAATTTACATCGTTGATTATTCGTCGTGTGGCGTCGTGGCATTCAAGAAGGACATAACTATTACCTCAGAGTACTTATTGCATTATATTAAGTTTAACGTTAATAATAAACAGGAATACTCAGAGAAGTAAATGTATTATTTATTATGATAATAACGTCAATATTTTGATAACGGCCATAAATTTGCTACATCATGAGAATTTCTAACTCATCGAGCATTCAATAACTGTTTGGTAATACCTACTTAGTAAACAACTTAACATCGTTCAAACATAACGAAATGCAAATCTCGACGTCTCAACCGCTTCGAAAGCACAAAACATAATGTAAGACCGCATTGGACCTTCAAAAAGCGATTAACCATTTAAAATGGGGATATTTAGTTTAGTTTACACTGACGTTTACTATCTAGACTGTTTTAATGGCAAGGAAGCGGCGTATAGTAAAGAACCAGCCATCCATTATAGCACTACATATGTTGCATTAACCCGTCCGGTGGGGAAATAAATTACATAATTTATGGGAGATTTTTTGTGATGGCAACCACGGGTAGGTACTGCTTTACGAAAGTGTTATTCTGTTATCGATTTTGTATCGATCGGTGATGGGGAATGCGACAGTTGTCATTACGGAGGTGTTGCGGCGAATCAAAGCACAGAATTAAATGGTTTTTGACATGTTTAAATATGTTGTTAATATTCCGTTTTGGAGGCTTGAAGTTTAATAAACTACACGTGTTAACCAGTTATTATTACTGTTATAGCATTTAAAAGTAACGGTTCTAATTTGAAGATAGATTATTTAGAGTCCAAAGAGGTTTTATCATACTTAACATATTTGGCGTCGCCTCCTAAGGTAAATGAGAGTTTACGATGATAAATACACCCGCAGGAAACAAGATACGCACACACACGCCTGTTATCCCCGAAGGGGTAGGCAGAAGCGCAACTAATGCACCCGCTTTTCGCCGTTATTTCGTCCCATGATGTAATGGGGGCGAGCCCATCGTCATATCGGACCCAAATTCTAGACTCTAGACTGATACTGAAAAAACCCAATATCACTGTGTCCGGCCCGGGATTCGTACCCGGGACCTCAAAACGAGACGTACCGCGCATATAATACAACTACACCACCGATGTAGCCTACAGATCTATACATATATATAAAAGCGAAAGGCCATTCACTCACTCACTCATCACAAAACCTCAGAGACTACAAGTGTTAGGAGTCTCAGATTTTGCATGGGGGCATTGCATTTCTTTTAGGACGCAGGTGCTCACTAAGACTGGATTTTGCGAAATTCAACCCTTACGGGGGGTAAAAAGAGTGGCTAAGTTTGTACGCGATAAACTCAAAAACTACCAAACGGATTTCGATGAAATTTGGCACGCAGATAGTTCGAGATCCCGGAAAGGATTTGAGCTACTTTTTATTCCGGGAAAATGTATAACGGGACTTTTATCCACGAAAAACTCTTCCCACGAGCGAAGCCGCGGCCAAAAGCTGGTAGTTAATAATTCTTATTATTATTTAGTCTACAAAGTCGAACAAAGAGAGGAGGCGGCGATAGCCTAGTTGGGAGTGGAACAGACTGCCGTTTCAATGTCCGCAGGTTCGTTACCCAAGGGCACACACCTCTGACTTTTCTAAAAAATTATGTGTGTATTCTTTGTGAATTATCGCTCGCTTTAACGGTGAAGGAAAACATCGTGAGGAAACCTGCATACCTGAGAAGTTCTCTGAATTTCGAAGGTATGTGAAGTCTGCCAACCCGCACTAGGCCAGCGTGGTGGACTAAGGCCTGAACCCTCTCAGCTGTAGAGGAGGCCCGTGCTCAGCAGTGGGCAGTATTACAGGGCTGATATGGTATGGTATGGTATGGTTACAAAGTCGAACAAAGAGTTATCGAATTATTTGGTACTAAGTGTTACACGCGGTTCCTCCCTTGCAAAAGCCCTCCCGAACCTTTATTCCTTTCCACGAATCACTCTACACAAGTGTATTTTTCCAGTTCACAAAAATTATCCAATTTGTTAATCTAGGACATGGTCTTAATATGCACAAAATTCAACAAAATAGGTCTCAGGTTGACGAATGACGTGCAATGTCTTGAAATATATTTAGAGGAATTAAAATTGTTGATATTATACGAGCTCCACTCTATTTTATATTAAGGTTGAAAAACTAGGAATAATCAAAAGCTATTTTACAGCACACATGTTCAAGATTTTTATTGACAGGGTTGATTATAATGTGCTGTTTGAAGTACTACAACTAGCAAGCTTACTTAGGGCATGGAAAACCTCATCGTTCCATGTGTCTTAAGTCCAAGAGCGTTTAAAATTTGAATACTTAAACGACCAACTACATAGTAGAGCGACATATATCTTTTTATCTAGAGACAGAGAGGTTAATAACATATGTTGGAGTAGGTATTTAGTTAATATGTGTATAGTATACGACAGTCAGGCGTCAGAATTTTGTTGGAAACGGAATGGATGGAGATTTATTCTTTCATAGAAATTTAATAACTACTTTACATGTCGAGTATAATCGTAACTGACGAAGAATTTTTACCAAAGAATTATAATATTAACAGACCTGTATTAATCCTATATTATAATTTTTTATACATGTTGATGGCCATGTAGTGCCTGGATAATGTTCTTAAATTTGTATAAACATTGAAAATAGA
This sequence comes from Lapara coniferarum, assembly GCA_949316025.1. Taxonomy (NCBI): domain Eukaryota; kingdom Metazoa; phylum Arthropoda; class Insecta; order Lepidoptera; family Sphingidae; genus Lapara; species Lapara coniferarum. The sequence goes on along the minus strand of OX438923.1, from coordinate 10,424,605 downwards.
AACAACGAAAGCAGGATTTGAACCCACGACCTCCAGCGTACCGTGCCGGTGCTCTGCCAATTGAGCTATTTCAACCCTACGCTCGGCTGTCCAATTTCAAGATTCGTATATTTTGATCTCTTAAAGGAGATGACTAGCGACATCTGTTAGCAATTATTACAATTACTAACTCAGCGTTACTCCTTTACAGAGAGGACCTGTATTAGTCCAATGTTAGGCATGGACCTGCTCTACCAACAAGAGGGTAATCTTTGCTCAGTATTCTAACTTATGAGATTATAATTATAAACTTAATATAATAGCTAACACTATAAAAAGTCAAATTAAACACACCAAAGTACTTTGCATTAGTAAAAGTTTCCCATAAAAATTGGCACGAGTTCGCTTTCGATACGCTTTGGCTATAATCGAAATATGAATAGCGTTGCGATATTAACTGACATTCGAAATTAAAACTTATTCCGTTAGTATAAAGTATATATTAGTTTTATAGCAGATATGTCATTGCCTGGTAACAAGGCATAAATAAGCATGAAATAGATAAATAAGATTTAATACCAGTGTGTGAAATTGTTTTTAAATATATATTTGGGGGGCGTGGTGGACGCGTGCCTTTGATTAAGGAAGGTTCCCGTGACTATTGCAAATTTTACGTGTGAAATAATGTCCCCGAAAGAAAATTCGAAGCGAATCGGCGAAGAAAAAGTTGTTAGAAAATAATTTTGATTCACTGCTTTTTAATGTGCTGTGAGACTAGTTTAACTTTTTGAGTCGACATGCCACATTTTACAACTGATGGGAAGTACAGAACAGCCCAAATATTATTTAGACCAAAGAAAATTTGCTTTATTTGACAGTCACCATCATCCTGCTTTACGCGATGTCCCTACTTCGTACACTGACGAGCACATGGACTCGATTTACCAAACTTTTAAATATTATTTACAATACCACATACCTATTTTAAATGCATGTAGCTATAAATTCCTTTAAACGGCTTAAATTCATAGCCCGTTGAGACCGTTTGCATTACAGTGAGCGGCGCATTGCTGACCAGCTGGTGCAGGTGGTCATAAGCTACGGTAACCACGATTAGCCACCACGCTTTTTTTAAATTACTGGAACGATGTAAAAGGCTGAATGGATTGACTGCCTTAGCATACCATTTATTTAAAACATATTGTAAAGGAAAAATTTCATACATAAACGTACCAACGCATAGGTTTTTATTTGAAAAAAGAATATAGTGATGTTTTTATTTGCTCATTATCATGATAATTTACAGCGTAGCGTCTCTACGAGTAACGTTACTACGTACACAAACACACAATCAGTTCAAGGCACCTCGCTCACAACGCGGCGCTTTACAAAATAATTATTAACAGAAAACCACAAAAAACCCCACGAAATTAGTTCCCGATGACAGTCAAAAAATATATGTATATTTTTTTCGAACTTATATCATAAAAAATGGACGTTGTAGCGCCATGGTCGACGCGCGGGCCTTTTTGTCCCAGCAGGGTCCCGGGCCTTAGAGACCCGATACTAAATTTCCGTGTGGCATATTTATTCGGTCCCGAGATTATTTTCTACTAGAGTTTTATGATAATCGCGGCTTTATAACGACTAATGAATTACTTGTGCCGTGTGACAATTGTGAAGCCGACGCGCGACGCTGTGACTCGTCGCAGTTGAGGGTTAGGACACTTATCGTGTTGAGAAATTAATAAAAGAAGTCGGCAAAGTATCGAATGAAAGTTATTTAAGTAAATATAAATTATATTGATCCAATTTTTTATTTAACACTCAATATCATATCACTCAATATTTATTTAACTTACACAATTTATAAACGTAATAATAGGCGCCTTTTACACAATATGAATTGAAATAAGTAAGTTCTTATTAGTTTTGTCAATTTGGCAATTTTGTTTATTATTTACTAATGACAATAAGTCATTAATAAGTTTTCATTATTTAGAGTGGGCGTCATGCTACATATGATGTATCATTGTATGAAAAGCTAGCTAAACCAGCCATAGTTGAGTCATTGCGACGATTTAGGGAGTTTGTCCTTAAATCGATTGACGTTAAAAATAAATAAAATACTTTATTCATCACGTAGGCGAACATAGTTGCACTTATGATAAGTCAAGATACATTTAATTAATTATTAATAAAGTCACTTATAGAACTACAGACATTTTTATAAGGAGTAAAATAAATTATGAAAAATAAAAAATAAGAAGACAGTTCGGGCTGGCAGGAAAAGCAATATAAAAAAGAGATCATTTTTATAAAAAAAAATAATAATGGGAGGAACGCGTCGCGATCCTCACCGGCGAGGACACTACAGGCCCGTTACATGAACTTTACACTGTACTAACTTTAGAAGATAAGCCAAACTGCAATTACAATCATACATTTTCAGTAGGTAGAGTTAACGCTTGAAGCAACACTATCCAACACTCCATACCTGGTAATACTTACCATTCTAGAATACATAAAGAGTAATTACAAAGAACAATTATAACGTTATTTTGCAAGCTGGTAACATTATTCAAATTCAGAACGGTCGCGTACAAAGCCCATCCAAACGCTGGCATTTAAAGGAACAAATTACCAAGTGATTGGCAGCCAGCGTAGGGCGCTATCTGTGGCGATGCATTGTCGATAATTATCATTTTGTGCGGCCCTGGCCGGGAGCATTCATCACGCACATTGACGCCCGTGAATGATTGATGGCGTAGGGTTGTCGCTTGACCCGCGACCAACATCATTTTTATCCTGTGTGATTAGTTACCATACAACGTGTTGCGTTTGCTTGGTGATATTTCCTTTATCTTAGCTGTTGGTTTAACTTCTTTTTGATTAGGTACCTGAAACATATTTAGAATGAATCATGTTATATTTCTCTTCTTATATCACGAGAGGTTATATGTTGGAAATATGTTAATTGAACTATATGGACTGCCTCGGTGGCGTAACTGTATTACGGTATGACTGCAATGCTGAGATCTCGGGTCGATTCCCCGGTCGGGCAAAGTGATATTGGGTTTTAAGTTCAGTATCAGTCCGGAGTCTGGTATTTGTGCCCGATAGGCTCGCCCCAATCACATCATGGGACGGAATACGCACGGCGAAAAGTGGGTACACTAGTTGCGCCTCTGCCTACCCCATCGGTGATAAAGGGCGTTAGTGTGTGTATGTGTGTGTGTGTGTGTATCTTAATGGAAAAAGAACTGGTGGTGTCTAAAGTAAATTGATATTTTCCTGTGAAAACGGAAAATTGCTACTGTATTAATTGAATTGCAGTGCACTTACATTGTGAACCGTAAGGTTTGGGTCCGAATCCAAGAATCGACAAACGCAAATTGCTTTGGTATGTTCGGTAAAACAATTGTAAGTTGCAGGGAATTGGAAAATATGCTCGCCACGGCGATAGGTTCGTGATCCATAATCAGATTAGATATAATGCGGACACACTTCGTGGAATGAAGGTCAGAAGCTTGTGTTTGCGCCTTGTAAGTACTACCATTCATTTCGGGGTAGAAGTAGAATGGTTACATTTTAAAAAGTGAGACCATTGCCCAGCAGTCCCACCAATTTTATACTTAAAAAAAACGTTGATAATTTTATTTATTGCATTTAACGCAGTTTATACTTTTACCATATTATCTATACTAATATTATAAAGCTGAAGACTTTGTTTGTTTGTTTGTTTGAACGCGCTTATCTCAGGAACTACTGAACCGATTTTAAAAATTCTTTCACTAATAGGAAGCTACATAACTCCTGAGTGCTATAGGCTACTTTTTATCCCGGGAAAATAATTTTGTCCCGGAAAAACTTTTTCACGCGGGCGGAGCCGCGAGCACTGCTAGTTAATCATAGCTTTTAGGTTTATTATTACATTTAGGGTAGGACCCATGTAATAATAATGTTATGTCATTATTAATGTACATGTACATTTTAATAGAGCAAATATTTTGACTTGATTGTTAGTCAGATACATGTAATCAAGATTATGTAAATCTAATTTAATGTCTTATCAAGAAAATGTAATTATAGTTTCGACCTAACTGTATATTTTTTGACATGAAACAAAAGAGGACATTATATAATTCATCGTGTTATTCATTTTACAGTGGACAAATAAATAGTTACAATGTTCTATTTACAAGTTTTCTCTATTCTTCTGTTTCATTTATCTTCTATTTATTTATCTATACAAACAACACATACTATCACATTTATAATCTTAGTAGGATTATCAGTTAAGCACAATATTCACCGGTGGTATGTACTGAACATTGTAAATTCTATTAACTGACAACTTTTTGCCTCAAGGTTTAAGTATAGGTTAAGAAAATATGCGACACCAGTAATAGACACCTGTCATGTCATATAAAAAAATACGAGTGGATGTGATGTGACGACTGGAGTTCCGTAGTTTTTTGTTTTTATTAATGTTATTGGTAGAAGTGGGGAGCTTAAATAGAAATAAAGTTAAGATTTAAATCAGAATCTTGTGTTATTCTCAATTATTTCAAATTGAGGACCAGCTTAAAAAACTTTGTAATATATAATATATAATTTTTAAGTAAAAACCTTTTTACTTGAAACACAATTGCAGGTAAGTAAATTGTAAAAAAATCGTGAATCATAACTATCTCACAGTAATGACCATAAAGCATGGCGTTAAGGAATAATTATTTTATGTCGTTATTATTTTTTGTGGAATTTTAATTTACCTAAGGAACCTTAAAATACAATGTAGTGATAATACCATGCATTATAAAAATGTGATACGAACCTAATGTGACATAATGGACGATTAAAAATTAATGTAATTAACACAAGACTTGATGCTTGTTAATTCACGTTTAACATCTGTCATTAGCAAACTACATCGTTTGATGATAGATATCTGCAGTAACAACAAGTTGTAATATACAGCCAAGAGTTCGCTTTTTTTTTATACCAGTAAAGTAGGTAAAGGAATCAAGATTATACAGACCGTTCAAGCATAAAATAAAAAAATATAAACAACTGGCAGAATTTCTTGAAGTCAAAAGCCACGTTCTCAATTCAAAAATTAATCTGAAATAAAACCAGTTGTATTAACAGTAACAGTTATGACGCATAACTAATTGTTATTGGCGTCATAACAGAGGGACTGGTCCCGGTCTCCCGAGGCAGTCGGTCGCGCAGAACTCAATTTGTTAAAACTCGTCAGGAATGTAGAAGATGTGCAGTGCTTGCAGTTTGGTTGGTGGGTACATGTGAGGTCAAAAGTGTTCGATCTGTTTTATTATCCACACGTGCAAAAGTGTTTGTAAATTATTGCTTTTTATTCACGGCTGTACGGAAAGGTTTTTTTATCACTTTGTTGATTTAATCGCGACCAATTTCTGTGTGTTCCTTCGGTCGAACAACAATACTTTTACAAGCATACGTATTCATAAGAAATTAAAAATAAAACATAGGTAATTTTTGGTACACTCATGTCACACCTACCTACAATCAATACATACCATATCATTCCCATTTAAATAAATAGAAAATAGTTTTCGTTACAACAGTACCGAAGCACGACCCTTGCGAAAGGGAGCGGACCCCAGAAAGGCGAGTGTAGGTAAAACAACTCGCAGCCCGCAATGAATAGCAAAAATTTAAATTTCATGCAACCAAGCAACTGGAGGGACCGTGCTAGGCGATCATCGTGGCACAAAGCACAAGGGAAAGCGAGATGATACTGTAGTACTGAGTCATCCTCTTTTAAAAGCTGTAGTTTGTATGCTGATCAGTGTTCTGTTCCTTGCAATATATTCGTTATGTTTATAAAAAGAAGGACATTGTAGCTAGTGTAATTACTAGGCATTATGAAACTTAACATCGAATCTCTTAGGTTGACGAACGCAGCGGAATGCCGCGCAATGCTTTGTAATTGAATGTTCTGTATAATTTTGCTACTGTTTATGGGTGGTCGTTTCGCTCACGATCAGGCGAGTGGCATGCTCGTCTCGTCATTCAAAAGCAATAATAAAAATGTATATTTATACATGTTGAAAATTACAAAAATCGGACATCTCTGACATGTTGCTGGACTATCGTTTATACTTATAGTTAGAGTCTCAAGACATCATTCTTCAGTAATAGGAACAGGGGTAATAGGGGTTTTTCCATCTTAAAAATTACTCAGTCGCAGCTTGGAGTCAGGAAGTTATCGGTGTGATACCCCCGTGCCTCGGTAGCACGTAAAGCCGTTGGTCCTGTGACTGATCTCTCTCCGGTCATGTCGGATTGCCGTCTCACCGGACTATGAGAGTGAAGGAATAGCGAGTGCACCTGTGTATTGCGCACACATTTGTGCACTATAATATTTCCTGCGTACCTGGCTGATCTCCGTAGAGATTAGCCGCCGTGGCCGTAACTGGCTAGGAAGATTACAATAGGGAAAATAAAATAAAATACTTTTTTACAAAAAAATCTTTTAGTCCAATCTTTTATATCTTACGCTATAAGCTATAAGTTAGGCCGAAGGGCTGGTACAAGTTAATGTTTCCGGGGCGTCTCAACTATTATTTTGGAGACCCGAACGGTCTATTCGTGATTTAAACGGTGGCTAATTGGCTAATATCGGGTTATAGTACAATCTTTATTGGGAAATAATATCAAACTTAATTATTACCATGGGCATTATAAGGGCGGGTTTTGGCGTCCGGACCCCCCTTAGCTTGTAACAAAGATAACCTAGGCCACAAAACATGTACATACAAACAAATGTACAAACATAAAATTTTGGCGACGAGTAGAGAGGGGTGTATACATGACTCATTTGTTGAAAGAAGGTATTTTTTGGGCAGCAAGAACCCACGCTTCACTGACATTATAGTATCCTCGGACCCCCCACGTGTAAGCTACACCCGTGATTAGTACATATTTAGTACGATATAATATAAAGAAAATTATCAAAATACTGTAACCGTGTACAACTAATTTATTAGACTAACCCTCGCCTGACTTTTAATCTGTAAGCTATAGAGTGGAGAATTCCATTCAACCCCCCGACGAAGTATGTGATTCGCAAATATAAATAAAAAAGGTTTTGTGCAAGCGAAATTTATACGAAACTGAATTTCCCGATTATGTGACTAACAACGAGAATACAAACAAGATTACAAAATAAGTATGATTTAATACTTAAAAAGATCAATCTGGATATTGTTTGGCACGACGCCGGCACGAGCGCGTCACGCGACCGACACGACGCAACGATCTTAATCGATATGAAATGCTTGTTTATCACTGAAATATTAATTACGAATAGTTCTCCGACATTTCTGGTTTGTTCCAGTACTTTAAACCTACTAATGTTTTAATGAGATTATTGTAGATGTTTGGATTTTTGTCAAAACTAAACGCAGTAGTTGATTTGGGTAAAATTTGGCGCACAAAATATTGTTCTGTATCTTAGACTAGGTAGGTATAATTAAAGGTACTTTATATCTCAGAAAGGCGCGCAATAAAAGAAATATTCTTTGAAACTTATGTTGGTAGAGGTGCCAGTGAAATGTAATAAAAATATAATTTCTAAGAATATTGTTTGCAAACATTTTACCTTTAATACTTGCAATTTCTCTGAATGGCAGTAACTTTTTAAATCGTTATGCATTTAATTATAAAAGCCATGCTTGCGAATAAGACAAATTGTACAAAAATGTTAAACAGCATTTATAAGTAATCATTACCATATTAACATTGATAAATCACCGCTAATGTGAGAAACGAACGACGCGTGTGTATTTTTTGTATCAATTTTTCACATTGCAATAATTAATACCTATATGAGTTATTTGTATGGCAAAAAATAAACTTGAATACAAATATTAAAGAATGTTTGTTAGTTTGTACTCTTATAAATTAATCGATGAGATCTATATCAGATTTTGAGTACAGATATTTTAAGGGTCAATAAAAAAACAGAGTTCTTTTTATTGACTTACCACGCAGTCTGTACCGCGAACAAGAGGTACGTACTACATCGCACCTTTAGGACGAAAACGACATAATTCAAAAAATAGAAATTTGAGTTGACATTTTTAAATGACTAAAAACTAGTCCCTTATTTATAAAAATATAATAAAAAAGGGACTGATATAACAGTTTTGTCCTTTTCCTCTTTGAATATGGTTGTGTTTGAACTATTGTTATATTGAGTACTTCGTTTTAAGTAATTTTATGACGATAACCCAATTTTCTGTATTTTTGAATTGTGTCGTTTTCATCCTAGAGGTGCGACATGTCGAGTTATGTACGGACGCCATTACATCAATACATCATATACGAGATTATCCCGCTCTCGTACCCACTACTGCAACTCTTGTAAGCCAGGATCGGCAGTTGCACGCACTTATGATACCGAGCGGTGAAGGTCGGCGAGTCTCTGTGGGCACTAAATAGTAACCCGCAACGAAGTTAATCAAACAGAAGAATAGGGAGGAGTTAGAAATATATTTTCCACTTCCCTCCATATCAAAATGGGAGCAAAAATAATGAAGGAAAAAGTATTTTTAGCCTTACTTATTGTCATTTTTACACCTGGAAAAGCCAGATGTAAAGCGCCACGCTTAAAATTTAAAGGGTCCTATCATTAGAGCTGTTAGATTTGATTCCAATAGTAGGTATGGCAAAAACGCCGGAAAGCACAGAAATTTTGCTTAGTCTCGACAAGGTCCATGTATATACAACTCCCGATGTTATTTGCATACTATCCAACATATCAACATATCCAGTACAATTAGTCAGTAATATTTAGTTATATTCTAACTACAATCCTAGTTTATAACGGCTGACTTGAAATGCTAAACAAAACCTTCTTCTGGATAAACGCGTGCACGAATGCTATATTCTGCGACCATGGCAGGCCGGATAATCCTGGCGATCGTTTAGATTAACAATCCTTTTATACTAATCACAAAGACGCCTTAGATATGATGCCTCGGGCCACAACGTAGATTTTTATTTTTTATTTATTTAACACAAAACAGGTTACAACCATAAATACTCAATTATTGATTACAAAATATGCTTACTTCTAATCGTAACCCAAAACTTGTGTATAAAGAAAAGTTAAAATTAGGCGTTAATCGCTGCTTAGGCGGCGTGAAAAACCTTTCCCGCTATTAAAATCCCTAAAACGTAGTACAACGCCAGCGCCATATACTTACATAATCAGATATCAATTAATTCCTATGGGAGAAAATTACCGGGCCATTAGCCTAGGTGTTAATCTAGAGCATGATCTACCTATGTGCCAAATTTCATCCAAATCCGTCCAGTAGTTTCTGAGTTTATTTCCAATAAACATTCAAACATTTTCACAAATTTCGTATTTATAACAATAGTAAGAGTAAGATAAGATAGGATTTAACGTTTTATTATTTTGTAAAATATTCACAATTAAGCCACATAAGGACGCAGTTTGACTGCCTCGGTGGCGTAGTTGTATTATGGTACGCCTGCAATGCTGAGGTCTCGGGTTCGATCCACGGGTCGGGCAAAGTGATATTGAGGTTTTCTATTCAGTAACAGCTCGGAGTCTAGAATTTGTGCCTGATATGGCGATAGACTCGTCGCCTATCACATCATGGAACTGAATAATGTCGAAAAATGGGTGCACTAGTTGCGTCTCTGCCGACCCCTTCAGGGATAATATACTTATAGCCGTATGTCATTCCCATACATTTTTTTTCTGTTTTCTATTAGCGTTAACAATTCTAGAAACGCATTATATCTGCAATCTTAGGTATTGAAAGGCATCACAGCTACAGCCTTAGGTATTGTTTATCTTTCTGTTGCGGACATCTTATGTAGACTTCTTACGAGAATTTACTTTGCCATAAAAGTTGGGATAAGAAAAAACTTATGTAGGTGAAAACTTGAAACCTATATCATAAACAAAATATCCAGATTGTGCACGTCAGCCCACATCACAAACTGACGTGCCGGATTTAACCTAAAATTATGCATTTTTTATTATTCACAGGTTGAAGGTTAAACGTATCATATCAAAATGTCATTTTTTATTCTGATGTCTTGTGGGCAAATTCGCATCTTGTTTCGCAAGGTTACGTTCTTGTGATATTTATTTTAGATGAGTATTGACTCTATGAAAAATGTATCATAGTGTGTATTATTATTAACATTTAATTAATTACTTGAAAAGCTGTTTGATAAAATGTTTTTTTGGTATACTTACAAATAATTTGATGACAGTTTCGTTAGGGACCTGCTTACACAAATAGGAACTAACTCACAACTCATAAAAATATTACGAAATAAATAGCATATTTATTATGTTCATTTAGAGTTAATTGTCGGAATACTTCAGTTGTTTGTTATAATGCCAGACATTTTATATCAGCCGGCTAGTCGTAGAATCTAGTAAAAATCTTGTTATGGTTTGGTTCCTGTTTGCATAATTAGGTCCTCATGATGATTTCTGTAGTAATAAAAGTCCTACCAATATTATATCTTTGACTTTTATATGTCTTTTACATAGTGAGATATTTACACTCGGAATAGTTGGAACACGAACGTAGCTGCGATCAATACGTACTCCATAAAATATCTAAAAAAAACATAGGTATTAAATCTCAAATTACCACTTGGCGCCACGAAACTTATCAATCAGAAATGGCGAATCGTTTTTTGGTGCTTAAATCAATTTTTGCTATCGCAAATTAGACACAAGCCGTGATTAGCGACGGGCTATCAGTTCGTTCGTGCGGGATTAGGGAACACGTGTCCCGATTGTTTTACTGCCGTGTAATCGATCTCCACACGTATTTCGAGTGTGCAATTTCTATGACTTGGTTGGTTATATATTACATGTAAGGTGTTTTACGTGTCGGTTTGTCATACAGTTATGGTGTAGCTAAGCGCCAATGATTAAAAAATAAATGAACTCCACGGGCATTAGTTTTTATTGCGTACGTCAGTAAATAAACAAGTTCTTGTATCGTTAAGTCCTTAGTGCTCGTCCCAGGTCTTGAATATTCGTATTTCCAGATGAAGCATGAAAAAAGCGGTCTTAAGCTGTGATTCCGCAGAACGCAGTAGACGGCAGACGGCAACGGCAGACGGTAACAGCATGTGCCGCGACGGCACTACTATGCAGTATTAAATTGTATGAGACCGATTGACCGACGGCAAATGACGCGCGGCAAGTGACGTCCTGCCTGGCGTCATTTGCCGTCGTGTGCGGAATCGGTCTCATACAATTTAATACTGCATAGTAGTGCCGTCTGCCGTCGCGGCACATACTGTTGCCTTCTGCCGTCTGCCGCGTTCTGCGGAATCACAGCTTTAGAGAAAGGAATAAGAATTGGGAAAGAAAGAGACACAGTAAAATAAGAAGCAAGCTGTTCTTAGCAGTTGTTCTGTGAAACAAGGGTAGGTACTATCCCGACCGCAGTGGTGGATTGATAGTAATTAAGATAAATATGACTGCAGCTTGGTTCCATCACTTATAATAGGATATTTATATCAACATTTTTCTAGTCTGATGTCCACTACTATAACTTGATAATAAGGTTGTTTGTGGCGAGCCTATCGCCATATCGGACACATATTCCAGATTCCCAGCTGATACTGTTTAGAAAAAACCAAATATCACATTGCCCGACTCGGGGATCGAACCCGAGACCCCAGCATTATAGTCGTACCGTAATAGTACGCCATTGAGGTATTTAAACTATTTAATAGCTAGTAATTATCATTTTTTATAGATAAACATGTTTTGTGTTCAGTGAACATGTCAAAACTTTGGACCGTCTGTTACGTGGGTTAGCCAGTTTTGCTTTTTTAATGTGCATATTTATAGTAGACATGCTAGTATACATTTTAAACGTCCTATTATGTCAACGTTCCTTAAATAAAAATCGAAGCAAGGCCATTTGCTTCATGGCCTGTAAAAGTCAGAGTAAAACATAACAGAAACATCGCTAAAGTAAAAGTCCTAATAGGGACATATAGGACAAGACATTATATAATATCACATTTTTAATAGATATAAGGGTTGCTACAACACAATAGACAGTAGTCATAATTTATACCAAAGTAGCGCCAAGCAGCAGTGTACATGCACTGTTGTGTTTCGGTTTGAAGGGCATTGTAGTCAGCGTAACTACAGGACATAATAAAACTTAACATCTTATGTCTCAGGATGATGACCGCAGTGGAATACCACACAGTACTTTGTAATTCACGATGCTGGATGGTGTTTTTATTGTTTATGGGTGGTCGTATCGCTTACCATCAGGCGAACAGCATGCTCGTCTCGTCATTCGATGCCATAAAAAAAAAGTAACAAACAGTTTGACTATCATTATCAATGAAAATACTGACCGTTAATATTGTGTAAGTGATCTTTTGTAATAATAGTATTACATTTAATATATCTTGAATCTTGGTGCATCATAAGTGCAACTATGTTCGCCTACGTGATGAATAAAGTATTTTCTTGATTCCCGGCTCAATATATAGATAGCTAACGCCACAAATTCTCCATAAAATAAAAAGTGAGCAAAACTAAAGTTTCCACATATGCTAACGTGCAATTTTTACGCATAAACAAGTACTGTCACGGCAATCACTTTAGCGTTTGCGATAAGAAATGTGGCGCCTAGCGTGTCCGTCGGATTACATTTGAAACACTACGGTAGATGTACCATGGCGGTATTAATTTGCAATAGATAGAAAACGGAAAGCTACGCCCGTGCGTTAATAGTTTATATGGTTTTGTTGCTATATACGAAAGGTATTGTGGTAACATAATAAAGAGTTCTAATCTCATTGCAAACTCGCAAAGGATATATATTTCCATTACTGGCTATTCTTACGATCTTGTTGATGATGAGATATTCGTATGTTTGTTTGACGTAAACGTAGAAAATAATGAATGGATGTAAGTATGTACTGATACAGATCTATTATACTATGACCAATATTGAATACTAGCTTTTGCCCGCGGCTCCGCCCGCTTTAAAAAGTTTTTCCGCGATAAAAGTCCCGCTTTATATTTTCCCGGGATAAAAAGTAGCCTATGTGTTAATCCAGGACATGATCTACCCGTGTGCCAAATTTCATCGAAATCCGTTCAGTAGTTTTTGCGTGAAAGAGGAACAAACATCCTTACATCCAAACATCCAAACATCCATACATTCTTACAAACTTTCGCCTTTATAATATTAGTAGGATCTACACAGTGTGATTTTTATTCCCACAAGGATCTCTTACATTAGTGGAGCCGCTAGCAAAACTTGGAATATACAGTAATAATTTCCTAAGGGCCAGTTCCACCGGTTCCTGATAAAGTTCCAGATAACTATGTGACATACAAATGCTACCTAACAAATAAATTTCACATATTACCTACTAGTGACTATTTCGGCCAGATCTATTTGAGGCCTATGAAAGTTGAAGTTTATAGACAAATAAGGTCCGAATAAGTTATCTGGGATTTTATCAGCATGTGGTGAATCTGCCCTTTACACCTTATTATTAAAATCTAAACAATACAATCCTAGACTTCAAGAGTCACAGAGCGTTTTTGTCAGAGACCAGTCACATACAAAATAGTAAATATGATAATTTCTCATATACGAGTTGAAAACGCAACCCCACCCATCTCTAATCGACATCGCATAGTTTCCCAGGCAGTCATTGGTAATTTTATCCAATTTTTAATCAAGCTACCGCCTGCCTCCGTCAGAGCCGCCAATACCACAAATTATAGTGTTCGCAGATTGCGCTGCGCCGGCGCAAGTGCGCGGGTACGTGACGGATAGACGGACACCTAATAGAATAACCGTGGGTTTGCTTGCTAAAATGGGTGATGTGAAGGCTAGTTCGGTTTATGATCGGGTGCTCTAGTATTATTTTTCACACCTTTTATCCCCGAAGGGGTAGGCAGAGGTGCAACTAGTGCATTCACTTTTCGCCGTTATTCCGTCCCATGATGTGATAGGGGGCGAGTCTATCGCCATATCGGGCACCAATTCCAGGGTCCGAGCTGATACTGAGTAGAAAAAACAATATCACTTTGGCCGACCTACTAGTAATAGGACTACGCCACCGAGGCAAACTGATTTTTTTTGTTTGCTATATAATTGTTTTTTTTTATCTTTAGTACTTTACCCCAGTGTATTTTCATTTATCCACCATGAGGTCATGTAATGATAGCAAAAATCATGGAGGCGATGCTGATGTTAGGGAAAAGATATGAATATGGAAAGGATACTACTTGCTCCCTTTAGTGTCACTATCTCTAATGTATTAAAAACAAACAAACAAACAATTCTTTTCTGAATATAGTGATAAATAATTCATGTACAATATTACTATCGCAACGTATCTCTGAGCCTATTTACTGACCTATAGGTATCCGCTGCAATTTGTGGTCATTTATTTTCACTTACTATGCAATAATATTTCTTGTATTGGAGTGAAAGAAATTGCTTTAATATTATTCTACTTTATTTGTTTCTGATATAATAATTTTACTTACTAATCTGTTTCCAAAACAATAAGTTAATGCTTCGGTATACTCGGTCCCAAACGCCTTCTTCGATTAATTATAATTTATCTTCTATTATTACTTCTTATCTAATGTCTACTAGATGGTCGTAGATGGAAACGCCTGATATAAGATGCCTCAGAGAAGGTAGTCGAATTTGCACGGTCGAGCACTACGTAGATTGAAGCATAGAGATTCTCATTCAAGCTACAATAGGAAACAGCTACGAGCTCTAAACACTTAAACTCAGATTACACAACTAAGAAATATATATCTCCAGTATTTTTCAAAATTATGTCCAAACTAAGCAAGCGTGAACTACTACTAAGTGGACGATAGCCTAGTTGGGAATGGAACGGTCTGCCGAGAAAATGTCCGGAGGTTCAAAACCCAAGGCACACACCTCTGATTTTTCGAAATTATGTGTGTATTGTTTATCAATTATCGTTCGCTTTAACGGTGAAGGAAAACATCGTGAGGAAATCTACATACCTGAGAATTCTCGATAAGAATTCCGAGGGCATGTGAAGTCTACCAAATCGCACTAGGCCAGCGTGGTAGACTAAGGCCTAAAACCCTCTCAGTAGTAGATCTCTCTCTCAGCAGTGGGCAGTATATAATACAGGGCTGGTATTATTATTATACTATTATAAGCAAGCGTCCAAGCACTTATTTAAGACCTTGAAACCCTATTAAAAGTACACTTGCGTGTATAATCGCTAGTCGCACGTGTAGTGTGCATTAGTCGCGATTGTTTTACGTCACATTGACTCGCGCGCCGGAAGACTGCACGCAATGCGTTTTTTATGCGCATCATTTATCTCGACCCTAACTTGTGTTTCATGTCCACTTGCAGAACGGATTGAAGAAATAATTTATTGTTTAAGATTATTTATAACGAACTAGCGACCCCGACAGACGTTGTTCTGCCCTAAAAAGGAAATAAAATCCTAGAACCCGAGTACAGCGCTACCTACCGGATAGAATTGTAATCTAAACCATTCTGGAATCCACCTGAAGACACACAAAAATTTCATTAAAATCGGTCCACCCGTTTAGGAGTTCAGTGACATGCACGTTTAATATGGTCGTTAAGTATTCTTACATTTTCTAATTTTCCGCGCAATTTTCTTGTTTTTTTCTTTCATAAGAACTTTCTCCTGACAATACCAAAGACATCAAAAAAAGAAATAACGAAATCAGTCCAGCCGATCACGCGTGATGCCGTGACCAAAGAAAATAGGGATTCATTTTTATATATATAGATATTGTTGAACTTTGACTCATAAAGTTTGACAATATTGGAGAAAAATGTGAATTCGTAAATTATATTACAATAATTACAAAAACTCATTTTTACTCGCACGAACGTGCCATAGAAATATTAATTTGGGGTATTTTTTTACATAACAAATCAAAAATTGTTAAGCTCTAGGTGTAAAGTACCATTAAATCCGTTAAGCACGTTTAACAGTTTTACCATAAAAACTAATGATGACCACAGACGGCGCGGATGCGCGCGCGCCGCCCACAACGCTTCCTGCGAATAACTTCCGCTTGATGTTAATCGCTCAAATTGGACCATTATGGGTGTAGCCAGGGCTGTTGGTGTGGGACAAAACGTACAAGAGAATATAAATAAACATTTTCAAAAGATATACACATTTATATTGAATACTAGCTGTTGCCTGCGGCTCCGCCCGCGTTAAAAAGTTTTTCCGGGGAAAAGTCCCGCTTTATACTTTTCCGGAATAAAACGTAGCCAAGTTACTCCTTATTACATCAGCTACCTCCCAATAAAAGTCCCGTCAAAATCGGTCCAGCCATTTCAGAGATTAGCCGGCACAGACAGACAAAAATTGAAAAAAAAAAAAAATTTGGTGTATGTACCGTATAAATATTCATTGGATAAAGATTTTAATATTATTACGTTAATACAACTCTTAACAAATAATGCATTAATTTCGACCAAATTTGATTACCATAAAATCGGTTCTACTGAGTTAATCTTAAAAGATAGACATATACTGTCGCGGACATTTTTTTAGATCATTTCAAGAGGAATAATTCTTTCGTACATATATTTTTGGTATCTTGAACCGTTTTCGCAGCGCACGCAATGGAAGCCCTCAAGGATGAATAATTTTCCCCGCTTTTTTTCACATTTTCCATTATTTCTTCGCTCCTAATAGTTGCATCGTGATGTTATATAGCCTAAAGCCTTCCTCGATAAATGGTCTATTCAACACAAAAAGAATTTTTCAATTCGAACCAGTAGTTCCTGAGATTAGCGCGTTCAAACAAACAAACTCTTCAGCTTTATAATATTAGTATAGATATATTAAATATTGATATATTAGTACGAAACCTAAAATCAATTTGAAGAGATCCTAGAGTCTAGACTAAATCAAAGTATCAAGAATATATTTCCTAAGCTATAATATTATCAGGTTAAATAATTAGAAATAAAACCAATAATCATCATTCTCCATAAGTCTTGAAACAAACTCAAAAACACCAAGATTTAAGACACTTTGACCATCACTGGGTTTGTAACCCTACATTGTTGCTTCCATTTCGATCCTGTCTCGAATTATGCTATTACAACCTGCGTGGTCAGGCCTCATTGGGTTTTTTGTTTGATCGTTTCGATTATTGGCCATATAATAACACCGCTATTATAGGGTGGTTAAATTGACTAGTTTTTATACCAAAATTGTTTTTTATAAAAACGCAGTAATTTTCAAATGTGTAAAAAATGGATGTATGAAGTAATTTTACTAGATTTACTCGTGTTTGTGGTGAGGGCACCTTGTAGCTAGTTGGCTGTAAAAATAGACTGATACTGCGATGGTAAAGACGTTTTACAGAAAATAACGTGGTACAGTTTTCTGCGGTCTGTGAAATGAATGTGTGTTACTACACAAAGATCCTGCTCCTCTTAATCAGGCCTTTCATTTCAGAGTGGCAATTAATTAATTCACTTTTCTTGTACCGACATTTACCTATTTGTATTCACGGGCCATGGTAATAACTTACAATGACTTGCACGTATGTTTTTACTTTGATACATGTTTTATTTTTATACTCACTATTAGTGTTTTTGGGTACTTAAATAACATGGAACACAGTTTCAGCTACTGCTTTCCTTGCGGCAAATTTCAGCCCGCCAAAAACCTAACATATTTTTTTGGGGTTTCAGCCCTATATATGCGATATAATAGTACTCCGCCAACTTCCTGACTCTGAGATACAACTGAATATTTTTTAAGGTAGAAAAACCTACTCACAATGTTTTTGGCCCTACCTGTGATTAGAACCTCAGAGCGCTAATGGTACGTGCGTAACGCGCACACAAACACTACACCACCGAGGCACTCTAAATAAATGCAATTGTACGTAGTAAACAGTAATTTAAAGCGGTAAGTCTGTTCCAGAACTTAGAACAATCGAAGTTTGGCACGAGTGCCACGCCATATGCACGAAGCGCCCCGCGGTGGCAACCCTAGCGCCCCGCGGCTCGACAATTTGTGAAAATGTTGCACAGTGTGTCTAGTTTTTCAAGTGTTAATAAGAGTATATAAATCTATTTAAGACATAAATATATGAATACGAGTAGTTAGTGGGTCTTTTGTTGTAAAAAAAATGTTGTCATTTGTTGATTTGAGCATCTTTTCCGCAGGTATTTTAGCAGAGTTCAATTCAATTCAATTCTTTAGTTTATGGCTTTAGCAGAGTTATTTTGTTTCATATATTTTACGATATGCACATACGGAATATAATTTAAAATATACTCTTTATCATCATCATATATTGAGGTCCACTGATGAATATGGAAAAAATCCTAGAACATTCGATTTGGGAAAGGCACCCTTACCTTGGTCATTGACGTGAATCAGGGCGAGTCCAACCCATTACACCTACAAACATAACAACTGCGGTTTCTACAATATTGTTTTTATCTACAACATTGTGTTACACGTCGAACACCTAATTCCGTTGTCGAAATAAAAATAGTGCTTGTGCGCAACCGCGACCGCAGAATTTGTCCTGCGCCACTCACAGCTTACTTCATCACTTACTCATGGTTCTCACTCGAATGTCGTATTCATTGTCAGGGTTCAAGCGAGTTCTAAGTAGATATTCGAGAATATTCTCTCAAAATATTATATCGCCTGTGTGCTTCAATAACGTGACAAGTCCTACAAATTGTTTTATTTGATAATTATTAAAACTACTATGTTCGATCTTATTTTTCCATGTCACGCTATCTTTTACGCATGTAATAGTAAATAAAAAAAATTTTGACGGATGAAAAACGCTCCCAAAAATTTATTTTTCAAGTTTTCATTTTGTTAAAGCAAACAGGCAAACATTGTTTAAAATCTTATGAGACTCGGTCTTAGAAGAAGAATGGAAAAGCCAACCTCAAGGCTCGGTGAGTATTTCTGAAAACTGAGGTATCCAAAAATGATGATAATGAGAGATCCATTGATTGTAATATAAACCTGCCATGTTACTGAACCAGAAAATGTCTTAAAAGTTGTACCGATCTGAGTTAGATCAGTTGCTATTTTTCGCAAAATTATTAGCCCGGATAGAATCATACTTAATTTTATCGTATTTCGACGAGGTTGCTGAGTAAAATGTCTTCTCTGTCCAACCGTATACCCTGGTCGTACAGCATAAATTACTGCCGTGTGGAATATTTCGCCTAGATGCTGACAAAGTTTAGCAATCGACAATTCCATAGTTGTTCATAGTTGGACGTTCACCTACATAGTGAACATAATACCTCTTAAAGATCGCAGAAACCGGGATACAGGTCGCTTTTAACAGGTTGGTCTAGAATGTTTTAAGGGAGATGTTTAGCAGTGCACTTCCATACGCTGAAAATAGAGATGAAGACAGACGTTCCCCAATAAGTTGACAACGTCTGCGTCGAACCTTATTGTCTGTAGGGTCAGTTTCACCAGTTTCAAGAAAAAATATATAATAGTTATCGTATTAAAACGTTAATGTAAGTCCTTAATTTATTATTATTTTTACTTATTTTTTTATCATTTAATTATTTGGGAGCATAGATTACAGTGTGACTTTGTATATTTGGTCGGCTCAAAGTGATTAAACATTGATGTGACGAGTAGCATTCACTCAGAAGTTGTGAAACAGGTCATTAATTATTCAATTTTGACATTCGACAAATAACACATTTTTTTTATCGCGCCCGAATTATAAACAATGGTTTAAACGTAGTTAGTGACACAATTTCCATACAACTAGGTAAGTAGGTACAATATACTCGTGAGTGGAATGTTTCGACAAACCGCTGTAGGGGCGGGAGCTGGCTGGGTGCTCGCTCAACCCTGAAATGAGTTCGGCATGGGGTGTGGTGCTAGTGACGGCGAGTCTTATTAATGCAGTATACCACATTATATTAACATAACCTCAATATTAACCGTAGTATAATATGCTCAATTAGGCAGAGTGTGATGTGAACAACAGATTAAACAGATCGAAGATCTCAAGAACAAAGCATGTCATAATATAAGCTCACGTTGTAACCCCCAGGATTGTCTGATACATAACTAGTCCAGACACGCTTAGATTAAACCGTATCAAATATAAGTAATGAGAGCTAAACTTACCTGTGTGTGATAACTGATAATTCACACGAGCCTCCCAATCAAAACTGACATCCACATTTTAAAAAGTCATGTCTGTCTGTTAAGCTTATTTGTCATAACTGATTTTAATCATTGAGACTGCCTCGGTGGCGTAGTTGTATTATGGTACGACTGCAATGCTGAGGTCTCGGGTTGGATTCCCGGGTCAGGCAAAGTGATATTGAGTTTTTCTATTCAGTATCAGCTCGGAGTCTGAAATTTGTGCCCGATGTGGCGATAGGCTCGCCACCTATCACATCATGGGACGGAATAACGGCGAAAAGTGGGTGCACTAGCTGCACCCCTGCCTACCCCTTCGGGGATAAAAGGCGTGAGTGTATGTGTATGTGTATGATTTTAATAATATTAATCACAATCCAAAAAACAGGTTTTGTTTCGATTATAGCAACCCGAAAAAATTGTATCACTGGACTTGGAAATCGATTTTCGAATTTTTATTATTTACAGCTTAAGTATGTTGGCACTAGACCATGAGTCGACTGACAATAGATGTTTACCCCTCACCAGTGGATACAATAGGGTGTTTGACTACATTTTTTAATTCATTAAAAAAATGAATGCTATCCAAAATCTAACGGCAAAAGAATTTTCAAAATTGGTGCAATAATAAGTAAGTTATAAAGCTTTGAAATTTGTTGTTCATAACTGCTTTATTTCTCAACCAATTTTGATGCTGATTCCACAGAAGAATTTTTTTTATTTTTTTATTTTCTGTTACATATAAAATAATTTACAATATCAATCATAGGAAACTGCCCTATTATGTTACCCTCTTTAAAACCGGATAAGCATAGCCTGATCCTGATTCCCAGAACGCTAGATTATTACCTTGTGTACGCTGGTTGCTATCAGGTCGGATACAAATACTAACATAGGTATTCCTATAACAATAACACAGAATTTACCCGCTACAATCCGGACCACACAGCTGGGTTTTAGTGATCCGAGCCCCGGGGACGTAAACAGCCCTGTTTAAATTAGGATAGGCTTTGACGTGTCTTTGGAGAGATCCGTAGGTAATGTACCTTTAGACGTTTGGTAACTAGGCTACCACTAACCACTGCCATCGCGCTTATGTACGCTATACTTTATGTACTTGCATATGTGAGACGTGTGATAATGGAAGGTTCTGGAAGGAATGGTAGTGCTTTTTATTATAGCTATTTGTTTTTTTTGCACTAGATTGCTTTGTGCTTATGTAGTTTGAATGTATGTTACGCCATAATTATGTTGAATCCTTTGTCTGTCGGCAGTTATGCCAGCCTGCTTTAAATAAAGAACGATTGTTTCATCTCTAGATCCCTAATATAATATTAAGAAACAACATTTAACGTCGCAAGATAACATGTTAAATTCAAACAATTTTTTTTTCTACTTTTTGTGATGCTGTTGCTACTAAAACATTGTGTTTACCCTCGGTAAATTATCTTGCTACTGCGACCGTATTTCATGTTCTTTCTAGCTTATTCTGCGCAAGGTGATACTAATAACTACCTCCTCCTGTACTACTGAGAGGGGTTAGGCCTTAGTCCACCACGCTGGCTTTAGGCTTAGTACGGGTTAGCAGACTTCACACACCCTCGAAATTCTTATGGAGAATTCTCAGGTATGTTGGTTTCCTCACGATGTTTTCCTCACCGTTAAAGCGAACGATAATTTAATTGATAAACAATAAGTATACACGTAACTTCGAAAAGTCAGAGGCGTGTACCTTGGGTTTTGAATCTTCGGACATTGTCTCGGTAGACCGTTCCATTCCCAACTAGGCTTAGAAATTGAAATATAAAAAGTCGATAGTGTAGACGGCTTGATAGAGGTCGCAGGAACGCGCTGGATACGGGCCGCTTTTGACAGGTCCGTCTGGAAATCTTTGGGGAGGCCTATGTTCAGCAGTGGACGTCGTGTGGCTGATGATGATGATGATGATGATGAAGTCGATAGTCAAACTGAAATCTGTAATCAATTGATTCTAGGAGAACTCAACACAATGATTTTTACCGCGTTTCTTCGAAGTTTGATAAAAAAAAATATGAATATTATAAGCCACGAAAAATTAGGCTACTCACACAGTCGTTAGCCACAAGCGTGCACGATAAACGACTACCGACGATAAAACGCGGACTATTTTATCGGTTTTTATCGTTTACCGATTATTTTAATCGGTACCCGGCTCCGGGTGTCCGTCTGTCGGTAATAGTCGTAATCGCCCGCTAATCGGCGCACAATTTACAAAATTGTCGATCCATGTCGGCGACCGAGTCGATGATCGGTCGATATTAGTGTTGTACTCAAGCTTATCGACTAATTTATCGATTCTGTTGCGGTAACAAAACTGTATTGGTTATTGCTTAAGATTATGAATTTGTAATGTTACTGCGAATCGGTTTGTACGGGACGATGTTTAGTTGGGGTTCTTAAGGAGTTAAACATTATTGAATTTATAAATTTTAAATAGTTTATTTTGGTATATTATTGTGTCATTTAAAAATATTAATAAGTATTTATAGAAAAAGACCTTAACTTTTCTTTGATACAAAACCAATAATGACCTACGACAACTTATTTTTATAGATGTAAGTAATAGGTGTTAATTGAAAGCTGCTTATTTCTTTTACATATAATATGCGTACTGAAAAAAAGAAACAAAAGAAAATACTTTTCTTGGTTTGCAGTTGGACGATTCTGTCGCATATAATTCAAAAAAGGCAAATTAGAAATAAATAATAGGAAACCAAACTAAACTCAATAACCCAAATTAATTTGTTAAATATTTCCAAGAATTTACACAGTAACTGTCGATAAACCTTCCAACAACAATATTTACAACAAATTCATATAAAAAAGATGTAAAATTGGCAGCGAACCGCCGTCTAACCCCTGTATTGATCACAATAATCGATCGTGTGCCACGTAATTGCGCCGGATCGAACCCGCGACCCATTATGTCATTATAGCCGCCAGACCGAAACAATAGAAAAGCTCCTACAATGCGTTTACCACTTAACGTTTTTCACCATAAAGACTTATTCTGACTGTACTTGTAATCACATTGTGTCCATATAATTTTAGATCACAAAAGGAAAATGTAAAGCCAAATTCATATTTCACCGTAAAGTTTACGAGATAGAGTTTTTTTTGGAATAAATACGTTTTAAAATGGCAATGTTCATCCAGGCGCCTGCGCGTGACGTAATGAAATAAGAAAAATTATCCATGTGACAATTTTCGAGAATTTGCGTACTAAGAAACGAGAATATGAAGGTTGATCATTCAGTGTTGATAAACTTAAGTCTAGGTAAATCGTTTATCTTAAGTACAGTTCATAATGTAATTTGAAGAGGACTAATTTATGCGACGACAAATTCAATAATGACAGCATGGATCTCAGTAGAATTCACCACAATTTATAAAATTGTAATGTATCTGTGTTTCGAAACAAAACCTCCTTCCTTGGCTATTGGCGAGATTCCAAAACATTGGTTTTATTATCATTTTTGTCTCTCCTGTAAAACTGCATAAATAATGCCATACTAATAAATACATAAATCTGTAGAACTGCTGAACAGATTTAGATGAAATTTGGCATACAGACAGACCATCATTTAGTATAGTGTGGGGTTTCTATTAAAGAAAAGGCTTTTCATGTGGCCAGTACCATAACACCTACTATGTAATAGTATCTTTAAAAATCTTCATTTGTTTTACACAGCGACCACTGGTTTTACATATAGTTTTCTAAAATCTCGCTATATTCATTACATCTTCGATTTTTCAGTAGGTATGTATCCTTACAAAGATGCGATGTTCTTTCCAAAAACATCTCATGATGTCACCGCAGTTTATGAGGTATGAATTGTCTCTGCGGGCCGAGTGATGTGGCACACCGCAACTCCCTTTGTGACGCTTCACGACACCGCCTCAATATATCCACGTCTGCTGACCGCAGCTCATTTTTATGGAAATTTTATTTCGTGGTTTGAACTGAGCTTAGATTTAAAATGTCTGTTATTTGCCTTTGAAACTTGTATGGCACAAGACAGGTGAGCGGTACTGGATTTGGTTTCTTGTTTTCGTCAAATTTTTCATTACAGCCCCCTTATTTTCTATGATATACGTTCACCGCTCGTAACTAGCGCGTAACGTTACTCGTCGCGTTTATCACTACGGAAATTGGCATACAGAATACGAACGACAATTATGCATCAGTGTTTCCCGAGCGCTATGACTTGTCCTTCTTGGTTTAAAAAGAGCTCTCACCTCCCGGTAGGCAACGGCTTGGGTGTGCCTCTGCCATTGCTTTAGTCCATGGGTGGCGGATGCAGCTTGCTATCAGGCGGACCGCTTGCTCGTTTACCTACTAAGGCAATAAAAAAATTACACGAAGTTAACGTAACACGGCCGCGTTACGAGCTAACACTGTTGTAGAGAATAAGGGGGCTGGTGATTTATTTATAAAACATCTAAAACACTTCTGTTTTAAGTTCTTTATGAGTCTATATCAATATGTAATAAAAACACAGAAGTTCTTTACGTCGCTGCCTAGAAGACTATCCAGAGATCACAATGGTCATTAGGTCATCGGATGTGGTAATATTTAATGCAATTTTAATGGCAATAGATTGATAAACCGATGTTTCCTCTGTTAGAACCGCTCATGAACCTAATGTCATATGGAAGCGTTGCTTTTTGAGTAAAGGCATGAAGGCGGGGAAAGTCAGGCCGTGCAACTAGCGACTGGAATAGGAAATTGGGTACAGTGCGACTCTACTACATACAAACTAACTAGCAATAGCGGCTGATTGCAATGAGACTTTGTTTGGTCGTCGTTTTTGAACTGCACAATGATAAGTTGTCGCCATGATGTAACTTATGAGTATAAAAAATAGTAACATTAGCGCTATGGTATATGGGTTGTTTACTGAGAGTTCGTGTCTTCAAATCCCAGAATGGTACCGCCGCGTGTTTTATTCTTACGTCATTTAGAAGCGATTGGATATCTCAGCCAACTCAGGGAAAGTTGACATCAAGAAACGGTGTCTAATTGTTATGTAAATATAAAAAAAAACAGATCGCGCTGACCCTAAAATGTAATAGAATATCCTACTAATATTATAAAGGCGAAAGTTTGTGAGTATGTATGGATGTCTGGATGTATGATGTTTGTTCCTCTTTCACGCAAAAACTGCTGAACGGATTTCGATGAAATTTGGCACACGGGTAGATTATGTCCTGGATTAACACATAGGCTACTTTTTATCCCGGAGAAATATAAACCGGGACTTTTATCCCGGAAAAACTTTTTAATGCGGGCGGAGCCGCGGGCAAAAGCTATTGGAGATATTTCTGTTTGATAGTAAATACCTAATATTAAAATTTATAGATGTCAAAAATAAGGAGATCGTTCTACTGCGCCTTTTTTCGTCATTAGATACGTGCAAGGCTATTACCGGTCAACGGACCACGTTTTGGTTTTCGTAGAATTTGAATGAATAAAAAATATATTAAAATTTTGAACAAAGCACAAACTGACGAGTTACAGTTACCTTTATTTATCTTTAGCTATATAGACACCTTATTTTGAACGCGCCGATGACGAGCGTTTTTGATTTTAATTTAGAGCGCAAATTTGCAAGAAAATGTACAGTAGGTATCCACTGCATCTCGTTTTTTAACCACGTCATTAGATCATTCAAGAAATTATTGTGCTAGGGATTTTACATAAACTCATTTGCACTCATTTGCTAAACAGCAATAAATGAAGCTTTGAAAATTAAGAATATGAAATAAATTCATAAAAATTGACTAAAAGTTATGAAAACCGATATTATCTTTTGGAACTTCGCACCAAAAATGTAGGATAAAAAGTGGTTTTCTGTAAA
Organism: Lapara coniferarum; assembly: GCA_949316025.1. Lineage (NCBI taxonomy): Eukaryota > Metazoa > Arthropoda > Insecta > Lepidoptera > Sphingidae > Lapara > Lapara coniferarum. The sequence continues at coordinate 10,398,455 of OX438923.1, read as the reverse complement.
AACGAGCATCAAACGAAAATTTTAATTTAGAACGTACTGTTTTAAACACCACGGCATTTTTAAAACCGGCCAGTAACATGTACAAATGATTGAAATCATTTTGGTACCGTATTTTTTTAAAAAAGAATTAAAATCCAAACCGCCCGTTTTTTTTTCAAATGAGTGTATATTATATTGCCATAATTATTATTATAGTTCTTGTATAATAACATCAATTTTGTGCAAAGAAAGACGTCTATTCAATATAAACTAGCCTTCATACTGTTTACCTATAAAATATTTTTGTACTAAACAAGTTACCTGTCTTGTATGGTACGTTATAATGGTGTAAAATGTCCGTAATTCCCTTCAAACTTCTTATAACCCTTAAAAGCGTACGTAAGACACAATATTTCATGTCAAAAATCACAATTTACAGTTACCGCCCTACGACCTGAGTACAAAAAAGTCGATTAATCGAAGCTAAAAACTAATCAAGCCTATCTAGAAAATAAGAAAACAAAACAGGCGGTTATGTGGAGAGGTTAAAAAACAAATGAATGAACACCGCTCCCACCAGCGCATAAATCATGTCCGGACGGGAACCGAACCCGCGGTCCCGGACAAGATTTTAATAAACATGAGAACCTATCTCGGAGCGCGTTCATTCATGCTCTCGTTCTTTTTAAATTTTTAATTACTCGCCGGTGTAAAGCTATTGTAAGAAGTCAAATGTGTGGTGAATTGAATTGTTTGTTCGTTGCTGTTTGATGAAACAGACAGTAGTTATTGTTCACGAGCTTTTGTAGATATATGTCCTAAATAAATACAACATAATATGGTGCCCTTGGGTTTTGAACCTGCGGACATTCGTCTCGGCAGTCCGTTCCACTCCCAACTAGGCTGTCGCCGCTTCTCTGTGAATTATTGCTCGCTTTGACGATGAAGGAAAAACATCGTGAGGAAACTTACATACCTAAGTAGTTCTTTGAATTTCGAAGGTATGTGAAGTCTGCCAACCCGCACTAGGCCAGCGTGGTGGACTAAGGCCTTGACCATCTCAGTTGTAGAGGAGGCCCGTGCTCAGCAGTGGGCAGTATATAATACAGGGCTGGTATGGTATATTTAGTCTGTATGACATGGAACATAATCACATGATCCTATATTATGATTTTTTATACATGTTAATGGCCATGTAGTGCCTGGATAATGATTTTATATTTTTATGGAAACTTGAAAAAGAACAGTCGAAGGTGGGACTCGAACCCACGACCTCCGGCGTACCGTGCCGGTGCTCTTCCAATTGGCGAGGGTTCGAGTCCCACCTTCGAATGTTCTTTTTCAAGTTTCCAAAAAAATATAAAATCATTATCCAGGCACTACATGGCCATTGACATGTATAAAAAATCATAATATAGGATTAGAAAAAAGTTTAGCGACTCGTTTCGGTGATCTTACTCCTGTAAAGGAGTAACACTGAGTTAGTAATTTGTAATAATTGCTAACAGATGTCGCTGTCATCTCCTTTAAGATAATCACATGATGTACAATTTATAATGTTTGGTTTAATGTTTTTATACCTCTTACTTTTTATAGTTTTAAATTGTTTTCATACTATATGATATAAGGTTAGATATCTATTTTAGTATATTAGCAATAATTTTGCATGTAATTTTAACAGTAATACCTACTTAAAAATTACATTACTATATTTAATATTACATAATATGTAATCTAAAAAACAATTTAACTCATAGTATCGAAGTAGTAAACAATAACACAATCGTGCACAAAATAAAACATATACATAAAGTGAGTTAAAAAAGGTTGGAGAGCGCGGGGCGGGTACTCGCAGCAACCTTAATTACGGGGTACCGATCGGCTTCTTGAGCTCGCGTACTCAGCAATTTGAGGTTTTACTTATCTACGGAGCTATCGGTAATGTAAAATCTTATATCAGTAATTTATGGGTAGGGCATAGTTTTATAAATGATATCGTAAATGCAATGAAGTTAAGGTATTATGTTTGTTGGTTTGGTTTCATTTGCCATGTTAATTTAAGTGGTGAATATATTAATAGTTACGTATGTAATACAAAAAACAGTATTGTATGTTGACATAACTGTTTTTTATTTCAAATTTTCAATATTTCCAATAAATGGCCCAGAGCTATAAGCGAATGCGAAATGCGGGTGCGAAATTTAGAATTCGCACCCGCTTGTAGTTGAATTGTAGAAACAATTTATTTAGCCGGCATCTTATACACTCTTATTTCCCAGGTACCGACTGCTGCCTTGCAATTTTCTGGCTGTCAGCGGTCACTTTATCCTGTTTGACAAATAGATTAGAGGCATGATTCTCTATGACATTGTTAACTCGTAACGCGGCCGCGTCACGTTCACTTCGTGTAATGTGCGTAAAATGGTATTCTGTATGCCAATTTCCATAGTAATAAACGCGATGAGTGACGTTACGCGCTTGTTACGAGCCGTGAAAATAACGCGTGTCATAGAGAATAAGGGGGCTGATGACATCTCGGACTTAAGTTTATGTTAGAAGAAACTGTACTAACCCGAACGCGATATATTGACTTCATACTGGACTGGATAGTAGTCATAAACATGCTGAAAAGTCCCCATTATAGTTTCGGGTGAGTAGCGTCATGTCTGGGAATAGGAGTTCATTATGTCAACGCGTGGTAGAAACTATTATTTAATTCATATCGGTCGGAGTGAATACTGAGTGTAGACTATTTACTGTGTATAATTTATTCTCTTCCGTAAGTAGTAAGTATTAAGATGTCTTTTGCAATAATAATATCAACTGGGATTGACCGATTAAGGGACTCAATAATATGTTTAAAAGTGTTATTCGTGTAGTTCCTTTTTACTTTTAGGTCTGAGTTTTCAATCAGCAGAAAAAATTTATTCGTGGGAGTAACTATAATACAAGTGTTTTCAAATTAGATACAGTTCTATTTGTAAAGTTTTCAATTTGTCTCACTTTCATAAACTAATTAAACTATAATTTATTTGATGGGTAACTTGTATCTAACAATTGAAAATTGAACCCTTAGAGGATATTTATCTATGGTTTATTCTAATGTAAGACTACCGAACATCGTCCGCATTGAGTATACAGGTTTCTATATTGTTACAATTTTAGCATATTGATACTTGCAGTATCATTCTGCCACTAGATTAATCCTATAGGTACAACCGATGCGTATCAACCCATGAGTAATTATATAAAAAGGGATATAAAGCGCATGAGAAATTAAAAAAGTATCCGTGACCGTACGTCAGGCAGGAAGGACGCCTACCATAATTATAGGCTGGATGGGCTGCTGCACCGCCCTCAAGACTTGAGAACCAACGCGTTTTGTACCCGTAATGATCTAACTGTTTGCTGAACAGTACAGGATTTTGAAGGAGACGTGGTTTAAATGCGTTTCTTTTAAGTTAGCGGGTTACTTAAAGGTATGGTTCGCGGTAAAAATTGTAGACGAGCTTTGGGAAGGAAAGGTATGGAGATGGGAAAGAATATTTTACTTAAGTATTCTTATTTGATGAATGATTTGAACTGGATTGAAACACACTAGGGAATGCAAGATTTTGATTAGCATGCGAGATGTCGTATAACATTAGACACTATTCAATACTAGCTTTTGCCCGCGGCTCCGCCCGCATTAAAAAGTTTTTCCGGGATAAAAGTCCCGCTTTATATTTTCCGGGGATAAAAAGTAGCCTATGTGTTAATTCAGGACATGATCTACCCGTGTGCCAAATTTCATCGAAATCCGTTCAGTAGTTTTTGCGTGAAAGAGGAACAAACATCCATACATCCAAACATCCAAACATCCATACATTCTTACAAACTTTAGCCTTTATAATATTAGTAGGATAGTAGGATTATGTAAAACAAAATAAGCAAATGTCATTACGTCTGCATCCCCCAAAATAGAAGTAGTTCAACCAGCACACCCACGGATTGGCCCACTAATATTCGTCTCCTACGGGAGAGATGGGGAACCCCTTGCCATATCGACCAAAAATTGCGCTACAATATGCATAAAATATGTTACATTTACCCCCAAATGTGCAATTGGCATAATCATGACATTGCACTTGTTTATTCTGCTTAATTGTTTAATGCCATAATAAGTGAACCATGTACCGATAAAATGTATTGATAATTTAGTCACAGAAGAGCGTGAAAATGCTATTGAACAAATTCAAACCAGACTGCGAAATTACATAGGCACAAAGAGTTATAAAAACATCAAAAAATTCAATTTCGCAATTGCAATGATGTTTTCAAATGTACAATAGGTATAATCTACTTTTCGAACATCAGGAACCGTTCATATCGAATCTATATTACCCTGAAAGAAAACAGACGATATACAAACTACAACACGCCTGACAGAAGTCAATACGTATACACTATTAACTTAAATAAATGCAACACAAAAAACAACCCATTCGAACAGTAGATTAAACTGTGATTAAATTTTATTCAACAACAGATTTGAAAAAAGAATAAAAATGAGAGATAGCGATGACCACGCAGTTCTTGCCTGGGCGGGGTCGGTGGGAAAGGCATAGACGACATAAAAACTCCTTGTACGTTAGACGCTAGAGAGTTCTTATGTACCAGCCAGTCTGCTTTTTTTATTTCCTTTCAGGCATTTTGGCATCACTTTTGAATTTTTCTTCCGACGAATAAGAATTTATTTTCATTGAAATAATATTGGCTGTGTGCTTTATTGACACCAAGGATTGTTTTTCTGTTTTTGAGTGTCAATGTGGTCGGACTTCCTATATATAATCTTTACTTAAATAATCTGTACATATAAATTGAATTATTATTGCCTGATTTACTGTTTAAATACTAGTTAATTATTTAAATATAAACTAAAAACTTCTATGACCACAATAGACAAAAAGTATCACAATATTAAAAAAATTACCGAAATATAATCCAACCTACATACCTATCAACATAGCAAAATATTCATTTGCGAACGGCCATTTAATTAAAAGACAAAAATACTCAAGAAAATAACAGTTTTTAAAATCCTATTAATTTTTCTACAAAATCTTCCACGCAGTTAGGGTGGCGCCATGCCCCAGGCGGGCGCGGGAGCGTTATCAAGTAGCGCGCACACCTACGCTCAAGGCGTCTCCTAATAACATCTCGTATTCCTCTTTTATTGCAAGATCTTATAAAGGTGCTTGTTATTAAAAATTGTACAAAATAAACAGTATGTGAATAGTAGATTCGTGCCTTTAGGCGCGTCTGCGTTTATAGCTTTTGAAATACCGACGACGATACTTAACGATAGGCTAAAAAATATAATGTTTACTACCGTGTTTGTAAATCACCTCAAGTGTATAGTCGTGTATATTACGGTACTTGTTCTATTCGGCCCGAAAATTCTACGCATACATTTCGTAAACGTTAGTTTCATGTATTAACATACATACATACATACTCACGCCTTTTTTTCCCCGAAGGAGTAGGCAGAGGCACAACTAGTGCACCCACTTTTCGCCGTGTGTATTGCGTCCCTTGATGTGATAGGGGGCGAACCTATCGTCATATCGGGCATAAATTCCAGACTCCGAGCTGATACTGAATTAAATTCGATTAATGTATTCAATTCGCTCACATTGTGGTATAATTGATAAAGTAAGAAAGGTAAATGAACGATAAACAATCACTATGCTTTTCTGATTATTATATTAAGATTAATATATTCTTCATAGGTGTATTATTATAATTTTTATCAACATGCTGTCAAATGGAAGCCTAGAATTCTATATTACACCTCATGTCCACATAATATGTGCAAACTAAACTCCCGTAGTTTAGCTTAAACTGAAATCTATGATCATTTTATGGGAGCCTTACTGAATATCTTTATATCCATTAAATATACTTATTAGCGTCCTCACCGGTTGGTATTGTAGTTTTTAGTGATGTGTTTAACGAGAGGCCGGTGAGTACATAATGACGGTGCCTGCGGGCGGCGATCGCTACCGCTCGCGCTGGATCGCCCGCCTCCGCTCGCGGGCAACACGCACGCCTCGCCATCTGGCACCTCTGGCACGGACTAGACTGTATTCATGGGAAAGAATATTATTAGGACTTTAAATAGAGCACGTACATACTGATGGCAGTAGGTACAGTCGTCCACGTAAATAGCTGAACAAATTCAAAACTTTAAAGCACACACTTTCGTGTTCTTGAATTTTTTTATTTTCTCATCACAAAAATAAAATAAAAGGAATTTACACCAAGAAAAAAAATCGTCTTAGTCAGTATTAGTTAGTATTAGTCGTACAGCATGAATGGGCTGCCTTGACCGGGGTTGTATCGCCATCTCACAAAAAAACAATTTAAAGTACAAGTTTGCTGTTGCATTTCGTTTGATAGTCATTCCCTAATCCGATTTTTCAAGAGCAGCATTTTATTCATCATCGTTCTGATCTTGTATGATATTATGGTCATTAGATGAACCACTTGGTCATCTACTAGCCCATGGTATAATTTTCTTCTGGAGTACAACTAAACAATGTACTCATTTCAGGATATTTTTCATGAACAGAGTCAACGCGACACGTAATTTTGTAATCGTAAAAACTGTGGCACTGCACTGTGATCACACTGAGGTATGAGTAATGCAGTAATTACACTGTCTACTATTTCTATTGCAGGTATTAAAGGTTATTAGCAATAAATAAATAGGGAGTATTTTCATCCTTCTGTAATTGCGACCAAAGTAACTGGTAAAATGGGTCCAAATTGTAAATGACTATTATTTAGAACAACTTATAATTATTATTTAGAAGCATTTTGAAGGGAAATATTTTAAGCAACTCTCAAAACAAGGCCAAAGAATAAAAAAACTCAGCCCATTTCATCTCAATTGGCGAATGGACACGCTATGTTTTATCGAGAACGTAAAGCACATACACGGGTAGGACAAAAAGACAGAAATGTAATAATCATTACAACGTGCTGCGGTTAAAGTTGGATCATCTACATATGTTGTTTACGGTACGTCTGTCCGTACAAGTTAATGACATACCAACAAATATATTCACCGAACACGCCTGACCACGTTCCGAGCCATTGTTTTTCATACATGATCCAAATTGCGAAGAGCTCTGCCACACGTGACGTAAGTCTATACGAGGGATCTCAAGAAAATGGTGACAGAATTATTTTGTCCCTTTTACATTATAAATCGCAGTTAGGTTTAGTTTTTATTTTGTTATAATTTCGCGAAGACGCCGCGGGCGCAGCGGCTGTATGAATATTAAGAGCTTTTTTGTTCGCAGCGGCCGCGCGTCCATAGCACCCTGTCATGTAAACTAGTATTTTATTTCTTTTGCGATGACGGGCGATGACTGGATTTTTCACATTGATTCTTTCGATATTTTTACGTTTTTATGTTCTTTGTTGGTGTGTGCGTGTAGTTAATAATAACATAAATTTGTTATAGTGGTAAATAAATTATAAATTAAGAGGACGTAATTGTTATTTGATGGTTTTAAATTCTAATAAGAACGGAAGAAAAACACTATTTAGATTTAGAATAAGACAATTTTGACTTCAATGCGTCTTCCAGTTCATTTTTATATCGTATGTGATGCAAATGCGCTCAATAACTTTTCAGTACTTACTTCTACTAACACGTAGGCAACACTTGTGGTAATACAGACGCTACGATTTTCTTCTACGTAAATCGTATCGCGAGGACAACGCGAACGCGCGCTAACGGTCTCTGAAATCCATTTGACTGACAGATAACTTAAATTTATTGCCGCGAGCCAGTGAACCAATTAACTGTACGCGCTTAATTGTTATCATATATTATAGTAGCGGCGTAAGTGCAGAAACGTGCCTTATTGTAATAGAAAAGTCCAGCAAAACTTGGAACTTTTCTTATCAACATGGAGAGAGAGAGTGATAGCATGCATGTACTTTAAGTGCATGCTATATTACTTTAAGTACATGTTATCCGGTATGAATTAGCTGAATTGACCAAGTTTTTACTGTTTTAGGTTATACTATATTGTAAAATGTATGTAAAATAACTTATGTGTTTATGCTCAACGCATACAAGAAAAAAAATGAAGTTTGGATTAGAATAGGGATTTGAAAGCAATTTTTACTATACAATTAATAGTTGCCTATTGCTTGGGTGTTAGGAGAAGAAAATAGAAAACTTGTGGTTTCCTGGCATATCTAATGTGTAATCTTAAAATACAGGTAAATTATTGCAGATTTTTTAAGTCACCACTAGAACCATGGGATGACAAAATAAACCAGAGCGAAACGTTCTGAAAGACACATTTAGGTAGCAAAAAAAAACAGGTTCGCACGAATGGTTTTTTTACAAACGTTCCCAGACAATGACAGATTAAGCTGAATGCAAATTCTCGACGCGACCGTGGGCGGGGCCGTCCAAGATTCGATGCCCGCGCGCAAAAAGATACGGTTTTGTAAAACATCACCCCAATGTACTAATGATAGTACAGAAATAAACATTAAAATTGCATTATATTGTATTTAGAATATACCTAATTGTTAGGTATCCTTCTACGAAGGTATTTAAAAAGTATATTAATTTCGGAACAAGCTTTATTTAATAATTTAGAGTTGCAGAAATGATGATATAGTATAAATTAGTAATCTACATACATTTCTCGCCACATATAGAACTCAAGAACGTAATACGTCGTAAATATTGTAATCCTTTAACACAATGACGGAAAGAATCTCGTAATTCAGGTACAATATAAAAAAAAAATATATGCAAAATATACAAACGTCTGTCTATATTAATATATTGATATATAAGTCTTCAAAATATAAATAATCATGTCAAAAATCTAATTGTAATTTCGGATTACCTACACTTTCGGCGTACCCGCCAACAAAAAATTAAACCGATTCAAAATATATTTTTTTCATCGTTCTAAATAAATATCTGAATTAACAAGAATAACCTAACAATCATTTGCTTCCAAACGGGTTCACAGGTCCGAAAACAAAAATCAGTGGCCGGTCGACTCATTAAAAATGTTTTTCCATAGAAATATATTAATCACATGTCGCCACGCCCTCTGGCGGCTAAAAACCAAATAATTTCTGCTACAGCATTTTCGGATGGGGAACAGACAAAAAAGGAACAATAATTAATTTTATACTCTACTAGCGGCCCGCCCTGGCTTAGCACAGGTAGCAAAGCATAATACTGTATACCTACATTTATTTTTCTGTCGTACAAAATATTACCAATTATTCCTCTTGAATCACAGCGTCAATTGATGAAAAACGTATGAAAATCCGCTAAGCAGTGTTTGAGTTTATCGCGTCGAAGAGACAGAAGCGATAGGGGCCTTTGTTTTAAAATAAATAGAGATGTAGGGTCATATCCTTAAAATAAAAAAAAAACGCGAAAAAAATAATTCCGGTATAAAATTCCCGGTGTCTGTTTTCCGGGATAATAGTAGCCTATGTCCTCCTTTGAATCACAGACTATCTCCATACTTATTTTCATACGGTTCCACTGGCAGAAAACGATTTTCCGGGATTAAGGTCCCGGTTTATATTTTCCCGGGATATGAAGTAGCCTAGATTCTTCCCAGAGTTTTAAACTATCTCCCTGCCAAATTGCATCGCCATCGGTTCAGCGGTTTAGTCGTGGCGGCTCCACTCGCGGGAAAATAAAATCCGGGATATAATTCCCGGTTTATCTTTTTCCGGGATAAGAGTAATTATGTCCTCAACTGGATCTCGAAATATGTCTATACTTGTTTTCTTGCGGTTCCACTGGCAGAAAACAATTATCCGGGATAAAAGTCCCGGTTTATATTTTCCCGGGATAAAAAGTATCCTATGTCCGTCTCCTGGTTCTAAGCTACCTCTCCACCAATTTTCAGGTAAATCCGTTCAGCCATTCTTGAGTTATAAGTGGTGTAACTAACACCACTTTCTTTTATATATATAGATGGCATTCGGGGTCGACGGTCAGTTTTTTATTTTTAAATATTTTTAACCAGGTGAAACTAGGTGATTATGAGTTATTGCGTGCGGTGTGTTTGGTTTAGGCCGCTTGGGTGTCTAAATGTTGATTTATGTGTATTGTTTTAAATATGATAAATATAAGCAGTTCATTTGCATTTCTGCTGTATTTTTCATGTCATAATTTTTAAAGCAGACGTGTCTCCTCGTTAATTTTTTGATGCAGCTGTTAATAGACTCTACGTAGAGCATTAAAGCATACCATCTTCAGTTTATTACATTATAATAAATATATAATACCAGCCCTGTATTATATACTGTCCCACTGCTGGGCACGGGCCTCCTCTACTACTGAGAGGGCTTAGGCCTTGGTCCACCACGCTGGCCTAGTGCGGGTTGGTAGACTTCACATACCTTCGAAATTCTTATAACGAACTTCTTAGGTATGCAAGTTTCCTCTCGATGTTTGCCTTCACCGTTAAAGCGAACGATAAATGATAAACAATACACACATAACCTTGAAAAGTCAGAGGTGTATGCCTTGGGTTTTGAACCTTCGGACATTGTCTCGGCAGACCGTTCCATTCCCAACTAGGCTATCGTCATTATTACATTGATAAACAAATATTTTTTCAACCATAATGACATTAAATCATGAAAACAATAGTTTGACCAACAATATCATTCCCCTGCCCTGGCCAGGGGTCACCAACATATATCATCTCCCTTAAATAACTGAATATCACATCAATCATAAACATTTACTCACGAGCGCTGGTTAATTAAACAAATAAAGTAAAGTACATACAGACGGATGCACAGTAATTTATTGTCAACACCTAATATTTACACCCTTGTAATTATAACTGCACTATTATAACTTTCAACTCTATTGATATCGGAGTAAGGTGTAATTTTATGTATGAAAATGTTGAAGTAGGCAGTGTAGAGGCGATGAACTGTCGGTATTTTTAGTTATAGTAGACAATTTTAATATTGTGTGTATAACATTGTAATAATGAGGGTTTAGCACGGAAATGTCAATTGCTCATAAATGTGTGGATTATACGTGTATTTTGAAATACGAAGGTATGCTAATACTGTTTGGATCTTAAAGGGTTAGTTTGCTAGCTTCTAGATGAACTAAATGCAACATTGTACAAATACATTTAATATAATTATACCACCCCTGTATTATATACTGTCCCACTTCTGGGCACAGGTCTCCTCTACTACTGAGAGGGTTTAAGCCTTAGTCCGCCATGCTGGACTAGTACAAGTAGGCAGACTTCACATACCTTTGAAATTCATTTCGATCCTTAGGCATACAGGTTTCTTCGCAATTTTTTCCCTCACCGTTAAAGCAATTGATAATGAATCCTACTATAATATTATAAAGGCGAAAGTTTGTAAGAATGTATGGATGTTTGGATGTAAAGATGTTTGTTCCTCTTTCACGCAAAAACTACTGAACGGATTTCGATGAAATTTGGCACACGGGTAGATCATGTCCTGGATTAACACATAGGCTACTTTTTATCCCGGGAAAATATAAAACGGGACTTTTATCCCGGAAAAACTTTTTAAAGCGGGCAGAGCCGCGGGCAAAAGCTAGTGAAGAATACACACATACCATCAGAAAAGTCAGAGGTGCGTGCCCTTGCATATTGAACTAGCGGACGTTCATTTCGGCAGTCCTTTCCACTCCCAACTAGACTATTACTGCTCTTAACTTATGTACAATCAACCACATAAGTAGCTGATCTGTTTTCCAAATTCAAATTTTCAAATCGCATTTACGCGTTAAGTTTAACTGAAACATTTTGTTCTTCTTTGTGTGAAGTAAAGTAAATCGCATTTTTTGTGTTTGTGAAGAAAAAATAAAAATTGGTAAAAAGACAAACCTGTATAGGCGTTTTAAAGTTTTGAATTTGTTCAGCTACTTACGTGGCTGACTGTACTTGTGAATTGCACAGGCAATAATTTTATGTGCGATTAAAACAAAAGATAAATTTTAAGAAAGTCCACTTAGATGAAATACGCTATCTCACTGTCATATATTGAGTCAAAAGTCTGTTTAACTAATTATAATTAGCTAATAACCAAGTTTTTTAGTTGCGTGCCTAACACATCTGAGACAGCCAGTAATACGTTCAAATATTCAAAGCAGAAATTACCCGAGAACACGTAAACACGACTCATCCCCAACATATAAACAAAATTCCACATGTAACTGTCTATTAATTAGTTCAATTGTTGTACGTTCGTAGGGGAAGTATTAGACTAGATTTATATAGAGTAGATTTACCAACTCCCGTTTATTTTTGTGATAAGTTTTATTCTGTGATATTTGTAGATATTACTAATTAACAAGGTAATGAGTTTCTACTTTGTATTATTAATTTGCCACGCAAGTTATGCGTGTACTGACACATATAGAGTTGCTTTAGTAATCATGTTGGTGGGTATTTTTTTAAATATTTACGTTACCTAGACACTGAACTACACGACTTGACTGATTGCCGTCCGTCATGTAATCATAAATGCTATAATTACACATAATGTTCAAGTCAGACTTCTTATGCTAGTCCTCCAGTTTGAGTCATGAAATTATATTGGGATGGTAAATCTTTGGTGAATACCTTACTTCCTTGTACCTTTTCATAGATTTAATAGTAGTTTAAATTTTGATCTTTACAGACATAAGTATTTGGGGTAGTTAGCTTATTTACTTACCGCCCAAATCGCAAGAGACTGCGGACAGTCCTTTAAGAGCGACCTCAATAGCTATGAAATAAAGTCTTTTTTCCCGACTACGGCGAAGCCAGAAAGGGTAATGCTTTAACACCCTATGTATGTATCCATTTGATTATCAATTTATTTTTGTCAGTCTGAAAATAAATTGGTTAAGTATGAGTTGGTATAATCAGCTCTATATAGTCAATCGTGTCCACAAACACACGTGTTCGGTTTGACATTAGCGTGCGCGCACCCCATTGGTCAGCGTGTGATCTTTGCCGACCCACGCGCCCATTACCGCAACCACTCAAATGAAAATAGCCCACATCTATAATTCTTTATTAAATGTACTTTTTCTGAAAATATTCCATTTAAATATAGTTGAACTTTTAACGAAGGTATTTTGGGAACGATGCTTTTCAAGACATTTCGAATATATAATTTGCCAACATCGAGTTTTTATTTGTGTATTATTATAGCTTTTATACGACATCAATGCAACGATTATATTAGTTGTAACTTACTGTTATCGTTACTAAAAGATTTCACTCTCCGGTCATGTCGGATTGCCGTCTCATTGGATTATGAGAGTGAAGGAATAGCGAGTGCACCTGTGTATTGCGCACACATTTGTGCACTATAATATCTCCTGCGTACCTGGCTGATCTCCGTTGCGATTAGCCGCCGTGGCCGAAGCTGGCTAGGAGGATTACTAAAATATATTTTCCTAACTTCAAAACATGTCCATATATTAAGGTCATCATTCAATAGTTTAACTGGAATACTAAATTTTGTGGAATTTACTCATGTCCGATTCTTGGCACAAATGTTCGTATAAAAATAAAAATGTTATTTCTTTCATTACAGTAGATAAACTAAATAATACTGTTCATTTTTATTGGCATCGGATCCCCGGTGCGAACTAAAGTGCGATCGAATATTAAAAGTAGTAAGAAACAGGTTGTGTCATCTTTATTGACAACTTACTCCTTGCTAAATATTATTTTAATAATTTAAGTTTATACCTGACTGCCTCGGTGGTATAGTTGTATTACGGTATGACTGCAATGCTGAGGTGTTGGGTTCGATTCCCGGGTCGGGGAAAGTGATATGGCGGTAGGCTCGCCCCTATCACATCATGGGAACACCCTTATCACATCGGAATACGCACGGCGAAAAGTCTGTGCACTTATAGCGCCTCTGTCTACCCTTTGGGGGATAAAAGGCGTGAGTGTGTTTAGTCTATTATTGTTGGCTGAACAGTTAAGTTTTTCTGCATTATTATGTAGTAATAGGAATTTTAAGTCGAAACTTTCGGAAGCAAAATAGACTAAATTAGTCGGACAAATCAAATAAAATGATATTGTTTGATATCTTGGCTACAGATTGATGCTAGTACTTTATCACCATTGAAGAAATCTTTTTATATTTTAATTAGCTTTACTGTACCACTAGACGTAGGATTCTTTAATGTAGGGCTTGATTACACGAAGCTGCTACAATGTGGGTTGATGATCTATCATTGTTGCGCTTGGATCAAATCTATGTAGTCGTTAGTGAGGATAACTTGGTTTGCGTTAAATGTAGATTGAACTTTAACATTGAATAATAGGATAATAATATTTTTAGTGAAATCGCCAAAACACTAGGAAGCCAACAAGTTTCTGTGGTAGCAGTTACCACATCTGCCTAAACGCAGAAGGCCCCCGGTTTGATCTCGGGCGGAAACTACTTTTATATAAATTAATTTTGTTTTTTAATGAAATAATGAGCCGTATACTCGATATAAATGTAGGCAATTAATAGAAAAAACATACACGACAATTGTAAATAACGTTTTCCCGGAATTCTATTGAAAGTTTTGTTTATAATTTTGTTTATAACGCATTGCATGTCTTCCTAAATATAAAAAAGTGGTTAATTATTTAAGCCGTCATAGTGTTGCTTTATTTATGAAAATGATGTATCAATGTCTTCGTGTAATACTTTATATCTATCTTCACACCTTAACTTTTTCTTAACAGACAGCACAGAATTAAATTTATGAAAATGTGACTAATTAATTATTAATTTAAAAAAAAATATACAAAACGAATAATTAGTAATTTATAAAAAAAACGGTTTACCATCGCTTCATTTAATTGTAATCGAGATGGTAATCTTCAACAAGCATATAATTAATGCAGTGATACTTAGTGCTTTGTTAAGAATTCCTTCTGTTTGGCTTCTGTTGGCAGGTGTGAGGGTTATCAGGCGATAAAGTCATTTAATTAATGATAATGGTAGTACCAGCCCTATATTATTTACCGCGTACTGCTGGGCACGGGCCTCCTCTATCACTAAGAGGAAATTTAGGAATTACTCCATCACGCTGACCTAGTGCGGGTTGGCAAACTTTACATACTTTCGAAATTTTCCTTCACCGTTAAAGCGAACGATAATTGTTAAACGTTACACACGTAACTTCGAAAAGTCTCAGGTGTGTGCCTTGGGTTTTGAACCAGTAGACATTCGTCTAGGCAGACCGTTCCGTTCCCAATTAGGCTATCGTACACTTTTGTCTAATTTATCTTACTTCTTACTAATATTATAAAGGCGAAAGTTTGTAAGAATGTATGGATGTCTGCATGTCTGGATGTATGGATGTTTGTTACTCTTTCACGCAAAAACTACTGAACGGATTTTGATGAAATTTGGCACATGGGTAGAACATGTCCTGGATTAACACATAGGGTACTTTTTATCCCGGGAAAATATAAAGCGGGACCTTTATCCCGGAAAAACTTTTTAAAGCGGGCGGAGCCGCGGGCAAAAGCTAGTATAAAATATTTCACACTAACATTCGTTTATGAACGAAGCTCTTCGCACTAAAGCCGTGTGAACTCTTGGCATAAAAGCAGGTTATAATCACCTGCCGGTCATTCGGTTGTAAATTCCGAATCATATTTTATCTCAACGGTACATTAAATGGATTAAATCATTTATTATGTGATCTACTACAGAAATAGGGTAGAAATTTTGCATTCACCAGTAAACATAACTGCAGCATGCGTTACAAATATGCAAGACTCAACATGATTTAATGTAACCAATGCAGAGCTAATAATTGTGAAATAACGTTTATCATATTGTTAGCGGATTGATTATAAGTGTCTTTTTTAAGTAAAATATCCACGAGTTCACAGACTTATTGAGAGAAATTAAAATTGTACCGAATTGCGCGCAAGTTCCTGATTTCCTGATTACTGGAATAGTGGTTGCTAAAAAAACGATTTCCATTTATCGCGAATTTCAATTACAAAGCTGACTAAAATAGACGGCTTAGTAGCCTTATGATAGTGAGATACTGATAGTGTCGAATGACGACCAATCAAAATTTGTATCTCTTGCTAGTCGATACGATCATGCCGGCCTGATTGACCCGGATCCCAGAACTCGACACACTTGCGTGGACCACTACGGCAGGTTTTAGTACCTTATGTAGTAGTTAGGGTAATTATATTGAAAGAATTGGCAACTCAGCATTATTATAATGGATATGGTTTTGGCGGGAACTTGGAAGTGTCATGAGGTGCTCTTGTTTTAATTTATTAATTTGGTGACACTTAGTGCATGGTTGTATAATTATGGTGGTATATTATTCAATATACTTATATTAAAGGGCTGAAATGAAGTAAATTGAAATAACTGTGCTAACCAGGTGATTTTTTGTTGCCGCCAAAACTCCTCGATAAAGTCTTGGTATGGTAGCCATTGCTTTACTACGACGTACTACTAAGGACAAAAAGCAACTAAGTATGCGTCTGAAGGACTTGTATATATGGACAAGAATAAATTAATAAATAGAAAACAATGGAATATTACAAGAAACGATGCAATAGAAAGCACAAATGCTGATGTTTAATTTAATAAGGCAAGGCTGTAATCAATATGAAAGGTAGGCTACATAAAATAATATGCAAACATATGTAGATAACTACGTATAATCTACACTTTTCTACGTTTTCAGAGGTAAACGAAGGTGTTAACTCATATATTTTACAACTATTTTAGGTCCCGTGTAATAGACGGATTGTTTATTACCATTTGATATTCAAATATAAATATATTCGTTTAATAGAATCCATATGACGATTGAGGTCTCTCTATCATAAGCCTTAAACTACACTTATGTGTATTATTGCACTAAATTATTTCACATCCCAATTTATATTCGACATAATGACGTTTAATGAAAACTTTCCAATTTAATAGTCTAACTGTATATACGAAGGCATATGGCAGGTAGCGAGCGCCTCCGTGCCGACTCGATCAATCAGCATTGGTCACGCTTATCGCCGGTCGATATCTTCTACATTCGAGCACATACGAGTTTTTGTTCCATTTTCGAATTTATATAACTACTTCGGTATAATAATATATTTAACACACAAACACCCCTTATATCTTCGAAGGGATAGGCAGAGGCGTATCAGGCACAAATTCCATAAATTTATATATAAGGAATTTTATTTCTTCTATAGCGAAACTGTGTACAAAGAGGCGTAATTCTCGGGAATTGGACATTTATTTTCGCGATAGTAATATTTATACTTACATCCATACTTATCAATGCGAAAGTAACTCTGTTAGCTTTGACGGCTAAACTATTGAATTCATTTTAATTAAATTTTAGTACGAAGTAAACTTGAGACATAAGGCGGGATATAGACTTCTTTTTATACTTGAAAAGTACATAATATGACTTTTATCCCGGCAAAAAATTATCACGAAGGCGAAGCCTCGAGCAAAACATACTATTAATATACATCGGAAATACGAATGATTTCGTATCGACAACCATTATATCAGTCCTACATAAATTGCCAATTTAACCATAAAACTTTAAGAATTACCCGCCAAACGAATGATGGTTGATAAGTACCTACCAGAATACGCAAACTAGTTTACCAAATACCTCACATCATTTGAATAACTTAAAAATTTACTATACAGCGTGTGTTTTGAGATAGGACATCAAGGGCAGCTACCTTAACCGCTGTAGCTACATGAAAACTTTCTAAGGAGACTTTCCATCATTTTAAATACATTAAGGTCTGCGTTCACAGATTTGGAAAAAAATAAGAAAAATCTTAGACAGCAATAAGAAAAATATCAGGTAATTTATGCAAACAGTATTGTTGTCGCTCGAACATGTTGCTTATAAGGATCAGAAGACTCTATAAGTAAAACCATTAGAGGTCACTTTTATGGCCAGAAATCACAAAAAAAACTTTTTTTTAGAAAATGCGCCTCCAGTTCGCTTCATGATGGTGCGCACCATAGCTGTCAGAATGCTGACTCCGCCACGTGCTATCATCACTATCGTCGAGTGTGCTGTCTCCGACCACGTACACTCCGAGCTCCGACCACCGCTGCATGTACCACGTGGCCCTTCCATCTGCCCGACGAGCTGCAGCCCGAGCTAGCCACTTGCATTAGCGTCGTGCCATTTGCCTGATTCGGAGTCCCCGCAGGCCAGTGACTCACATTTGTATATCATCAGCAAACAGTACATAGTGGTTACACTATGTACTGTTTGCTTTACTTTAAATTGTATGAGACCGATTCCGAACACGACGAAAAATGACTCCCGGTAGGACGTCACTTGCCGCGCGTCATTTGCCGTTGTGCGGAATCGGTCTCATACAATTTAATACTGCATAGTAGTGCCGGCTGCCGTCGCGGCAAATGCTGTTGCCGTCTACCGTTGCCGTCTGCCGTCTGCCACGTCCTGCGGAATCACAGCTTTATTCGAAACGGGAGATCGTGGTGCAAACGTCTCCTTGAGTGGAATCCATGGGGTAATAAACGCCCTCAAGGAAGACCACAAATGCGCTGGAAAGACGACGTGAAGAAGGTCGCCGGATTAAACTGGATAAAAAGAGCTCAATGCCGCAACGAATGGAAGATGTTTAAAGGAGGCCTACACCGTAAAGGTTGATAAAGGCTAATGAAGAATAACAGTGTGTAACATTTTGCTATAATATGTTAAGAATGTTATATATTATAAGCTCTCCCATACTGGTTCAACTCGTTGTATAAAATCGTAGCTATAACATTCTTTGTATAACATTTTGTTAAATACAGTTGTATAACATCACTAAACATTTATAACTTTTTTTTTATTTTATTTATAAAAAAGCAGTCACAATTGTTACAATAATACATGTGAAAAAATGTAAAATTTCCATTAACAGCATATTAATAATTGTACAATTTTATTAGGCGGATATTACTAATCCAACAAACATTTTAGAAAAAAAAAATTATATTAATTAAACAAATATTGTACGGTGTGTTTTTATTTAACTACACCAAAAAACAAGAGAAAAAAGTATAATTAAATAAATAAGAAAAAAAAAGCTACTTCGATATTGCATCCAACAAGCATTTTCGGAAATGGTTTAAAGGCATTGAGTGGATATCAATTTGGTTGCTGTAATTGTTATATAATTTACACATTCTGGGTATTGGAGAGTTTATACCGAGTACAGTCCTAAGAAATGGTGCCACGAGGGGATGTATTGGTTTGCGAGGGTATCTCTTTGGCATTCGCATCGCATTGCGGGCAGTCCACGTGGTTTCTTAATATTTTAATAAACTTTTGTTACAATTTGTTCAAAAAACTTATACAATAAATGTTACGCAGCGTTCTCTAACGTTATATAACTGCTGTATGGGAGCACCTTAAAGCGAACATTTATAATTGACAAACGTCACACACGTAACTTCGAAGTTAGAGCCTTTGGTTTTGAACCTGCGGACATCAGTCGCGGCAGACCGTTACATTTCCAACTAGGCTATTGGGCTGTCAGTTTATTATAGATTAGTGCATTTGTAATTATTCAAACTTCATGGTATTGCTACTGCTTAATCATAACTTATAGTGCTTACCATCAGGCGAGCGTCTATGACATGTCGTTATTCAGTTGTTTAATTCTAATTTCGTGTCAATGCAAGCGCGTGTGTAACGTTCTCAATTTATTAGCATATTTTTGCCGTTTGGCTATCGCCAGGATTTGCATTAAAAATCAATGAGTTTGCCAAGGTAATGCGTTTGGGTATTTATGCAGTTTTTTGCTCCATATTAAAAGCAACACAGGTGACTGAAGATAGCACTCAATCACTCACACTCACTCACTCACGCCTTTTATCCCCGAAGGGGTAGGCAGAGGCGCAACTAGTGCACCCACTTTTCGCAGTTATTCCGTCCCATGATGTGATAGGGGGGAGCCTATCGCCATATCGGGCACAAATTTCAGACTCTGAGCTGATACTGAATAGAAAAACTCAATGTCACTTTGCCCGACCTGGGGATCGAATCCGAGACCTCAACATTGCAGGCGTACCATAACACAACTACGTCACCGAGGCAGTCGTTTACTGAAGATAGCCCGGTTCTTAATATGGCCAACCATCCAATGTCCATATTTTTTTGTAATTGTAATACAAAAATATACTGCAGTTTTTGTTCTTTTATTATTAAATTTTAGGATATAAGTGATGAGTGGCAATTTAATGACAGGTTTTTCTTTATATTTCGTCTTAAAACGATTTTATGAGCATTTTAAAATTAATTGTGCCATCAATAGCTCCCTTAATTACCTTAGTAATTTAGTAAACTTACTAAATTGCTAGCAACGTCGCAATATGTTACATAATTTTGTAGCCGATCTTAGGTCGTTACTATTTTCTTGTTTGAGTCATCATTGTACATTAAATAATAATAACACACACACACACACACACCCACAAACTCACGCCCCTTATCCCCGAAGGGGTAGGCAGATGTGCAACTAGTGCATCCACTTTTCGCCGTGCGTATGCCGTCCCATGATGTGATAGGAGCTAGCCTATCGCCATATCGAGCATAAATTCCAACTCCGAGCTGATACTGAATAGAAAAACTCAATATCACTGCCCGACCCAGGGATCGAACCCGAGACCTCAGCATTGCAGTCGTACCGTAATACAACTACACCACCGAGGCAGTCATAAATATGTACATAACACTGATCTATACTATAATATTATAAAGCTGAAGAGTTTGTTTGTTTGAACGCGCTAATCTCAGGAACTACTGAACCGATTTTGAAAATTCTTTCACTAATAGGAAGCTACATAACTCCTGAGTGCTATAGGCTATCCCGGGAAAATATATTTGTCCCGGAAAAACTTTTTCACGCGGGTGGAGCCGCGAGCACTACTATAATACATAATACTAGGATTACAAAGCCGTAAATAGCTTTCAATAGCTATTACTATCGTAATTAAGTATGTTTTGTATAATATAGTTCTTCATCTGCGATAAAAAATAGTCTTAAAAACCCAAAACGTGGTCGAAGTGCCATAACATCCATTCATTCCCTGTTTATCGCTAAGCATACAAATATCTACACAAACTTATATTAGTGTTCTTTAACATGTATGAATAAGCCTGTGTTCTGAGCAGACTAACCCGTAGAATTGTGACGCGAGAATTCCAATTACGCGGAAACCGCCAGGAGAGCAAGTTAATTCGGCCGTGTGAACTTACACGTGGCGGCCCTCCGAAATTCCAATTTTCCTTTATAGTCCCAAGAGGGTATGTGCGGTACCGAACTGTAGTTTTGTCGGAGGATTTTGGTAGAAATCAATGTGTTTGCTAAGTTATGTTGTCTTTATTCGTTGATAGTATGTTTTTATACAAGAAAATAATGAGACAAGTTGCTCGTCTAATAAGCGACACACCGACCGTAAAGCTGTGATCCCGCAGAACGCGGCAGACGGCAGACGGCAATGGCATGTTTTGCGACGGCAGACGGCACTACTGTGCACTATTAATTTGTATGAGACCGATTCCGCACACGACGGCAAATGACACGCGGCAGGTGACGTCCTACAATTTCATACTGCATAGTAGTGCCGTCTGCCGACGCGGCACATGCCGTCTGCCGCGTCCTACGGAATCACAGCTTAACAACGCTATACATAACTATGACTAACTAAAGGAGATATCCGCTTTTTACTCGACTGCGAAAGAAGGAGGGTTATGTTTTTCGAGTGTATGTAGGTATGTATGTATGTATATTTCTTTGGCACGCCCTAGAGCCTAAACGGCTTGTCGTATTTTTATGTGAGTGGTGTCAATAGATTCGCCTTAGCCGTGAGAGTGACACTGGGTACATAAAAATTTAAAAATAACGAAATTGAGGATTTTTGGCGGCTAAAAGTATTTAAATAAAAAAAATTTTTTTCAAAAATCAAAATACATCGAGTGTGGTATTTAAATAACGGATTTGGAACGGTGATTACGAATATATTTTTATGTTTTATTGGAGGTTGGAACAGGAAATGCTAATAAAGGTGCTACAAAATTAAAAAGAAAATTGTATGGGTGCTGGTCCGCAAAAGACCCACAAATATAGATCTTGGTTGCATTAAAAAAATATTTCAGACCCTTCTATTTATAACTCAATTTTTTTAAAAAGTTCATGTTAAGTGTAGTGTTTAAGAAAAATAAAATTACATATATCTCACAATCGGAGGTCTTTAAAATTAAACCATTTATTATAAAAGGCTGGTTTTAGGAGTTTTATCAAAATAGGTACATACAAACTGTCTTGGTTAGAATTTTAGGCCCATTTTGGACATGTACTTTGTTATGGCACTGTATTGCGGCCGATACGCGGCACTCCGATACTTGGGAAACGATTAGCATTATTTTTTTCTGACTGTACCTTTTTCTAAATTATGGACAGCCTTTTACGACCATTTTTCTAGATATAGCAGTACCTCACCTTATAAATCCAACCGCTACAGAAATAATTAAACCATTTTTGTCTTATCAACTAACTTGTTTAACTGTTTTTATTATTTACTGTTCCACTGACTGCCTCGGTAGCGTAGTTGTATTACAGTACGACTGCAAAGCTGAGGTCTCGGGTTCGATCCCCGGGTCGGGCAAAGAGATATTGAGTTTTTCTATTCAGTATCAGCCCGAAGTCTGGAATTTGTGCCCGATATGGCGATAGGCTTGCCCCCTATCACATCATGGGACGGAATGACGGCGAAAAGTGGGGGCACTAGTTGCGCCTCTGCCTACCCCTTCGGGGATAACAGGCGTGAGTGTATATGTATATATGTATGTTCCACTGCTGAGCACGGGCTTCCTCTACTACCCTCCGAGAGTATTTAGGCCTTAGTCCGATACGGTGGCCTAGAGCGGGTTTCACATATTTACTACAAGTGACTTGCATAGGTCTCGAAAACGCCGTTCTATAAGGTAGTGACTCTGAATTATTGTCTCTATTCTCTTTACATTTCTAAGGGCCGTATTAATAATTCAGTCTCAAGTTTGAGTTACATCTCAAGTAGACAATGTATTGGACTCTTCATACATTATGTCTACTTGAGATGTAACTCAAACTTGAGATTGATTTATTAATACCACCCTAAGTCTACGGCACAATTTTGTTATGGTCAAACAGCATCGGTCCATTTTATACCTTCTTATATCTACCAAAAGTTCCACTGTGTATTTTCAAGTATAGAATGTAAAATATAATACTCGGCAAGCAACTTGAGCTCACTACCGCGTGGGGGGGCGGGGGGAGAATTTGTACAGTCAGCAGCATAAATATCTGTTCAAAATCGGAATTTCGAATCGCCTATATACGCGTTAAGATAAACCGACTTTTTTTCTTCATATGAAGTAAAACAAATCTCTTTTATTTTATTTTTGTGAAGAGAAAAAAAAGATTAGTAAGAACACAAAAGTATGTAGGCAATTTGAAATTTTGAATTTGTTCAGCTACTTATGCTGGTGACTGTACGTGTAGCGATAATACAAAAAATAGACCACAAATCAACGTGTTCAAGTTGTTTGCCGGCTATTAAAGTGGGCACATACGATGCGATTTGGTACAGCCGAACCATTAAAATGGTATGCCATCGAACCATATCGCATCGTGTGGGGCACGGCTCGATGGACATTATTATTATTATTGTTGGTACGGCTGGTTCGATGGCTTGTCCATCAAACTTGGTTGGATACAACTGGACGTCGCATGGTACGGTTCGATCGTGTGGCGTGAAGACTGTACCGCGTAACGAATTGGTCGCATAATACCAAATCTAATCGTCTGTTAGTAGTATTATAGTATTTTGTTAATCTCGGGTAGCGCTTATCTGATGCTCACATTTTCAACCAAAATTTGCTTAACTGTTTGTGCGTTTACTTCTAACATGTTTTAACATAATCATAAACTTTGCTTGTTACCGAGTTACCAATTTGCTTTCTATATTTCTATGTATATTTTATCGAAAAGGTAACATACTTATACGCCGTAGTTTGTAGAGAAAGAATAAAAAACAAACAAATATTTTTCAAATAGTTTTTATTACTTACAGACAATTCCATTATACTTTTGTTTATACTAAATACAGATAAACAACAGTATGTACCAAATATTAACACTTATGCCGTACACACGTAGAATAATGATCCTGTTTTATACTCTACCGTGTTTCCAGTCACGATTGATAATAAGAAAATGTACGGAAAACGTCTTTTGTTGTGTAGAAACTTAGAGTATCGTGTACTTTTAGGCGCCGCGTAAGCGTTGCCTATGTGTTGCCGAGATACACTAAACCATCAGTTTCGTAGTCGGTAGTGTAGCGTTTCTGGTCGAAAACAATTGGCAGAATCATAGCATCGCCTTGAATCACTATAAACTGATCATATTGATTTGGAGTCTTGGACATCAAATCATTAAGGAAATTTTATCGACTTCTTGTCTCGAATATAGTATTTACGCAGTTTGTCATAAATAATTATTAGCGATTAGGTAGAAAAAATCCAACATGTTTTAATAATACATTTATAAGGATCAGTAATAAAATATGCTTATCAATTGACACTGGACTAGCTAAATTATGCGTGAATTTAAATATTTTTAAAGTGTATTAAAATTCTCCTACGAGCGAACGATACACCTGTGTGAAATATTCATTGAATGAAGTGTCAAAAATACAAAAATCACACATAGCTACTTCTAGAATTTTCCACATAACTTATCGAAACTGCTGCTACGCCTACTAATACTTTGTTTTCACAATTAGGTACTAAAATTCGAGTCATCCGCTGTAGTTTAGCTATTCCTTACATTTTAACGGACATAAAATATTTAATTAACTTTTACACGTAATTTTAATAACTATTTACATTAGCCCACATATTTACATTGTTTTCAGATAAAAATAAATTATTTCGTGACTCGAAACACGATGGAAACATTTATTTAACACAAATACAATCTTAAAATTACGGAAATTCATTCGAAAAATATCTCGTGTATTTACAATGTTATTTGAAATACATGGAAATAAATGGGAACTTTATTAGTGTTTATTGAAAATGATTACCTAACAGAATAACAGTCGTCGAGAATTTTTAAAACGGAATATTATGCGTATGTTAAATTATAATTATATATGACAGATAATGGTGTGCATGCACACCGCCAAGCAGCAGTGTGCATGTACTGTTGTGTTTCGGTTTGAAGGACATTGTAGCCAGTGTAACTACTGGACATAATGATACTTAACATCTTTTGTCTCAGGATGACGAGCGCAGTGGAATGCCACACAGTACTTTGTAACACAAGATGCTGAATGGTGTTGCTACTGTTTATGGGTGGTCGTATCGCTTACCATCAGGCGAACGGCATGCTCGTCTAGTCATTCAATACCACGAAAAAACGCATAAAGTTGTATTTTGCACAAATAATAGACACCATAAAAGGATACATGGATAAAATAATTTTGAAATTAAGTAGTTCAAGAATAGTTTACTTAAAACTTTTTGAATATCCAAGTAACTAAATAGAAGAATACAGAAATATTTACATTATGAACATTCGCTATTATTTTTTCTATAAACGGATCCAAGTGTAAAACAAGTGTCAACTAGAGAGGTGCCTAATAAGTACATAGTGTATTGTACAGACTCGATATATTCCGTTATTATGTACAAAATTCAATATATTTACATTAAACATGTTTCAGTTTGTCTACATCCATAATTATTCTATCCTAACTAAACTGTAATGATAAAGTATAATAATAAATATATAAAATGAAATGCGTCGCTACCGATGCAACCATCTTAAAATAGGAACCAAAATTATTAATCTTAATGCATACCCGCAGTAACCCACGGCAAATAAATTAAATTAACTTCATAAATTATCTTTATATAAAATTCTATCTGTACAACTACGCTAAGTATTCACAGTGCCACATCTTATATAGAACGATATATAGACAAACATTTGGAAAGCAAAGAATAAGACAAATTCACGGATCCTATGCATCTGACATGTACTACACGTCTATGTTTACTTAAAAACCTAGTGCTATTATACTTTGTAGTTAGTGTGAAAAATAATGAAATCCACAATAAATGCTGTATACGCATTAGGGAACAGTATTGAAATGATATAAAACGAAAAAGATTGAAATTGAAACAATGGATAACACAAAGCTTGCACATTCCACGTAAATTATAAATCACATAATCACTGCGTCCTTCGAAACGTCATATCGTTATAACACAGTTACAAGTCCACTTGGTAGCCCGTCGAGCCGCATCA